>CM069443.1:53492702-54136277 GCA_035610835.1 Ophiura sarsii | reverse complement strand
GTATTCCAGAGGTGAGGTGCGGAAATGGAAAAAGTGCGACTAGAGGCAGACTGAAGCAGTTTGTTGGAGTTGGGCTCAAATAGACGAGTAATGTCAGATGCCGAGCGAAGACTTGCACGTCCAGGTTGGTAGGGTGAGAGGCATGATGTTAAATAACCAGGTGCGGTGCCATTCAAACATTTGAACATTGCCTCGGAATCCCGTACGTCTACATCACCCCTCCCCCACATCCGCTCACCCCTTCACACAACATGAATGCCCAAGGTGTCCCTCATCAAACGCAGCCACAAATCTCAAACCCAGAAATACAACAAAACTAGCCGAAATCGATGCTGAAGATCATTTGTAATTAATATTGTTTTCTTTAAAATAATAGGCCTACATGCTAGGACTATTGTCGAGGAAATTAAGTTTACAAAGCCTATTAGTATTATTCTAATTATTAAAAAGGAATCTGTGTACACATAGTAAAAAGGATCGAGTACAATACAATATGCAAGGCAAAATTGTAAGCAGACCACAAAACACGCGACGTATATAATACACGTAGGCCTTGATGACAAACATTGATGAGATGAGGATGGTTTTTTAATTATTTTTTTCCTTAATTTTCAATTTTTTTACAATGACAAGTCATGTAGATAGTGATTTTTGTTCTATATATTCTTTATTGAGTCTATTATGAAACAATCTTATGTTAAAATATAAAACAAATACAGTGCAATTATTTTTAACCACCCTACCAGCTGATAAAGCGGAGAATTTTTACGGGGGGGGGGGGGGGGGGGTTAGTTTGTGATAAGACCTTTGAAGTCGGAATGGGATTGGACACCAAGGAACAATCAGGAGATAGCATATGTTTGAGTTGTCTACAATACAGATGACGCCATCAACTGTCATCAGTAGATAAGAGTGGACTACAAAACAGCCTGAACTGTCATTAGTAGATAGGAGGTGAATTACAAAACAGATGGAGTCATGAACTGTCATCAGTAGATGACGGAGTGGACTACAGTGGACTACATAACAGAAAAATCCATGAACTGTCATCAGTAGTTGGGGAAATGAAGGAGTGCACTACGTATCAGATGAAGCCATGAACAGGTATCAGTAGATAGGAGATGGTAGATAGAAGGGATGGACTACAAAAAAAATATGAAACCATGAACTGTTGTGTAGATAGGAGGTGAAGTAGTGGACTACATAACAGATGAAGCCATGAACTGTCATCAGTAGAGAGGAGATGAATGAGTCGTCTACATAACAGATGAAGCCATGAACTGTCATCAGTAGATTGGAGGTGAATTTCAAAACAGATGGAGTCATGAACTGTCTCATCAGTAGTTAGACGATAAAGAAGTGCACTACATATCAGATGAGGCCATGAACAGTCATCAGTAGATAGAAGATGAAGGGTGGACTACAAAACATATGAAGCCATGAACTGTCATCAGTATATAGAAGATGAAGGCGCTGGCATGGACTACATACCACATGAGGCCATTAACAGTCATCAGTATAGGAGATGTAGGAGTTGTCTACAAGACAGATGATGTCATCAACTGTCGTCAGTAGATAGGAGGTAAATTACAAAACAGATGGAGTCATGAAGCCACGAAATGTCATTAGTAGAAAATGAAGGAGTGCACTATAACATTCACTACCATGAACAGGCATCAGTAGATAGAAGATGAAGGGTGGACTACAAAACAAATGAAACGATGAACTGTCATCAGCAGATAGGAGATGAAGGGATGAATCCATGAACTGTTATCAGTAGATAGGAGATAAAGAGTGAACTACATAACAGATGAAGCCATGAACTGTCATCAGTAGATAGAACATAAAGAGTGAACTACATAACAGATGAAGCCATGACCTGTTAACAGTAGATGGGAGATGATCTAGTGGACTACATAACTGATGAAGCCATGGATAGTCATCAGTAAATGGAGGGGTAACCTACAAAGCAGATGAAGCCATAAACTGTCATCAGTAGATAGGAGATGAAGGAGTGGACTATATAACAGATGATGGTCCGCTGAAGTACCACGTTCTCCTGTGGTGTATAACCATGAACCCCCATCAATACCACCACACAATTTTGTATGCCACCAACTTAGGATACAAGCCCCTGGGAAGGGGGTGCTGGGGTGCTGCAGCACCCGGGGCGCAGGGGTCGCAGCACCCCCTAAGATTTTAAGATTTTGGTATAACATAATTTTAGTTTTATTGTTGTTTATCGTTTTAAAATATTACGCCAATTTTAAAGGGACTCCATTGGCTCCCTGTAGCTCAGAGAATTGTTTTCAAACTATTGCTTATTGTATATAACTGTATCAACAATGTTGCCCCATCATATATTTATCTGAATTGTTATTAAACTATGTGCCAACTCGCACTCTCCGTTCTGGACAAATGCAACTTCTTCAAGAAACTACATGGGACCCATTCAGCGCCAAAAATGTCAACATGCTGGAAAAAGTCCAACGTAGAGCAGCACGCTTCACCACAAAAACTACTCGCACGAAGCTAGTGTTACAGACATGCTAAACAGCCTTAACTGGACCAGCCTACAAGACCGCAGAAGAGCACATAGACTGGCTTGTCTTTACAAGATCCACCACGACCAACTCGACATTTCCAAGACGTACATCGCCCCGAAAACAGACCGCGAACGAAGAGGACACGACCAACAAGTCAAACTCTACAACACCAGACTGGCTCCATTTACCAACTCCTTCTTTCCGCGTACAATCACCGACTGGAACAAACCCCCCCAATCCACCATCAACCTGCCCTCAAAAACCTCCTTCAAACAGAGCATCCCCCAACCTTAATCCCCCCTGTGACCACCTACCTCCTGTTAAAATTTCCTGCCGAGTACTACGGAGGATATCCAACCAAGTACCAACTACCAAGTACATCTAAGCGCTCTTGGGGAGACAGATCTTTTGTTATTGTAGCTCCTCGTCTCTGGAATGAACTTCCTATCCATATTAAAACTGCAAAAACTGTTACAATCTGCAAAAAACTGTTGAAAACACATCTGATGTCTGAGACATTTTGTAATAATTAAGTAGTTTTATTGTTGTTTATCGTTTTCTATTATATTGTATTTTATGTTTGTGCCTTGAGCGCTCTTATTTAGAGTGTATATGTGCCTTGTCACTATTATTATTATTACACTACATAACAATTTTATATGACCAAAGTCATGTATTTCTCACCTCTGACGGTGTGTATGCATGGTATGGGGGTGTAATTAAGCACTCCCTAGATTTTAAGATTTCTGAAAAAATATACAGTGTCAATTCAATAATAAGTTCAAGAGCTGGAGCAGTGGCGGCATCACGGGGGGGGGGGGGGGGGGGGGGGGGGCATGGGGGCATTCCCCCCCCAAAAAAAAAATAGCAAGCGCGCATTTCTATACCAAATTAATTAGTACTAGACCAAATTTGACCATTTAGCGTAAAATGTAAAATGACACGGGTGAAAAACGTGAAGCGGGCGGGTAGTGGAAATTTTTGCGCTTTGCGCGCATCATTTTTTCATGCCGCCCTAAAAAAATTATTGTCCTTTTGCCCCCCCCCCCCCCCAATTTTTTTTTGGAAAGGGAAGGGGTAGGTTTACTGGTATAAAACTGGTATAACACTACACAACAATTTAATATACCAAAGTCAAGTATTTCTCACCTCGTACAGTGAGAGGGTGTGTGTGGGGGGGGGGGGGGGGGGGGGGGGGGGGGGGGGGGGAGGGGGAATTTATTCGTAGTAAGACAACACAAATCCGTTAAAATGTTCGATTATGATATTGATATTATGGACCAAATAGCTAGCAAAAATAACCCCCGTGTTTCTTTAAGGGGGGCTCCCTTAAGATTTTAAGATTTTTGAAAAAATATACAGTGTCAGTCCAATATTAGTTTAGAAACTTGATTTTTTTATGCGCGCTTCAAAAATATTAGTTTAAATGTTTAATTTTTCAAGCATAACAAGATGGTTTCAGGAAAGTTTAAAAAACTGGACATTTTTCCCCTTTGCGCGATTCGCGCGTCAGTTTCAATGTTTAATTATTCAAGCATAGCAAGATGGCTTCAGGAACGTTTTCTGGACCATTTTAGTGCCTCATATTTATGTTCAATATTTAATTATTCAAGCATAACAAGATGCTCAAGACGTCATCAAGAAACAGACTAGAAACACTAGCTCTGGGTCAAACACAATCCACTGAGGAAGACAACAGACATGTTGTTGAAACCCGTATGGAAAAATTAGTAAGTTTCCATTTTGGAATTTTTCTACAAAAAATGTATAACATAACATTGATATTTTTGCGCGCTTCGCGCATAATTATGTTCAATATTTAGCTATTCAAGCATAACAAGATGGCTTCAGGAACTTTTTTTTGGGATCATTTTAGTTAGATAAACTGGGAATTGTTGCGCGCTTCGTGCATAATTGTGTTCAATATTTTATTATTCAAGCATAACAAGATGGCTTTAGGAACGTTTTCTTGACCATTTTAGTTAAAACACTGGTAATTTGTGCGCGCTTCGCACGTATTTGTTTCAATGCTATTTATTCAAGCATAACAAGATGGTTTCAGGAACGTTTTCATGACCATTTTAGTTAAAACACTTGTATTTTTGCAGGCTTCGTGCGCGTTTAAGTTTTAATGTAACATTTTTCATCGTTCATTAGTGTCTCTCGTTTTTTAGGGTATTTATGAACCAAGTCACAGTTTATTAAAAATGAATGTAAATATTCATAGCAAGGAAAGCTTTCCTAGGCCATTCAAACATGCTAAAACCCAACAGCTTTATGGGACTTTGCCCCCTGAACCCATGCTGTCTCTGAACCAAGTCAAAGTTTATTACAAATAAATGTAAATATTCATAGCAAGGAGAGCTTTTCTAGGTCATTCAAACATGCTAAAACCCAACAGCATCAGGGGGCTCCTACCCCTGAACCCCCGCCAAGGGCTTCGCCCCTGGACCCCCACCTGGGACCTTTAAGCGGACCCCTCGACCCCACGCCGTAGTGGTGAAGACTTACAAATTTACAGCACCCCTATAACAAATATACTTCCAAGGGCCCTGTTAGCAATGGTTAGGAGATGAAGGAGTAGTCCATATAACAGGTTAAAATCACAATAGACAATCATGTTGTTAAATGTAGGGGAGAGCGGGGAGTGTACACCCTAAGGGCAGATTCGCCCACCACATGATTCTCATCATTGCGGCCACTGGTCAAGTTGACGAACACACAATATATTCCCCTATTTGTTGCGATCTTCCCATGGCTGATCTCCTTATAATGTTTGTCGATTTATCATCTAAAACCAGTTTTACATCACAAAAGTGGATTTTTTTTTATATTGATTTTTTTCTAAAGATATTTGTAAAGACGATTTAAATGTAAATCATCATTAGGTAGGCTTGGGATAGGTTATCGATTTGATGCAGTTATCGACCTGTCATTGTATGTGGGTCATGTATGGTTATTATGAAAATAGCTATCTGGAATGGAGTAGCACTGAAATTAGAAAATAATATTTTTAAATGTGGTATTTTTTATAATTTTTAAATTTCAAACGAGTATATTCCGTAAAAATGACCCACCCTTAAATTGTGGACTCTCTAAATGTTATTTTGGAAGAAAATCACATTGCATAACAAATGTTTATATCTATTTGATACATACTACTTTATGAAGCCTAATCATGAGACCATGGCGAACTTGCCCCGGCCCATGGGCGAACCGGGGTTGGGGCAAGTTCACCATTCTTGACACCTGTCTTTATTTTTACTCATTCCTTTACAGTAAGGACTAGGGTACTGAGATTGTTTCATGTAATGTCAATAGGTCCATTCAATCTTTAAAATTGACGTTTATAGGCCATTTCAAATGAAAACGGGGCAAATTTATCCTTTACTCATTACTTTACAGTAAAAACTAGGGCACTGAAATTACGGTCGTATGTACCAAAGATATCCAACTTTCTTGTAATGTCAATAGGTCCATTCAATCCTTAAAATTGACGTTTCTAGGCCATTTCAAATAAAAATGGGGCGAACACTCCCCGCTTTCCCCTGCCATCGTTTTTTTAAAATCTAAGCATAAATTCTAATGCGCTAATACATTGCTATTGCTATGTTATATTCAAGTACTTCCATCCTTCAAATACAAATGCTTAGAGTCATTATTTCCTAAATAATTAAATATGTTTCAGATTTGTGAAACCTAATTGTAGTGACTTCTATAATCATATATCTTCCAAATAATAATGTCAACAGGAAGTAACAAATATGTTGACGTAGTCATAAACAACCATGATAATATACCAACCAGCAAGACCCAGTTAGGTTTTGTCCAAAATCATACAAACATTCCAATCCACCAAACGCCAAACCCGAGAACCGCGAAAGCCGAGAACCGCTCTAGTTTTATATTCGGAATAACGACCCTTATTTTATATTCGGAATAACGACCCTTATTTTATATTCGGAATTACGACCCTTATTTTATATTCGGAATAACGACCCTTATTTTACATTCGGAATAACGACCCTTATTTTATTTTCGGAATTACGACCCTTATTTTATATTCGGAATAACGACCCTTATTTTATTTTCGGAATAACGACCCTTATTTTATTTTCGGAATAACGACCCTTATTTTATTTTCGGAATAACGACCCTTCGAAATATTGACCCTCATTGTATTTTCGGAATAAAGACCCTTCGGAATAAAGACCCTCCTGCTTATTTCGGAATAACGACCCTTGCAGTTAATTCGGAATAATGACCCTTCGGAATAATGACCCTCATTGTATTTTCGGAATAACGACCCTTATTGCTAATTCGGAATTATGACCCTTCGGAATAACGACCCTTACAGTTATTTCGGAATAATGACCCTTCGGAATAACGACCCTTATTGTATTTTCGGAATAACGACCCTTCGGAATAACGATCCTCCTGCTTATTTCGGAATAATGACCCTTATTTTATATTCGGAATTACGACCCTTATTTTATATTCGGAATAACGACCCTCATTGTATTTTCGGAATAACGACCCTTATTGCCAATTCGGAATAACGACCCTTCGGAATAACGACCCTTAAAGTTATTTCGGAATAATGACCCTTCGGAATAACGACCCTTCGGAATAACGAGTAGTCCCCGTATTGATAGCGTATCACTAACTTATAACAAACTTATGACAGCGTATTACAGCGTATGCGATCGGCGAGCGTATGACCAACGTATTCGTAAGCGTATGTCTGCCGTGCTCGACGTATCCTCAGCGTACAACGAACACGTGACTTATGCCGTTGCAGAAATTGAGTTTCGTACACGGCGGGACAAGTGTTGCCAGTTCAAGTAAACGCAGCCTAGATGATAACTATTAAAATATCTAGAAGGGTACATCTATATGTTCAACCTATAACTTAAGACGATTAACGTACCTCTAACGTATGTCAGCGTATGTCTAACGTATGTTAGCGTTTGTAAAGGTATGTCTAACGTACCACGAACCTATCGGGAACTTATGCAGAACGTAAGTTAAGCACCCGTTGAGTACGTCGAGAAATTTTGAACATGCTCAATAATTTTTCGCGGGCTCGACGTGTTCCAAATTTTCACAACGTTTTACAGCGTGCTCTTAAAGTATACGACGTATCCCAAACTTACCCCTAACTTGTATCAGCGTACACCAACGTACGCCAACGTATTTTTCGATATTTCGCATACGTTGTTATACGTTCAGGCGATACGCCATGGTGTGACAGGGCTACCGTACAGCTAGCGCGCATTCGGCGTTTTGGGAACTTATGGAGGGTTTGAGTATATAAATGGGTCCCTTGAGTATCTCATCCTCACTTCTTCATGGTCTGTCTTGGCCTTCTTGCTTTTTCCTCCTCCTCGGCCTCGGCCCCTGGTTGCTTGCTTCTTCTTGGGAGGCATGTTAACTGCTTGATGACATCGGCGGGAATGATGTAATGCGAGATCGGCGCGGTATTTATACGTGCTACAGCGGCATAATAAGCCACGTGTTCGTTGTACGTCGAGGATACGCTGACGATACGTCGAACACGGCAGACATACGCTACGAATACGTTAAGTATACGTTAAGCATACGTTAGTCATACGCTCGCATACGCTCGCATACGCTGTGATACGCTGTCATAAGTATGTTATAAGTTAGTGATACGCTATCAATACGTTAGTCATACGCTATGCATACGTTCAATACGCTATGGATACGTGGCAGGGCCTTACACGATCGCCCGGCATAAGGTGAATACGTGAGAATACGTCGAAACTCGTTTGAAATACGTTAGGCATACGTTAGACATTCGGCACATATACGTTATCAACTCGTTATCACTACGTTGGCTGTACGTTTCCCCCAGCCTACGTTCATCAACGTATACCAACTTACGAGTAACGTACGAGTAACGTACCACTAACGTATGTCAGCGTAATGTCAACGTATATTTAACGTACCACAAACCTACCGGGAACTTATGCAGAACGTATTAAGCAAACGTTGAGTACGTCGATAAATTTTGAGCATGCTCAATATTTTTTCGTGGTCCAAATTGTCACAGCGTATCACAGCGTGCTCTTAACGTAAACGACGTATCCCCAACGTACCCCTAACTTATATCAGCGTACGCCAACGTACACCAATGTATTTTTCGATATTTCGCATACGTTGGCATACGTTGAGGCGATACGTTATGGTGTGACAGGGCCTTAACGTTCAAACAACGTAAAAATGTGTCGACAAATAAACGTTCTTCTAACGTTGGATCGCAACGTTCCATGAACGTTGTCACGACGTTCCGATAACGTAATAAAGACAGTATAAAAACGTCATTTGGACGTAATGGTATAACTAACAGAATTTCAAGAAAGTTTTTTAAACGTTTAGGACGTTGTGATAACGTTGTGAAAACGTTCATGACTAACGTTCATACAACGTAAAAATGTGTCGACAAATAAACGTTCTCCTAACGTTGGATCACGTTCACAACGTTCTTTGAACTTTTAATCACAACGTTCCAAGAACGAAAGTGAAACCTTGCCACGACGTTCCAACAACGTAATATGGTTAGCTGGGCGCAAACCGCCGGGCACTACGTCACCGGTCACACCATCTATAGGATAGGCCTATTACATGTACAGTATTATGTAACACACAGGGACATGTATCGCGCCTTCGGCGCTGCATGTCACTGTATAGGCGGCCTATATACAGTGAGCTCCATTTTAACTGGAATATCAGTAAATGAGAAAATCAGTAAATGAGAACATCAGCGAGCCCGATACCAGTGCTATAAGTATCCCCCTGCAGTACGCGTGATACATAACGTGAACCATATTTGCATAGAGGGCGTTTTTCAATAAATAGCGATGATATTGTTTTAATCAAGTTTTGCTGTGTTTTTGCTAGTAGAAACAACAGTAATAGCCATTTTTAATGTTCATCTTGAATTCTGAAGTAAATTTTTAAACATTTAAAATTTTCAACACCACTTAATGTGCCTTTAATATACCAACAAATATATGCTATGATCAAATTTATCTTTTGAATATCATACAAAAACAAAGGTATAACATATTATTTTTGCTATGAATGAACAAGTAACTTTGAGGGCCCCCAAACAAATGTTCATATTATCATTCCATGAGTCCCCCCCCCCTCCCCTTAAGTACTTAATCAATTACTGTACGGCGGTCAACTTCAAAGACGTAGCCTCATCAATATTCAAATCAACCTACCTGGCCCTGTGTTATGGGGAATCCCATCATTTCGGCGAACATTTTTTACCTGCTTCCCCTCAACACGCTCTCATTACTGTATTACTACGCGCACACGAAGACGTAGCTATAGGCTATAGTATTACTCCATTGAAAAAAATGTACGAACGGTATATAATTGTAATGGAATCGGGCGTATACAACGGGCCATTTGTGAACGACTTAGCCTAATTCGATAAACCTTGCTTATCGAATTCGAAAAACCAGGTTTATCGAAAACCTTGCTGATAGAATAAGAAAAACACCTGGTTTATCGGCCGATAAACCTGGTTTATCGACTGATAAACAAACCTTGCTTATCGAATTCGAAAAACCTGGTTTATCGACCGATAAACCTGTTTTTTTGAAAACTTTGCTTATCGAATTTGATAAACCAGGTTTATCAAATCGAAAAACTAGGTTTAACGATTCGAGAAACAAAGTTTTTGATAAACCAGGATTATCTGTCGAAAAACCTGGTTCGTCGGTTGAAAAACAAGGTTTATCAAATCCGAAAAGCAGTGTTTTGCGACTGAAATACCAGGTTTATCGGCCAATAAACCTGGTTTATCAAAAACTTTGCTTATATAATTTGATAAACCAGGTTTATCAATCGAAAAACCAGGCTTATCGGCGAAAAACCAGTTTTATCTCTTTCATCGTGCAAATACCTGCCATACGCGTCTGTTTACAGTTCATCCCACAATAAAAAGAAATTATGGCAATTATGATTGATTTTAAGTATATCTTTTAACGAACAATATTTAAAGGACTTAGGCCTACTTTTGCATTATAAACATATCCGATCGAATAAAATATTTGAATCATCATTTTGTCTTGAATGGAGACACAACCTGGTGTTTATTGCCAAGTCATGTTCCATGTTATTTATGTCTTTATAGGGTAACATCACGTCTTGCATTTTACATGTCTTAATCTGGTGTTTTATCACAAGTCACGTCTCATTACATAGTGTCTTATTGCAAGTCGTGTGTGTCATTTTTAATGCCTTATTCCAAGTCGTGACTCATTGTATTAAGACATGTATTGTCCTGAGACACGGAACATATGACTTGATGAAGACACGCCTTGGTTCAAGACATATTTCTGTAAGTAATAATAATAATAATAATAATAATAATAATAATAATAACGGCATTTATAATGCGCCTTTGCCAAAGGATACAAAGCGCAACGACAAAAACAAAAACAATACAAACAAGGGAAAGAGCAGAACTTAGGAGAAAAGGTGTGTTTTAAGAAGGGATTTGAACCCTGTGACTGTAGGAGCACTACGAATATGAACTGGAATCTTGTTCCATTGAATAGGAGCAGCCACTGAAAAAGCCCTATCCCCGGCACTTGTAAGTCTTAGGAACCCTAAGGTTCAGGCCGTGGTCCGATCTTGTTGTAACAGAGCCATCACGGGGTCTCTTTACAATGAGGCACTCATCGATATACCGGGGACAGAGCCCATTCAGTGACTTATAGACATAGAGCAAAGTTTTGAATTTGATACGGTCCTTAACACGAAGCCAATGAAGTTTCCGCAACAGAGGGCTGATAAAGGTACGTCTCGGTGTCAGGAAAACAAGGCGAGCACACTTATTTTGGAGCCTTTGTAATCGATCGACGTCCTTTTGCGCAATATTGTTAAACAAAATGTTACAATAATCAAGGCGAGATAAAATCATTGCTCTAACTATGTTAGCGCACGTCTCTTGATCAATATACTTGCGAATCCTGTATAAATTCCGGATTTGCCAGTTGATGTTTTTGCAAAGTTTGGTGATATGCTGGTCCATATTCAATTTGTAGTCAAAGACAAAACCTAAGTCACGTACGGTGGACGATTGGGGAATTATCTCATCGTCAATGTAGAAATTGATATCTTGCAACCTAGTCTTGTGATCAGAAGATGACATAATAAAAAACTCAGTTTTGTCAGGGTTTAACTTAAGTTTGTTCATAATCATCCATGAGTTGATGGCTTTGACACACTGAGATATTTTAAAGATTGCAACCGACACATCACCGGGGATTTTAGGATTTACAGGTACATAGATCTGAAAATCATCCGCGTAAGAGTGATACCTCAAATTGTGATGGCGGATGATACGGCCAACCCCGTGAGTGTACATAACAAACCCAATCGGGCCAATAACCGATCCCTGAGGCAGTCCATGTTTGAGTGAAATATTTTTGGAGAAAGCACCACGTACTGTGACCCGGCAGGATCTATTTTCGAGATAAGAAGAGAGCCATTTTTGTGCAATACTGGTGATTCCAAACTCATCAGCGACTCTCTGCAGCAAAATTTCGCGATCAACAGTATCGAACGCTGCAGAGAAGTCGAGCATGACTAGGACAACAGCTTGTTGATTATCAAGGAAACGAGAAAAGTCATTGTGCACACGAGCAAGTGCTGTCTCAGTACTATGATGGGCCCTGTATGCCGATTGCATGGGCTCAGCAAGATCATGTTTATCAATATGGCTCTTAAGTTGAGAAACAGCACATTTTTCAATAACCTTAGATGTAAATTGAAGGTTAGCTACGGGGCGGTAATTTTTCAATTCATTTCTGTTGAGTGATGGCTTTTTTAACACTGGTGTAACAACAGCTCTGCGAAGATCTTTCGGGAAGGTCCCTGTGGAGAGAGACTCATTTACTATACGTGTGAGGGTAGGAAGCAGGACATTAACATGTTGCTTAAGAAGCCATGTAGGCAGTACATCAAGCATGCATGATTTGTTTGGGCATTTAGTGATAACATGCAACATCTCTTCTTCAGACACATTAGCGAACTGACTAAAAGAAATGTGAGCACTGATTACATTACTAGATACATTAAGCACATTAACATCATTATTAGCAGTTCAGTTGTCAACCTCATCCCGGATCTTGTTCACCTTGCCAATGAAAAAATCACCAAAAGAATTTGCAAGGTCCACGAGACTGTCAGTGTCAGGGATAGGGTTTGAGTCCATATTAAGGAGTTCCTTGACAACCTTGTACATGTCCTTGCTACAACTAGAGTTCTCAAATTTGTTCTTATAATACACAACTTTTGATTCAGACACTAAATCCTTTACAGACTGTCTTGAAATAAGGAATTGTTCATGATGAGCTGCAGATCCAGACTTACGCCATTTGCGTTCAGAATGCCGGCGTTCTCTTATGGCTTCATTTACCTGATCACAGTCGATTTCCTAGTGATGGGTGGGGCATGATAGTCAAGAACTTTGCGGCAAGAGCTATTATAGTCATTTAGTAAATCATCAACATTGGGATAGATCTTTTGCGAGATGGTAGTCATTTTAGCAGAAAGGTCTTCTGAGAAGCGATGGTGATCAATGCTTCTGTACTTGCGAAAAGTCCGAGTAGCTTTAGATGGACGTGGTTTGGACAAGTTGATGGCGCAGTTAACCATGAAGTGATCCTTGGTAAAGGTGGCAGAATCAACACAAATATTGTGAGTTAAATTATCAATATCTCTGGTAACAACAACATCAAGGATGTGGCCTGATCTATGGGTCGGCTCTGACACATGTTGGCTCATGCCCACTGATGACAGGCAAGTGGAGACTCGTTTAACATCATTCTTTGCAGGGATGTCAAAGTGAACGTTCAAGTCCCCAACTAGGAGGACTTTCCCAGGCAGTACGTTTATACAGTCAATGAATACCTCCAGTTCAACCAAGAAAGATGACAGTTTCAGCTGATTCACAGAAGAGGGGGGTGGTCTATAAACTGTGATGATATAAAACGAACGGGATATGTTGGAGACAACATTATATTCAAATGTATTGAATACAGGTATGTCTAAGTTTGTCATAAGACAGAGTCCAATTTGAGCTTTGTAGAGGATCCCAACTCCTCCATGATTGTCACCGGATGCGTACACACGTGGGGTATTAATAAAAGCATAACCAGGAGGTGACATTTCATTGATAACAACAGGATCATCTGGTTTCATCCATGTCTCTGTAAGGCAGAGAATATCGATGTCATGGGTAATAACATACTCACAAATGTCATTTGTTTTATTGCCGACTGACTGAGCATTCCATAGGCTCAGATTCAGGTTGTTATTTTCACTTTGTGCTGGTTTTGTGCTGTTGAGTATATTTAATGTTTCACTGGTAGCAGTGACAGTGGATGCTTGAGTTTGAGTGGAGTGTTTTGTCCAGTCACTTCCCCAGCCTCGATGAGTTCGTTGAACTCACAAATGTGAAGCTCTTTCAGAGTTTCATAAGTTGAACTGGGTATTTGACACCTAGCAGGCATCAATCCCAATAAATCCAATCTGGAGTAGGTGATTAATGGTGGCATGATGATCAAGTCCACTTGAATCAGAATGGTGATAGAAACAATCCACAGTGCAAAACAGGCCATGTGCATCAAGTGACAGTAGGTTATAACAAACAGAAAAATATGGATCCAGGTAATATGTGATACTATGTGGATATCACAATCCTCAAAAGTTTGATTATCACCAAATTTGAGCAGAATCCAGCCAAATTTGTCAGAACAAAGTAGATCAGATTGGTCACGACAGTTCAATCTATCCAATGGTATATGATAAGTGTCGAACAGCAAAGTAGAAACAGTACAGTTAGGTATAAGTTTGGAGAGCAAAAAGAGTAGGCAGCCAGACAGGCGCACACACAAAAGATAGTGTCTTGATTAAGACACCTAACAAGACATGTCAAATATCGAATGCCTCCCAGACAACATACATATATTGGCACGATATTGGCCCAATATTGGCAATATTGGCATTGGCATTATCTTGTTGACCAATATTGGGCCAATATTGGTTCCCCAATGGCAATATTGGCATTGGTATTTTATTGGTCACCAATATTGGACCAATATTGGTTTTACATTGGCGCTCGTTAATTGGCATCATGTTGGCTACAAATATTGGACCAATATTGGTGACCAATTGAGTGCCAATGCCATTGGCACTCTCTTGGTCACCAATATTTGTGCTCGTCAATTGGCATCATGTTGGCTACAAATATTGGACCAATATTGGTGACCAATTGAGTGCCAATGCCATTGGCACTCTCTTGGTCACCAATATTGAACCAATATTGGTTTTACATTGGCGCTCGTCAATTGGCATCATGTTGGCAATCAATATTGGACCAATATTGGTGACTAATTGAGTGCCAATGCCATTGGCACCCTCTTGGTCACCAATACTGGTTTTACATTGGCGCTCGTTAATTGGCATCATGTTGACAACCAATATTGGACCAATATTGGTGACCAATTGAGTGCCAATGCCATTGGCACTCTCTTGGTCACCAATATTGGACCAATTGGTTTTACATTGGCGCTCTTCAATTGGCATCATGTTGGCAACCAATATTGGTCCAATAATGGGCACAATATACCAGGGGCGGAAAATGACACCATTGATTTGATATACAAATTCTGACGCGGTCTAAAAATTGCGGCCGCTGTTAAAAGTTATCGCTTCCCGCGGCCTTTTGGCTAGGATATTGTGCCTTGTCCTGTCCCTTGAAGATTTTTCCCCTTGTCCTTGGGCTTTCCCTGTTCCAAAGTTGGTTCTGGCCACGGGTTGGCCCGGGATCAGCTCACTCCTCTTTAGGGGAAGTAAAACAATATAAAGATAGAATTCTTCCTACCAAACATTTCTCCAAGATCGCCCAATATTGGCACTCATTGGCGAGTGCCAATATTGAGCCAAGCTTGGGCCAATGGCCAAATAATATTATGCCAATATTGTAAGCCAATATTGGGCCAATGAAAAATCAATATTGGGCCAATATTGTTATGTTATATTGGCCCAGTATTGGCCCAATATTGGCACTCATTGGCAAATGCCAATATTGGCCCAGTATTGGCCCAATATTGGCACTCATTGGCGAGTGCCAATATTGGGCCAAGCTTGGGCCAATGGCCAAATAATATTATGCCAATATTGTAAGCCAATATTGGGCCAATATTGTTATGTTATCTGGGCTATTAAAGACATGTCTAAAAACCGAGGTGTCTTGAAAGGAGACACAACTTATTGTTTATTGCCAAGTCATGTTCCATGTTATTTATGTCTTTATAGGGCAACATCACGTCTTGCATTTTACATGTCTTAATTTGGTGTTTTATCACAAGTCACGTCTCATTACATAGTGTCTTATTGCAAGTCGTGTCTCATTTTTATACCTTATTCCAAGTCGTGACTCATTGTATTAATACATGTGTTGTCATCAGACACGGAACATGCGACTTGATGAAGACACGTATTGGTTCAAGACATGTGTCTGTAGAGAGTGGCTTGGTTCAGACAAGTAGCAAGACATGTCAAATATAGAATTACTATTAATACATGACTAAAAACCGAGGTGTCTTGAATGGAGACACAACTTGGTGTTTATTGCCAAGTCATGTTCCATGTTATTTATTGATGTCTTTATAGGGCAACATCACGTCTTGCTTTTAACATGTCTTAATATGGTTTTTTATCACAAGTCACGTCTCATTACATAGTGTCTTATTGCAAGTCGTGTCTCATTTTTAATACCTTATTCCAAGTCGTGACTCATTGTATTAAGACATGTGTTGTCATCAGACACTACATGTGACTTGATGAAGACACGTCTTGGTTCAAGACATGTGTCTGTAGAGATATATAGTTAACACCATTAAATGTATAATTTGTTAGATTTGATTGGGCATATTTTTCTCACCAAATGTTTAAGACGGCACTACCTTAGGGAAGTGATTGTTCACAAATGAAATGCACATATGTCATGGATGTGTCTTAGTGCAAGACATGTCTTATGCAAGATATGTCTTGCCATTCACATGCGCCTCACAAGACGCATCTTTAAAATAAAATATGACTTCATAGAAGTGGCGTCTTGGGAAAAGACGTGACTTAACCAAGACATGTTTCCTTAAATTACGTGTCTCAAAACAAGCTTCACAAGACGCGTCTTGCGGAAAAATGTGACTTCGTAGAAGTGGTGTCTTGTATAAAGACGTGACTTGACCAATACATGTCTCTAAAATTACGCGTCTCAAAAACTGCTACACAAGGCACGTATTGGATATAAACGTGTCTTAATACAACACATGTCTCTAAAATTACGCGTCTCCCTACTTGCTACATGAGACGCGTCTTAAAATGTGTCTTCTGCCAAGACACCATTTTTACAGTGTATAAGACGTTGTAAGATAATAATGGACAACACAGGACTCCGGACTTGACTGTAGAAATTTAACTTTAATCGGTGTATCTCGATAATGCATGAACTAAAGGTGTTCCTCCGCTGAGTTCCAAACAGTAAGTAATTGAATAATATTATTTAAACATAAGTGACATGATTTTCGGTTTGATGGGCACCTGTCAGATTATTTATTTTGCAGGTGCATAGATGAGTAAAGGTTATCTGGTATATAATTTTAAGAGCTTTAAAGTGCCACCACCTATTGTTAAGCAATATAAAACCCATCACCAATAATATCCACAACGAAGATTAAACCACCCTCTTAACAATAATCCTCATGTACCACTCAATTTCAATGTCTGGAAACTATAGGTGTAACCAATTAATATTCACCTACCACCTTTTAAGTCCATCACAATACGATATTGTACTAATACTATAATTCAAACTAGAGCGGTTCTCGGCTTTCGCGGTTCTCGGGTTTGGCGGTTGGTGGATTTGAATGGTAAAATGATTTTGGACAAAACCTAGCTGGGTCTTGTGGGTTTGGTGTAGTGTATAGTTGTATTATGTTGAAGTCAACTTATTTTGTTCTGCCTGTTGACATATTTTTTGGAAGATATATGATTATATGCGGCACTACAAGTAGGCTTCATAAATGTGAAAGAGCTATGTATAGGATTAATGTCTTTAAGTATTTGTTCTAGGCTTGACCGACAAAATCAAAATTTGAAAAATTAGCCCAAATACCATTATTTGGTTAAATAATTAAATTTTCGTTTGGTACGTATGAGATCGATGATGCAAAAAAATCAAGCCGCAATCAATTTGGCGACAAAAAAGTCATTCGCATAGAAATCATAATTATTTTTGTTTAAATTCTAGGCTTGACCGACAAATATCAAAATTTGACAAATTAGCCCAAATACCATTATTTGGTTATTAAAGTAATTCAATTTGTTTGGGTACGTATGAGATCGATGATATAAAAAAGTCAAGCCGCAATCAATTTGACCACAAAAAAGTAATTCGCATAGAAATCATAACAATTTTTTTTTTAAATTCTAGGCTTGACCGACAAATATCAAAATTTGAAAAATTAGCCCAAATACCATTATTTGGTTAAATAATTCAATTTTGTTTGGGTACGTATGAGATCGATGATACAAAAAAAGTCAAGTCGCAATCAATTTGACGACAAAAAAGTTGTTCGCATAGAAATCATAACAATTTTTTTTTAAATTCTAGGCTTGACCGACAAATATCAAAATTTGAAAAATTAGCCCAAATACCATTATTTGGTTATTAAAGTAATTCAATTTGTTTTGGGTACGTATGAGATCGATGATATAAAAAAGTCAAGCCGCAATCAATTTGACCACAAAAAAGTAATTCGCATAGAAATCATAACAATTTTTTTTTTAATTCTAGGCTTGACCGACAAATATCAAAATTTGAAAAAATAGCCCAAATACCATTATTTGGTTAAATAATTCAATTTTCTTTTGGTACGTATGAGATCGATGATGCAAAAAAGTCAAGCCGCAATCAATTTGGCGACAAAAAAGTCATTCGCATAGAAATCATAATTATTTTTGTTTAAATTCTAGGCTTGACCGACAAATATCAAAATTTGAAAAATTAGCCCAAATACCATTATTTGGTTAAATAATTCATTTTTTGGGGGTACATATGAGATCGATGATACAAAAAAGTCAAGCCGCAATCAATTTCATGACAAAAATGTCTTCATAGGCCTAATGAATTTTTTTTAAATTCTAGGCTTGACCGACAAATATCAAAATTTGAAAAAATAGCCCAAATACCATTATTTGGTTAAATAATTCATTTTTTGGTACATATGACATCGATGATACAAAAAAGTCAAGCCGCAATCAATTTCATGACAAAAATATCTTTCGTGTATGAGCATTTATTTTTTTTTAAAGTAGGCCTGAGTCTGACTGACAAATGTCAACATTTTGAAAATGGACGCAAATATCATTAATATTAATGTATACATGGATAAATAATTCTTTTTTTTTAAAGAACCGATCGTTTCTATGTGCGAGTCGATAATATACGTATTTTTTCTATTAAAAGGTATAGCCTTTGCTAGGGATGTTCATATCATTGACTACAGAGGGCGACATTTTTTTGAAAATTAGTTGACCAAAATATGTAGAAAACTCCATGTTTACCTCTAGATGAATACAGCGATCCCGGGACAGCGATGTAGTACGATGTGGCTAGGATGTATTCACTGATGTCTATAGCCCCGCACAAGCAACAAGACATCCTGAAAGTAAACCTTTTTTTACCTAAAATGGTTTAAAATGTGCATGATTTGCCCAGTTTTCAGCAATATGAGGCAAACTACTAGTATGGTTATAACTCGTTTATTATTCAGCCTGTAGGGTTGGTTGAACCATCATTTGTTTTATTGTAAAGTACTTTGTTTCCATGTATTCCATTTTCAAAGAGATAATTTTATTTTCAACATTTTATGAACATACCTATATGCACTCTATGTTCGAAATAGCGTCGACATTCATGAACATGATAGCGCGCGCGGATGCCTGCCACTCAACACGAACTAACGATGTGGCCAACTTTGGCAATGATTTTATAGATTACATCCCCCAGTCTTCAATATTATCGTGTCTTGTAGTAGCATGTATTACAATGGTATTAACACCGCGACATGTCGGGGACCTCCCCTTCAAAATGAGCCTAAGTTTATTAAGATTGGTGCAGGCAATCAACCACAATGGCGAATTGCAAATTACTCTATTTTTATTTATTTTCTTAAAATGTCGGTATACGACGTGTGGGCCAACAGTGCACAAACAAACACGTTATTTTCTTGGCAGGCATCTGACCAGGGATACTATTAATTTTGGGATAGGAAAGTCCTATACTAACGCACGTAGCGAAAACGGTTCCGTTTCCATAAATTCATAAATTATGTAATCATCGGAATGTGTCGGTGACCGGCGTTTAACGCGTTTAACAATGTTTAACCAGGTTTAACGTAATATTTGGTCGGCATAGGTTTGGGGGCGCTGTGGATTTACACAGACGACGGTGGCCACGCGAAATCTAAATTTTGAATTCGTAGTGAATAACACGTAATCGCGAATGTTAATCTTATCATTTTGACAAATTCATCATAATTAAAAGAATTTTCATCGTTAACCGAGCGATAACTGTTAAAAATAATTCAAAATAGTGCGCTTCCGTTGCCATATTGGGTCGTCTGAGAGACGCGTGGCCAGCGTCGTGTCGTCTGCTACAATCACGCCTGATCGGTATAGCGCCACCAGTTCTATGCCGACCCAATTTTAATTTAAAAGTGGCCTCCGATCGGCAAGCTCAGTGGCACACCCCTGATCTGACTGCATCGATCCAATCTCGAATTAACCGGATTCAAAGTTCATAGGTGTATGTTTAGCTCTGAGCCATTGCATTCGTGGGCATTGTAATACTAAAACGCCGGGCGGATTCCTGTCAAAATAATACTATACTGAAACCATACTGTGTCTGTTCGACCCAGCAAACATATACATCACGGGCACAGTCTAAAAACAATACCTTTATTCTATAATTAACATTTAAATAATCGTACTTTTACATAGAAACAATATACTTTTTTTAATCAAATGAAATATTAAATATTATCCTCATTATTTTGAATTTTTAGACCAAGATGTTCACTTTTGCATTGGAAATTTGTATCTCCATGGCCATATGAGACCGATCTGGCACTTCACGCGATCCATATACGGGTCCGGCATCAAAACTCACTGCAGTCTCCCCCTCTTTCCTTCTGACTATTGCATCCTGAAAATTAAAAATAACTATTAACTAATAATCTAATAATATACAAATACTACATGGTAGAGGGGAAATAGAGCAAACTATTTTCCCGAGGTACTGGCTACGGGCCCGAAATGACCTACGTGTAAGTTCGAAATTTTCTGTGAGAAAAGAGTAAGACTTACATCATAAGTTTATTTTACTGACACGTGTCACGGTTCAGAGATTTTCAATGGTTGCAGGTATTTATTGAATGCCTCTCGTAAGTAAGAACAGTAATATTATTATTATTATTATTATTAGCGGGGCTAGAACTCACAACCTTAAGCTTTGTATCATGAACCCTGCGTGCTATCCACTAGACCACACATGCTCTCTTAAGCATCAGATGGCAGACAGCAAAGTCATCCGACACAGGTTCATAAAGTTCTTTTAGAACTGCTTGTTATAAAAGGCCATATAAAAAGTTTAACTCGGGAGACAGCGCACGTATCTTTTAAAATCGGCATTTAGGCACATAACTTGTTACAAATTCTAATTTCACATTGTGAAGTACCGTATTATATCAGCCTAATTTCTCGCTTGCAAGATTAAAATATCCACATATAAATAGACACACACAAATAGAAGTGTTACAAAATGTGATATGTTTCTAAAATATGGTAGTGGTAAAATATCCATTCCACAGAGCCCGTCTGATATATGTTCGCCCACGGTCTACAGACCCTTTCCGGATTCAACATTTCTTTTTCACCAATATTCAAATTATCGATGACGATTTTTATTGACACATCAGTTTTAATTTGTTGCAGTGATGATATATCGAGCGCCTTTAAAACTTCAATGACTTCTGTTGTGTTGTAGAGTCGGCAAGGCCAAATACAAATAAATGTTTGTTTCCGCAAACCCGACCGACCCTAAAAAAAACCCAGCCGACCGTAAACATTTTATCAACATTTTGAAAAAATAAAATTTATTTTCTACCTACCGTTCGTATTTTTTCAATCCAAATTTGCGGAAATGTATTGAGTGAATAAACATTTTGCATTCCCATTTTGCCGAAGGTCAATTTTAATGAACATATTTCTATAAATTCTGCAACAATTCCGAGCTTTAACTTTGACATGAATATTCAAGCTTTATATTAACCCTAATCGTTACACTCAACCTCGCTGGCCATAACAGACCTGTTTTGATGCAAGACCCCCAAATTTCTTATTTTTTAAATTTCCCATAGACGTGCGTGTGTTGCGCTTCGTGTACAGTTTGTTCGTGTTCGATCGGAAAACCATCTCGGTTACCTAATTAAGGCTGATTTTACCGTCAATATGTCGTCTGAATCGGAAAATAATTCATTTTCTAAATCTAAATCTAAAGTATGTTCTGATTCTACTGATACAAGTTTAAAAGTATCGAGAGTAGCGATTTTAAGTCAGAAACTTCGACAGAATGTTCAAAGCTTATTATTAATATTCAATTTTTTAACGCTGGAGTTTATTTTTCGATATTTTTAGGCCTACTCTTATTAAATAAGATATTTTTCTTACCGACCGACCCTTATTCGGGAAAATATCAGATTTTGTTAATTTTTAATTTGAGATCCATATATTTTTTTTACTTACCTCTATCATTATGTACTTTATATATTGGAATTCCTCATGAAATTACCCATCAGATATTTTTTGAATTTTCAGAAATATATTTTAAGGACGTACCCTTCCCTGATCTAAACTATATATTTCTGAATACCTCTAGTTACAAGCTTTCCAAAAATGCATATTTTTGCTATCATAGGTTGAACACTTTTCTGTTATAATCATTTTTATAAATCCGGTAAATTTAGGCCGATTATTCATGTTGACTGTGTAGCGAATAGTAAGAAAGCTGATGATCATGGTGTTATCCATAATAAATTATTTGTAACAAATAGTTGAAAAGTCTGCTGAACCACATAATTACTATTAAATATCCTTTAAAATGGGACCAGAATGGTTTTTGTAACATCAGGGGATGACTAGTTATCGTAAAAAGAACAAAGCTGTTAAAAAGGGTGATATTACAATCTAAGTGCTGATATGGATGTGCGCCTAGCCAGCAGCCGGCGTAGATGAAGCGAAATGATTGTGACGATTTCCCAACGACAGCGTAATAATAAATAGGCTACAGCGCCATGAGCGTCGCTTGCGACGGATACCGGCGCTATATAAATGTCCATTATTATTATTAATTAAAGCATGGGATTATCCTCACAGGGCCCTTGGAAGTATATTTTTGATGGGGGTGCTGTAAATTTGTAAGTCATCACCACTTCGGCGTGGGGTCCGGGGCGAAATTGCATTTCTAACACAAATGGTCCAGTATGATAATAATGTCTCCCACACAATATTTAAATTTTTGGTGTGGTTTGAGGGTCATTATAATGTTAAATCCTGTATTCGCGCTAAGCGCACAAAATTTTTGAGTTTTTGAACTAAAATTAGGCATGGAAAACTGTCCTGAAGTCAGATTGTTGAGCTCAAATAATGAAATATTAAAATGAATACGCGTGAAGCGCGCAAAAATTGGCATTGCTAACACTTAAATGGTCCAGTATGATGTTTTTAACGTCCCCCACATAATATCGAGAATATTTGGTATGGTTTGAGGGCCATTATAATGTTAAAACCTGTAGAAAATATGCGCGTGGAGCGCGCAAATTTTTTGAGTTTTAACTAAAATGGTCATGGAAAACTGTCTTGAAGACACCTTGTTAAGCTTAAATAATAAATATTCAAATTAATACGCGCGCGGAGCGAGAAAAAAAATTGCATTTCTAACACTAATGGTCCAGATGATAATAACGTCCCCCACATAATAATTAGAATTTTTGGTGTTGTTTTTGTATTAAAACTTTGTTCCAGTATGATGTTTTTAACGTCCCCCACATATTTCGAATATTTGGTGTGTCTGAGGGCCAATATAATGTTAAAACCTGCAGAAAAGATTTGCGCGGAGCGCAAAAAATTTGGACTTTTTGAACTAAATTGGTCATGGAAAACTGTCCTGAAGCCATCTTGTCAAGCTTGAATAATAAAACATTGAAACTAATGTTCGCCAAAATTGACATTTCTACACTTAAATTGGTCCAGTATGACGTTTTTAACGTCACCAACATAATATGTAGACTATTTTGCATGGTTCTAGGGCCATTATAATGTTAAATGATGTAGAAAATATGCGCGCGGAGCGCTTAAAATTTTTCAGTTTTTGAACTAAAATGGTCATGGAAAACTGTCATGCAATGCCATATATCCTCTAAAAGACCATGGGGGTGCTGCAGCACCTCAGCACTCCGCCTTCCCAGGGGCTTGTATCCTCATTGAGTTTGTACAGGCGCCCGGTACCCCTTCTGGCGGCACCCCTCCCGGCACCACCCCTGGTCTCCAAACTTTTGCAGAGAAATAGCTTGTGATTAGGGCTTTAAAATTATGCCAAATTTGTTGAGATAGCTTTTGTGGTTTTAAAAATATTTAAGGAATATGACAGCATGAAACTAAAAAGTGTAACAGCACCAACCTATTGGGAGGCGAGCTTATAACGCGTGACCATAACTTGTAATTCTCAGTAATGTAGTCGCGAAAACAGTAGAAAAGAATAACGTGATTATTTATCTCAATCCTGGAATAATTGAGTATAACTTATGAATTATAAGTGGGAGGTGATCACTAATTGCTTTGTAGGACTTTGTTGAGGGGCTCTAATAGTGTTTCTGACGCCACGTTTTACCCGCGCGATTTCGGCTACTTTAAACCCTGCACGGGGCAAAAAAACCGTGTGCATCGGTTTGGTAAAACATCCAAATCAACCCTGACCATAATAATATCATTACTAGGGCACTAAACAACTGGACACATTATTACAAGAAAAAAGAAAGGTACATGAGCCATCCCTTTTTTGGGAATCTTTATTTAAAAGATACCGCATTTGGCACAGCCTTGAAAAGCAAATCGCGTTTCGCATAGTACTTTAAACCCTGCACGGGGCAAAAAAACCGTGTGCATCGGTTTGGAAAAACCTCCAAATCAACCCTGACCATAATAATATCATTACTAGGGCACTAAACAACTGGACACATTATTACAAGAAAAAAGAAAGGTACATGAGCCATCCCTTTTTGGGGAATCTTTATTTAAAAGATACCGCATTTGGCACAGCCTTGAAAAGCAAATCGCGTTTCGCATAGCTTTTTCAGATTTCTTCTGAATTTTTGTTTTTTTGTTTGTTGTGTTTTTTTTGTTTTTGTAATTGGCCCTACCAGAATTTAGTACGTACCTGAAATACAAGTCAGCTTTACGATAAAGTCTGAATGGCAATTGGTCATAGGAGCGTTGCCGGATGTGTCACATTCCGCCAAGTTTGCAGGGCGGTGTGCAGGGTCCCCATTACCACAGTGCACCGTTTCAAACATTATGGGACCGAGAGCTGGTTCATAAGGACTTTCGTTGTACCACGGATTATTATAGTAATATTTCGTTCCGTTATAGCCCATCTGTTTACAAGCTACTATGGCTTCGGCAAAACCAAAGACGTCATTACAGAAAGGGCCCCACATATCTCGAAAAGATTTTGTTGCGGGATCGTAGACATTCATTTGGGCTTCTAGACGACCTACGTGTCCTGCTGGGTTAATGTCAATTCCATTATAGTAGTTGTTCTTTGGTTCAGCAAAACGTAGCGGTGTAAGGGCGTCTATGCTGTACGGCTCGCGTTTGGTTAGAAGAGACTCGAAATCGGCTGGATAGATTTAAAAAAACAACTTTTGTATGTTAGAAATTCTTTCTTTCTTCCATGAACTAGGAAATTATGAAACAATTCATTTAATCTATATGAAAGTATACATTTTCATGAAGAAAAGGGTTAAATAAATCCAACCATAAACATGATATTGACCATTTTGGAAAAAATTATAGAACACACGGTTTTTGACCCATGTTAGGTTTTGCAAAGATAACTAAAAATATATTTTATTAAATTATGTCGTTCTAGTTTTAATATAATCCTAATAAAATTCTCTAGGAATGTGTTTTTATCTGATTTATTTCTTGTATTATCGACCAAAAAGTGCCAAAAAATGTGGATTTTTTACGAAAATCATGGAGAGTGGTGATGAAGGGAGGGGGGTGACGCGCATTCTAGCCCAGTGAAGGAGTATCATTGCTGTTCTTGGTACCTTAATGGACACATCTTATTTGCATAAATTTGGATGTGAAATAAGTTGGAGCGCTTCAAGTACACTCCTGGTTATCTCCAGGAACGCTGCTATATTTTGCTATGGGAAATCATGAATATATTCCAAGTTACAGAGCGATACGATTCCTAATAACCTCAATGTTTTAACAGCCATTTAGGGTTCCCGCAAATTTATGAGAATGTATCCACATTTGAACAACTCTTTAAACTCAGCCAGTTAAATGTTAGTATAGAAGGATAAAAGGGTATCGATGTGAGATAATGGTGCACTATCTATCAAATGTGACTTCGTAGTATCTGAATTTTGATAATGGCTATTTGTTTTTCAGCTCAAAATAATGATAATTCAAATCAATTCTGAAATTTTGATTGATTTTTTAAGCCAGATTTCCTTATTACGTACAACATTTCGTCCCGTCATTCATCAATCTGGTCTGTAGTCGGAGGGAACTAGATAATGGCAAGCAATAGGGGAGAGTATGGGGTATTAACTCGTAGCACGGGTTAGCACGGCTTGAAACGAGGAGCAGGCGTCTGGTGTTTTAAGCTTGGGTGGAATTCTTATTGAGTTTTTTTTCCCAGAATGAAAAAAATTGTCCAAAGTACCTAGATATAGACTTCTAGCAATTCTGTTCGTCTCATTGACTTGCTTGCGGACGAACTTGTTTTAACCATTCTTTGAAAGGCTACTAATTTCGTATACTTAAAACAAATATAGCGCTTTTCATTACCTTCATCTACTGCCACACACGCGACTACGAACAAAAGCGTCAAACAACCCAAAAGCTTCATAATTATCTAGAACAATAATAACATTGATCATAAACATTAAGTGACGTACTTATTAGTTCATATTCTTGTTTATACAAAGAAATGGATTAATGAAATGAGAATTGAGTAGCTTTCGGTCGACATTTTGTTAAAAACATTTGCCTGCAAGATTAATACGGTTAATATCAAAAATCATAACCCATTTAAAAAAAATCGAATGCCAGAAAATTAGATCCTTTAGTTCTGGTATCATCATATTACCGCTGCGCCGAAGGACGAAAGAATGCAGATGAAACGAGGGTAAACCCTTTTAATAAAGTACCTAATAATTCTTTCGTATTTCGGTGAAGCGGTAATATGACGATACCAGTGACAGTTAAAAACACTCTGTCAGAGAACTAAAGGATCTAATTTTCTGGCATTGAATTTTTTAAATGTTTTTATTTTTTTAGAAAATTTATTTCCAATACTTTGTGTCATCATCTTTTATGAAATTTCACCTTCAAAAACTTACTTAAAGGTAGATGTTCTGATTGCCGGCCCTATTTTCAACTTGATGTTTTCTATTTTACATGAAAGGTCATCCTTAAAATTGTTACATTCCAAAGTTTGAGTTGCATAACTTCAATGGTTCTTATTTTAAAAGCACAAGGTCACAATAATTTTGCCCATTGAGTAGTAATAGTATACACAAACTGGCTGGTGGTTAACCACCTTTGGCAGTAATTTACCACATTTTAGCCTATGATTTCTAAATGGAAAATTTCTGGCCCCTAAGATTTTACAGACTTAATGAGAAAAATATGGGGTTTCTTATTATACTATCAAAATATCACGATGTGAAAAAAATCATAGCCAAAAAAAGTGATCGGAACATATCACCTTTAAGTCACTTTTCTAATTTAATGTTATTCTATTGAACTATGTATCTTTGTTGGCCTGTTTTCATGATTTATAGTTTTGTAGCCTTTTATGACATCACAAGCCTCTGTGGCATAAATGAGATTGGATCAAGACTATTCTTTTCTCATGTCTGAAGGCTGACAGCAAAATTGTTAACTTTATTTGTTGTAAGTGGCTGTTTTTAATTCAACCAGCATGCTTATATAGGCTTTTTAAGCCTGGCCCGAGCAATTTGCTTGAGTCTGGTCCCTTTAGGACCCAAGTGTGTGTCCGTACGGACCGACCGTGTAAACAAACAAACAAACAAACAATCTTTATTCACTCATAATTTTTTTGTAGAGATCGTAGAAAAATGATCGAAACAGTTTTGTAATCAGCACAGTTTCAGCTTTCTTATGATACAAATATCTCAAATATGAAAAGTCCCACCCTGTGGCGGGTTTTCACAGATCGCATCACCTATTTGTTTAGTGTACGAGTACTGAATTTATAATCGATCCTTTAAAAATTCTCCTTAACGTTTTCTGGTATATCTCAGATTGAATGCCTATAAAAGTCAGTGGATTCTTTTAATAATATCTATACACGCATTGTAAAAGACGTACCTTTTAATATGCTGTTTTCTGTCGATTGTGTAGTACACGACCCCCGCCAGGTTGCTCAGCAGAATGACGAACCAACATCCAATAAAGCTGCATTATATTATATTTGGTGATTCAAGATTAATTTACATAATTATTCATTTTATGAAACCCCGAGTATGAAAACCATAAAATATCTCATACATAATGGACCAGGTGGACAACTTCTACATAGAAAACAGAAAAATTGAAATATTAAGCTGCAGTCGGTCACAACCTTAAATAATAGTGTAAACTCATTTGAACTTAGCTTTATGTTCATGTGTATAGAGGAGGATGGAGTAAGTGTTCCAGTAAAGCATACTTCAGTGTATGAACCGTTAAAATGCAGCAAAATATTTACCGAATTGCTATGATAATATAATATCACCCATAATAACTGTCTACACGTGACACATAGTTTGTGTTAAAAAGTATTTTTGAAAAAGTCACTTTCAACCAACTTAACACTCTACTTGATATGGACCTTTTTCCCCATTTGTTGATGAATCTCTGCTCATTGATAAATTCATGTTTCCTGCATCTTCTGCTCATTCCACTCCATGAAATTGAAGAAAATAAGTGCTTTCGTTGAATCCCCTACAAATTTCCCATTGAAAATAGCTCATAATGATTAATTAATTAAACTCATTAAAGCCAATGCAATCCAATGGTACGCAGATGCCACGTGACCTTCTTTCAAAATAAACTTCGTAATTGTTTGTCAATGGATTCACACAAGTAAAACTTATCCAAAAACTATCTGTATTTTTTTAATCTTTCTAGATATTGCAATTTGCCCTCTTAATTCATCTTTCAAAATAGAAAATTTGGGAGGGAATGTTAAAACTTATATTTTAACACCATGACTTTCATAAAAAATTACAAACATATCATCATTAATTAGTATTATTGTCGAGCTTATTTTATTCTTAAATTAACTTAACATATCAAAGTGAAAATTATAAATCACTGAATATTGTTTTAAATGTTTTCCCTGTAAACAAAAAATGTCTCAAAAATATCCCAAATTTGTTTAAACCAACTTCAATCAATTTGTAAACGCAGTACTTCAATGGGTTCCCACTGTTTTCTCTCCATTAAGTAGCATGCAAGATATCCTAAGACTTTTGGTTGCTAGTGTTTTATGTTCATGGCTAATATGTACTTATAGTCATGCGGCCAACAGCCCCAAACGTGTCATGAACCCCTACCGGAGGTAATCAACTCCACAACATGTATCATTAGTAAGGTATTTTCATTCCGCATCTGAAAATCATGGTTGTGAATTTTTTACCCGGGGAGAAGGTCAAGTAAAGGTCAAATAGAGGTCATCCAGAGGTCACCAAAGGTCAAATATTGGGAAATACACTAATTTCAGCCACAATGTATCTTAATCTTAATATCAATGAAAAATGTCAAATTTGGTGTCATCGTAAAGGAAATTAAATTGTCTATCATCCTATATCATTTTTGAGGAGGTTCCCGGCCATTTTATATTGATTTTTAGCTAAAAGTGTCATTTTTGGGACCATTTTCCACAATTTTTAGGCAAATTTCAAATTTCTTCTCATACATTTTGGCTTCCTATAATAGCAAACGCATTTGTTACATTATGGATTTTTTTTTAAAACCTGCCCACATGACATGTGTATATTGTCACAAAATATCAGTTTTCTACTACTTTCATGCTGCGAGTTTTTAAAGTTACGCATTACTTTTTTTTCATTTTAGGTACCTGCACTATTCGTATGATGAATGCACTCTGTATGTGTATGCACTATGCAGAACGTTATAATTTATTCAGATAAATATTCTTTATGGTGGAAAATGCCTTCGTTTTTTATAGCGTTTTACTGCGTTAGGCAATTAAATTACTTTTACTGCCTCAGGTGCAAAATTGTGAAAACACCAGGTTATTGAGCTATAGGAGAAGTACATCTCGTTTCTGGTCAACCTCGCTTTCAGCCACACATGAGTGCGGGAATATTCCTCTCTAGGGTTAGCCAATATGTAATGAAAGTTATCATGTTGTGAGACGCATCACGCATGATGATTCTACTGAGAGACAGTGTGATCAATACAAACCATATACCTTTGTTGTTCAAAATATACACATTTGAATTTCCTAGTATGAAATATGACGTCATAGCATTAGCTTAAAGGGATATGCAGTAGTGTTGAAGAATCATTTTTTATATAATATACTTCAGAATTCCAGATGAACATTAGTAATGGTCATTTTTGCTGTTGTCACTCATGAAATCACGAAAGCAGCCTTTATCCCCTGCATATTTATATTGTGACTGTCTAAGAGCTTTATAGCTAGGGAGCATACATTGTTGGCAAGTTGGCAAGGATGTACACTTAGGTTTTAATGTTATCAACTTCATAGAACATTTTGGTATATAACGCCCTGTGTCAGCCTGGACCTGGACCGGAAAACCTCCCCAACTACAGTGTGAAATAATTGAATTGATGTTTTGCTGTACAAAGAGGGCCGATTTCTTTAAATCCTTATAGGTGTAAGTCCATATACATGTAATACAATTTTTAAAATATACAAATCCCAGTTTTCATCATAATTGAGGGCGCAGCCTCCAACATGTCACTGCGTTTCCCTTTTAACACTTTCCACGCGGCAGGCGACTGCAGACGACATTCCAAAATTTCACAAAATGTTTCAAAAATATCAAAATTATGGAACTTCATTTATCATATTTGGAATCACCGTGAGAAACGAATAAAACTAAGTACAAACATGCCTAGTATTGGTTCATTAGTTCTTGAGATAAGTCTTTGAAAATTGGGAAAGGTTTATAAAAAAACAACTATTTTGTATCAGCTAAAACCAAAGTGTTAAAGTAAGTACACTTCAGCCAGCCAACATGCAGGTGATGCTCTGAGAAATCCGAAATTGTCCGAATAGAAAAGCTCACTTTAGATCGTTTTCTCATAAAACCAGTAAATTTAGGAAGTATACTGTTTCATTCACAGTTGTTTGATTTATAAAATAATTAAAATAAACCAGCACATATCTCGCAATTTAAAACGCACACAATCATCGCGCAAAACCACTCAAAATGTGCAAACCAATGCTCGCATATGGTCACGCAGGATGCTACAGGGGATACTCCAACTTACAATATACTTTTTGAAGTAATCTGACAAAGACCAAAATGATAAATTTGGGTCTCAAAATGTAAAAATTTGATTGAAAATAGTAAAAACACCGCCGTAAAACACGCACATACAGCGAATATGAAATCATTTTATAATATTCCGTCGGTACTCGATCAGGAAAATGTGCTATACTTCACTCATAAAATTGTATATTAAATCATACAATGGCTTCAGGCTTTATGACACCATGATTGATTTACATTTTATGTTTCACAAACCTCATAATTTCTCTCCCTCTTTGATCCTAATAATACTCTTATCAATAAATACGTAACTACGAGAATACGGGCCATTGTGTTTATGTTAATAACGGTACATAACCAAAGGTATCTAACATTCCATAAGTGTATTGTTTGAAAGACAAACGTTCAGACCACAATGACCCGTATTCTCGTATGTAGTTAAACACGGTTTTTTAGCTAAACACGCGTCTAACTTTGACTTTAGACACATCGTTTAACTAGACGTAATTCTCGAAAAAGTGTTTAACTTAAATAAGCGTCTAACTCACTAAACAGTGTCTAACTTTAAACATGGGTATAGGGGTAGTTTAAAGCGCATTTAACTAAATTCACACACCAACTGTATGCCTTGAATAATCACTTAATCGTGCCTGCTGCAATCTGACGTTCAGATCGTAGTATTAAATATACATGTGCTTTTGAGTTATTCGGTCAATATCTATTGTAATCCATTAGGGTCACCACAAAAATAAATACCTGTATACAGTAACGCACGACAACTCTGGGGACGAGGTTCACGGAGTTTAAAACCGTGTTTTGTCAAACACGTTGTTTAAAAGATATTAGCGGGCATCCGCGCTACGCGCGGACCCGCTAGAAGATTTCACTGGGAGGTAAGTAAACAAAGCGTAAGAAAATTTGATACAATATCAAGAACATGTCCTACATGTCTACATAATCCAGACGGTCCCTAAATAATCCGAATATAGCAGGTGCTTTTGATAATCTAGGTATACATGTGCCTTAAAGTAGGTAGGCCTACATTTGTCGGGACCTTTGTCTTTCCAGATATCTATGTAGGCCTCCAATGTGACCTGAAATGCAGGTACCCGTTGTCCCATTATATCCAGGGATCCCATAGGCCTAAGCCCTACCCCTAACCCAGTTACCACAGGTGCCCTTAATGGCACCGGATACCACATAATCCAGGTACTGCAGTGTGCCATTATATCGAGATACCCAGGTGCCCTTACTTTATCATTCAAGTAACTTGAATTAATCGCGGGTGCCGAAGATAGCGGGCAGTAATAGTCCATCACAATAGGCAGAGGTGAGTAATATCAAAGCGTTATAAATGTTTATATAAATATCAAGAGTATGTCCTTATTCAGGTACCCAGGGCAGGTACCTAAAGTGCCCTTGATATAATGTAAGTGACATGGTACCCTTAAATGCGCCTTGGCCCAATGGGCTCTTAAATAATACAGATACCCATGTTCCTAATCCAAGTACTCCACGTGTTCTTAATACACAGGTTGTCCATAGGCCTAGGCCCTACCCAAACAACCGTGACACCCCCATCACCCGTCACTACAACGAAACCCCACCACACCCCATCCGACCTTCGTATTACAGGACTTCTCAATTCACAAGGACCAGATCTACAACGATGGAACAACGAATTATCTTTAACCACGGTACACTTGCCAGTCCCAACAACAATGGTCTCAACGTCCAATTTACAGCTTTCAAATCATAACTCCCTCCTCCTGTTCACACCCCCCCCCCCCGCACTCTCTTACCCCGTGGCTTTTTGATCTCCATTCTCATTTTGTCTTAACCATGACTTTTCTCCTTAATCATGTCAATCCTAAATATTTCAGGTATTGTTTTCCACTTCCTCCTTTTCTTTATCTACTCCTCTCTTATCCTATTACTCTCCCTCTTCTCTCTTTTCTTTTCTCTTCTACTTTCTCTCTTTTGCATTTCATCTTTACGTGGAGAGTGTCTGCGCCTGCGTATTTTACATTGCCGCGCGTCCCTTAGTGTGCCGCGTTCTGCTTATTGTCTGACGCTCTTGCTTACGCGCGTATTTCTTCTTTTATTATTATTGACTTCGTATTCGCATACACTCTCCACTCCGTGACCAAGGTCTGTCGACCGAAACGTCGGATTTTGTAATAACATTTTGTGCATCTTCAAACCAACACCTACTTCGTAGTAGTTTTTTATTCTCACCTATACAATGAGATGCAACGTAGCACCTCTTTTATTAACCTACCCCTCACAGATGGCCTTAATAACCCAGGTACCGCATTTGCCGGCATTATATCCATATACCAATGTACCCGTATTATATCCAGTTTATAATGGAAAGCGCAGGTATAGGTGCCGAAGCTATTATAATAGCGGGTGGTTAGTCACATCAAAACGTATAGAGATGAGGGTATTGTAAAACAGCAAGAGTATATCGTTGATACTCCATGTATCCTAGGTGCCCTTACTGACATTGGTACCACAGTGCCCTTAATAATCCATATATACCATGTGCCCTTAATAAATCCATGTATGCCATGCATGTATAACACATGGTGCCCTTGATTATTCAGGTACCACCCCATGTACTTTAATAATCAAAATTGTGTATTAGTGATCCAATATAGGACCTCCATGGACTATGTGGTTTATCTTGAATCGAATATTAAGGGCGCCCGTGATAACTGTGTATGCGGCTATTAGGGCCTACGTGGAATAAGGACACTATTTAGGTGTAGGAATACTTAACATATTCAGAGTATCTGGATTGCATTAATATCCCCTCCCCCAGTTACCCCCTGTCAGTTCATGTCCCTACCCATTTTGTACCCCAAATAATACAAAAGTTGTATTTTAATGTCAAAACTGAAAGTAACTTAAAAATTAGCTTTAAAATGTCTCCCCCGATTCTTTTATTGCCCCGCCACCCCGTTTTCCTCCTTTAAAATGTTGATGCTGGTGCCGCCACTGCCCATGCACATACTGTATCCAGGTAATAGGCTGCCCATGCACATACTGTATCCAGGTAATAGGCCTACGTTCTGAGCGTTATATATGTGTTCTTTAGTTTTATAGTCGTCGTTTAGTTTTATGGTCGGCGGAGTCTATCATCAAGATCACTTGTACCATTCTATGCTTGTACTTAAACACTATGTGCCATCCGGGTTTTGTTTGGCCTATTTACTTAAATACATTATTCCTCCAATAGGCATGTAGGGCCTAAACGTATGCAGTCCCTTTGTCATGTTTGTTGTGTTCTAAATAAGGCCTCCCGAGATACTACCTAATACACCCTTAAAATCCAGTTATCACAGGTGGCACACCTGCGCATAGTATATCCAGGTAATTTGAGACTATCTGCGTTTTATAGTGAACCCCGTAATCCAGATACCACTGGTGCCCTTTTAGGGTATGATTGGGCAATACCGCACGTTTTGTTTATCCAGATACCCATGTGGCCTTAGTAAGGCCGCCTTACTATATCCATATTATCAAGTACGGGAAGTGCGGGGGAAGGGGGCTTAGACCTTAGGGTATGATGTGACAATCCCGTAATTTACGTGCTATAAGCCGCACGGCGAATAAGCCGCAGCACCTCAAATTAAGATTCAGACCTTATCGTATACAGTAAGCCGCACCGCTGTATAATAAGTCGCACAAAGAAAATGAAAGGGATGTGTGTGGAGGTGTGGGGGAGGGGGGCGGGTGTGTGGGGGGGGGGGGGGGGGTCGACCATGATCCACCAGCCCATAGCTTCATGACCAGCTATGGGGTTACAACTGCATGAGTGACTCCATCAAATGTATTTTCCTTCAGCCACTCTAGTCACTTTAATACATGTTATCCTGGATACGGTTTGCGCCTTGCTCCCAGTTTCTTTATTAAAATAAAGGTCTTGGCTTTATGATTAATGTTTTGTTTGTGTCTTGCTCTCGTTACATTTTATTGTACTGTACGGTATGCACCGCGGAGCAACCGTATACGGACTGCCTGCTTTCACTGCATGCCCCGTTTACAATGTACAGTTTGCGCCACAAACGCGTACACACTTCGTCTGCGTCATTACGTGTGCGCCGAATCGCGTGCGCCATGTTAAACGCGGTCGCGCAGCAACAACATACGGTTGGTATGGTACCGCCAGTTTCTTTATCGTTAGCAAACTCCGCGTTCATCTATGTTATTAATGTGAAAGTGTCACTTTAAGATCTGCGTAAGAGTTTTTGTTTACATTTAGAAAATGTCGTAAAATATTTTAATTTGTTGGACGTATAGTCCCGTATAAATGCTTGTTACTATGCGTTCTTTAAGAATAACAAACAGCCGCATATACAGAAATGTAGCTATATCCCTGAAGAAAATATTTTGGGTGAAGACCATATGTCATCACTCACTCCGAAAACCATAATATTTGTCCGTACAGTAGCTACCCGAGTAAAAGAAATTCAACATTTCGGATTATCATCTGTGATCCTTTCTGCGCATGTCTGAAAACGGGAAAAAACGGGCATTGAACTATCTAATTAGCTCGTGTATTAGAGGCGCAATTCCCACGCTTTTTCAGTTGAAGAGGGACGCGAGTGTAAAATTATTTTTGAACTATCTAATCAGGCGAGGGACCGAAAATTAGTATATGGTCACGCGTTATGAACTCGCCTCCCAATAGGGTGGTGCCGTTACATTTTGTAGTTTTATGCTGTCATTTTCCTCAAATATTTTCAAAACCACAAAAGCTATCTCAACAAATTTGGTATCATTTTAAAGCCCTAATAACAAGCTATCTGCCGGCAAAATGGCATTGGTATAGCTAATATAGAAGGGGAGATACAGCTGTTTGATGTTTGGAGACCAGGGGTGGTGCTGGAAGGGGTGTTTCTGGAAGGGGTGCCGCCTGTACAAACTCAATATGGATAATCCAATAATGGCGATAATCTTTGTTCTTTTTACAATAACTAGTCATCGCCTAATGTTACAAACACCATTCTGGTCCCATTTTAAAGGATATTTAGTAGTCTTTAAGTATGTGGTTCAACAGACTTGTCAACTATTTGTAACAACTAATTAATTATGGATAAGACCATGATTATCAGCTTTCTTCCTATTCGCTACACAGTCAACATGAATAATCAGCCTCAATTTACCGGATTTATAAAAATGACTATAACAGAAAAAGTTTTCAACCTATGATAGCAAAAGTATACATTTTTGGAAAGCTTGTAACTAGAGGTATTCAGAAATGCCGTTTATATCAGGGAAGGGTTCATCCTTAAACAAATATTTTGGAAAATTCTAAAAATATATAAAATAAAAATTGGAGATATTCACTAACCGGTATAATTACCATACCGACGTAGTAAGTTTGACAATCATATATCATCTAATGGGTAATTTCATGAGAAATTCAAATATGTAAAGTAAATAATAATAGGGGTAGGTATAAAAAATATATCGATCTCAAATTAAAAATTAAAAAACTCTGATATTTTCCCGAACATTTCCGATCATACCATTTTAGTTCTTGGTCGTACTATAATTTTTATTGCATATTCGGTTTCCTCATGCAATTTCCCTTCAGAAAATGTATACTTTTACTACCTCAGGGGGGTATACAAGCAAATATAAATGTGTAAAGTTAAAATCATGTCGCGAAAGCCAAAATCCGTGTGTAACGCGAAAGGAGGCGAGCTTTTAAAACACATGACCATATAGATTCATAACTTTTGAATATGTGCGTACCACCGCGCTTCCACTCAAATTGATCGTTACATGGAAATGCGAACGCACAACGCAGGTTATTGATATATCGCCAAGACCTTCAAAATGTACTTGTACGCGCATCAATGACCTGGGGGCGGGGCGTTTTGTGTGACGTCGCATGGTAACAAGAGGCAGATGTTTGCGAGTGGGGCCCTGAACATGGATACACGCGACACGACTACAAGCGGCTGTACTAGCTAGGTGGCCACTTCGATTTGAACCCAAATTATCTACTACGAGGGCGTCCTAACATAAACACTAACAATTCAAATTTATTTGGATTGCGTACATCAAAATAAGTAACAAGTATTTATGCCCAAATTAAAACAAAACGAGACCGTTGATCGTTGATCCACTAACCTGCATTGGAGTATATATCTGTTCCCCTTTATATTCTCACATCGAATCAATATATTACGTGACGAACGTACTGAAATATGTGATTTCATGATGCAACATCCGCTGAAAAACGTACATGATTTGGAAGAAATCATAGCCAATTTCAAATGAAAATGTCTGTAAATCCCTCATTTCCAAACGTCGTAAAAAATCTATCAACGCAGTAGCTCATTATATCGAGTTATTTGAAATCTTGTATATTTGAAATATTCAGAGTGGTTAAGACAAAAGTTGCCGCATTGTTTAAAGCGGGGTTTAAAGCTGGAAAATGGTGATCAAAGTAATTGTTATTTTAATTACATACGTTTATGTGTTTATTTTATTGAGCTACGATAGACATTATTCTCGGTAGCTCAGCGTTACAGCGCTCGCTTTGATAGCAGAAGGACCCGGGTTCGACTCTGAGGAGAACCGACTTTTTTCATAGACTACTTTAATCTATTTGCTTTATAAAGTTTTTCTGTCTTGTATTTTTTGTGTGGATCTGTTGGTTTTAATATATAACTGTGGTTAAGCTCAAATTATGCGGCAACATGTGTCTAATTTACGGACAAGACAAAAAAACTTTATAAAGCAAATATATTAGGTATAAAAAGGTCGGTGCTGATCAGAGTCGAACCCGGGTCCTCCTGATATCAAAGCGAGCGCTTTGACGCTGAGCTACCAAGATCAATGTCTATCGTAACTCAATAAAATATCCACATAAAACGTATGTAATTAAAATACCAATCCCGTTCGACCACTATCACTTAGTTATAAGTATAATAAAAGGAAATTCAGTTACGTAGTTCCCAAGTTAAAAAACATTTCCCTCAAAAAGAGTTTCCACCCTAATATACTTAGCCTGCCGTCCGAAAACACTGAGATATTGAATGCGATCGCGCATGATAAACAAATGGACGAAATGCCATTGGTTCCAAATTTTGCTCTCTCTTAAAATGTCTTTCATGTACTTAAATGGTCACGTCGTAAAATCGATTTAAGAATAATAGTTGTTAAAACCCTCATTTATCTAAATATATGAAAATTGTGTAATTTCGCTGGTTAAGACAGCTGTTTGGCATATCAATGTAGACACTACTTTGACACATTTCATTTTCGATAGCGACGAATTTGTAAAATGCCGAAGTGAAATGCTCTGCTTGTAGATGTCATAGACCGGTTTCAATAAGTTTGCAAGACAGGTCCTATTATAGGGAGTATTTCAAGACATTGATCTCAATAAAAGACTTTGATTTCACCTCAAGATCACTCTTGAAACCGACGGTCCGAATTCCGCGGGAGTTTAACTCGGTGTTAGTACCCAAAGTGCGCGGTTCAAAATTGCGCGGTTCGTTTTGGTGATAAATTGACCTACGCTATTGTTCACCGCTAAGTGGCCACCTAGCTGGTACTTTCAATAATAAATACTACATGAAAACACAACAAAACACCATTTTTATATCGTTGTAAAATGTCAATGATGAACGGAAAATTTGGTCTGCATGATTTAAATAACTGGCGTGTGTTTGTACCGCCAGCGCGGCAGCTAGCCTGCCCTACAGATACTGGTAACTGGACGTCCATCAGCAGACTCGGTGAAATTTTGTAAGCTTCATTATGGACCCCAAATGACACAAGTGACGCGACGAGGACATACAATGTATGTCATGTGTCAAGCGATTGTAAGCTAAACCATGGAGGAATAACTAAGGAGGGGCGACTCGATTGATAAAACAGGACCAATATGGGCTGATACGCCCTCAATCAATGTGCGGTAGTTCCGGTTAAATTTAGACTACGTTGCATTGGCCGCTTGAAACTTAGTGTGAATATGTATATGACTATTTCTGTGCGTAATCCTCAAGAGGTAACCAGAGTTACTCTTTTTATAGTTCGGTACAATAGAGTTGCAAAAGACTTTGCATCAGTCTAATGAAATCGGCGCGAAAACGGGGTAACGTAATTGTACACGGGAGTCTCAATGAACAATTTCCATTGTTAAAAATGCTAATCGCTTTAATTTTGAAAGAAGTGTGGGGATCTGCAACGCGTACGAAATATGATGCTTCAACAACTCCATCCTAAATATATCTTTATCAACGACTTTGCCAAAATAGTTAGTCTATTGTAGCATAGTGGCCACGCTCTAGCGCTTCCACGCAGGAATCCCGGGTTCAATTCCTCATCCAACCATATATCATTATATATGGCTGTTTTTTTTGTAACATACACCCCTATCAATTATATATTTTGTAGTATTATGGAAACGCTGAGGCTGCAATGCGGTGCAGTGATGATAAACAATTTGATGATTTGATGATGTTATTATGCCACGTTTTGCCTTGGTCTAAATACTCAAAATTAAAAGAAATGCTTATCCTGGGTGCAGGTGTGTTTAGCTCAATTGAAAATTGAAGAAGGCACAAGCCCGGGCACAAGTTGAATTTACAAAGCAGAATTTGAACTTTACATGCAAAGCATATAACTTTGGGCTTCTATTCTCGAGGTCAGCGGTGTTTTTCAGACTTTTTGAAGTCATGTCTTTACATGTCTTGCAAGGCAATAACGGTTAGCAATAAAAAAAAAATAGCACAAACCAAGATACGACTGTAAAGCAAGTTGTAAGAATTTACAGTTCTTCATACCACAAGGCTATATGCAATAATGCAAGACATGTCCCGCGATCAGCAATATCACCACGAAGACACGTAATATAACACGTCATGTAAGACCATTAGTCTATTGAAGACAGTTTTTATCCTGAGTCTATGTCTTCTGGCAAAATTGTGCTTCCTGAAGCCGTCGGGGAAGTGTAGTGGCTCGTGTCTTCAAAGTGTACACTGTTACCGTTCCACATTTGCTAGACAAGACTTCAAAAACTCGCCAAAAACCGCTCATTTTTACCCAGTGCGACAAGCCCCAAAACCACCTCATTCGCAACAGGTGCTGCACGTTAACACACATGATTCAATGCATAAAATCAAAACTATCAGTATATGAAACAGAGATATGAAGCTATCGAAATAGAGCTGTCGTCTGCTAACCTTTATAGACTTATGAAAGTCTTTATTTACGCTATATTGTTATTGTTTACGCTAGTTGTTCAACGTGTATTCATTCATCATGTATGTGTGTGTAGGTGCTTGTTGCATTTTCCCCTTTCACAGGGAATATGTTATTTTATTACAACTACTGCATGTACTGTCATAGCTATTTAATTGGATATAAAGTCATAATGATAGGTTTGGTGATGCGTTGGCTTGCGAATTGAAAACTACAATGCAAGAGCTTGTTGTGAGGCTAAGCCCGGACGAAACTGTGTCCAAGCTCTGTGTAGCCCCACTTGGATTGTCTGGGTTTTTGCCGGACGAACCTTAACTGGATTGTCCTAGGGTTTTATGAGGGCGGTATACATGGTGTTTTCAACATACTTATTGCCGACTGGTTGGAACCCGATTGTTTATTTTAAATGTAAAAATCGTATTCAAATTGGGAACCAGGACAATGCACGAGCTGCCGAAAGTCAATGGCTTTCTCTATGCTGTTCTCGGCATTTAGCTGGTCCCGTCTGTGTTAAGAATTGTTTCTATCAGATTTGCACGTTGTATCGGAGTCACCGCCGCCGAGAATCTCAGTAGCAGGGGCCTGGCTAAACACCGCTCTGACGTTGCGTGTCTGCCTCAGTCTCACCGGCAAACACGGCCGTATCAAGCATCAGTGAAATAAATCTGATTACAGGGCTAACAAACTAGTATAAAAAAACCTCGGGATTGCCCCTCGGGGGCGTGCCGCCCCCTCGGGGCAATCCCTTGGTACCAAAACAAAGTCAGCGATTTCAAACAAGAACCTTAGAATAGTCCGTATATACGCAGTCACCAACCTTAAAATATCCCTCAATAGAATCACTCATACATCCCACACCATGATTACTTGCAAGTCTTGCATTACATTGACCGACGCTCGCATTTATCGAAACGAATGGCAAACTGTTTTATTGTACACTTGTTGCGATCGTTGAAACAGAGATAATCAAAAGAAAGGATTATCTTCTCTATTGAAATTTTGTAGAGAACGTGTGCTATGACTGTCCATGAAGCTAGACGACAGGAGTTACTTCTTGCCAGCATCAATGAGACGATGATGATCACCGTGGTACTACACAAAAGAGGCTAAATCATTGTTACAACGTGTATTGCACTGACAATCAAAGTTACCGCGGAAAAATCAATCTAGATTGACAAAGCGGTAGTCCCACTCTTGATGGTTCGACGCTAGCGTGTTTACCTCAATTCTTGTATTGAAAATATCTATTTATCTCAAAGCACTACTAATTTTGGTATATAACATCACATTTTTGATATTGCAAATGTGTAAAAATCAGGCAAATATTGTACATATCATAACGAAACTATTGACAGGCAGTTAAATTATATTATAAGATGTGGATCAAAATTTAAATAAAAATAAGTCGATATTCAAAATGTTGAACAGTTTATATTTCAACAGAAAAATCGCGCAAATCCGCGCACACTTAAAGAGGTTTAATACAATTACTTTTACACCATATCTGTCTTGATATAACAGAATAATAAAATAAATAATATAAATTCAATGTGAAATCAATTTTTTAGTAAACTTGGTAATATTCTTTTATTTTCAGTTTATTCAGAATACATTGTTCTTGGCATCGCGGAATGTGTATTTATGGGAGAGAAAGCAATGTTTGGACGTACATTCCGATCCCATAATTTACCCCTTATTATGACAATATTTAAAATAGACCACATAATGTTTCACGAATTTACTGGATTGAAATCCAATTAAATTGGCTGGCAACTTCGGCGGTGATTGTCATCGCTCAAAGAAGAGGTGTGCGCAATTGATGGGACAATTGCATGATTAGGATTGCGTAACAAGACCTTTCTCCTTGTGTATTAGCTTCATGGACTGTCTCGCTCGCACTTGTATGAGCGCGTTTCTACTGGGGAAATTACCGTTAATTACCGTTAAGTTTGTCCAGTAGAAACAGCCAGTAACCGTTAATTATCGGTAAGTTTTGTAACCGCAAAAACCTTCACAAACCAGGTTTGGTACCGGTAATTAACGGTAAGTTTCCCAGTAGAAACAGCCAGCCTATTAATCTTACCGTTATGTTCTGTGAACCGTGTCCCGCTGGATTATACAATCTTTTTCAGGTGGGGCAACATTGTTTGGTATAACAACAAAAGGTCAAATGTCGTGGCCCATTGGCTAGGATCGATAAACTAAGCGGTAACTTTTCGCGAGTAGAAACAGGGGGGATTAAAATCTTACCGGTAAATCTTACCGTTAACTTTGCAGTGACCCAGTAGAAACACGCTCATATGACTCGCATGTTTGAAAAGTCCGGTATTCAAGGGTATATGCAGACCAAAAATGTCTCTCATACTATATGTTATGATATGAAGAGTTTAGTTCCAAAAGGAGCTAACTCCCTAAAAGTGAAATAGGAGCAAAGCAACGTTTTTTTTAAATGAGGATGTTGCACTTCTTTGATTATGCCAATTTTCTGCCATATGAAAGATACCATACGTGGAAGCTTACAAACCGGTTTGATTTCATATTTTGATTTTCACTGTATTTCCTATGTCTTTCTTTATTTTCGGATATCAATGGAGTTAGCTCGTTTTGGAACAAAAATGTTACGACCAATTTTCAAAAACCTCTTTACCAAACAATTTTTATTTCCAAATAATCTACACCTGAAAGACAATATCAAATCACATTGAAAACAGAAAACCGCATTAAAATACCTTTTCAACTTTTTTAATTATGATGTTTTTATATTTTGTGAATTTTTGTTGTTGAAATAACAACAATTTTGTTCGTGTGTAATTTTCAAAACAATAATCCCATAGATTTACGTTTTCTTCATTGCATTTTATTAAGGACATTCCTATCAATGTTTTACCATGATAAAAGAACCATAATTCCACCATTTTGGCTTAAAAAAGTGAACTATATTCAAATTTCCGGGATATTTCCGGAAATTAACCGAGGGCCATAACTTTGGACCCGAACATGCTACAGATGTAGAACAAAGTTTAAAAGTTGTATATTGTAACTCTCTTCCATGTTCTGCACCTAACTCATTTTTCCCCAAAAAGTTAGTTAGCTCCTTTTGGAACTAAGCTCTTCATATATTAAACTATCTTTAGAAAAACGCGTCGATGGAAATTCACATCCTTTGAACAACTAAAATTTAATATTATTGCATTAATTCACCGACGCGATTTACGTAACAATGTTTAAAAAGTATTTTATACAACTGTTTCACTCGGTGTTTTAATACACAACTCGAACCCACAGCACTAGGGACAATGAGTGCATCTTTTCAGTTCGATGATAGTTTATGGGAGTGAGAGTGTCGGGTTATTTATTACTGTTGAGGGTTATTTCATGAGAGCGCTAGATCGATGGTACAGTGTAAAAACCAGAGAAAAGTGCTTTCCGTAAGACATGTCGTGGTCCCTATAGTTGGTATAGTCATGTGGGGTATTGTCTCCTCGATAAGAACATCGCTGTTGGCAAATTATAATCGTGCGCTAATTAGCTTTAATTATTAAGCAAAATAAAGCACCAATACCATGAATACCTAAATTGAATGCAGTATATACTATTTTAGCAACACTACTCTATTATATTGAATACGGCGAACTCACTTTATGTGTGTCTTTGTGCTGCTATTGAATGGAGTTGCGACCTCGAGTTCGATTCATTGATCATGAATATCTTTTGAGGAAACAGACGCGAGTTCGTTTTAGGAATATTTACTCGTATTGCATCATCGCTCGTAAATCCGACGTCATTCTTCTTAGCACGCTGTATTCAGCTCTGTGTATACTTAGTGTGACACAGAGGGACTGGATTCTCTTAATTGTCTCGTCAGATAGCTACGGATGCCGGACGAGTCCGGGACTGCAAGGTTATTTTACTGAATAATTTAGAAACACGATCAAAGCTAGCTACTTGGCAATAAGGCCTCCAATTTAAAAATGATTATGAGTTAACAGTTTCAAGTTTGGAAACAAAATTCAGAAAAAGTGTTTTTTAGGTCCCAGATTCTGGACTGTACTAAAATCACCCGATACTGGAACACCCAGTGCCGTCCGATACTAGTACAAAGTCAGTGTTCCAGTATCGGCCGATACTGGTACATATAAAATGTACCAGTATCATTAAATACTGGGACAAATCTCACTGATATCACGTGTACCAGTATCGCCCAATATTGGAACATAAAAATGTTCCAGTATCGACCGATACTGGAACAGTAAAATCGTACCAGTATCGATCGATACTGGCAAATTTTATGTTCCAGTATTGAACAATTATACTGGTAGGCCTATACCAGTATCTTAGACCTAAAGTACACTTTTTCCAAATATTCCTTTATATTGAAAAAAGTGGTCGCAACCAATATCAACCCCAGTTATGTTGTTTATTCAGCTATTGGTGTATTCTTCAACAGATTTATAATAACTTCATCGTTTACTCCTATTGGCTTGGTTGCTGGTAACGAAGGGAATGGGGTCACCGCACTTCATAGAGATCCCTCCCTACAGTATTACAATGTTCCAAGTCTATGAATGCTATCATAATAACCCCAGGACAACTTCGGAAATTAGGATATTTTGGGTTTGATCATTGACACCATCAATGGTTCTATTTAGAGATATTAGCTCGTCTATACAGTATGACCCACCTATTTAAGTGTCAAAACACAGTGACATCAAGTAATAACCATGATAGCAAAAGTTTCAATACGATACTCTACAATAATTTAAAAGAGATCATTACAAGAGAGAACAAAATGTACTGACAAATTACCACCATTCACCCGGTTTCACAGACTAGAGAGGTTCCGTAAGTTTCTAAATAAAGCGAATCAACCAAAATTGATCCACATTTGTTTTAAGTTTCACTTGACAAAGGGAAAAAAGAGTTAATTATCTTAACCTAACGTAACGTTTTCATACACAATGTAGTTCTTATTTCTTTAGTTTACGAAGCTATTATAAATGAATACCATTTTGAAAATAAATAAGATGCCAACTTGTGTGAGAAAAAAATATAGAGATAATTATATAATAAGAATTAAGAAGCGGCTAAAATGATCTGGATGATCATTCCAATTGGTGTTACCCATTGTATAAAATTCATAATGAAACGATGTTAATTATTACATTTAAATAATCGCACTTTATATAGAATCAGTAGCCTCTTTATTTTTTAATCAAATGAAAAATAAAATAAAATCTTCATCATTTTGAATTTTTCGACCAAGATATCCGCTTTTTCACTTGAAATTTGCACCTCCATATGAGCCTCTGGCACTACACATGCTCCATACCGGCATCAATAACTGCAGTCTCCTTCATCGCATCCTGAAAATAAAAAATAAAATAAAATAATATAAGAGATAAGCTGATAATAGAGGTTATCCATGCAGCCAGGCGGAACGAGCAACAAGAGGGATTCGCACCCGGCCTATTCTACATTTGTTAGGGAGCAGTTCCATTTATACGCGATAAATTTATCGCGACTGTATCGGGGCCTGATATGTTTTGGACCCGATGTTTTTCAAGTTGATTCGCGATAAAATAGTCATCAGGCCCCGATACGAGGCCTCTGCCATACCCTGGGGATATGTTTAGCAAATAGAGCGGGACATTGTTTAGCAAATACACGAGGATAATACAATTTACGTTAAACATCCATAATCAATAACATTATCTCTAAAAACATGAAATGCTGAATTTGTACCTTACACTAGAATAAATAGCCCGAAGCTCTATTTACATACCGACCACTTAACTTTTGTTATATTTAAACAAGCGGTAATACGCTATCGATAAATAATCCTTTGCTTCTCGCAACTGTTCGCGCAACTGTTCGCGCAACTGTTCGCGATAAAAAAATCATCGGGGCCCGGAACATTCTCGCAATTTTTATCGCGTACAAATGGAACTGCTCCCTTACATGACGTTCAATCCATGCAGTGAATTGTGCTATCAAATACACAGTGGCGGCACCAGCATCACACCAGCGTCTTATTATGTTCCAGTATCGCCCGATAATGGTATATTCGTTATGTCCCAGTATCGTCCGATACTGAAACACTGACTTTGTACCATTATCGAACGATACTGGTTGTTCCAGTATCGGGGGATACTAGGACAGTCCAGAATCTGGGAACATAAGTACACGTTTTCCAGAATCTGGATTCCCGGTGCAAATTGATCGGGAGAAATTTGGATTTCGAACCCTCTTCTAAGGAGAGTTTATGCAGAATAGAAATGGTCTAGACTTCCGGTGATCATTCAAACAGGAAAAAGAAAAAGTCTGGATTTCCGATGATCATTCGAACCTAAAATGTGCGGAAATCCGAACACTTCTATTAGTGGGAGTGCACATATTATTATCTGGAAGAGCCAAATATTTGAGGAAGTAGTGTGTACTCTGCGCTTCTGAACAAACTGCGGTACTGGTCATCAATGTCATGGCTTTCACAAAAAAATCTCAGCGTCACCAGACTGCTAGCATTTTGCAGGGTCTTGCCATTATAAAGGGGTAAAAAAAAGTAAGTCCCGCCCCCTAAAATTTGATCACGTTTGTTTGCATAACTCTAAAATAATTAAACGTTTTGAAAGATTGAAACATTTATGAAAAGCACATAACAAATTTTTCCATTTTAATATCATTATTACTTTTCCCGAAATAGTCACATTTCACAAAAATAATGTTTTCAAAAAAAGTGGCACTTTTCAAGATTCTATACGAGTTTGTGTGCATAAATCCACACATAATTAAGCGTTTTGAAAGATTGAAACATTTATGAAACGGGAAAACTCTTTGCTACCCACACAAAGTTTTCCCTTTTCAATACCATGTTTACTTTTCCCAAAATAGTCACATTTCCACAAAATGATGTTTTGCGAAAAGTGGCACTTTTCAACGACACAGGGAAGTTATTGACGTGAATTGGCTAGTCATGAATGAAATAAAATAATTTTATTTTTTAATTACAATAAGGACCAGCTAAAGAAAGAAAAGACTTTATTTTAATTGAAAATAAAGACAATTCAAATTAATTTTAAATAGCACTGGAGACATTTTGGTAGCTTTCTTGCATAAGATTTTGAAAAGTGACACTTTTTCTGAAAACATAATTATTGGGAAATGTGAATGTTTTGAAAGAAGTAAACATGATATTGAAAAACCCCAACTTGCAATGGGTAGCCAAGCGTTTTTTTCTTTTGATAAACGTTTCAATCTATCTTACTTTTTTACCCCTTTAGTACCTAGATAACCTATAATTCGTTAGAAAGTCCTGTACCGTTGTATCACAATACACCTCTCCGACAGATTTTTATAAATAAAGGTCGATTGCTACCAGATAAAGGTAAAGAACTGGCTTTAGAGAAGATGAAACTGACATCCTACGAAAAACTACAACCAACAATCCTATTGATATACGAGGGTCATTCAATAAGTTCTACCTCCTGACTCATAATTTTGTTATCAAATAAGTCAGTCTTATGAAATATCACACAATTGTATAGCTTGGAACCTCAGCTACAAATAAATTGTAAATTGATCCGAGTATTATAGTTGTACTTTTCTGGAGATGCAAATACAGCAAAATATTGCTTAAGTGCTATTCATTTGGCCAATATAAGAGACAAAACGTATCTATTGGTCAATTTCAACCGTTCCAAATGTCAGATATCTCTTTAACATAAACAATAAAGGTGACTGATTTCTTAGGAAAACATAGGCCCCCTGATTAGCCAGAACCAAATCAGAACAACTATTAAGTTTACCCCTTCCCTTGAGAACCCTGCAAAAGTCATACTTGATTTTCATAAGAACTAAATAGATCTTCAATATACATGACTAAATGGAAGGATAACAAGTGTCTCGAAGAGATAATTTTCTATCATTGACCTCCTAATATTCTGAAGGTTAAAAAAGCATTTCGGCACATAACTTGTGTCCCCATTTTCTTGAGCTTTTGAAAATGATGCTTCTACATTGTGAAGTACCATATCAGAATCATTTCTTGCTTACAATAGTAACATTGCCACATATGAATAGACACAATACAAACAGAAGTTAAATACAGTTAAATCAAAAATATGTTTTGTTTTCTGCTATAATGGTAATATTCAAATATACATTTCACAGATAGCCCGTCTCAGGTAGCATAGCACTTTTCAGGTTTCTTCTGAGACATACCTGGTTTTATTCAATTGACCCTAACCGGAATTATTACACATCATTTTCCTATTATTGTCTCTTTTCTACCCACGACGGCGAACCTGTTTATAATATTTATAATTTGTTTAATACCCGTCGTATATGCCTATTATTTGTATATAGCCATTATAATTGATACGTACCAGCAAGACAAATCATTGTTACGACACGTTTTGAACGGCAATGTCCTAACATATCGGTTATAGGAGCGTTGCCGTATGTGTCACAGTCCGCCAACGTGTTAAAGTTTGCAGGATCTCCAAGACAGTACACCGTTTCAAACATTATGGGACCGAAAGCTGATTGATACCGTTCTCCGTTGTAATGCACCAATTCATCGTAGCCCATGTGTTTACAAGCTACCACGGCCGCGTCGTCATAAAATGAGTCATCACAGAGAGGACCCCACATATCTCGGAATGATCCTGTAGCGGGATCGTAGATATTCATTTGGGCTTCTAGACGACCGCTGATCTCGTATTCAATGCCATCCGTTCGATAAGTCACCTCTTGTTCGGCAAGGCGTAGCGGTGTACGAGCGTCTATTTTGTATGGATTGCGTTTGGTTAGACGAGACTCGAAATCTGCTGGTTAATTGAAAACCCCTTTTATTTGTGTTATTTGTGTTATACATTTTTTCTTCTTTTTCATGAATCAACTAATTGATATTCACACACTCTATGTGGTCATGAACCGAGCCAGTATGAAAGCGGGAAACAAACAACACGCAGAGTGCAGCATCATAATGCTATTAGACAGAAGAACTTAATACCAATGCGTGCGTACGTGTGTATTACGTGTGTTCCAAGTCATTGCCCTCGTTGATTACTCAGTATTTGGCTGTAATGTTTATATTTAATCTTAAGGATGGTTGGCTTTCGAATACCGTTAGTTTGATTGTAATTGCTCTTCTTATGCTTGATCAATCACGAGTACTTAAAAACGGGTTGTACCACTTTTTAAGGAAGAAAGATGCTTGTAGAAAGAGTCGTTTTCCTCATTTAATAACCAGTATTTACTAATTGGCGTGTATATGAGCTTCATATGACTAAATTACCTTTCAATTGTCGTTTGTTTTGTCTCATTATCACATATAATGCTATTTGTGGCTATTTTCAAAGAAGAAATGCTTCAAAGCGTTAAACATAATATCAATATACACATGGATGATTTCTTTTAAACAAAACTGGCTCAGTTTTGATATTGTTCGCTCATGGTCAAACAAGCATATCTCTGGATAGACTCGAGCAAATTCAACAAAACAAACTGCATATGAAAGCTTATTTAGTTATTTTGAAGCTTTTTAAAACACCAAATCCAAAGTACGAAATGTTTAAAGATAAAAATGACACATTCCCTAAAAAGCATATTTTCCGAAAAATGGCGCAGACCAAATTATTGGGAGCTCGTTATTATAGATTATATAAAGATGACAGCCAAATACTGAGTAATCAATGAGGGCAATGACGTGGAACACGTCTCCCTTTTTTATGGACACCCTATGTAGTTGTTCGCGTGTGTGTGGTACATGCGCGCATTGCGTTATACTGAAAATTATTTATTCCATGAACTACATGTATCATCAATAAATTGAGGACCCTAGATCTAAAAGGGGGTTAAGTCACAATCTTGTGAAATTGTAGTTAGTATCAGTTTTCTGCTACAAGGAGGATCTCTGCACCCTCTGATCAAATGTTAAAGTTAAGTCATGCGGTAAAGCTGTGTAAGAGTCCATGGAAGGTAAAACCAGAGTGGGTCAAGTCCCCACATGGACACAATGAAACCCAGTTTTTGCCATTTTTCTCAATGTGACTTAACCCCCTTTTAGATCTAGGGTCCTCAATTGATATTCATACAAACTTTGTGGTCACGAAACCAAAAAATGTCGGGGTGTTCTCGTGCGTGCTGCACCTGCACACATGTGCGCATTAGGTACCGTGATTTTATTCGTTGTCCATGCGACACATATTCGCCTCGGGTATTATTAACAATTTCATTTACGTTTTTATTCGTTTAATGTGTATATTTCCAAGACAATGCAAAATGAATGAATAATGCAAATTTTGATTAGCATTGTCGTGCATTAGGTCAATAAATGCGTTACATGTGTGCTTCTCGAAAAATTAGAACAATCAATGCATTTGCGTAAAGGTTGATATGCTCACTAAAGCACAGCTCCCCCTACCGGGTCGCGATATGTTTTCTTCCTAATCAACATTTGCAATTACAACATCATCCTTCGTGCGTAATTAACACACGGTTTACTGTACACAATACAATATCGACTTGCGCAATAAATGACGCGAGAACATGTACGTAGGGTCACAGGCTTGTGGATGCTTTGTGCAAGAGCTCGTAACCCAAACAAAGTACTGTCAAACAATGCATAGACTGAACGTACCGACTTAACTGACACTGGACTGAGGTAAACAGGGATATATTGTTCAAAGTGATGATATTGTAATCATGGTAATTATAAATGTTGATTAGAAAGAAGAAGAAGAAAAAAATCGTTACCGTGTCATGCAATAAGGCCACACTGCAAATCCGGTGCGCATGGCTCCTGAGTATAAGTGCCGTAGACTTCAGACTTTTACGATTGACGCTAATATTTTGCATCCCCATTCGTACAAGTATTTATCCAAATTGAAGTGAGACCAATGCAAATCTATCTTTATCAATATGGAATCTTTTTCATTGGTGCTTAGGCCTATATTTGCAAAATATTACTATAAATTTGCGCCAGTCGTACAAATCCTATACAAAACATACACAATTATGCGTTCACAGAATTAAATACAGAGTGGTCCGAAAAGGTAGTACTTTCTAGAAGCAGCTTTCTGAAAATGTCATTATATGATTTTATTTATATATTAATATTTATATATTCTTTAACGTAAATACATTGGCCAACAATGGCATTGAAACTGAAGCTCTAATCAAATAGTTACCATTTACAAAATGGTTAAAATCGGTTTTTCTATACCAATAAGTCTACAATGGCGGTCATGGATTATTGCCCTCCCGCTCTATTGTGTTGCATTACAGCATTAACGTAGATGCAAGTTTAAAAAAAACCCACCAGTCTTGATAAGTTGTTTTAAACTTTTACCGTTTCTTTACCTTTCTTTTAATTCCCATTCTGATTTCAACACATCCCATTGAGAGGCCTATCTTTTCACTTTCCACGCAACGTGGCTATGGGGTTTAGCCTACCAGATACAAAACAGATTTTTCAGAAACCTTTCCCGAATTTCAAGATCTATCTCAAGGATGAACTAATACTAGGCATGTTTTTTCTCACGGTGATTCCAAATATGGTAAATTACTTCAATGCTGTTGACGTTTTTCAAACATTTTGTAACATTTTGGGATGTCGTCTGGGCTTAGGAGCGCTATTAATTTGGTCTGGTAAACCTATTGTTATCAATTACTACGAGAGGATTGCCCAGTGCGCGTGTACAACCAGGCAATCATATTTAAATTCGGGGCGTGTACGAGCGGTACTACTTGCTAACTGCATGGGTGAGTTTCCATTATGTTGCAGCCGGTTGGTTGCACACGAGAATTATGTCATATAGCAACCAGCTTTGATTGAAGGCGAATATTAAAATCTTGTTTTTTAGTGCACCAATTTATAGCGCTGCTAAGCGGGCCTTGTAGCCTAATGGTTATGACTAACGTAAAAGATTTGTTAAAACAGTGGTTTTCGTTCTGTACAATTCAAAGTTAATAAAATCACATCGTTTGATAACATGCCAAAAAAGCTGATGAAATCCATCGTCACTGACTGAGTTAGTTAGTGATGTGATATAATGCGCATTAGTCTAGTGGACGCGGAATTATAGGACGAATAATTGCATTCTATTTTGTTAGGGTAGAAATGACACACTCGAATCGCAGTCAATCGCGCATATTGTGCTGAGTGCGTAAAATGTTTTCATAATCATTCATTTTTGCGCAATTTCAAGACGCTTTAAATTGTGAGATAGGCTTTTACGACGGGTATTCATAATATAAGTTAAAAGTTTAACGGGTTCGCCGTCGGACGAGTTTTAATCTGTCAAGCTTTCGTCAGGATAAGCTCTGACTTCTTCAGGACCAAATTATTATAATATTAAACAAAACATAGAGATTGCCACTTCTCTTGTTATCATCAATTGGGCTGCCCCTTGCCCGATGATTTGAGAGTAGGTGCCCTTTCCTACTTGTGAAAGAATTGGTGGCTCTGAAAAGAGCCGTTCAGTTGGATTGCCACTTCCACTGAACACGTAGGTTGCCACTGGCCTACTATATATAAATTTGGTTCTAATAGAACCTCCAAAGGACTGCCTCTTGACCAATGGAAATAACGTAGAGACTGCCCCTTGTCTACTAGACTACAAAAGTCTAATGCACAGTAGTGCGGTCACTGATCTGTAAAGATCGTTTGACGCTGTAACGAACTTGAGCAGAGTATATAATATAATTTCGTTCAAGACGCTTATTGTACCATTTTTCTTTGAAAGACTACTATTTTGATTTTAGAGCTTCAATTTCATATGCTGAAAAAAATATAGCGATTTTTATTACCTTCATCTACTGCCAAACAAGCGACGAACAAAAGCGTGAAACAACCCAAAAGCTTCATAATTATCTAGAACAATAATAACATTGATCATAAACATTAAGTTACGTACTGAGTTCACGGTATTGAGCACTTTGTTCAATGGCTATGTCTAACCAGAAACGGTTGTCAATACATATACTTGTTTATACAAAGTAATGGAAATGAATGAAGTACCTACTTTCGGTCGACATTTTGTTAAAACATTTGCCTACACGATTAAAATGGTTTAATATTAAAAATCATGACCCCTTTTTATAAATTTAATGCCATCAAATTAGATCCTTTTTAGTCCTCTATAACATTGTCTAAAAATGTTGTTTTAACTGTCGCTGGTATCGTCATATCACCGCGTACGAAACGAGGGTAAACCCTTCTAATTAGTCACTATTCGCTTATGAGCCCTAAATTTGTAATTGATCCTTTCAAAATTTTCCTTAACTTTTTACTCGCAGATCTCATTTGAATTACTATATTATGCCTTTTAAGGAAAAGTCAGTGGATTCCTTCACTATCGTGTGATGGTCTTTTTCTATTATGCCGATTTTGTTTACGAATTATTTTCTTTGCAATTCAGTCAGATTAACATCGATGAAGCAGAATATTTCCTCTTTCAAATAATTACACATGTCTCATCTTTGCTAAATGCCACAATTCTCATATTCTTTGCAAAAATAATGTCTTCTAAATAACATGTTAGACAGGCGACAAAATCCTGTTTTGACTGATTTGTGAACATCTGAGGTAGGCATATGTTTGTTTGGGTGGGGTTTTTCAATATCTTCGTGACCATTTCTGTATATTTTCAAAATTTGTATCAAATTTCGACATTTCAAAGATAAATTCGTAAATAATAATGATAAATTAAAATGTTCAAATTAATCTAAAATTGACAATTAAAAACAAAATGTCTAATTCGAGAAAAAATATGGCACGTTTGGACCCGTATAAGTACAGTTTTGTTTCATATGTTTATACTTGATATATAATTTTCCTGTGTGTGTGTATGATGAATTCTGCAGGTTGGCAATGAATGATAAGTCTAACAAAAATATCCATACAAGCACTGTATAAAGACGTACCTTTTAATATGCTGTTTTCTGTCGATTATTTAGTACACGATCCCTCCAGGCTGCTCAGCAGAATGATGATCCAACATACAGTAACGTTGCATTTTTATAATATTTAACGATTCATGAATAATTTGCATATTAATTTTATGAGGATGAAAACCGTAAAATATCTCATACATAATGGACCACGTCAGCTGCTCACGACACAGCTGGTTTAAACAGCAATATAAAACCAATGCATTTTGAAAACGTCTTTGTCATGAAGTGCCCCGCCCATTCGTCATATCAGTACACAATTGCACGAACCATACGAACACGACGCAGTGGACTTTTTCTCCGCAGCTTTCCTATTCGTATTCCTATATGACATAGTACACGTTAATAGCTCGTGATTACTGGTTCAAGCCTGGACCACATACATCTGTTCCCAATTATAAACTCCTCACAAAAAGTATTGAGACACTTACATATGATCCAATAATTAACGGCCCGAAAGGGTATAGATTAATCGAAGCAAATAACCCAGTACATAATTTTGTTCTGCGTATTTTGACACCTTGATTGTTGAGATCTGATATTGCGGAGCGGAGTTATTGTCATTTCAATGGACGTAGGTGCAGTTTCAAAAGTGACAATCGTCCCTATAGAAGCAGGTTTGCATTTATACTGCTTTGAATGATGATCAGGTTTATGCTTTACACACGCTGCTGTGGACAATGATAGTGAAAACACAAAGTACTGAAGATAAAGATAAAGTTCTGGCAAAGTTGAATTTGAATGAAAACAATAAATCTGTGTTGTGAAAGGAACACATTATCTTCATTTTCTGAGTGTATGTTGCATTTTTGTACATGTGTGTAAAGCATAAACCTGATCATTCAAAACAATAAATGCAAACCTGCATCTTGTCTATAGGGATGATTGTCACTTTTGAAACTGGACCTACGACCATTGAAATGACAATTACTCCTCTCCGCAACATCGTATCTCAACAATCAAGGTGTCAAAATACGCAGAACGAAATTATGCACTGGGTTATTTGCTTCGATTAATCCATACTCTTTCGGGCCGTTAATTATTGGATCATGTTAAGTGCCTCGACACTTTTTGTGAGGAGTTTAATACTGCCATAGGCTTTGTATTATGACCAATGTGATCAGTGGTTCGTACCAAAGTTAGTGTGAGCCATTTGACCTCAACGGTTATATTCTAACTTCCACTACGCCAGCGAATAATCAGTTACGATGGACGCTATATTATACAGATAGGGATTCAGAGAAGAATGTATAGACGTTATTCTTAATTGGCGTATTTACGTCGAAGAGGGTTTAATAGTGAACTGAAAACGAGGCTAGTGATTTAGCCAAGACGAGAGTGCTGTAGTTTTTCAATGGGGTGAACTTTGCACTAATCATAACAAATATCTTTATACTTCTGAGCTGTTCAATATTTCACCTTGCTACATTCGTGGAATTAACTTGAACATATGAACTATTTATTCCCACGAGTTTAATATGAAATGTTTGCTGGCAACTAACACTATCTAGGAAAATCTAGAAGCTCACAGTTCATTACATTGCAGTCAAAGGACGAGATTGCTAAGTTTATCGGAGCACTAATTGCTCTGAGCATGCTCAGTTGGATTGCACTCTCTTTTTTGATAAAAAATGCGCCAATTAAGAATAACGTCTATATACGGGCACGGATTTTAACGCAACTATTCTATAACCTTTTTGATAATAATGCAGATGTATGCAAATTGTTTTTCACTATTTTTTATATTAACGTTTTAAGGGATTCACCTGAATCACAGATGGAGCCTTTTATTTTCCGTTCACCAATGACTCATTTTTTATAATTTTATAACTTTTGTGGTGCCGTGCATAAGTTATGTATTACATATTGTTTTATTGTAGGCAACTCCATTAATTGTGTGGTGAATGCACTCCGTATTTGTATGCATAACTTTAATTTATTCATATAACTATTTTTATGGGGAATATTCCTACGCTTTATTGAGTAGTAGCGTTAATCAATTACGTTTTATTTTACTGACTCAGGTGCAAATGTTTTCACATAACGACACGTTAGATGTAAAAATATCAGTTCAGTGAACTATTAGTTAGGAACACATCTCGCGTCTGGTCAACCTCGCTTTCAGCCACAGTTGTGTGCGGTAATAGTTCTTATTTATCGAAACGAATTGCAGAAACTATTTTATTGTTCACTTGTACAACTTTTTCGTTGAAAAGAATCTTAGTTTACTTTTAACTTACGGTGACGGCTAAGCTGGTATTTAATGTTGAAGCTATGTGTTTCACGGATTAAAATCGATCATAAGGAAGCATCATAAAAGGCCACGTAGAGCGTGTTTCTACTGGGACACTGCAAAGTTAACCTTAAGTTAACTTAACGGTATACCGCTAACCTTTAACCCCCCCCCCCTCGTTTCTACTCGCGAAAAGTTTATAAGCGTCCTTATCGATGGGCCACGACATTTGACCTTTTGTTATACCAACAATGTCGCCCCACCAGAAAAAGACTGCCTCACAATGCGTAGAATCCAGCGTATAAGTGTACACTTCCGGGTCACAAGAACCCCGACAAGAACTTAGCGTTAAGATTTAATGGGTGCCTGTTTCTAGGCAGGTTAGCGTTAATTACCGTTAACAAACCTTGTTTGTGCAGGTTTTTAGCGTTGGAAAACTTAGCGTTAATTAGCGTTATCTGGCTGTTTCTACTTGGCAACTTATGGAAACGTGTTCGTAGCCTCTATCTAGCGCTGACATGAAATGGCTGCTCTCACTCCCAGATACTATTATCGATCTGAAAAGTTACATACATTTTCCCGAGTGCTCGCGGGTTCGAGTTTAGGTATAATAAAACATCGAGTGAAGCAGTTGTGTAAAATACTTTTTGAATATTGTTACGTAAATCGCGTCGATTAATTCATGCAATAATTTTAGTTTTTCAACATGTTTGACGGATTTGAATTTCCACTGACGCGTTTTTTTCTAAAGATAGTTTGATATTATCATAAAATATAGTATGAGAAATGCATTATCGTCGTAACAGACTTCTAGTACCCGTATTGAATACCGGGCTTTTCAAAATTGCAAGTCGTACAGGTGCGAGCGAGACAGACATAGCACATGTTTTCTACAATTTTTCAAAAGAAACGATCACCCTGCTTTTTACCGTCTCTGGTTCACCGGTATCTTTAAAATGTAAATATAACGTTCACGTTAGAAATCAGTGTTCTGAGTTCAATTGCATTATTTCAGCAGATTTAAAAAGACGATACACCTGCGTTTTAGAGGTTGTGTGGTGTAGATGAGTCATAATATTTATTCACATGAATTTTCCACGCCATAAAACGGTAGCGTTGGTAAATTTAATTACATTTAACAACCTCAGGCGCGCTGGTTTTGACAAAACGAAACATTTGATATAACAATACCAGGGAAAAGTGTACTTTAGGTCCCATATTCTGGACTGTACTAGTATCGTCCGATACGGAAACATATAAAATGTTCCCGTACATGCCGTATGGGGCGATACTGAAACATAATTATAATAATAATAATAACAACAAAAGGTACTCAAAGAGAACAAATACTCCACTATTAACATGTCAACAAAATCTTACGGACACACGAGAATAAGGGTGTCTTTTTCAACCAAAATCCGCGCTAAGGGTTGCTTTGCCTGCACCGATAGTCCAGTGTTATCATTGTAAAAATAGCAAAAAATGGTCAGGTCTTGAATGAGACAAACAAAACTGAATCACACACTTACTTTATATTATTCCTTTCAGTATAAAATCTCTTAAAAAGGACTTATATCATTTGCTATGAGATGATTCGTCGAGCAATCCTTGTTAAGGGGGCTGTTATCCTCACAACATGAAATTTATCAAGCGCTGTAACTTTTGAACTATTAATATGATGTATAGATAAGTATACATTTTTAGAAAGGAAATGAGTCGGAAAATCCATTTTTGTCCTTTCTAGGGAATTTAATTAGGATTATAATAAAACTAAAACGACAAAATTTTACAAAATATATTTTCAGTTATTTTACAAAACCTAAAATGGGTCAAAAACCGTGTTTTTTATAATTTTTACCAAAATGGTCAATTTCATGTTCATGGTTGGATTCATTGAACATATATACTTTTATATAGATTAAATGAATTATGAAGGAGTTACAGATGTTTTACGGAGGCCGTGCTGAGGGTCAACACCCCTTGAAGCATGTTAAGGGTCACATTTTCCTTCTTTGAGAATCAATGTTAAGGGTTTTATGAGTGGATTCAAACAATGATTACAACTTTTATATATGAGACTGCTTCCCGGCAATAAATCAATAAATACATATGTTTTTGGATTATTTCAACACTCTACATCTATCAACAAAGCAATGCAGCAAAAATACCGTATTCTATCATATTGATATTTATTCATCATTAAGTGTGTATCTGTTTTGTTTCTTTTGTTCCCAAGAGCCAAACAGGGCCAATATTTTTTGTTGGTGGGCATGCATGAAAAATCCTTGTGTATGCTATGGAGTTCTCTATCGGCCGAGTGCACCAATGGCGAGTAGGTGAAGAAAAGCGCTACCTCGCTAGTAACTGAGGCAGAACCCAAAATGTTGAGAGCACCAAACTGGGGCATAACGTTTTATGCCACAAGTCAATCGATTCTAGCAGTGGCATAAATTTGTTGTGGACATTGGAGAAGATGATTCGCTGATGCGGCAGGACCTATTGCGCTTGCATGTACAGGGGTGTCTATCTGAGGTGGGATATGACCCCCCTCATAAGCTCATAAGCTGAAATATTTTGTATTTTTGAAACTCTATTCATGCAATTTGGGAATACATTTAGTCAAACTTTAGACACTAATCGCACCAATGTTGGGTCATATTTTGACCAAAATCTACTAATTGTCCAAGGATTTTTGTTTCCCGTTGACAATTTTGAAAATAAAGCATGATTACGACATACTTGGCCGTTTAAAGCATGATAACGACATACCAAGCCGTTGAGATTAATAGACAAACAAGGAAGTAGACAGAAGAATGTATACATAGGTGACTAAATGACTAAATAAATGACTAAATAAATAAATACATAAATAAATGACTAAATATATAAATAAACTTGTATTGTTTTATTAATTAAAAACTGATAAAGCCAAAATGTTAACATTAATGTGAGTGGAAGGGTAGAAGAGCAAAAAAGATGAAAGCATATCGTGCCGTACGTCGGGATCGAACCGGGGTTCTGTGATTTACAATTCAAAGGACAAGGTATCCAAGCCACGGAAGTATTTGTGTTATAAAAGATGTGTTATAACGGTATTATACTATTGAACTACTTGTTTCCATCGGATGCTGTTTGTATTAAACATTGTGCTTTTTGATGCAATATTTGTATGTGACCCTCGCCCAAAATATGTATGTAATGTCATGATAGTCCTATTTTTGAAAAAGCGGTAAACAACTTCGAATTCTCCATCTTGTCCGGACCGCAGGCCGACTCAACGTGATTTTTTTATTTACACTCACCTATGACCTAGCGAGTGACGACACATTTTTTATATTACGGAGGACCATTCATGTCAGAATGTCTTGGCATAAGCGAAAATTAATTTTGCAAGGGGACGATGCTGATTAATGTGGATATTTACCTCGCTAGTTACTATTCTGGTGTTACTCGCCAGTTTTGCTCTCAGAATTACATCGTTAGTAAGTTACGCTACAGTTAGGGCATAACTACTAGGGAGGTACATGTAGCTTTCCTCCCTATTAAGTTACGCCAGTTTGGTGCACTCGGCCGAATGACATCTATTCATAAAATGACTAGATGGATGCTGTCACAATCACCAATGTCATAATATCACGATCTTTCAATGTAATGGTTAGGCTGATCGTGCATTCCCCTGTACAATATTTACATTGTTTTGAGCATTTGGTATTCTGTGCTTCCACACATAGACTTGCACGGTCCAAGAAAATAGGCTTAAGCATGCATATTTTTGCACCAATGTCATGGTAAACTGTTAGCGCGAACATTATGGTACCACGAAAATTGCCACAAGTAAGCCTATTAGCAGACTATCAGCAAGCCGAGACAGTGCCAAATCCTTGTCGGGCGCAATATCTTCGGAACGAATTTAGCGATTGGAACCAAATTGTCAGCGTCAGGTCGTTTCCACAAATTGTTATTCAGGTCGGTTCGCTGATAATGTGACGTCGCTTTTGACTCGGGTTACCGTAACGACCAATAGTGAAAAATTACAAAATGAGCTCTAAAGCACTTATTTTTTAATGTGTGACTCTAAAACTTGGCAGCATGATGCTATGTATGTGCATATCTGTATGAGTATCGCTCGATACCGGAACACAATATGGTGTTCCAGTACATCGACCGATACTGGAACAGTAAATTCGTACCAGTATCGTCCGATACTGGCATCTTTTATGTTCCAGTATTGAACGCATGGTATACCAGCTGGAGCAGAAAGTACACTTTGTCCCAATACCAGTTCAGTGAACTATTAGGAACACATCTGGCTCCCGGTGGTCAACCTCGCTTTCAGCCACACTTGGTTGTGGTAATAGTTGAGTAACATTTTTATTGTACACTTACAACTTTTTTACGATGGTTGAAAAGAATCTTAGTTCACCGGGATCTTTAAAATGTAAAGTAAGAGGTTTTCGTTAGAAATCAGTGTTCTGAGTTCAATTCCATTATTTCAGCTGATTTACAAAGACGATACACTTTTAAGGCTAAGCATATAGAGCTATTTTAATGAACAACTCTTACCATGTTCATGAATTCGTGTTGTGACGAAAAGTTCCGATATGTCGGATATACTACCGACAGTTAACTCCAGTTTGACTGTGCACCAAGAGGATATATTTTCTCATACAGACAAAAATGCTTTAACACTTTCCATTTCCTTGAAAATGTTGATATTATTACCGTACAGCAAGAACACAAATTACGCCTAAAATGTTGATTTATACTTCATTTTATTTGCTTCTATACCATCCGTATTAACTCTTATTAGATCGACACAATTAATACACAAACACAAAGATATGCAATATCGGTGATGTTTATTGCAGAGATGCATAGAATCAAAACTTGTACATAAACATAAATGGCTCAAAGGCCGAGGTGCCATTCCATAACATCAAGATCAAGCGCTCTGGCACCTCCTTCCACCCTCTCCCTGTACTAAAAGTCCTCCACATAACTAAGGACTACTACTACGATTTAATTACGCAAGCATGTGGCCATTCAAAAAGTTGAGAACAACTAAGCTCCATAATTTGATATCCAAACTGCTCAATTTAAATATATATGAAGCTTAACCAGGGTAATGTATTTATTTTAATTTGTTCACAGAATATATGAATATGCATCATTATCTTCAACTACTAAACTGATGAAGAATTACTTTATCATAATTTTGAACTATATTACTGTGAACTACGATTTACTTTAATATATGTATCAAGGCATGACCACTGCTTCCCTCATGACATTTTTTAATTTTCTGTTACTATCCACTTCAACTGCTCGACTGATGAAGAGGCTCTGCTTTTATGAACCTGAGCTATTTGTGCTACTCTATTGTCTATAGCTCTTCTTCAGGTGTTATATTATTTACCAAGTATGATGTGATTCTGCTGAAGGTATTGGTCATATGCATCATTTAATTGATCATTGATTTTTTCTGCTGACCTATTGCAGTTACCCTTGAACTACAAGACTGATCAAGGGTGTAAAAGACCACACCCAACCAAAGTTCACTTTGGCCCCAACAACACCAAACCTTATTATCAGCCTTAGTTACTGACAACGCTTCCATTTAGAGTTTGGTGTTGGCCATCACCACTTGTCACCTTACAACGCATTTTGTAATTTAATTTGATATACAAATTATAAGCTATTGATAATATTCATTCATGCGAGTTTTAAACCCCATGTTTTATGATCCTGACCATCACCTTATTATAATCTCATAAATATCCCCTTCGCATTTTATGGAACCATCATATTCAAGCCCGGCGTGTATCCTACATGTCCGCATCTTTTGTTAGAGTTCGGGAAAACGGACTGAAGCCTATACATCATTTGCGATGTGCAGAGCCACTGGAAACTTGTACTTACATGGGCATTGCATTGAACGAACATTGGAAGTACTGCTTTGAATTTTTAAATATCAGTGATGGAGTCCTCAAGTGCAGACTGAGACTCCCGACTTGTCTCGAGTCCCTTTTTTGAAGGACTCTGAGGTGAAGGACTCGGACTGAGCACCACCGACACGAGAACCGTGTCCGCGTGTCGTCCGAGCTTAATTCTGTATGCAGTAATTAAATACTTAATAATTAGTCATCTTATTCAGGACTATCATCAATAGCTCAGAAACACTCTCACCAATCATCCCGAATACCATTGAACCGTATTGAAGTATGCTGTTGAAAATACCTATAACCACTAGAAGCCCCAAAACACCCCAGTGTAGGGAATCTATAAACCCAATAAACACTATCCATGCGCAAAACAAGACTATTTACGACTTAAATAATCATTGGTGTTTTTTGGTGTCAGTGCCTTCGACAACACCATTTAAAATCCAAATTTGTTCCATACCTGCAATATTATATTGTATGACATAAAAAGACACAATAAGCTCTGCGTCAAAATGTAAGCACATCATAATTGCCCAAATATTATTTTATATCGAGTTATCAAAAGTAGATTTCCAATAGTTTCTACAATGACCTTTAAAATTGAACGCATGTGGAAGTTTATAATTATGGAATAGTGTATAAACCTGACTACAAACTTATTGTAATATTCCAGATGGTAACATTGTGTAAAAGGCAACGTATGTGTGATGTAATCTGGTTCAATCCACCGTTCTCTAAGAACATATCTACCAATGTTGGAAGGAATTCTTTAAACTACTAAACCACCACTTCCCAAAAGGCTCTCAATTGCCCAAGATATTCAACCGAAACATTGTGAAATTGAGTTACTCATGCACCGAAAATGTCAAGACCATCCTCAGCGCGCACAAAACAAGAAGATTTTGAAACCGCCAGCTACGGACACAAACAATCGCCCAAGAAATGCAAAGGATAACTGCCCCCTGGATGGTAACTGCCTTGTGAAAAACATTGTGTATAAAGCTATACTGTCCATCCAGCATCATCCCCGGTTATGCAGTACATCGGACTTTGTAGCACTACCTTCAAAGAAAGGCTAGGCAACCACTCACAGTCTTTCAAAATGATTCAACATCCCTTGCATCCGAACTGTCAACAATCATATGGAATCAGAAACGAATTGTTATCCGCATCAAATGGTCCAACACCCTATTCCATATAACCCGGCCTCAAAACGCTGCAACCTATGTATAGCCGCGGAGAAGTTCAACATCAAGACTGCGCCCAGGCTACAAACTTTAAACAAGCGTTCGGAACTATATCCTATGTGCCGACACAAACGTAAACATAACTCAATGTTTATGAAATAACGTAACTTTTTTCTGAATGGCCATAATATTTTCCTTGTCTACCAGCTCATCTACCTATTGACTCTTGTTTCCAATATTATATTCCTTCATTCAGTTGTGACTGATAGTGATTACATAATCCAGGGATTAACTTCCACCTTTACAACCCATTAGGCCTACGGATTATCCCCATCTTGGTGATTAACTTTCATCATCACCTACTATAGATCTTGTTATTAACACTTGCATGTCAATAATTGTTACCCTGTATTTTTGAATATATTTTATAATTAGATACGCGTCAGTCTGATTATTGCCGCCGACCTGTGTGGTTAGTGGGCATGAAACTGCCAGTTACCATGTATGATTATTTGTCAACAAATTACGCCCTTCTTAGGTAATAGGATTTGAGCACTTTTGTAACGGGCAGTGCATCACTTGATAATTATTAGTAATAATACCAGATGAATAGAAATTGAAATATCATTCCCGAGACTCTTGTTCAGTCATCCATGGGAATCCTTTTCTGTTACAACTTGAAGTGGTGGATCCGGTATATAAATTGACAACCAACGAAAGAAAAATGAATCTGAAGATCAACCAAATTCTCCAGCCTAAGACCCATAGAAACAAAACTCCATCCATGGAATAACAAGAACAGTAGTTTAATATTATGGATATAGTATGCACCTGTTGCTGATGCCGATTCCCTGGAAACATTATTTAATATCTAAATTAAATACGAGCTATGTAGCAGATTCTGATAGCTTCCCAGCACATAAATTACTACAACTATTAAATCACATAAAATCCCAAGAAATTTATAATTGACCGAGTGAAGTCATAATTTATATCAAAAATACAGTCAATATTATTTAGAGATTAAATTATTCAATAATGCCGATTAAAAGGATCTGTTTTATTAATCAGATTTGATCCCTGTAATTGTACCATTGTTATAAGGATTACAGAGAGAACGAGAGATGTGTTCCAATTAAATCATAATATTATTCCATGGAAACTTTAGAACTATAATGCAATGGAAATTTTTCGTTAATTGAACGAATAGACTGCTAGAGTTAAATAGATCGAACCCCATAAACGATTGACACCACTTCTGTTAGCTATCCCGTCACTGCTTCTGTTAGCCATCCAGTCCCTGCTTCTGGTAGCTATCCGGTCCCGCTTCTCGTCATACCTTCACTCCTGCGTTGCTCCTGCTTTGTTGTTGTTGATTTTGTCTATTGAATAATTAAACTACACAAATAGATGTGAATGTGACACCCAGGACACAGTCCTCCATGCCCGTTAATAAATAAACTATTAATAACCCTTAATCCAACCTTGACCTCCACTGACCTTTGACCTGGTATGTGGCCTTAATATAATTATAAATATTAAAATATCAATCAATCAATCAATCAATCAATCAATCAATCAATCAATCAATCAATCAATCAATCAATCAATCAATCAATCAATCAATCAATCAATCAATCAATAAACCCAAATTAACAGAATTGACCCAATTGAAAATTTAAATAACAAAATTCCGAAAATTTAATCCTGGACCGAGTTAAAATTACCAACCCATCCCATCCCTAAATGTGCTGTTGGTGCTCTACCACACACATTATTCCTACATTGGTCCCTTTGTCACTCAGGAAACCCCTCACCAACACTACAACAATATAACCTATGTTTAACATATGGACAACTCCCACCCCCCCCCCCCCCCACCCCGACTTGACCGCTAGCTCTATGATTATAGCTATGGACCAAACCAAGCAACTAACGGAACCCTTTCCCTGGACTTCATAAGATCTCCCAATATTTCCACCCCTGAGCTAACCCCTCACAACCACCCTTCATCCCCACAACCTATTTAATAAACCACACCCATCCCCAAATATCCCATCCACCAGTATAAGTTGCTCGATTGAGAAGGGGTGAAGGGGCTTGACACTGCTGTACCAAAAGCACATTGCATGTCATGTACCAACATTCTGCAATCAGTACACTCTGCACAATATGCATTGTTCAACGATTTTTTAACTGTAAATATCACCAAAAGTTGCACCAAAAATTCAACAAAATTTACACCAAATGGATAATAACATTATTGTTGACCAAACCTATAGAAGATAGATAATGGTGGCCTAAACCTTTAACAAAATCCTAATTTATTTCCCACAGATTAAATCATACCTCTCTTGCTGTCAAACATCACCATCAAGACGGCTAGCTAATCAATATGCAAATAACCATGACCTATAACCTCTATTCAAATTTGGCTCCACCAACACAAAGGCCATGTCACCCATCACAAGAGGGGGTACTTGTACTTTAACAGCCATAGCCTAGCCTTTACCAGAGACAGGTGGACAGGTTGTGTATCATTGGTCTAGATCTAATTTCAGGTTAAAATGTAGGGTCCATTCTAACTGTTATTACAGGGGAACCTTTGACGGTTTTTGTTCAGATATATTTTCTCATGGAAATCATGATTTTTTTTCTGAATTACTAGCTCTTTTGGCACTAACCCGTGATATGTGTTTGTGACGAATTATTATTGCTTATGAACAATCTTAAATTATGCTTCAGTTGCAAACAGCAAATGAAACCTTTTAATGATTAGCGTCCGAAATGTGAGTATGTTTCATCGTCATATCGGTCACAGACGCAGTGGATTTCTTCTCCGCAGCTTTCCTATAATCAGTTACGATAGACGCTATAGTATATAGATATGGATTCAGAGATGAATTTATAGGAAGAATGAACACCACTGACCAGGTGTACATCTGGAGCGGGATCACAGCCAACCCTGTCTGGGAGAGAATGCCCATGATTATGACGGGCATCCAGCAAATAAAATCCGTACCTACTATGACAGCCATTCGTATTGCGATTTTCAGATCATCTTCACGGTTTGCCACGTGCTTTAAGTTGCGTCCCATTAGTTTGACATTGATAAACATAGCTATATAGCATACGAATATGAACAAAAAGCAAACCAGGTTGAGACCTAAAAATATTGCTATGGAAAAATACCAGGCAGGTTTAAATTCTTCAGGAACAGGAAGAGCAAACGAACGCTCTGAATTAACCCCGGTTACATCGCTCGATTCGATACTATAACTAGAAGGACGCGTTATGAGGGGAAGGCCAATGCATACATCTGATAAATCATATAAATCTGAGTCAGGACCTGCATATAAGGTCGGAATGAGGCCCAACAAAAACGCTACTATCCATATAATAAGTGTTGCAATTTTGATTGATTTAGTACCAAATTTAACCGAACTAAATGGGAACATAATGCAAAGAAAACGATCTAAAGTTATCAATGTGATAAAGAAAACAGATGCTTCACTGGACAAAAGCGAAACGAAACTTGCTACTTTGCACAAGTCCGACGATCTCCAGGCATCGGAATAGATGAAGTACTCGTCTCCATAATACACGTCAACAGATGCGAGAATGATCATGTAGACGCCCATGAGACAATCAGATACGGCTAAGTTACTCACTATAAAGGATTGTTTAGCATGTGTGTTGCTTCTGACTTTTTCCTTTACACGAACAATAATAACAAATACATTTCCTATCAGTGCACTTATACCCAAAACCCACATTGACACACGGAGCACCGAATTTTGCATTAGACTTCCGCACATGAATAGAGGAGGTTGAGGTTCCAGTGTGATGCAGTCGTCAAGGTGATCAAAGTGACAGCAAAGGTGATGATCATCAACGTACCTATAACGAGAGAAAACATTGGAATTAAATCCCTCAAGTACCCTCATTACCTCAAGTAAAAACATAGGAAATTGCCTATATAACTATTAGGTCATTACTTATGCTTTATGATTGTGATACGCCATAGTTATATTTATGCTTTATGATTCCCGTCACACCCATGGTGATTCAGGCATGTGCACAATTAGTTTCGGGTGTTTGTTTCTCCATAACTTCATTAAAATGTATTACTTTGAATGTCTACATTTATTTACGATTCAAAATTTAAGAAAATCAAATTGAATATTTGTAACGTTCAGTAAACGACATACCGAACTTTTCAAGTATTGGAGTTTTATCTAGCGGTAATAATTTAATTGTCTTACTTACAGCGAAATGATAACTTACAGTTTTCGGAGATTACGAAGTCCTTGCAATCCGTTCTCATGGACCATTATTGGAAAATTACGTCCTCTTTCACGTATCAAAACACTTAAATATGATGAGAAACAAATGGAAATGGAAATATTCGTGACGGATAAAAATATATGTTTTGTATAAACATAAATTCATGAATATTGACAATTATTTCATGGTTAGACTCAAAGTGTTATATGTGTTATAGTTATAAACGATAACTGGTTGTTTTCACACCTATACACGTGCAACTTTTGAAACATGACGAAGGTCATGTGTTTTAAGCTCGCCTCCTTTCGCGTTACACACGGATTTTGGTTTTCGCGACATGATTTTAATTTTACACATTTATATTTGCTTATATAGCCCCCCCCCCCCACCCCCCGAGGTAGTAAAAGTATACCTTTTCTGAAGGGAAATAGCATGAGGAAACCAAATATGCCATTGAAATTATAGTACGACCAAGAACTAAAATGGTATGATCGGAAATGTTTGGAAAAATATCAGTTTTTTAATTTTTAATTTGAGATCAATATTTTTTTAAATTTACTTTACATGTTTGAATTCCTCATGAAATTACCCATTAGATGATATATAATTGTCAAAGTTACTACGTCGGTATGATAATTATACCGGCTAGTGAATATCTTCAATTTTTATTTTAGAATATTTTTAGAATTTTCAGAGATATTTGTTTAAGGATGAACCCTTCACTGATCTAAACTGCAGGTCTGGATTCCTCTAGTTACAAGCTTTCCAAAAATGTATACTTTTGCTATCGTAGGTTGAAAACTTTTTCTGTTAGAGTCATTTTTATAAATCCGGTAAATTGAGGCTGATTATTCATGTTGACTGTGTAGCGAATAGGAAGGAAGCTGATGATCATGGTCTTATCCATAATTAATTAGTTGTTACAAATAGTTGACAAGTCTGTTGAACCACATACTTAAAGACTACTAAATATCCTTTAAAATGAGACCAGAATGGTGTTTGTAACATTAGGGGATGACTAGATATTGTAAAAAGAACAAAGCATGGGATTATCCCAATTGAGTTTGTACAGGCGGCGCCCCTTCCGGCGGCACCCCTTCCAGCACCACCCCTGGTCCCAAACTTCAAACAGCTGTATCTCCCTTTCTGTATTAGCTATACCAATGCCAATTTGCAGGCAGATAGCTTGGTATTAGGGCTTTAAGATGATACCAGATTTGTTGAGAAAGCTTTTGTGGTTATAAACATATTTGAGGAATATGACAGCATGAAACTAAAAAAATTAACAGCACCACCCTATTGGGAGGCGAGTTCATAACGCGTGACCCGAAATGAGTACCGAAACATCGTGGATCGTTTTGTGTTTCCGATGTTTATGCATTCTGCTTAAAATCAAGGGGAATTTAAGTTGCATATATGTTGGATCAATACATGTCTGATCACCAAATTGCACAGACAAACATTTCGCGGTTTTTATATAGTGAACTTACAGTGTTGACAATGCCGCTACTCCTTCAAATGCATCACTATGAATAGTTGTCAACGGGACGTCCCATAAATACCTACACATAAATATACACATACAATATATGCCAATGGGGTTTTTAATCAATGATTGTACAGACGACGGGGAACACGAATAGGCGTAAATTTTGAATCTCCGTTAGATTCAATATAAACATTTATTTTGATTATATGACCACAGATAATTCATCATTCATTTGAACTAAATTATATATTTCATCCTAAAACCGCTCGAGTTGGATAACCAACTCTAGTGTCAGTATCATTTGTTTAAATTTAATCCGTCATTAACCAATCCGTTCGTCTCATTCGCTTGATGACGTAACCTTGTACGCATAATTTAACCTTGAATATTCGTGAACGAGCCATGTCCGGCATCGTCTGAGATTATAATAACACTTTTAATTAAATGTTTAACTTGAAAGTGACCAATGTATTTCCCACCCGTTGGTGTTCAGAGTGCGGTTTCACGAGACCTCCCCTAAGAAAACCACTTTTCGAATGGATTTTTAAGCGAACCTTGCACCACCTATCGGGCCCTATATCACGAAAACACATCAGAACCAAAATGCCATTGTTATTTTAAAATCAGGGCCATAAAAAGACGCGATAGTAGTAACATACACGAAACATCGAAAATTCTTCTCTAGTAGCCCCCTAGGTCACTGCAAACGTTTAAAATGAATACATAATTGGTTGAAATTACGCCAGAGTCATACAACAAATGTGAAACTATTTTCATAACTTTCTGTCGGTTTCTGAATGTATTAAATTGAACGCCCACGAGTACACACTTACGATAAGGCTTTGAAAAGCTTCAACTTGTAATCGTTTTAATGCTGAATGTTTATCTTAAACCACGTGAATAGTTCAACAAATTGTCTGTGAAATAGACTTCTATTTAAAATCTCTATTAATTCGCATCCGTACGGGTTAATGAAAACATGTTAATCAAAGGGTTGTTACAATACAATACATGCAGAGATCTGGTAAAACTGACTTACAGTTCTCTTAGTTCTGGCAGATCAGCAAACGCCCCAGACGGGATAGACGACATGTTGTTTCGAGACAGATCTCTGAACATTAAAAAATCAAATGTTGTATCAGTCTTATTATTGTTTAAAAGAGTGCTATATATGGAGATTGGCATAATACAGAATCTACATAATTGTGTTCAATGGGCAGATGCAACATATTGGAATAAGATTTCTTCGCAGATGTCGACATTTTTTTAAGAAAAGAAGGTTAATACCGCTTCGGTAGTTTTTGGTCTGATCTTAAAGTCCTGGAAACTCAATCAAGTCAAGTTTTGATATCCGATACCGGGCAACACTTTAGCCGAGCACAGCCAGTTAGGCTATTTGATATATAGGATGATGTCGATTTGGCTAATGATATTGCGCTGATGGTTTAATGCGACCATGATGTTATTCCGCTGTAACTTAATATGCTATGTTCTGTTCTAACGTGGTATGATACACAGTAGGCTACATGCACTGGTTCTACGCTTTAAGCCGGAAGAGTTGGCAAACATTGATGTATACTTACAACCATGTAACGTTATATAACCCATCAAAAGAGCCTCGTTCAATGGATCGAATATTGTTGCCTTCTAAGGATCTGTAAGTACATTAATAGGTTATGGGTCTAGGATTGTAGAATGATTTATTTCGTCAATTGAGGCATATTCATAAATCATTATTATAAGCAACCTGATTTATCTTTAACGACAATTTGGAATGCACAAACATTATTTTTTACTTTTTCTACCAATTTGAATAAAACATACAAGAAACAATAGATTTGAACACACTGTATGCCTATATAAAACAGAAAAATATATGCCAAATACCTTTAAACTTTTTTCGTATTCAAAAGATACCTCATAACCATGGGAACGAGGAATATTTTTGCAATCAAAGAAGCTAATAAATAATTGAAGTTACACGTGTACACAAAGTGTGAACTGCTTGATAAACTTACAGAGTGTGTAATTTGCTGAGACCTTTGAAGATACCTGGATCTAGGGATGAACTGATGCCTCCCGATAGCACGCTAAAAAGCAATAAATACAACCATCACCGTGTTATGTGGTAAAAGCAACTGGTATAACAACTGAGCGCGGATGTCTTATTTGCCGGAGGTCAAACCTCTCTTCGGTTAGTGTTTAACGCCGGGCTTTTCAATACTGTATCATATTTGTTATAAAGGGTTTGCCACATCTCCAATGTAGCAAATCTGTTTTTCGTTATAATCAAGTGGTGCACTGGCGGTTTTCGAAAGTACATAATGATAACGTGTCTCCGGGAGTCGAACCAATACCCTCTGTATTTTAGTGCAGTGGAATTCACACTACGCCAAATTTGCCCTTTAAAAATAACCCCCCACGTTAAATAAATTTCGTAGCTAATCATAAGTCTTGTGTCCGGGGAAAGTGATTTGAGAAGTGATGTATTAACAATATAAACTCATCACAAAAAGTATCGAGACACTTAAACATGAACCAATAATTAACGGCCCGAAAGGGTATGGAGTATTCGAAGCTGCCGTCCCTATAGAAGCATTTGTCAATGGGATGATTGTCACTTTTGAAACTGGACCTACGACCATTGAAATGATACTAACTCCGCTCCGCAACATCGTATCTGGTCAGAAGTCACAAACTGGTCCAAAAAAAGTTTCACTTCTAATAATGTTGAGAAATGCACCAATTCTGATTAAACGGGACAAAACTTAAGTTTTACATACTTAATGACCCACAAACTATATATTGTTGGAAAGCTTAAGATTCAAGGTTTTTTATTTTTGCAAAAAAGAATCAAATTATACAGGGTGTGTACAATTTTTACAGGGTGGAACATAACAAATTTGATCGTTTTTGCTCCTCACAAAATAGTTTGATAGTTTGTACAATTAGGGTTTAGCTGAAAATAGTCACCAAAATCAGAACAACCGCAGAAGGTGCTACCAAATTTGCTAAGAATCATTTGCCCAAAATGTACACAGGAAAAGTACAGGGTGTCTAAAATTATGATGAAATAATGCATAAAATTAATGTTTGTATATAATATTCTATGAAATTTAGTTAGCATGGACCATTTAATTTAAAAGAAAATGATTATCAAAATGAACTACATGAATATCGTTAAAGTTCCTTTTATTTTGAATACAGGGTGGTCCAAAATAGGTCTAAATAGCAAATTTTTCATAAATCTATGAACAATTCTGTGAAGAAACACTTCTGGCTTTTTTAGTTAAATGTTTTACTACTCAGGGTAGAAAAGGACTGAAGATTCACACAAATGAAATAGAGAGACTGCGATTTGGCCATTGTTTAATCAATAAAATGAATAAAACTGTGTATTTTTTACATTAAAACACTCCCTGAATTGAACATCATATTCTAGTAGAGAATGTCTAGATAACAATTCAATATTAGTATTCATAGTAGCAGGCACATGTTATTAACACATATGAGAAGTTTGAAAACGTTACTATGTATACTTTTAAAATGGCATCAATTTCAAAAGTTCTAGTTTTCCGCTATTTTGTGTACAAACCTATGGGCTCCTCGTCCACCGGCTCCTCGTCCACCGCTCCCACCCTTGACTCACTCGACGTTTAGATTGATAACTTTACTGTTGCTAAACATGTGGCTTTAATTCTTTTTTTATTCGGTAGCTGGATAAATTGTCTTTAATATGATACCAAAAATGTTATGTTTTTTTGACAACTTCTATTTAAAATAGAGACACGTATCACGATTTTAAGGATTTTTTGAAACGATCCCACCTTATTTGATATACCTATTAGTGACCTGTGACCATCTCAACAAGAGGTGTCAAAATACGCAGAACAAAATTTTCCGCTGGGATATTTGCTTCGATTAATCGATACCTTTTCGGGCCGTAACTTATTGGCTCATTTTTAAGTGTCTCGATACTTTTTGTGATGAGTGTACTTACAGTGTGTTACTCGTCCTAGCCATTTCGTGAACTGTATTTGTCGTCCAGCCCTGTTGGCAAGAAACTATAAGACTGTCTCCTTTGTATTCGCAAGAACATTCACTTGGACATCGTTTAATATCTGTAAGATAAAAAAGCGGATATGAAGTACATAAGACCCCCAAGTGAAGACAAATTTGTTCCCTTAATGAGATTTTCGTCATAAGTACAAAAGTATGATTTCTCCCCGCCGCGCCACGTGGTCCAACATTGCACTGTTCTAGAAGGTTATGAGGGATATGTTCAAATATTTACTCCGTTCTTCGTTTCATATCATTTTAGTAGTAGTAGTTCATATATCTACATAACAAATCAAGAAATATATGTATCGAAAATATATTCTTACCACATTTTGTTTCATCGTCCCCTCCTGGACATCCAATCACTCCGTCACAAACCTCTTCCAAGGTCACACACTTTGATATGTTTACATCAGGCACTTTGTCACAGAGGTATGATCCTGGACAGTGAATATACGCTGTTAAGAAACAAAAACCATTGTTATTTTTCTACTAATAAAAAAATTAAAAAAATTAATGTCAACAAATGTAAAAATAAGTAATGAGGTTACCATTCTTTTTCAAATGTAATCAATTTATCAATCAAAAACTCGATGAATGAATGAATGAATGAATCAATCTTACCACAGCGTATTTCATCAGCATAATTGCTGTAGCAGTCGGTGAATCCATCACATTTAGCGTCGTATGATACGCAAAATCCCATACCGCAGTGGAAATCAGATCTCTCACAAACATCTGAAAATACACATGCAAAACATTAATAGCAAAAACGACAGGATAACATAAAAAAGTAACGTGGAATTCGGATAGGGGAGACCGGGCGAGTTCTCCCTATTTTCATTCCAAGTGGTCCTGAGAGGAAATTTTTAAAGACTGTATGGACTTATTGACATGTGTGATACATTAATACCATGATCCTGGTACTTTAGGCCTTACTGTTAAGGCGTGAGTGATGATAAACACAGGTGTCTCATAAAGGCGAATTTGCCACCCCCCCCCCCCCCCCACCCCGACCACACAAGGCTCAGAATTGGGCTGTATAAACTATTAGGTATGAAATAGATACACATTCATGTGTTGAACATTTTTTGCGAAACATACTCGTTTAGAATTTATAAATGATAATAAATACCACATGTTAAAACATTCTTCTCTAATAATAGTACTACTCCATTCCATATAACTGTTTGAAATTACAATAAGCTAGGAAGAAAATTACAATTTTGAAATTGTACAAAATCATAACCATGTTTAATCCCTTTGGGCGATCATGCGCTATCATTATAGGGCAAATGTGCCCGATAGCACAATAAGTGCATTGAGCGGATACCACGCATGTCCCACACATTATGATTCCATCCCCTTAACATTTTGAAACTCTCCTAACCCCTGATTAGCAAACTTATTGAGGGTAATAAAATCTTCCCCCTCCTACACCATTTCTCAGATTTATTTCACACCACCTGCTACCCTACCATCGCTCTTTCAATCATGGCTCAAGGCTCTAGGCTTGGTATGGCTCCGTGTATAATATCCTAACTTGAACTAGAGCCCAAAATGTTACTTTTGAAAGTGGTTGTGTTAAAAATTCAAACTTTGAATTTCAATTTGTTATAAAAACTAGTGATATTTCAAATTTCGGCAAATAAAAAGCTCAAATTTCGAGAAAACAAATCACAATAAAATATCCCTACAGCAGATTTTAGTATTAATATTTAGCCCAATGGGGCTGAAAGTCAACATAGTGGCAAGTCATCAAATCATGTGGCAAGATTGTACTTAGACTGCCTTGGCCATCCACAAGGTCCCCAGCATGCGGTCAATGGTGATGACTCGACCAATTCTTGGGTGGAACTAATAGCCAAACACGCGACTTTTGAAAGTTCTTGTGTTAAGAAATTCAATGTTTGAACTTCAATTTGTTTCAAAAACAAGTGCCAGTTCAAAAGTTCAAATTTCGAGAGAAGTTACGATATAGAGCAAATCTTAGATTTTAAAAATAGCCCAATGGGGTTAAATGTCAACTCAGGAGCGAAGCCTGCCTTTTAGGTCGTCGCGACAGTTAGTCCAGGGTGTTCACACCATTCACACCATGTTCACACGCAAATACTAGCTTCATAGCTAGTTCAACCTGTCAACAAATATCTCACTGACTTGGGCTCAAACTATACAGGTAACTGGAACGTAATGCATACAATGACATGTTAAACTGCATCAGATCCTAACCAATCCCATACCTACTTACAAATGTATATGAGGATTCACATTAAAATCATTAGAAAAAAATCAAAGATGGACGGAAATTTACTTATGTGATGCAAAATTGGTTTTTGTATGATTATTTGACAAACATTATACGGTAATCTGCCAAATTACTGTGGGAAGCTCGCAATAAATTGCTTGATCTATGTAAATGTTTCTGCCAAATTCAACTATGGCCGCAGTGATGAAAATCACGTGGTGGGTGAACCTGCCCCGACGGTGTACACGCCCGGTCTCCACACATTGAAGTACGTACTAACAGTAACAAACCTAAACGTTACTAAGTAAGGTAGATTATAATGTGTCGGGAAGCGAAAGTTCAATGCATGTAACAACAAGTGGGGATAAAGCTAAAATATTGAAATGTAAAAATGATTTGGTTAGGGGTCTAAACCTTACCAACAATATCAGAAGATGGTATCTGTTCTATTTCAACCCGAAATCCTGTCCAATGACCCGTGCTATCTGTATGAAGCACCATCCACATGCTTGAATCGTCTGACGTGATTGCGCGAACTTTGACACTACCCGTTAGTGTTGCCGTTTCATGTTCACCCGCCATGTCACCGTTGCCAGTCTGTAAGGTATCAAATCCTCTCTCCAGATTAAATTGCCTTATGCGTAGAACGATAACCATGGAGTCACCATCAGCATATATGACCCAATGACAGTCAAGATTTGGTGGATATTGCCACGGAAAACGTGGAGAGGTAAAGTTCAATGTGTCTTCTGTATTTTCTAGAAATATATTTCTTGGTCCACAATAGCCTGTAAGAGATCATGAATTAATAGTTGTAAAATGTACAACGACCGCAAAATATTAATACAAAAACATGTAAATAGTTCAAATCGATCGCAATTATATTTTAAGTCTAAGCAATTACTGTTTAATAACTAACTCATTTTGAACAAGTTTAAATCGATCACTAAATCCAATATTGAAACTAATACCTTGTCTGTGCAATGACATTATATTGCGAATAACGTAACAAACTTTACACATAACTTTACATTCATATTTAGATGTTTAGTGGACAAGGCCTTTTAACATCTGACCTGACCTGGGCCATACTTCTAAACATGGCACATATGACTCGGTACATTGCTATTGACACTTGAGAACTCGAAAACTGATTTTAAAAAAATGCTTGTTTACTACAAATGCAGAACATTTAAAAACCCGCTTAACACTTTCCACGCGGCTATTAGTTTTACCATTTCAAAACAGATTTTTCAGAAACCTTTCCCAACTTTCAAAGCCTAACTCACTAATTACTGAGCCAATACTAGGAATAAATGTTTGTACTTGTTTTAATTAATTTCTCATGGTGATTCCAAAAATGGTAATGACATTTAATTATTCTGACATTTTTGAAACATTTGGTTGCATTTTGTAATGTCATCTGCAGACGCCTGCCGCGTGGACAGTGTTAATCTTATTACGAGATTACATTACCACAGTTCTGTTCGTCCAGCCCATCCGGACATAGACTGCGTCCGTCACATTTTTGATCGGCATAGAGGCACATGCTTCCCAGGTTCAAAGGGCATACAAAGTCATCAATGTTGCAAGAGGCTGAGAACGAAATTAATTATTTGTATTATAGTAGCACGTCCTACTTTAACTTATTAATGCGCGATATGTCTGCCTTGAATCTACGACCCGAACATAAGATTTAATCAGGTGAAAAAGGAGGTTTAAATCAGATACGTTAAGCTGTATGAAACCAGGTTTTCGTTTAACGCGGTGAAAGTTCTGTCGAAGTGGATACATTGAATTCGAACTTAAGCTATTTAAAATTCAGGTTAGTCTAAATCTCATTCGCAAAACTAAAAATTACAAAGTATAACTGATAGCTTTTCCTAATAACGTTTGGCATGTTGGACGATCTGGAACGAGGAAACTTATCTCGCTTCATTTGTAGAACCAACAGTAGATGTCCATGCCTTTATACCTGATGGATGGGCATCATGCCCTTTAAGACTTTGATATTTGGTGTGCCTATTCTATAAAGGATTTTGAATCGGATGTTTATCCGGAATCTTTGTGCAACATAAAACAGGGAAACATTTTGATGTAAATGTACTATTAAATGTTTTGACACAATAAACCCTTACCCCCCCCCCCCATATTATTAACATGATGTACACCCAGCTTACCGTTTGCTTCAATGAAAGTTACACGCAAAGAAAATCCAGTTTCTTTCGGACTCCAAACTGACGCATCCCACGCCATTTGTAGCTGTGAATGTGGAAGCAATAATGATTTCGGCGCCTGCGATCCAGTGAACCTTAATATGAGGGCACTCTCAACTTTTTCATCGACATCAAAAGGTATAGTTGCATTCGGCGCGGCAATGTAAAACTTATCATAGTTTTCACCTGTATTCATTGTTAGGAATTCCAATAACACCTGACCCATTACAGATGTGACTATCGTCCACCTGCAGTCTACTGTTAAAGGATACTGCCTGGGATATAGTGGTGACGTCACATTGAAGATGTCACCAGGTGTCAAGTACATATTTTCAATGCCACAAAAATCTAAAGAAAGAAGAGAAGTGTAACGTCTTTGGTGGCCAACTAAGTGAAGATATGATATCATTCAGAGTACGAAGTGGTTCAATGGCTTAGTTATTAGAATGGAAGGGGAGATTTCACTCGAAGCTAAAATGTGGACGGCAAAGGGGTTTTCGAAATTAGAAGAGGGTGGAAAAAGAAGACGGGAAGGATAAAAGGCTGTTGGGAGAAGAGAGGGAAGAAGCGGGAAATGGAGGAAGAAGGTGAAAAGTGTGATAGGAAAGGAAAATTAGAAAGTGGGAAAGTGATCAAATGATAAAGTGGTAAAGAAAAGCGGTAAAAGGTGGAAAACGAAATGGGGGTGTTTGTACTCGAACGTAAATAGGGACAAAACTGACCATTGCCAATTGGACCTACATGAGAAAATTGAGCGAAAGGTACACACCTACGTTGAGTTGTATGATTGATGTACATATTATGCGAAAACGTTAACATTTCAAAGAGAGAAACTTACCACAACCCTCTTCGTCAGAACCATGCAAGCATTGCGCCTGACCATCACATACTATAGTCTCTTCTAAGCATCCGTATCCATTGGCACAGAGAATCTCATCCGGGTCACACTCAACTATAAAATATAAACCAGTTATAAGGCGACGAATAACAAACACCCTGTTTTACGGGCGAACGGACCTGTCAAGTAGGGTCGGTCGGTCGGTTTTTGTTTTTTTGTTTTTTTTAACCTAAAATGTCACCAAAATTTGAGAAAAGAAATTCTAAAAAAGAAATTCTTGAAAAAGGCAAAAAGTGGGTCGGTCGGTAACGGTTCCCATTATAACGATTATCGTACCCAATTAACACACCATTATAAATTGACTATTGTCACGCGTTCGAAGCTAGCCTCCTTTCGTGTTACGCACGGATTTTGGTTTTCGCGACATGATTTTAACTTTACACATTTATATTTGCTTTTATATACCGCATACATAGATTACTGTCATTTGATGGGTTAAAAGTGAGGGGATAATCAAGCTATGCCCTCAATTTCAATATGACGTCATGAAAAACAACTATGCCCGGGCATATACTTTTTTGATAACGTCACACCCCATGGTTCGCGAGTCAAGCGATACACATTCCGCGACCGGGTCCGCAACCCGTTTGAAACATCCGAATCGCCCCGATTGACGAAACATAATAATACGGCGAACAATTTCGTTTTGAACACCCTGTATTTATGTGGTGATGCTGACCTTTGACAGTTCGCGTTCATTGTCTGAATTCGTCTGCCGAAGATTTTGTTTACAATTTTTCATGATCAGTTTCGCATTGTTGTACCGTTTTAAGATGACTAAAACAAACAGCTCTGGTTGCCTTTGTTAATAAAGAAGGTATCAAAGATATAATGGATTAGGACATGTTTTAGTCCAAAACGGCCCGAAAAAACGCTTTACATAATTGGAAATGGGGCCTTTTTCGGAAAATTGGGGTGGGTGAGGGCGTTTTCACAAAAAAAGGAATAACAGTGCTCAAATCCAATAAAGGATGAGCTATATAAAAATATATTATTGGATTTGAGCACTGTTATTCGAAAGATAGTCTGACCATGAAATCGATTCGATATTCATGACTTTATACTTTATGTTATGCTCCTGACCTTTTATCAGTTGAGCACTATTAAGCTATCCTCGAAGCTTTTAGACCGATCCTGAGAAATGGTCTGGCTGGCTTACGGGCTGGAGAAGTGTGACACACTTTGAGTGATTAAACACCATTGAAAGTGTATGCATACTAATCTAGTCCATAGCCAACCAGTCACACAATCAGTATCCTTGTCGTCTGATGATTGCGTTAAGCATGAAACTCAGAGTAACGACTCCCTTTCTCGGAAGGTCTAAACTTTGAATTTTTTTTATATAGCTCATCCTTTATTGAATTTGAGCACTGTTATTCGAAAGATAGTCTGGACCATGAAATCGATTCGATATTCATGACTTTATACTTTATATAAGAAGATAGATAAATTATGATGATAGATCATAAATAAATCAAAATTATACACAATGACAGATGAACTATACTTTACCATAAGTAGAATGCCACTGAATTCGTACCCAGAAACCAACGGATATCTGGCCCCATGCATTTGTCGTCAGTCTCATCCACATCGCAGACTCTTCCACAGTTGCAATACGTGGACCCGCACTGCCCGTTAACCGCAGAATTACGGCCAATTCAACAATCTCGTCACCAACACCGATAGTTAAGAAGTCATCTCCATAATGAAGACTCAACTCAAGAAACGACGCAACAAGAAATCCTCCTGTTTCCTCACTGATAATTTTCCAAAAGCAGTCCAAATTTTCCGGGTAATAGAACGGATAAAATGGAGAAGTGACATCCGTGGTATCCAATTTCCCCACATAAACGGTACTGTTAGGGCAATATTCTGCCATAAAAAAATCAAAATCAAATCAAATTCAGAGTTCTTCAATAACATACTGACTCTTCCCGATTAACTCTTACTATTATTCCGGTAGCATTTTAAAATGTTTAATGCAACGCGTTCACAAATTAATCGCATGCTTTTATCTTTTATTTGTAAATTACCATGACGTCCATCCCAAACTACCTATAAATCTGATTGAATCAGTAAATATGGTGTGCTATATGTATTCAACATTAAGAGCCGAATCAACATTCATTAATGTCATTAGAACATTTTAAAATAAATGATGACGCAGACACGCCTTCCACCAAGGCGTCGTGGTGGTGGGGGTGAGCACGTTAACAAAGTGTGAGCGCCATCTGTAAAAATAGTCTAATACAACGCCATTCCGCAAACAATCTTTGTGTTATGTTTTGTTTTGTTTCACGGAAGATTTATCCCGGAAAAATCGCGCTTGCTGATTGGTTGATTATGATGTCATGATTTATCGAGAGACGTCACCGATATCAAGTGCTATCTTTAAACGTTGTCGTCAATATAATTAGGTGGAGCTACATGTAATCGTGGGTTACGGCGCTCGACAGGTAATTTTGTGAGATGTCTTTTAAAGGGCGAGGTTTCCATATCTGGTGACAACATGTTGCGCGCAGTGCAATAATAGTATAATAGCCATACAAAATAAGGTTTGTGATCTCATACAAAACCTCACGCACAACCGGCCGTCTACATTGAGTTTTTAAAAAAAATTATAAATCAATAAGCTGAATTAACCCTAACCCCGGTTTAGAGTTTTTGACCGGGTTCACAATTTTCGAGGAAAAAACACCAACTAAATCTCCGGGAACCTGCCGGGATTCGATCCGGGGACCCTCCGTTCTCAAGCCCCACGTCCCAACCACTAAGCCACGGTCCTCAGCTACACATTCGCGCAGTATACCGCGCTCACTATATAGGCTCGGTTGACTACGTCATCGAAAACCGACGGCGCATGCGTTTGGAGAGGGACTTTGGATTAGCATTTTTTAGCACTCAGGGGGGTTAGGGTTAAAAGTATTATCAAAAATATAACATCTTGAGTGCAGTAAATACTTGAATAAGTGCTTTTCAGAAGATATGTTAATATTTGAAGCAAGTAAAGGCTTGTTCCAGTTTTCCAGCATTCCCTTGCACAACTTTATTACAACTCCAACACATGAAGCCAAAATTATTAAATGTTGCACCACTTGCAAGATTTTGTTATCCGATATGGATACCTAGCCTAATATTGTTTACCACATAGCTGTTCATCCGATCCATCCATACACTCATGTGCAACGTTGCATCGTAGATTTTCATCAAGACATCCAAGGCCTCTTTCACAACTGAATTGGAGTGGTAGGCATTCAACTGCAATGTGTGTAAGAGTTGACAATGATAAGTATGCACGTTAACTTTTAGAAATAAGCATTTTGTCAGGTAAATCATTAAAAGAAAAACATGTAAATTGACAAGGGGAAAACTATACAGACAAGAAAATTAACAAAACAAAAGATGCCGTATAAATTATAAAGATAACGAAAGTTAAATCACAAATTAATACTTAGTTTCACTTTGAAAGACATATCTTACCAATACCAGGTTTTCGCTCAACCTCAAGTAAAAATCCACGAAATGCCACAGCGTGGTTGGATATGAACCTTATCCACATCGTCGACTGAGGCACAAGAATAGATGTGGGGTATGTCCAGCCTCTCGTCAAAGTCCCTTGAGTCTCGGTACTCACGTTAACACCATAACCAACAGAGAGTATGTCCCACCATTCGGACGAGAAATCCAATACGGTAACGACGTATGTTCCAATGTCTGTGTCCATGAACGACCAGACGCAGTCGAGATCATTTGGATACGGTAGGTTCAGGTGGTAATTTGGCGAAGTGATGTATATCGGTGCGTTGTTGGTCAAGTTTGTTATTTCTAAACTGCATTCATCTACATGTATAACATAAACAAAATATTATATATCTTTTATGTGGAAGAGTTTGTGGGCATCATTTTGACCCAACCATTGTGAATGTAAGATGAATGTTAAGATAACGGAGAGAGGAACCTACCGGTGTTTTATGGGTATCGAGTAATCTGTAAGGATACCCTTAATCAAAAGTATGATAAGTATCTAGAATACATAACCAACAAATCAAAACATATCTGGCAGTATGTAAGTTGATATTGGAATTTGTCAGAAAAAAACCCAAATAGCTGACGCAAGACGTAGCTTTCAAAGCCATCACAACCTCTTCATTAAGCGTTGCGTGCGGTTCCCAGGTGTAACACCAACTTCAGGGAGACCAATTTCTGACGCTGTTGTCAAAGAACCATGTAAACAAAAATACCCTTCTAGTTGTGACCTAACATAGTAAAGACCATTAACGTTCCATCAAAATAAACCGGTGCTATAAGTGATAGAGAGGATCCTTTTAGGAAGAGACAAAATCCGAGAGTCTGTCGAGATCAGGACCCTAAAGCTTTCCTCAACTGAGAAACCGAGCACGACCCCTATACCATCTATGACAAGCCGATACCTCATGAACGTTCAAAAGATGCTCATGTTGCAAGAGCGACACATTCACATCACATGGTGTGATACGTTCTGCTTTAACTACGATTCCAAAAATATGGTATCTATTTTTGTACAATACATCTTTTCTTTTATTACTACAAAATTTACAAGGGATGGAATAGCAGATCTCATGTTCGGACTCGGAGCTCATGGGACTCAGGTCATGGCTTGTCATAGCAATACCTTCACGATGGTCATGTTATGCATGTCTTGTATCATTTACACGGAAATTCTTATTTATCTAAGAAAAATGTATCTAAGCCTACATGTATAGTATATTTTACTTCCACGAGACAGTGACGTTGCTGCATCTTTCACTAAATGCATTTAAAAAAACGCGTACACCTACTCAAGGCGCTGGCGCATACGCGTAGGAGAGACACATACGATGAACGATACGGGTAAATATTGCGATTAACAAGGTGGGGAAATAGACTATAGACATTTTGTTCTAACTCACAGCATCCCATCTCGTCTGATCCGTCCAAACATTGGCGAATCCCATCACACTCCATTGCCTTATCAACACATCCGACACCAGAGTTACACATCAAATCTATGTCATCACATATCTCTGTAGCGATAGATAGAATGAGGCATACGGATTATATAAGTCATCAAAGAACACCAGTACCTTGACTTTAGACAGCACTGCAAAACTACAGTGCAACAGAGCATACATTTCCAAAAGTGCATGTTATGGAAATAACGCTTTAATTCAAAAAGTAACATATCGTCGCTGTTCTGACATACCGGCACATCACAACAGAAATAAGTAAAGAGATGTGCCGGCATGTCAGAACAGCGACGATATGTAAGACAAGGAGACAATATCATATTATAGAATACAGCTTGGTGATTTAATGTCATAGCAACAAAAAAATGGTTTGACCTTATTTGCATATGATTAGCATATTATTAAGAAATACATTAAAAATTTGCTTTTTGGAATTTACTATAAATGCTATTAACACCAAAGTTACAGGAAATCTAGTTCTTATCATTGCCAACAATACTGTCTGAGAAAAAGTTCACATTTATCTTTACTTTAAAAAAAAACCACCCAAAATCTGTCTTAATTAAGCTTAATTAATGACCAAACTCGTTGAAATTATTAAGTAATATTGTGTATCCAAACCAGACTTGCATGGTAAAGATGTGCTTAAAAGAATGGTCTGAGCAGATAATTCACCCCTTAGTATTTATCGTCCTCCAAACATTTAGTATATTTAAAAAGAGAAAAAACCCACATGTAACCACTATTTCATACAACTGTACACAGACTTATCAAAAGTCTATTAATACTTGTGCAGCCATGCACGCAAACAATGGAAGGAATATTGAAGGACATGCCCATGCTAAGGGACCAGTGGTTTGAAATTCGCGCTACAAGAAATTTGAAATGTAATTCGCCAGTGTGCAGTTAAGGGTTTTAAGCATAATGGTGTATGTTACTTTAGGTGACCGTGTGCTGACATGCATGGGTGTACAAACAGGTATCGTGTTAAAGGCCTGCACTAAGTCTAAATAAAAATGAAATGTTTGAATAGTCAAGGCCATGAAAGGAAGTAGGCAGTAGCTCGTTGGATTAGCGTGTATGGATAATCAAGTATTGGCCAATCCGAAATCAGGTTTAATAAGAAATGTAACAATGCTGATAATCATGCAAGGACACGAAATAGTACTTGAAAATAAAGCTGTTTTAATTATGTATGATACACATACTTAGGATTGAAATGTTCATTGTTGTACACCAATCAGGAGGCACTATATTTATAATTCAATATTTGGAAATTTATGCTCTGTTGCACTGTAGTACATATGACATATGCGTAACTATAAGTGACTACAAAGACCTCTACAATTGGTACCAACGTATTATTTTGCCTCACCTAACAATTGAAATTGAACTGTGCAAATATTTCAATAATAATAAGACATATTTGCGTTGCTCTCAGTTTAATCCAAATGGGTGGGTGGACGTACTGTGATGCAAACCAGTACTCTTTTATTTTTACGTATTCATTGAAACTGCTATGACAATAACGAAATTACAATTTTACACCCAATGAAGCTTAATAAATAACGCAATATGTGTTTGTCTTTTGTGTACCTATCAAGGTCACTTGAATGTGGACAGTTATCAAGTTTGTTAAGGGGGGGGGGGGGGGGGGGGTATGGGGTGGTCAGATTTCAAAATGTAGTTACTTTGAAAAAAATGAGATAAAAGCATCATGGAAAACTGCAATGTCTAACCTTTAACATGCTTTTTATTTGAGCCAAATCGGACATTCGGTTCATATTCATATGGTCAATTTAGTTTACGGAGTTTCGAAAATCGGAGGTGATTTGTATTCGTTTGTGTGTCGAAAACGCACACCCTGTATTTTTTAGCAAATTCACTTTAAATTACATTTAAATAAACCATTGTAACTTTCTATAGTTTTTTTGTGTAATAATGTTAAATTAATTCATTGCGCATAATTATTCATCAAATCTTTAGGTCAACGGCATTTCTTATGTATTTCTTTATTTTTTCTCACCCCCTATACTTAAGCCCTTATATTTAAAAAATGCGATACAAATCCTAATATACATGCGATTTTCGCCAAAATGGACTCAAACTGTGTCTAAATTCAAGCTTATTAATATATGAACAATTTTTTCACCTCAAATATCAATTTTTAATTTTTAAAGCAATTTTAATATTTTTAAATACGTTTCGCTCGATATCTCAAAACAAGAAAATACGCAAACTTGTGAAACGACTACGAACGTAACTCAATAACGCAACGATGACATTTTATGAAATTTGAAATTCATGTTGCAAATAAGTAAATCTGTGCTTTAATGAAGCCGGATTTTTTATTTTCGTCCTCAAATTTGAATTACGTCGCAAAATTATGCGATTGGTCGGTTACCGGTTGCCATGGTAACCGTATCAAAATTCCGGCTCCATTAAAGCGTGCGGAATATCATTGTCCACGAGGGTCTTTAGTACAAGTCCTAAACATGAAAAGACAATAAACTTGCACACAAAATCATAACAGAAAACAGACACCACCATTGGTACGTTGCAATGACAAAGATAAATTGAAATTAAAGTTACAAAAAAAAATGTTGTTGATATGAAATCTCATTTTCCCTTTACTATAGTCGGCGTCATAATGCTATGGACATAACTCCAACAGGGGCGCGTACGTGCATGCGAGCGGTATTGAATATACTTCATTCCAATTGATGTGATTATCATGATCAAACTCAGCTACCTACTTGTGCTAAGTGGGAGGAGTAACATTACTCTGTTTCAACAATCAATATGGTATATCCTTGGTGTAATGCATTCATAAGTTGACTAGTGTAAAGACCCTTACGGAATAAAGCTGTATAATCCTTTAATCCTTCAATAAAGAATTATGTGTTACGTAAATTTCGTGCTGTCTTACACCAATGATAAACCATCTATATGCAAAGCTTTCGAGTTATCAAATGTGCTAAAAGCTAAAACCGAAATGCTCGAAACACTCTCTTTTCTGCTCCATTAGAAACATTCGAATTACTCACACATCGATCGTGTATCTTTCCGCTATGGAGTACATGAATGTGCTAACTCTTCGAGTAAAATATACGGTGTTCTTTTAAAATGCTAGAGACCTCGTCTTATGCGCCGTTACATACGATGAAATTAATCACACACTCAATCAGCAAGCTTTACGCCCATTGCGTCCATCATGGTTGTGAATTGATCAATTTAACCGTTCTTCACACATACGGATGTGGTTTGGCATGTTAATTCATACTTTCCCGTGGCTAGTAATTTGATGTACGGTTTAATGCGATTGCATTTTGCGAACATTACACCATCTAAATACGACAGGCCGAAATTCTTCCTGTTGATAGTGATGCATTATGGGTATTGTGTGAACATTGGGACATCACTGACTAAGGTACTGCTGCTACAACGCACCCTGAACATATTGAAACACATCAGATAGATGATTCAATGATGACTTAGGGACGCACCATTTGATTTTGAGGTGGGGGCATGGAAGTTGGGGGTCGGACGGAATTTTTTTTTTCGCCGCCGAAGTCCGCAACATTTTGTTTTTCGCCCCCCCCCACCTAAGTATATAATGGTGCGTCCCTTATGCTTACTACATTACAGTTTGCCTTCACGTTGATACAATTTCGGAATGTTGTTTATTTTGTTCACATCAGCTAGGACAAAGTGCATAATGTAAAGTAATTTTACTTACCACAGTTTGTCGTTATATTGATGCATTGTGGGTATGTTGAACACATAAGGACACCTCCGACACAGGTATCACCGCTATTACACCAGAGGTCTGTGGTTCCTGTGCACGCCACTATAATAATAATTATAATAATAATTATAATAATAATAATAATCAGTATTTATAATTATATAGTATTGACATTTTTATAGCTTGCAAGATCTACCGTTGCCATTGGCCAACGAGAATTTCCTGTATTATTACAAAATAGTCTGAAGTCAGACATGTTAGATTAGAGCATAGCCTGAGAAATGATTCTATGAGTCAAAAAAATGATTTGTTTTGTTTTCCTCCACATATAAATGTATTTAAGTAATAATGATACTGATATATTTTGTACCCATAAATCACGCCAATATGACCTAATTTCGTGTCTGGGTAATTTGCGTCATTTACTTGTGAATACAAAAAACTGAAGACTAAAACTAATAAATGATTGTCCTCCCCAGTGTTTGAAAATTAAATCTAAAATTAAAGAAGGAAGTGTTGAAATGTTAACATTTCAAAGTTTTAATCAATTGAAAAACCCAGTTAATTAATATCAAATCCATTCAAATGTTCCTCCCAAGGGGCATGAGAGACACCGAAGAATTAATCTTAACCTAAAGGTTCTAAATAATTAGTGTTAATCCTTGTACGAAAGTATGCTTCACTACTTTACTATGAAATAAATGGTTCTGTATCAATTTAATTGGGTTCACACTTTACAACACTGGCATCCGTATGGCTGTCGGTGCGCTCACGTGCCTTTTTAATGCAATAGTACCACAACGTTAAAAGGTCAAACATAAGCTAAACAGCATTGAACATAATGTAGGAGAAGGGACAAGCAACATGGAAATGTCTCGTAGAGATAACAAAGTGGAAATACCTATCCGTTGTTCTTATTCTTCATTTTAATTACAATTCTAAAAACAGAAGCGGAACGCTGTTTATATAGGCCTAATAAATAATGATACATATTGACAATAATTTAACGGTGGGTATTGTCTGGAATTTATAAATGCATGATCAATAGAAACGCACTCCTTGAAATTAAAGACAGTTAAAAGGAACAGTTTATATCATTGTATTACAGGCTGTCCCAAAATGATTTATACTTGACAATTGAATTAATATAGCTTTGAATACCGCTGCTATTGAACACGAAGCAGAGCAAGGCCAACAGTCCGTTTCAATTGGCTGGGACATCTATACAGATTGCCATAGGGAATCCAAGTACAGGCCAACATGGACAGTACAAATAAAAAAGGATGTCAACCCGGCGGAGTTATTGACACAGACCGATGATCGAAAGACCTAGAAAACAATAATTGTGCGCGCAGTTGCAATATAGCCGGAAAGCGTAGACGACGACGCTATTGAACTACGCCTTAGGTCAAGTGTTTTAAAATTATGGAATTTTCAAAGGAGAATTTGTTAAATTAGCTGTGAAAAACCATTAAAAGAAGGGAATTTCCGACACTTCATTTCCTTTATTTGTTATTTGGCGTTTTTAGACAAGCTTTGCGAATTCGGTGAAGTTAAATTGACGATAACATTTGACCCGAATTTGCGATTCGAATGTGACAACAAACATAATTTATCTGCGCGTTTGCCTCAAGGAATCCCTTTTAACAGTATACTGTATGGTAACTTCTAATCTTAACAGAATATGCATGAAACATGTTGTTTTTATTATGTTTTTGTTAAAACATGGTATATACAGGGTGTCCCAAAAGTCTATGCACGTTTTTGAAGAGACATATCTCATAAAATATCTCATAAAATATAAATCATATGTTATAAATTTAACCATATTTTGATAGACGAGATTTGGGAAATTAATTTGATACCAAACACAACCCTATTGGTGAACCCACAACATTATAAAACTGGTTGAAAGTCATTGGCCGTATGCCAGACCAACCCATACCAAATACCACATATTGTTGCTAAAGGTGCGCATAAATTAACGGTATGAAAGCAACGTTGCGCATTAGTCACAGTTCACTGCTTACCTTGCAACATTAATGTTATTTAATACCAAACTCGGTCACTCACAACATAAATAAGCGTAGTAGACAACATTGCACAGCAAAAGTCTTCATTCAAGATGGTTTACAGCATATATAAGCGAATACAAGTTGTATGGTTATACGCTGAAACACATTCAGTTCAACTGACTCAACAAAAATTCAGAAAACATTTCAAAGTGAAACGCGCACCAGGAAGAATATCCATTCTGAAATTGGTGGATACATTTTTGAACACAGGAACATATTCTAAATGGGTAAAACAACCTTCGATGAGGCCTTCAAGCAGCAATAAAATAATCAGCTAAGTTTAAATGTTAACATGTTTGACAGCTGTGTGATGTGTGTGTTCACTTTTCTGTTACGTTATTCAATTGTTTAGGTCTGTGTTTTTGCATTAGCACACGTCTCTGTATACATGGAAAACATTTAAGTTAGATTTCACTATAGAAACGAAAATTATGTGTGATATAGTTTGTTATTATGATGATATCACTGTAATGTAAAATTTTAAATATTACAATTGACGGATCACTTTCCGTGTAACCAACTCTACCCGTATTTTTGTTAATCTCAATAGGTATGGATTTATGAACTTTATTCCTCCGAAGTATAAAATTACATTTTTGCAGTAATACATATTTTACTTCTAGGGTGGCATTACAAACAGATGTTACTCCAATGTTTGGTATCAAAATTATTTCCCACATCTCCTCTTTCTAAATATGTATTCATATTTTCAATACGACTTATATTTTGTGAAATACAACGCTTCAAAGTCGTGCATAGACTTTTGGGACACCCTGTATCATTCTGTGACAGCCTGTATTATACTCATATTGACATATATGTATGTGTCTGACGCAGCGGCGAATAGTTACTTACTTCATCACAATAATATTGGGTACTATAGAATTTGACTCGAATGTGCAGTAGTAATTTATTGGCGACATTAAAGCAAACATTGTGGTGTAGTGTGTTCCATCTTATCTAAATATCGTTTATGGTTGGTTTATGAGTGAAACTAGTGGTGAATATTGAGGAATCAGGGGAGGGCAGGGGCTATTACGTCGGGGAAAATGGAGGCAATGGAGATGTACCCTCAAAATTTAGTCCCCTTCTTACACTAAATTAACACTTTCCACAATGCCGTCAGACAGGAGAACTCGAACACACACTTGTCATGTTGTGGTATAAGTCGAGGATAAAATATTTTAACTTGACAAGATTTACCCTTTTTAAATCATGGACAATTGTATTTCATATTTTCGATTAAACGTCTGCACATCACAACTAAATAATGAATCCCCTCCCCTCGTAATTGATAACTCGGCAGCACGATAGACATCTCAAACGGATTCTTCCACACGGTCAATATTTACCGACCCATTTACGGAAATATGATCCTCCTACCTGCATGGCTTGTTCTCTCAACATCAATTTCAAATCCTCTACTTGAGCGCCCAAAATCAGACTGAAATGTTAGCCATATCGTCTGCCGCTCTATCACGGCCACCACGTGCGATGGAACTTTTGATGAAAACCTTTGAATAACTGTGTCCGTGGACACCGTATCTCCCCATCCGATAACCAAAATGTCGGTGTCCGCCTGGGTTTCAAATGATAAGAAATGAATGGCAAAACTTCCCACTGGTTGGTTAGTTGTTGCTGTGAAACGCCAAGTACAGTCTAAGTTATCCGGATAGTAGTATGGGCGATTGGATGAGGTTATGTGGATTACGTCACTGGTGTTCATATAGGCAGTGTCCGACCCACATTTAACTATGGATGTACGACACAAAACAAAATAGTACTAGTTATATGGTGAATGAAAAGCAACATTGCATTTTAACGAACAGATCAGTCATCTTAGTGTACGCCAACGGTAAGATTACAGTAATTGTACCATGCTTGCAGTAATCTTATAGCAAACTAACTGTAAGCTTAACTGTAAGCGTATGTTTCGAAACCATTGTTAAGGTGATGGTCTACCATAAAAACTTTTTTTGTTATTTTAAGTTCTACAAAGTTTATTTTTGGATATGTTGATACTTATGACCATACTAGAGGATTGCCGGAGAATATTTTCCAAAATTCATCTCATTTGCATAATAGTGGTGGCCATCTTGGATTTTATCGGCTATTTTTATCCCGGGGTACTCCTGAGAATACGCAAATATTTGTCGTTGATTTTTTTCAACTAAAAATATGCTTATACACATAAATGTTGGGATGACATAGCCCTTTTTCAAATTTGTGTCCCAATTTTCAAATTTGCAATTTTGTTGACGAAAAATATTAATAAATCATTTGTTAACCAAAAATGAGCATTTTTGAAAATTAAAATGGCTATAACTTTTCAAAAAAGAATAAATATGCAAAAAAGGCTATGTCATCCCTTGTTGAACTATTTATTCTAGTTCCATTCGAAATTTCAGCTTCACACATGCTTCCGTTTTTGAAAAATAACCCCGGGATTGATCGAAACGACCATTTCGAGAAAACAGCGTTTGAAGTCTAGAAACACTGTTTTTAATTATTATGCAAATTAGGTAAAGCATTTACATTTTTGAAACCATATTTAAAAATACTATTTGAATTATCACAATTTTTGGTGGTATTTTCATGGCAAAATCTCCTTTATTTCTAAAGTTATGGAATTTATAAGGAATATAACGTTAAATATCACTGGTTGAAAAACAAGGAAATACATAAGATATTAAAAAAAAAATTTACGAGAAATGCGTTGGATTTTGGACTTTGATTTGACGTAACTTTGGAACCACTGCTCCGATTTTGATGAAATAAAAAGTAATCAAAAGTAAAACATTAACTGCGTCTTATAGGCATAATATCTTAATAGCCTCTTTTTAGCCACTGTATGGTAGACCATTACCTTAACAAGTTATAACATCAAAAAAGTATCAATGTGCTTAGTGAATACGGATCAACTTAGTTACCTTGCTACATGTAAATACTGGGTATTAATCTCCAAATATATCTTTATCTTGTTTAGATAAATGATATATGTAGAAACCCTCTCATGTAATGATTTCTTTAAAAATGTTCTACATCTTAAAGGCGTCTTTAGGCTTTTCACTTTTATGTATCTTGATTAAAGATCTCCAACAATTGAATCATGCCTTTGCTCGTGGTAAATATGAAATAAATTTGGTAGAAACCATATGTGGCCATTTAGATGAATTTGGTTAATTTCGATGTGATTTACATCTAAATTAAACAAACTAAAATTGTGCATGATGTATCTCCGATTGAGCTCTATGATTTCGGCTGGTAGTACATGTATAAGCATTACGTATTATGTGAAAAATCCAATTTCTGAAAAAATTGAGGGCTCTCTCACCGGAGGATCTTTCAGTGCCCCTTTAATTTGCCTAAAATGTAGGTATTCAGTCATACATCACCCACACCTCAAACTTATAGTTGCAACTGACCATCCTGGTGTGCGGCTAATGATCACTAGGGGTTTCTTTACGTACGCGGGGTGTGTCAAAGCAACGAAACCATTTTGAAATTTAAATAAATGCATACTACGATTGATGAATTATTACAGTGGATTATTTACCTTCCTCAGCACTTGAGTACGTTCCAATAAGGACATATATTAAAAGAAGTGAAAGTGCCATAGTTCTGGAAAGAGAAAGAAAAGAAAACCATGAAAACACTACGTGGTATTCAACAGTTGCGATGGATGTGAGAACAATTTTGATCCAATTTGAACACTTCTTATTTCATTACATACTACCTTACATTGCATCATTAAACCATAAACCCCTTACATTGGAAGATAATTAATAGTGGTTTTCTTTCTTCAATTATGTGTTTAATAGATCGCACACCATAAATAAAATATAGTTAAAGGTATGGAGCCTATTATTAGGTTTTGCGTTTAGAGAATCCCAACAGTTAATATTAGACTATTAGAACAATATGGATACATTATGGGATGTCCCTCTTGAAACACAATTAAACACGTAAAGAACGTTCTATTGAAAATTCAATGGAATGTCGTATTTTTCATGAGAAGTATTTGACGTATGATGATTTTGTATATATTTATCATGATTGTGATTTTGAAAAACAGAAAAGGTCTCATGAGTTCTTTCATTTCGAAATGTAAACGAAAATATCTTTCCCTGTTCCAGTGCTCCCTTCAATTACCTACGTTATGCCGTTTCTTTTATAGAACAATCGATAAAGTACGTTTCCCTATTCCAGCGTTCACTTGTAAGATCACTCAATGACCTAAATTGCGCTCTTGCCGCCCTCCTTTCAATTTGAAATCCTTAAAGATCGTTCAATAACATACGTTACGCAGTCCCCTCTATAAAACAATCGATAACGTACATTTCCATGGGCCAGCGTTTTATAAAACAACCGATAACGTACCTTACCCTGTTTTAGCGTTCACTTGTAGCATCACTCAATAAACAACATTTCGCTCTTGCAACCTTTCTTTCAAAGACTAAAAGATCGCTCAATTACCTACGTAATACGCCGTTCCCTTTATAAAACAATCGATAACGTACAGGTACCTGTTCCAGCCCTCATTTAAAAGAATGCAATTTGACGTACATTTCCCAATTCCAGCGCTCCCCGTAAAGATCAAACAATAGCGTAAGTTGCCTAATATGTATGTTTTCAGCCACGTGTTTTTCTATTCTCTATTTCAAAAAATTCAGAATCAAAAATTGTAGGTCTTTTCATCGCGTTTCACAACCACTTTGACTCGGTCGTGATATTATGGTCCGATTAAGCAGCAAGGTGCACTTGACCAGATAGTGGATTATTGGATAGCCGGTAATATGTGTTGAAATGGTGACAGGTTAACTTCAAGTCAAATGTTGCAATCGTCATGATCTTGCGCGTGCTCTCCAAATCTCGTGTATTTGTACTAGTATTGGATTCGTATAGTATTGGACTACACTACATGAAGAAGGTCAAGGGTGATATACACACATTGAAAAAACCCCGCATCACTGTGATTTATATTCATTGATAAAAACGTGGATGGAATGTAGTGCTTATCGGTGTTGTGATCAAATCTCTAAAATTAAAGATAAGTTATTTCCCTGTAAAAATCACATCAAAGTGAAGTCATTCTAATCAATCTCGAAAAGTCGAACAAGATGTAAAAAAGCCAAAATAAATTTTACACATTCCCATACCATGACGACATAAAACCTAATATTATGATTTTAATACCAGAGTCATTGTAGATATTCGGATAATTGATTTTCAAGATTTTTTTATTGATGAAAGAGTATAACAGAAGAAAATGTCTGTCTGTTTAAATAAAGCTACGGGTTGTTTGATTAAAAAACAACCTTCCCCTGTGAGAATGTTGCAACCTGCAAGGATCAAATTTGTAAACGCAGACGTTTACTACTCAAATGCCAAGAATGTGTCAGAAACGATCATTTCATCAACCAGGTAGCTCATATTGTGACTCAACGTGCGCATTTTCTTCGTGCTTATGGCTACATTTCAAATATATGTCACTGTTCGCAATCCTGACAGTGTAATTCATTTACTGGTCCCGTTTCTTACGTCAAAATTACACATACATATTTAGTTGCTCAATTCGGGTTGACTATGCATCAATACGTTACAGAGTATTCATTGTGCGATCATAGTAAGCATGTCCATTGGAAAGGAAAGATTTGCCACATACAAAGTTGATCCTGCAATGATTTGATTAAAAACGAAAGGTGATCAAACCTTTTTCTGAATGTTTCTTTGCTTGCGTGTTGCACAAAGAAGGCGGGTCAATGGTCTATTCAGGATGCAGCCTACTCATAATTGATCATTTAAATATTGACACTTTTAGCTGTCATAACATGGTCGTGTGGCTGAATCTGTGAACAACGTAATGATTACTACGTGCCATTGATTACATTTAATTCAATTTGACGAATAAAGCTAATATGTATATGATACGCGTGTATATTAAATATTAATGAAGAATTAGCTGACCGGACATTCTGTAATAATACATCTCAAGGACATATATCCTTTCATCATTAAAGGGATTTGTTCCTCTCAAATGTTTGTCCTGGACAAAATTAATTTACTCGCTACACACCCAAGTCCACCGCGTGCCCATCATATAACCCCGTGATGCAATGATAATCCGTGAATGACGTGAATATTAATCTACAAAATGATGTGTGAACGAACGAAGTAGATATCTAGAATTGTTTTATTATCCACGGTTATTCATGACATTTAAATCAGAATTATATTCTTTAACAGCATATAAACGGACGGTAGTGGTATGTTGAACTATACGATTCGTCTTTTAAGAGTGCACGTAGCACACATTTAGTTCAGCGGTAGAGTCGATTATAACACCGTAGGTCAGGGTTAGAATCCTACCACAGCTTGCAATTTTTTCTATCGTCTATACTCTAATTTTGTTGCTGTCGAGATTGGGTTTTCGTTCCTTATATTCATTATTGTTCCATTATACTCTTTTTTTTTTTGAATTTGAAATTATTCATGTTTTCAAATTTGACTGTTTTCCACGTATACCACCGTACCAATATGCAAATATATAAATTCTTCCATGCTATTAATTTGTGTGTTGAACTAAGCATTAGTCAAATGCAAATGCCAACTGTTATTTAAAGAAGTCAATCGGTTATGGCGCGATTCACAGATTTTGCGGTTTGAAATTGATGTTTGCATTTGATCTCTGTGTTATAATCGAGACTTATATAACAAACCGCCATAGATTTGTCAAGCAAAGGAGTAGTAGCTAACCCTAATCTATAAACACAAAAATGGGGGTGTTCTGAAGCTAACAGACGCGGTATTGATGAAACTAAGCACGTATGAGAAAACGTTTGTAAGTACAGGCTCATGTTGAATCTGTGTTTTATAAAACACTTTAGATGGTTGTGTTTGCTTTGCCCTTTGGTTTCGAATAATAAAACAAACCCATTTTCATATATTATGTATTCATTAGTAATCTGATTCAACTTGGGCAAACATTTTAGAATGCAACATCAGATTTTCATTCAATAATGAAGCAATTTTGCAATGAAATGTCACTGTAAGTCTAAGTATAAAGCATGTAGATGCTTTAATAAATAAAAAGGTGAACCAGATATTCCTGTGGTGTTAACGGATTGTAGTAATTTGAAATTAGTATAGGGCACATAAATGTTACTCGTACGGTGTTCAGGATTCATTACTATTACTACTTATGTCAATCATTATAAAATGGATAATATAACAAAGGATGACATAGACAAAAGAGATGGGATTAAAAGGTAAAAGGCAAATGGGATTTAAAACTTAACAATGGTGCATCAAATAACTGAGGGAATACATGAACAAATAAGACGAAACAAAGTTTTGATAGGTCTTGGCCTATAGTGAAAAATAATGGAAATTCACTGGAACAAGCTGTGATGTTACGGATTATAGTTAATGCTCTACCATGGACACCTTTGAAACAGTCACCATAGTACATCGTTTTTGTCCAGTGAACAGGTTTTGGGTTTAATGATTGTATTTCATTGGTACGGGTCATCGAAATTGATAAGGCACATTATTAAACATTTTTATGAAGTTATATTAAATGTTTTGTGTGTACAGCTTGTCATTTTCATATAACGGAGGTTTATTATCAAACGAGAAATGAAAATAAAAGGTGTTTTGGTTTTGGTTCTGATTTGGGATTGTAGGAGTAAACGGGTACACAACCTTTTTACTCTGATGTTAAAATTTAGATACAAATTATCAAACTATTCTTCCAAATATGTAGAGTTCCGGGCTTCAAGAGACTTCAGACTACGATTTAATGTTGATAACCTTGCTTATCAAACAGTCACTGTGACATTGCAATAGAGATAATAATTTATACGGCTATGGTTAAAATGCATCCAATCGGTAATCGGAATTTTGAATAGGTTAAATGCTGAGTATAGGAGTATTGCACTTTTTATTACAGAAAAAGGAAATTGACATATTTTTGAAACAGTTGTATGAACGTGGAAAACGTGATGTTTGAGTGAATGGAAGCTGTTACGAGTTCAATTAGGATGTAATATTTATGGCAAGACGTTGTTGTCTCGTCGTACAGACCTAATAGTCATGTTATTGGTAATAATAATGTCCTTTTGTTGCGAGGTATAACCGGTGAATCAAAATAGGACTATAATGGTCGCACGGCCTTGACTTATGACACAGATCAACTAGCTTAATTTTAGCCTGAAGCTAAATTCGGATTTTTTTTGTTGTTGTATGATCCGATATAAAATGACAATTTCCGTACAAACATTAAGTTTTCGTCAGCTCTTCTTTTACTCTTAGAGCTGCTATTGGATAATCATCAATTCCACCACGGAATGGCGGAACCAGCATCCAAATTAGGGGTGGGTAGGGGGGGGGGGGGGGGGGGGGGGGGCAAGAAAAAGGGGGTTGTGGCTTTTATTGTAAATATTGCCTGAAATTAGCTTAATTTGTTATTTTAAGATCAATTTTAAGCTAGTTTTAAGTAACTTTGACATTAAAAGTAAACATTGACTAGGGGCAAAGCAAAGGTCATGACGCGGGCACCTCAGTCCCCCCCCCCCCCCCCCACCCCCGTTGTGCCGCCAATGTCACCATGATTACATCAAATCTAATAGTGGACACCCAATATGTCAATCTGGAATTTGTGAAGTGTTTCAAAATGTTGTGAATTTGGTTTTATTACAATTTCAAAAATAGTTGAAATTCACCAAAATGTTCACGAACATGAACATCGACCAACCCTACCTGAGAGGTCTATTTGCTCGTAGAACAGTGGGGGGGGGGGGGGGGGGGGGGGGTGTCGTCGCCTCAACAATTCTGACCATCCCTTGGTCTGCCGTATATGTCTATAGATACAATACGACATATCATTGTAACATTTAATTTTATACAGGTTTACGACACCTTTTACAGACATTCAATTAACGTAACCAATCAGCTACTCTCCCATTAGTGTGACATCGAGATGGTCACTTTACGGTGATATACCAAACACAACTCTTCCCGAAATAACTTGAATAAATATATTATTATAACAACATTTCGTAAATGGTTTGTCTACTGCTGGTAATTAAACCAATGTGTATTTGCCTACTAGACATTTGAATTAGAGTGAAGTCTATCAAAACAGTTCATGTTTGCGTAGTATCAATTAATTGATAACAAGACAAATTAACCAGTCGCCTATTGACATAATACTGAAGCATAATGCATCTCAAATATATGGGCATAGTAGAAGACAAACGACTAGATTTACGGAATGTTCATCGATTTGCCTGATAGATTTTGGCATGATAATTTCTGATAAAATCCAGAATTTCTTCTGTAATTTGTAATTGTGTTATTTACGGAATAATATCTTACTTTTTTGAACAGAAAAATTCATGAAAAACTATTACCTCTGAAAGCAAAATGAATAAATGATGTGTTTATAATGTGTTAGTCAGAATGATATATTTGTTTTACTTCCCTTGTCTACGTATAGGTGACTTATACGTAATACTTATACGATAGTCGCCAATATAATATTTTGCATCACCATACGCACAAGCAAACTTAAACATCTACTGACACCAATGGATATATTTCTATAATAATATGGACGTATTTGTACTGGTTTAGTTTAAATTGCATTTGTTTTTGGCAGTGTGACCTTAGATAGGATCAGATGCATGAAAGTGGGTAACGTGGGTAACAAGTTGATGGTAAAGCTGGAATCGTGACGAGCAACCAACTAAAATAGTCCTTACCGTTGCCAACATGGTATATAACACTCTTTATCGAGATATAATCTCTTCACCGATCTATAGGTTTATACCAAAAGGTTATAAATCAATGTTGATTAAAATATTAGCAAATAGATTTCTTCATAAAGAAACCCTTTTTAGGAAATCCATCAGATTCAAGCTAAATCTGATAATAAGATATATTTTTTTCAAACAAATTGAAAGTGCGATTATTTTTTATCTTTTTTGGCAAAATATGTTGGTGACCGCCAGCCATCCCCGCTCGTACCGTCTATGCTCCTTACCGTCCTCCTCCTCTTCCTCCTTAATTTTCTTCCTTTTTATATTTTACTCTTTTTGTCAATAGGGGGAGGGGAGGGGTGTGGCCACTCTGAGACAGATACTAGAGCGGTTCTCGGGTTTCGCGGTTCGCGGGTATTCCATCATTTTATTCATCAACATAATTTAGACGTTAATTATTATGTTAATTTGTCACATGATAGCCTTGCCTTTTTGGTATGGGTTCCCCTTACACATTTGCCTGAACAAGTACCGAAAAGGACCACAATAAATACAATAGCTCATGGTATCAATGAACTCACGCCAGCCGATTTCCTTGAATTATAATTGACTATAACTATCCGCATTCATTAACGTAGGCAAATAACCTTATAAATAGCGTATAAATGACAACAAACACCAACATGTTATGTCAGTGAGAAGAATGAGAGGAAAATGATTGATGAAATACAATAAATACAAACACAAACCACATTTTCATTCCATGTAATTCGGGTCTACTTCTTTATACGTAGAAACTATCGTAGGGGCGCATCACTGTACATCCTATAAACACATAGCGAAATCGCACACAAAAGATTCTGACCTAATTATTATGCTCCCGGAACACATGTACGCAATATCGAACGCGATAATAATATAGAACTAGGAGAATAAAATATGGCCTTGAATTTTTTCCCGCCATGGCTTAGCGTGAGACCTAAATGTGAAACAGAGAAGTCCCTCGGTTACGGGCCCAAAAACACCTTAGTAACGCCTAAGTCTAAAATATATTGGACCTCAAAAATAGGCTCATGCAGTAGGTATGAATATAATACACAACATATTAAATTTTCGTCCAGCATATACCCTTACTTTTTAAAATTTCGTAACAACAAACGAACCACGCTATAAGCCAGTAACTGGTCCGTGATAACACAACACATACGGACAAAACCCACTCAAAATGGACCTATCAGATTCATGCTACCAAACACAGTATTCGAGCACACGAGTAGTCATCTCATAAAAATCGTTCCTGCTCTATAAGTTTGAATCCAAAAGTCAATAGATTTTGTATGATTTTCATTTCGTTCGCTTTTGCCTGTCTTTCGTCGGTCAATTAATTTTTCGATTGACTCGAATTTGCCTTCATTCTGAACAAGGGCACCCACCCACCCTGCTCTCACCACTGATTACCACAAAGCTACAATAGAACCAAAGGTACCGCATACCCAAGTATGTTATTAACCCTAACACTCTTGAGTACTACGAATTAATACGATGCGGTGTGCTTGTGTCACCCGGCTCGGCAGTTTTTCGATGAAATAATGGCCTCAGGGTATATACAGGGCGGAATATACTCCGCCATGTATGGTTTCTCCCCGTGGCCTAGCGGTAGATCGTCTGCCTCTGAACCCAGAGGTCCGGGGCTGAGTGGGGGCACTTTTTCCCCTCGCTATTTGGCCGCGAAAAAAAATTCTTTGGAAAATAGGGTTATAGAGGATATGATTATAGACTAGTATGACCACGAACAGATTTGACGTTGAATTACTCAGATCCCAAATTGACCTTATATAATAGAGGGAGGCAATTTTAAAATAGTAATTTCTATTATGTAAGAACCATGATCAAGTTTAGAATATCCATTCGTATGGGTAATCAATCGAAATTGAGTACCAATCTATATTTGTAACATTATTTACTATATTTGATTGCATCATAGAAAATCAACAAAAAAACATTATACGGTAATTTTTTCAGCGATATCCGTTCTCTGCTCTCTTTCATAGCTAATGAATTTCAAAATATCTTTACCACTGTTGTATAACAAATGGACATAGGTCATATAGCTTGTACCAACATAAAAGATTTTGACTGAATAAAAAAGAAATCTAATCAGAACTTATCATTTCTAAATGTAAAAAACTCCTTATTGAATAGCCTTATTATTGGTATTTTATTCAGAAGCATCTCGTGGCCCGCAGGCCAAATTACATGCTAATATACAAATTAAAATTACGATATAAAAATGCACATTAAAAACATCAAAATATTGCACTTGTAGGATTGAATCACAATTTCCAAATAAAGATAATTATGTTAAAGATAAAATGTACACAAATTAAGAAACAACAAAATGTCACACTTCATGGAACTTTACTGCACGACCAGCCGTAAGAGATATAATGGGTACCTAATCATTTAAAATATTGACAAAATAAGGAATGGGACTATTTTGGAAACGCTGAGTCCTACAATGAAATTGGGTCCAGTTGCCACTATTACGAAGTGATATATCATGACACTCCAGTCTGGTAGGAGGGAGGAGAGATTTTGTCCTCTCATTTTTAGGAAGCCCTTCAGCAAATCTTCAACAATGCTTCCCCCTCCTTCCAGACAAGGTGTCAAAATGGCAATTGTGTAAAAGTGAATTCGATCTGGTCACCAGCCTTTAAGGTGAGCGGAGTGGTTTGAAAAGAGTTCAACGGAAGCAAAATTCATTCTATGTCAATACCATATCACGATGTTACATTTCATAAAAATTAAACTTTTATTTTTATTAACAAGCTTAGCATTTGCCTGTCTTATAAAAGCCACATTATATAGAATTTTACTTCTTTTGAACATCATTTGTGTTATCATTGTAAGATGTCGTCACTATTCTTATCGCACATAGTAGATACATGGTTTTGTCAAACTTGTTGCATTACGATCAATTTCAACAAAGTTGCGAATATAGTTAAAATAAAATCGACTTCTAGAAAAGCAACCTTTCGAAAATTGTCTTTATACAATATAATTATAGTGAATGTATGGCCATGGACGAACTGAAGTATATTAAATTAAAAGTGTGAAAAGATAAAGAAATGATGCTGAATTTTCCGTATTTTAATGAGTTTTAGTACAAATAAACAACATAAACGCAAAGCAAAAACAACAATACCAACAACAGACAAACATGCTATATACATTACATAACAACATATGGTACATTTTGCACACACAAAAAAACAACTTACCTGTATTATAGTTCCTGCTGGACAAACGTTTCCTAGGCTAAATGAATGTTAGAGGTTTCCACGGGAGAAAGTATTAGATGCATATAGCACGCATTCGTTGTCATATTCAACAACGCCATGAACATTACACTAATGAGAGTAAAACGCGCGCACACCCATCTACACCCGAGCCAGGTTGTAAACTAGCACGTGGTTATGTACTAGATGCATATTCCATTTCAACCAATCAATTTGTCTGTAGTATACTTAGAAGTTCAATAAGGTTTCGTCGTTGTTTATCTTGAATCGACAACGGTAAGACGGGTTTATTTTGCAAAATAAACCCGTCTTACATCATTTATATGTGACTAGCGTTTTAGAAAATTGATGAAAACAAGTAAAAAACGTGGTTTAATAGGCTTAATTTGACATAAAAAAATAGCTGCTCTTTAAAAAATGGAACAAAATATTATTATAATTAGGCCCTTATTTGGACATCGTCCGTTCCCTGTAAATGGGCGAGGGAACTTCTTAATGGGATGGGTTACAAAAGGTAAACATTAGAGAAGACAAATTATTGCGCAAGTAATTGAGAAATTTAAAATATTTTGTAAATAGCATTTTATTCACACACCACCTTCAACTTCAGAGAAAAATTAAATCAAGAATACGTTTATTTATATAACACATTTTGATACATGTTTATAGAATATTTGTATCAAATCAAAACACACCCCTCCATTTCAATAGTGGTACGATCCAAATAGATCTGAGGGATGTCATTTCACCGCGCGATGATACAAAATGGCGATTCTCTTGTGTGCTGGGTAGCGACCGTTCCGGCTAAAACTGTGGCTTTAGGAATGATCCGTGACATATGGCCCTCGCCAAAATATTTTCCTCAGGGATATAGCTACATTTTTGGTATATAAAGCTGTTTGCTAACTTTAAGGATCGCATGGCGAAATGCATTTATACGCCGAAAAAGCGGGCGAAAAAATGAACACAATTTGCGAACATTTGTTATTTGTTTACAATTTTGCATCGATGCATGGTTTCTAAATAAGGTTCGCCATCCTATTAATTTGCATATGAAGAGTGGGTTTATCTCAAATCAACAACGCTTTGTTACTGTACTTAAGGTATGGGGGAGTTGTTGAATACGTGATCATAGTTAGGAATGAGTAATTCACATTCTTTATTTCTAACAGAGGCTAAGGTTTCTTCAAAAATTGTCGACATTTTCACTTACGTACAAAGTGTTAATGTACATTTTGATCCCTTCCTTGAGATAAATGAAGAAAGTGTTCTAGGCCAAAACATCTTGTTGAATATTTTAATACTTTTTTCCGATGGTACACCAGAAACAGAAATGAATTCGGCCCATATAAAGACATTTTGTCATCGCTATTCTATATTGTTAGGTTTTAATAAGATAATATATACGTTTCGGAGTAATTCACCTATTTTGAAAAGGTTTTTTTACCAAGTCAAAAGCACAATCTGACACCAAATAATCTTAGAATGTTAATGTGGATATTAAAATTTCTAAAAAAAATTGGATTTGGGTCAAGGAAAATGGATTGATTTAAAAAAAAAATCGAACAACCTATATTTAATTTTAACACATCTTATCTTGCACGTTAACCTTTCGTCACTATTAAAACTGAGATCTATAATATTTCTTTTCAAATTACACACTGAAATTCATTGAGTTAGTTTTTAATCAAGGATAAAGACTAGTACGACAGCAACAAATGAACATGTATTATTGTTTTCGCAAACGCGTGGTATTATTGATTTGACCCTTTGATTCATTCACTCCTTAATTATTACTAAGTAGAAATAGCAGCCGACGGTTATAATATGACAGGCGCAATACATACTAACACTTTTCCCCTAAAATCAAGGCCGGGATTTTGTTCTTAATACATATGGATATCGAAACTTAAATTGATCCATATAATTTTGCTAATTAAACTCATTTTATGACTCCCCTACTTGTCCTTCAGTGACTGTGATCATTGACAGAATCAAACCAAACCAAAATAAACAGTTTTAGTTTCATTAATTCGTAATCATAGTACAAAAGTCTTTCCAATTTTGCCAAAAAGAAGCATTATAAAATTTGATTCAACACCCTATGTTCAGGTCTTTTCATTGATCAGATTTTATGATAATGAAAACAAATAGTCATAACAATCATACTAAATACAAGTGCAAGGTAGAAGCCTTCACAAGAAGGCAATGCACAATTAGTACGCATGGCTTCTACGTATAAGTAACTTGTACGTAAGACTTATACGATAGTCGTCAAAATAATATTGTGCATCACCATATGTACAAGCACCCATTAAAATTATACTGAGACCAATAGATATATATCTATATTAATATAGACATTATTTGTACTGGTTAAGTTTAATTAGCACTTGTTTTTGACAGTGTAACCTTAGATAGGGTCAGATGCAGGAAAGTGTGTAACAAGTTGATGGTAAAGCTGGAATCGTGACGAGCAACAAACTAAAATAGTCATCACCGCCTATAATTCCATATAACACTCTTTATCGAGATATAATCTCTTCACCAATCTAATACCGTATATGATACGATCAAAAGGTTATAAATCAATGTTGATTAAAATATTAGCAGTATGAAGTGTTTTCTTTATAAAGAAACCTTTTTAAGGAATCCATCAGATTCAAGCTAAATCTAACAAATTAAAAGTGTGATTTATTTTTCTTACTTTTAGCAAAAGATGCTGCCGCCGCCAGCGATTATTTTGTTCGTACATGATCCTAGTGAAATCAGTTGATTTGTTCAAAAAATCATTTTATTCAGTGAATTTTGCTTTATTCCGTATTAAAACGGAATAAAGTGAATTCACTAGGATCATGTACGAACAAAATAATCACTGACCGCAACCCCCCTACCCCCGGGAACAGCGTTAACAGTATATTAAAAATCAACATGATTCTACAGTGCAACAGAGCATAGATTTCCAAAAGTGCATGTTATTGTAATTACGCTCTAATTCAAAAAGTAACATATGTAAGACAAGGAGACAATATCATAATATTATAGAATACAGCTTGGGGAATAAATGTCATAGAAAAAAAATTGGTTTGACCTTATTTGCATATGATTAGCATATTAAAAAGAAATACATTAAAGCTTTTTGGAATTTCCAGCAAAAACTATAAATGCTATTAACACCAAAGTTACAGGAAATGAAGTTCCCATCATTGCCAACAATACTGTCTGAGAAAAAGTTCACATATATCTTTACTTTTAACAAAAACTCAAATCTGTCTTAATTAAGCTTAATTAATGACCAAACTCGTTGAAATTATTAAGTAATACTGTGTATCCAAACCAGACTTGCATGGTATCAAATTAAAGGTAAAGATGTGTCCGAGCAGATAATTCAATATCCCTTTAGTATTTAAAATATCGTCCTCTAAACATTTAGTATATTTAAAAAGAGAAAAAAACACATGTAACCACTATTGCATACAACTGTACACAGACTTGGCAAAAGTCTATTAATACTTGTGCAGCCATGCACGAAAACAATAGAAGGAATATTCAAGGACATGTCCATGCTAAGGGACCAGTGGTTTAAAATTCGCGCTACAAGAAATTTGAAATGCAATTCGCCAGTGTGCAGTATTAATGGTGTATGTTTCTTTAGGTGACCGTGTGCTGACATGCAGGGGTGTAGAAACAGGTATCGTGTTAAAGGCCTGCACTAAGTCTAAATAAAAAAGAAATGTTAAATAGTCAAGGCCATAAAAGGAAGTAGGTAGTAGCTGGTTGGATTAGCGTGTATGGATAATCAAGTATTGGCCAATCTGAAATCAGGTTTAATAAGAAATGTAACAATGCTGATAATCATACAAGGACATAAAATTGTTGTACAACAATCAGGAGGCACTATATTTATAATTCAATATTTGGAAATTTATGCTCTGTTGCACTGTAGTTCATGCAAAAGATTTTTTCTTACTTACGAATCGCATGATTATATTTTAAACCTTGACAATTTAGGTAGTAAGACTAAACACGTACATTAATGTTTGAGCTTCATATATGTAAGAATAATCAGTATTCATTTTTGTCCAAAACCCAAAATACCCTTACAAATTCTATAGATACGATATCCTTGATAAGGCTTCGAAAATTATTCAAAATAAAATAAGGCAGTCCGAGATTGTCAGTAGGCATCTCTGGTCTTTCTAACACGCAAATCCCATTTTTTTTCTCGAATAGAGCTGAATACAACGTGCTTTTGAAAAATGACGTAGGATTTACGAGCTAATAGATGTGTAGCGGCAAAAGCTTATACACATTGTAATGCTGATCTACAATTCAGGAAAATTGGTGTTGGACCACATAGTCCATTTCTTTGCTAATATCCCACTTTAAGGGACTATTTTCAAGCGCTGATTTTGCAACAAACTTGTGTGGATAGCTTGAGCTATCTACTAAGTGATATCCCTCCCCCGCCCCCACCAATCAATGTTGAGGGTCCCAACGACCGTGGAGATGAAACGGTTCCGAACAACATTGAATGGGGGGACTGGGGGGTTGATTTCAACGAAGTCCTCAAAGTGGTTCAACAGTTATTTCCGGAATTGTCTGAGGCAATTGGTAAATGGTCAATATGACAACTAAAGATAAAGTAAATACGGCGTGTACATTGTTAGGGACTGGTCATTTCATGCGTGATTATGGCCCATTTATATGGAATGCGCGAGTGTTACATGTAGTCTTACATAGGGTGCAACGGGTGAAATTCATTATTTAAACTAATTATATGACAGTGGTCTATTATGCAACAATCAATTAAAATCCTTTTTGTTATCGCAATGCGTTTCTTTTTTGATAAGGGACCGGTCACAACCGCATTATAGACGCTATAAAGTAATAACTATTGTGTCAATTATTGTAGCGTTGTATTTGCCATGGAATGATTGTATTTTCTTTGCATTTACTTAACTTGACGGTTATAATTTATCTTCCGTGTTTAATAAATGCATTAAAAGTACGAAATGCATTGTGACGGACTGGTCATTTTACATGTGGTAGACAGAGAGAAAGAAAGACAAACAACAACCACCGAAAAAAGTTCAAAAATAAAGAAGAACAAAAACCAAAAGAGAGAAAAAACAAAAAAAATATGTGACAAACAGATGAATAAAATAAGCCAGTAAATGAGCCACGCGAATAACGAAAATGTTATATTAAATACATTATTAAAAACACCAATGGCTCCCGCCATGAGGATTTGAACCCGTGTCTATGCCCTTAAGTATGAATATAGGCCAACGCGCTAACCAATTGAGCTAATCGCCCATCTATGCAATATCAAGTCAAATCAAGTGTCATATTATCTTCGGCTTTAGAAATTAGCACTGATTCACAATACACCTTTCATAGTAACGCCTTATAGCGTATTTATATTCAGAACCATGCCCTCGTACTATCAGAGTATGGACAACCGTTGCGTTTGTCCATCCATTGAAAAGCATGCACATCGGTCGATTGTCCCCGATAAATAATAGAACTAACTCCTATTATCTATTTAATTTAGACGGACAATCGTGTACACGCGTGCAATTCAATACGGTCAACCGTGTAACGGTTGTCCATCACCGCGTCATTAGAATTCCAAAGACCGGGTTCGGCGAATTACCTACAATGTAATGTTTATACCACTGTGGACGGTGCTATTTAATATAATTCTCTTTATTTAGCTTTGGCCTTGTTATTATAATGTTATAAATGTAATAATTCTGTAATAAATGATTGCCGCGGTATGCTACGCGAGCAATGTCGTGCGCTGTGTCCGAGCCGCTGGGAGCGATATGCGCGAGGCGTGTCAATCGATGTGCACGAGGAGTGTCTATCGCTGTGCGCGTGGCGTGTCGAGCGCTGCGCGCGAGACGTATAGATTGTTAATCATGATAGTTAGTTACCATCTCATTGTTCATGTTATTTCTTGGTAACAAAGTCGAGTGCTATGCTCGAAGTTATGCAAACGCGTAGCGCAAGCTGTAACCAAAGGAGGCGCGTGGGATTGGGTCGAGCGCCACGCACGAACCGTCAAAGTTGTATTTAAATCATATTTTATAATGTTCTCATGTTTATCGGGGTATCAGATGCTTTTTTCAAAATAAATAAGTCAGGCTTCCTTTAATAATAGGAGCAAATATGCAGGTTTAGGTATTTAATATGACCAGTCCCTAATTCAGTACTGTAGACACCTCTTGATGATGGTATATCAGGAGATTCATAGCATCTCTATTTACTGAAATTTTGATCAAAAAAGACTTACAAATAAAAAAGTTGTGGCTAAAAATGTAAAATCAGATGATTTTGTTTGGACTTCATTCAGACAATTCAGGAAAATTGGTGTTGGACCACATAGTCCATTTCTTTGCTAATATCCCACTTTAAGGGACTATTTTCAAGCGCTGATTTTGCAACAAACTTGTGTGGATAGCTTGAGCTATCTACTAAGTGATATCCCTCCCCCGCCCCCACCAATCAATGTTGAGGGTCCCAACGACCGTGGAGATGAAACGGTTCCGAACAACATTGAATGGGGGGACTGGGGGGTTGATTTCAACGAAGTCCTCAAAGTGGTTCAACAGTTATTTCCGGAATTGTCTGAGGCAATTGGTAAATGGTCAATATGACAACTAAAGATAAAGTAAATACGGCGTGTACATTGTTAGGGACTGGTCATTTCATGCGTGATTATGGCCCATTTATATGGAATGCGCGAGTGTTACATGTAGTCTTACATAGGGTGCAACGGGTGAAATTCATTATTTAAACTAATTATATGACAGTGGTCTATTATGCAACAATCAATTAAAATCCTTTTTGTTATCGCAATGCGTTTCTTTTTTGATAAGGGACCGGTCACAACCGCATTATAGACGCTATAAAGTAATAACTATTGTGTCAATTATTGTAGCGTTGTATTTGCCATGGAATGATTGTATTTTCTTTGCATTTACTTAACTTGACGGTTATAATTTATCTTCCGTGTTTAATAAATGCATTAAAAGTACGAAATGCATTGTGACGGACTGGTCATTTTACATGTGGTAGACAGAGAGAAAGAAAGACAAACAACAACCACCGAAAAAAGTTCAAAAATAAAGAAGAACAAAAACCAAAAGAGAGAAAAAACAAAAAAAATATGTGACAAACAGATGAATAAAATAAGCCAGTAAATGAGCCACGCGAATAACGAAAATGTTATATTAAATACATTATTAAAAACACCAATGGCTCCCGCCATGAGGATTTGAACCCGTGTCTATGCCCTTAAGTATGAATATAGGCCAACGCGCTAACCAATTGAGCTAATCGCCCATCTATGCAATATCAAGTCAAATCAAGTGTCATATTATCTTCGGCTTTAGAAATTAGCACTGATTCACAATACACCTTTCATAGTAACGCCTTATAGCGTATTTATATTCAGAACCATGCCCTCGTACTATCAGAGTATGGACAACCGTTGCGTTTGTCCATCCATTGAAAAGCATGCACATCGGTCGATTGTCCCCGATAAATAATAGAACTAACTCCTATTATCTATTTAATTTAGACGGACAATCGTGTACACGCGTGCAATTCAATACGGTCAACCGTGTAACGGTTGTCCATCACCGCGTCATTAGAATTCCAAAGACCGGGTTCGGCGAATTACCTACAATGTAATGTTTATACCACTGTGGACGGTGCTATTTAATATAATTCTCTTTATTTAGCTTTGGCCTTGTTATTATAATGTTATAAATGTAATAATTCTGTAATAAATGATTGCCGCGGTATGCTACGCGAGCAATGTCGTGCGCTGTGTCCGAGCCGCTGGGAGCGATATGCGCGAGGCGTGTCAATCGATGTGCACGAGGAGTGTCTATCGCTGTGCGCGTGGCGTGTCGAGCGCTGCGCGCGAGACGTATAGATTGTTAATCATGATAGTTAGTTACCATCTCATTGTTCATGTTATTTCTTGGTAACAAAGTCGAGTGCTATGCTCGAAGTTATGCAAACGCGTAGCGCAAGCTGTAACCAAAGGAGGCGCGTGGGATTGGGTCGAGCGCCACGCACGAACCGTCAAAGTTGTATTTAAATCATATTTTATAATGTTCTCATGTTTATCGGGGTATCAGATGCTTTTTTCAAAATAAATAAGTCAGGCTTCCTTTAATAATAGGAGCAAATATGCAGGTTTAGGTATTTAATATGACCAGTCCCTAATTCAGTACTGTAGACACCTCTTGATGATGGTATATCAGGAGATTCATAGCATCTCTATTTACTGAAATTTTGATCAAAAAAGACTTACAAATAAAAAAGTTGTGGCTAAAAATGTAAAATCAGATGATTTTGTTTGGACTTCATTCAGACAATTCAGGAAAATTGGTGTTGGACCACATAGTCCATTTCTTTGCTAATATCCCACTTTAAGGGACTATTTTCAAGCGCTGATTTTGCAACAAACTTGTGTGGATAGCTTGAGCTATCTACTAAGTGATATCCCTCCCCCGCCCCCACCAATCAATGTTGAGGGTCCCAACGACCGTGGAGATGAAACGGTTCCGAACAACATTGAATGGGGGGACTGGGGGGTTGATTTCAACGAAGTCCTCAAAGTGGTTCAACAGTTATTTCCGGAATTGTCTGAGGCAATTGGTAAATGGTCAATATGACAACTAAAGATAAAGTAAATACGGCGTGTACATTGTTAGGGACTGGTCATTTCATGCGTGATTATGGCCCATTTATATGGAATGCGCGAGTGTTACATGTAGTCTTACATAGGGTGCAACGGGTGAAATTCATTATTTAAACTAATTATATGACAGTGGTCTATTATGCAACAATCAATTAAAATCCTTTTTGTTATCGCAATGCGTTTCTTTTTTGATAAGGGACCGGTCACAACCGCATTATAGACGCTATAAAGTAATAACTATTGTGTCAATTATTGTAGCGTTGTATTTGCCATGGAATGATTGTATTTTCTTTGCATTTACTTAACTTGACGGTTATAATTTATCTTCCGTGTTTAATAAATGCATTAAAAGTACGAAATGCATTGTGACGGACTGGTCATTTTACATGTGGTAGACAGAGAGAAAGAAAGACAAACAACAACCACCGAAAAAAGTTCAAAAATAAAGAAGAACAAAAACCAAAAGAGAGAAAAAACAAAAAAAATATGTGACAAACAGATGAATAAAATAAGCCAGTAAATGAGCCACGCGAATAACGAAAATGTTATATTAAATACATTATTAAAAACACCAATGGCTCCCGCCATGAGGATTTGAACCCGTGTCTATGCCCTTAAGTATGAATATAGGCCAACGCGCTAACCAATTGAGCTAATCGCCCATCTATGCAATATCAAGTCAAATCAAGTGTCATATTATCTTCGGCTTTAGAAATTAGCACTGATTCACAATACACCTTTCATAGTAACGCCTTATAGCGTATTTATATTCAGAACCATGCCCTCGTACTATCAGAGTATGGACAACCGTTGCGTTTGTCCATCCATTGAAAAGCATGCACATCGGTCGATTGTCCCCGATAAATAATAGAACTAACTCCTATTATCTATTTAATTTAGACGGACAATCGTGTACACGCGTGCAATTCAATACGGTCAACCGTGTAACGGTTGTCCATCACCGCGTCATTAGAATTCCAAAGACCGGGTTCGGCGAATTACCTACAATGTAATGTTTATACCACTGTGGACGGTGCTATTTAATATAATTCTCTTTATTTAGCTTTGGCCTTGTTATTATAATGTTATAAATGTAATAATTCTGTAATAAATGATTGCCGCGGTATGCTACGCGAGCAATGTCGTGCGCTGTGTCCGAGCCGCTGGGAGCGATATGCGCGAGGCGTGTCAATCGATGTGCACGAGGAGTGTCTATCGCTGTGCGCGTGGCGTGTCGAGCGCTGCGCGCGAGACGTATAGATTGTTAATCATGATAGTTAGTTACCATCTCATTGTTCATGTTATTTCTTGGTAACAAAGTCGAGTGCTATGCTCGAAGTTATGCAAACGCGTAGCGCAAGCTGTAACCAAAGGAGGCGCGTGGGATTGGGTCGAGCGCCACGCACGAACCGTCAAAGTTGTATTTAAATCATATTTTATAATGTTCTCATGTTTATCGGGGTATCAGATGCTTTTTTCAAAATAAATAAGTCAGGCTTCCTTTAATAATAGGAGCAAATATGCAGGTTTAGGTATTTAATATGACCAGTCCCTAATTCAGTACTGTAGACACCTCTTGATGATGGTATATCAGGAGATTCATAGCATCTCTATTTACTGAAATTTTGATCAAAAAAGACTTACAAATAAAAAAGTTGTGGCTAAAAATGTAAAATCAGATGATTTTTTTTGGACTTCATTCAGACAATTCAGGAAAATTGGTGTTGGACCACATAGTCCATTTCTTTGCTAATATCCCACTTTAAGGGACTATTTTCAAGCGCTGATTTTGCAACAAACTTGTGTGGATAGCTTGAGCTATCTACTAAGTGATATCCCTCCCCCGCCCCCACCAATCAATGTTGAGGGTCCCAACGACCGTGGAGATGAAACGGTTCCGAACAACATTGAATGGGGGGACTGGGGGGTTGATTTCAACGAAGTCCTCAAAGTGGTTCAACAGTTATTTCCGGAATTGTCTGAGGCAATTGGTAAATGGTCAATATGACAACTGTCTATAGGAAATAACTCGTGTTCTACACATTGCATAATCTTCTAATTTGGAGAGTGGCAAGATATGTATATAATTGTTATATACGGTAAAGATAAAGTAAATACGACATTTACATTGTTAGGGACTGGTCATTTTATGCGTGATTATGGCCCGTTTGTATGGTAAATCACTCAATATGACAACCGTCTATAGGGAATAACTCGTCTTTTATACATTGCATAATCTTCTAATTTGGAGAGTGGCAAGATATGTATATACTTATCATATATGGTAAAGATAAAGTAAATACGGCGTGTACATTGTTAGGGACTGGTCATTTCATGCGTGATTATGGCCCATTTATATGGAATGCGCGAGTGTTACATGTAGTCTTACATAGGGTGCAACGGGTGAAATTCATTATTTAAACTAATTATATGACAGTGGTCTATTATGCAACAATCAATTAAAATCCTTTTTGTTATCGCAATGCGTTTCTTTTTTGATAAGGGACCGGTCACAACCGCATTATAGACGCTATAAAGTAATAACTATTGTGTCAATTATTGTAGCGTTGTATTTGCCATGGAATGATTGTATTTTCTTTGCATTTACTTAACTTGACGGTTATAATTTATCTTCCGTGTTTAATAAATGCATTAAAAGTACGAAATGCATTGTGACGGACTGGTCATTTTACATGTGGTAGACAGAGAGAAAGAAAGACAAACAACAACCACCGAAAAAAGTTCAAAAATAAAGAAGAACAAAAACCAAAAGAGAGAAAAAACAAAAAAAATATGTGACAAACAGATGAATAAAATAAGCCAGTAAATGAGCCACGCGAATAACGAAAATGTTATATTAAATACATTATTAAAAACACCAATGGCTCCCGCCATGAGGATTTGAACCCGTGTCTATGCCCTTAAGTATGAATATAGGCCAACGCGCTAACCAATTGAGCTAATCGCCCATCTATGCAATATCAAGTCAAATCAAGTGTCATATTATCTTCGGCTTTAGAAATTAGCACTGATTCACAATACACCTTTCATAGTAACGCCTTATAGCGTATTTATATTCAGAACCATGCCCTCGTACTATCAGAGTATGGACAACCGTTGCGTTTGTCCATCCATTGAAAAGCATGCACAACGGTCGATTGTCCCCGATAAATAATAGAACTAACTCCTATTATCTATTTAATTTAGACGGACAATCGTGTACACGCGTGCAATTCAATACGGTCAACCGTGTAACGGTTGTCCATCACCGCGTCATTAGAATTCCAAAGACCGGGTTCGGCGAATTACCTACAATGTAATGTTTATACCACTGTGGACGGTGCTATTTAATATAATTCTCTTTATTTAGCTTTGGCCTTGTTATTATAATGTTATAAATGTAATAATTCTGTAATAAATGATTGCCGCGGTATGCTACGCGAGCAATGTCGTGCGCTGTGTCCGAGCCGCTGGGAGCGATATGCGCGAGGCGTGTCAATCGATGTGCACGAGGAGTGTCTATCGCTGTGCGCGTGGCGTGTCGAGCGCTGCGCGCGAGACGTATAGATTGTTAATCATGATAGTTAGTTACCATCTCATTGTTCATGTTATTTCTTGGTAACAAAGTCGAGTGCTATGCTCGAAGTTATGCAAACGCGTAGCGCAAGCTGTAACCAAAGGAGGCGCGTGGGATTGGGTCGAGCGCCACGCACGAACCGTCAAAGTTGTATTTAAATCATATTTTATAATGTTCTCATGTTTATCGGGGTATCAGATGCTTTTTTCAAAATAAATAAGTCAGGCTTCCTTTAATAATAGGAGCAAATATGCAGGTTTAGGTATTTAATATGACCAGTCCCTAATTCAGTACTGTAGACACCTCTTGATGATGGTATATCAGGAGATTCATAGCATCTCTATTTACTGAAATTTTGATCAAAAAAGACTTACAAATAAAAAAGTTGTGGCTAAAAATGTAAAATCAGATGATTTTTTTTGGACTTCATTCAGACAATTCAGGAAAATTGGTGTTGGACCACATAGTCCATTTCTTTGCTAATATCCCACTTTAAGGGACTATTTTCAAGCGCTGATTTTGCAACAAACTTGTGTGGATAGCTTGAGCTATCTACTAAGTGATATCCCTCCCCCGCCCCCACCAATCAATGTTGAGGGTCCCAACGACCGTGGAGATGAAACGGTTCCGAACAACATTGAATGGGGGGACTGGGGGGTTGATTTCAACGAAGTCCTCAAAGTGGTTCAACAGTTATTTCCGGAATTGTCTGAGGCAATTGGTAAATGGTCAATATGACAACTGTCTATAGGAAATAACTCGTGTTCTACACATTGCATAATCTTCTAATTTGGAGAGTGGCAAGATATGTATATAATTGTTATATACGGTAAAGATAAAGTAAATACGACATTTACATTGTTAGGGACTGGTCATTTTATGCGTGATTATGGCCCGTTTGTATGGTAAATCACTCAATATGACAACCGTCTATAGGGAATAACTCGTCTTTTATACATTGCATAATCTTCTAATTTGGAGAGTGGCAAGATATGTATATACTTATCATATATGGTAAAGATAAAGTAAATACGGCGTGTACATTGTTAGGGACTGGTCATTTCATGCGTGATTATGGCCCATTTATATGGAATGCGCGAGTGTTACATGTAGTCTTACATAGGGTGCAACGGGTGAAATTCATTATTTAAACTAATTATATGACAGTGGTCTATTATGCAACAATCAATTAAAATCCTTTTTGTTATCGCAATGCGTTTCTTTTTTGATAAGGGACCGGTCACAACCGCATTATAGACGCTATAAAGTAATAACTATTGTGTCAATTATTGTAGCGTTGTATTTGCCATGGAATGATTGTATTTTCTTTGCATTTACTTAACTTGACGGTTATAATTTATCTTCCGTGTTTAATAAATGCATTAAAAGTACGAAATGCATTGTGACGGACTGGTCATTTTACATGTGGTAGACAGAGAGAAAGAAAGACAAACAACAACCACCGAAAAAAGTTCAAAAATAAAGAAGAACAAAAACCAAAAGAGAGAAAAAACAAAAAAAATATGTGACAAACAGATGAATAAAATAAGCCAGTAAATGAGCCACGCGAATAACGAAAATGTTATATTAAATACATTATTAAAAACACCAATGGCTCCCGCCATGAGGATTTGAACCCGTGTCTATGCCCTTAAGTATGAATATAGGCCAACGCGCTAACCAATTGAGCTAATCGCCCATCTATGCAATATCAAGTCAAATCAAGTGTCATATTATCTTCGGCTTTAGAAATTAGCACTGATTCACAATACACCTTTCATAGTAACGCCTTATAGCGTATTTATATTCAGAACCATGCCCTCGTACTATCAGAGTATGGACAACCGTTGCGTTTGTCCATCCATTGAAAAGCATGCACAACGGTCGATTGTCCCCGATAAATAATAGAACTAACTCCTATTATCTATTTAATTTAGACGGACAATCGTGTACACGCGTGCAATTCAATACGGTCAACCGTGTAACGGTTGTCCATCACCGCGTCATTAGAATTCCAAAGACCGGGTTCGGCGAATTACCTACAATGTAATGTTTATACCACTGTGGACGGTGCTATTTAATATAATTCTCTTTATTTAGCTTTGGCCTTGTTATTATAATGTTATAAATGTAATAATTCTGTAATAAATGATTGCCGCGGTATGCTACGCGAGCAATGTCGTGCGCTGTGTCCGAGCCGCTGGGAGCGATATGCGCGAGGCGTGTCAATCGATGTGCACGAGGAGTGTCTATCGCTGTGCGCGTGGCGTGTCGAGCGCTGCGCGCGAGACGTATAGATTGTTAATCATGATAGTTAGTTACCATCTCATTGTTCATGTTATTTCTTGGTAACAAAGTCGAGTGCTATGCTCGAAGTTTATGCAAACGCGTAGCGCAAGCTGTAACCAAAGGAGGCGCGTGGGATTGGGTCGAGCGCCACGCACGAACCGTCAAAGTTGTATTTAAATCATATTTTATAATGTTCTCATGTTTATCGGGGTATCAGATGCTTTTTTCAAAATAAATAAGTCAGGCTTCCTTTAATAATAGGAGCAAATATGCAGGTTTAGGTATTTAATATGACCAGTCCCTAATTCAGTACTGTAGACACCTCTTGATGATGGTATATCAGGAGATTCATAGCATCTCTATTTACTGAAAATTTGATCAAAAAAGACTTACAAATAAAAAAGTTGTGGCTAAAAATGTAAAATCAGATGATTATTTTTGGACTTCATTCAGACAATTCAGGAAAATTGGTGTTGGACCACATAGTCCATTTCTTTGCTAATATCCCACTTTAAGGGACTATTTTCAAGCGCTGATTTTGCAACAAACTTGTGTGGATAGCTTGAGCTATCTACTAAGTGATATCCCTCCCCCGCCCCCACCAATCAATGTTGAGGGTCCCAACGACCGTGGAGATGAAACGGTTCCGAACAACATTGAATGGGGGGACTGGGGGGTTGATTTCAACGAAGTCCTCAAAGTGGTTCAACAGTTATTTCCGGAATTGTCTGAGGCAATTGGTAAATGGTCAATATGACAACTAAAGATAAAGTAAATACGGCGTGTACATTGTTAGGGACTGGTCATTTCATGCGTGATTATGGCCCATTTATATGGAATGCGCGAGTGTTACATGTAGTCTTACATAGGGTGCAACGGGTGAAATTCATTATTTAAACTAATTATATGACAGTGGTCTATTATGCAACAATCAATTAAAATCCTTTTTGTTATCGCAATGCGTTTCTTTTTTGATAAGGGACCGGTCACAACCGCATTATAGACGCTATAAAGTAATAACTATTGTGTCAATTATTGTAGCGTTGTATTTGCCATGGAATGATTGTATTTTCTTTGCATTTACTTAACTTGACGGTTATAATTTATCTTCCGTGTTTAATAAATGCATTAAAAGTACGAAATGCATTGTGACGGACTGGTCATTTTACATGTGGTAGACAGAGAGAAAGAAAGACAAACAACAACCACCGAAAAAAGTTCAAAAATAAAGAAGAACAAAAACCAAAAGAGAGAAAAAACAAAAAAAATATGTGACAAACAGATGAATAAAATAAGCCAGTAAATGAGCCACGCGAATAACGAAAATGTTATATTAAATACATTATTAAAAACACCAATGGCTCCCGCCATGAGGATTTGAACCCGTGTCTATGCCCTTAAGTATGAATATAGGCCAACGCGCTAACCAATTGAGCTAATCGCCCATCTATGCAATATCAAGTCAAATCAAGTGTCATATCATCTTCGGCTTTAGAAATTAGCACTGATTCACAATACACCTTTCATAGTAACGCCTTATAGCGTATTTATATTCAGAACCATGCCCTCGTACTATCAGAGTATGGACAACCGTTGCGTTTGTCCATCCATTGAAAAGCATGCACAACGGTCGATTGTCCCCGATAAATAATAGAACTAACTCCTATTATCTATTTAATTTAGACGGACAATCGTGTACACGCGTGCAATTCAATACGGTCAACCGTGTAACGGTTGTCCATCACCGCGTCATTAGAATTCCAAAGACCGGGTTCGGCGAATTACCTACAATGTAATGTTTATACCACTGTGGACGGTGCTATTTAATATAATTCTCTTTATTTAGCTTTGGCCTTGTTATTATAATGTTATAAATGTAATAATTCTGTAATAAATGATTGCCGCGGTATGCTACGCGAGCAATGTCGTGCGCTGTGTCCGAGCCGCTGGGAGCGATATGCGCGAGGCGTGTCAATCGATGTGCACGAGGAGTGTCTATCGCTGTGCGCGTGGCGTGTCGAGCGCTGCGCGCGAGACGTATAGATTGTTAATCATGATAGTTAGTTACCATCTCATTGTTCATGTTATTTCTTGGTAACAAAGTCGAGTGCTATGCTCGAAGTTATGCAAACGCGTAGCGCAAGCTGTAACCAAAGGAGGCGCGTGGGATTGGGTCGAGCGCCACGCACGAACCGTCAAAGTTGTATTTAAATCATATTTTATAATGTTCTCATGTTTATCGGGGTATCAGATGCTTTTTTCAAAATAAATAAGTCAGGCTTCCTTTAATAATAGGAGCAAATATGCAGGTTTAGGTATTTAATATGACCAGTCCCTAATTCAGTACTGTAGACACCTCTTGATGATGGTATATCAGGAGATTCATAGCATCTCTATTTACTGAAATTTTGATCAAAAAAGACTTACAAATAAAAAAGTTGTGGCTAAAAATGTAAAATCAGATGATTTTTTTTGGACTTCATTCAGACAATTCAGGAAAATTGGTGTTGGACCACATAGTCCATTTCTTTGCTAATATCCCACTTTAAGGGACTATTTTCAAGCGCTGATTTTGCAACAAACTTGTGTGGATAGCTTGAGCTATCTACTAAGTGATATCCCTCCCCCGCCCCCACCAATCAATGTTGAGGGTCCCAACGACCGTGGAGATGAAACGGTTCCGAACAACATTGAATGGGGGGACTGGGGGGTTGATTTCAACGAAGTCCTCAAAGTGGTTCAACAGTTATTTCCGGAATTGTCTGAGGCAATTGGTAAATGGTCAATATGACAACTAAAGATAAAGTAAATACGGCGTGTACATTGTTAGGGACTGGTCATTTCATGCGTGATTATGGCCCATTTATATGGAATGCGCGAGTGTTACATGTAGTCTTACATAGGGTGCAACGGGTGAAATTCATTATTTAAACTAATTATATGACAGTGGTCTATTATGCAACAATCAATTAAAATCCTTTTTGTTATCGCAATGCGTTTCTTTTTTGATAAGGGACCGGTCACAACCGCATTATAGACGCTATAAAGTAATAACTATTGTGTCAATTATTGTAGCGTTGTATTTGCCATGGAATGATTGTATTTTCTTTGCATTTACTTAACTTGACGGTTATAATTTATCTTCCGTGTTTAATAAATGCATTAAAAGTACGAAATGCATTGTGACGGACTGGTCATTTTACATGTGGTAGACAGAGAGAAAGAAAGACAAACAACAACCACCGAAAAAAGTTCAAAAATAAAGAAGAACAAAAACCAAAAGAGAGAAAAAACAAAAAAAATATGTGACAAACAGATGAATAAAATAAGCCAGTAAATGAGCCACGCGAATAACGAAAATGTTATATTAAATACATTATTAAAAACACCAATGGCTCCCGCCATGAGGATTTGAACCCGTGTCTATGCCCTTAAGTATGAATATAGGCCAACGCGCTAACCAATTGAGCTAATCGCCCATCTATGCAATATCAAGTCAAATCAAGTGTCATATTATCTTCGGCTTTAGAAATTAGCACTGATTCACAATACACCTTTCATAGTAACGCCTTATAGCGTATTTATATTCAGAACCATGCCCTCGTACTATCAGAGTATGGACAACCGTTGCGTTTGTCCATCCATTGAAAAGCATGCACAACGGTCGATTGTCCCCGATAAATAATAGAACTAACTCCTATTATCTATTTAATTTAGACGGACAATCGTGTACACGCGTGCAATTCAATACGGTCAACCGTGTAACGGTTGTCCATCACCGCGTCATTAGAATTCCAAAGACCGGGTTCGGCGAATTACCTACAATGTAATGTTTATACCACTGTGGACGGTGCTATTTAATATAATTCTCTTTATTTAGCTTTGGCCTTGTTATTATAATGTTATAAATGTAATAATTCTGTAATAAATGATTGCCGCGGTATGCTACGCGAGCAATGTCGTGCGCTGTGTCCGAGCCGCTGGGAGCGATATGCGCGAGGCGTGTCAATCGATGTGCACGAGGAGTGTCTATCGCTGTGCGCGTGGCGTGTCGAGCGCTGCGCGCGAGACGTATAGATTGTTAATCATGATAGTTAGTTACCATCTCATTGTTCATGTTATTTCTTGGTAACAAAGTCGAGTGCTATGCTCGAAGTTATGCAAACGCGTAGCGCAAGCTGTAACCAAAGGAGGCGCGTGGGATTGGGTCGAGCGCCACGCACGAACCGTCAAAGTTGTATTTAAATCATATTTTATAATGTTCTCATGTTTATCGGGGTATCAGATGCTTTTTTCAAAATAAATAAGTCAGGCTTCCTTTAATAATAGGAGCAAATATGCAGGTTTAGGTATTTAATATGACCAGTCCCTAATTCAGTACTGTAGACACCTCTTGATGATGGTATATCAGGAGATTCATAGCATCTCTATTTACTGAAATTTTGATCAAAAAAGACTTACAAATAAAAAAGTTGTGGCTAAAAATATAAAATCAGATGATTTTTTTTGGACTTCATTCAGACAATTCAGGAAAATTGGTGTTGGACCACATAGTCCATTTCTTTGCTAATATCCCACTTTAAGGGACTATTTTCAAGCGCTGATTTTGCAACAAACTTGTGTGGATAGCTTGAGCTATCTACTAAGTGATATCCCTCCCCCGCCCCCACCAATCAATGTTGAGGGTCCCAACGACCGTGGAGATGAAACGGTTCCGAACAACATTGAATGGGGGGACTGGGGGGTTGATTTCAACGAAGTCCTCAAAGTGGTTCAACAGTTATTTCCGGAATTGTCTGAGGCAATTGGTAAATGGTCAATATGACAACTGTCTATAGGAAATAACTCGTGTTCTACACATTGCATAATCTTCTAATTTGGAGAGTGGCAAGATATGTATATAATTGTTATATACGGTAAAGATAAAGTAAATACGACATTTACATTGTTAGGGACTGGTCATTTTATGCGTGATTATGGCCCGTTTGTATGGTAAATCACTCAATATGACAACCGTCTATAGGGAATAACTCGTCTTTTATACATTGCATAATCTTCTAATTTGGAGAGTGGCAAGATATGTATATACTTATCATATATGGTAAAGATAAAGTAAATACGGCGTGTACATTGTTAGGGACTGGTCATTTCATGCGTGATTATGGCCCATTTATATGGAATGCGCGAGTGTTACATGTAGTCTTACATAGGGTGCAACGGGTGAAATTCATTATTTAAACTAATTATATGACAGTGGTCTATTATGCAACAATCAATTAAAATCCTTTTTGTTATCGCAATGCGTTTCTTTTTTGATAAGGGACCGGTCACAACCGCATTATAGACGCTATAAAGTAATAACTATTGTGTCAATTATTGTAGCGTTGTATTTGCCATGGAATGATTGTATTTTCTTTGCATTTACTTAACTTGACGGTTATAATTTATCTTCCGTGTTTAATAAATGCATTAAAAGTACGAAATGCATTGTGACGGACTGGTCATTTTACATGTGGTAGACAGAGAGAAAGAAAGACAAACAACAACCACCGAAAAAAGTTCAAAAATAAAGAAGAACAAAAACCAAAAGAGAGAAAAAACAAAAAAAATATGTGACAAACAGATGAATAAAATAAGCCAGTAAATGAGCCACGCGAATAACGAAAATGTTATATTAAATACATTATTAAAAACACCAATGGCTCCCGCCATGAGGATTTGAACCCGTGTCTATGCCCTTAAGTATGAATATAGGCCAACGCGCTAACCAATTGAGCTAATCGCCCATCTATGCAATATCAAGTCAAATCAAGTGTCATATTATCTTCGGCTTTAGAAATTAGCACTGATTCACAATACACCTTTCATAGTAACGCCTTATAGCGTATTTATATTCAGAACCATGCCCTCGTACTATCAGAGTATGGACAACCGTTGCGTTTGTCCATCCATTGAAAAGCATGCACAACGGTCGATTGTCCCCGATAAATAATAGAACTAACTCCTATTATCTATTTAATTTAGACGGACAATCGTGTACACGCGTGCAATTCAATACGGTCAACCGTGTAACGGTTGTCCATCACCGCGTCATTAGAATTCCAAAGACCGGGTTCGGCGAATTACCTACAATGTAATGTTTATACCACTGTGGACGGTGCTATTTAATATAATTCTCTTTATTTAGCTTTGGCCTTGTTATTATAATGTTATAAATGTAATAATTCTGTAATAAATGATTGCCGCGGTATGCTACGCGAGCAATGTCGTGCGCTGTGTCCGAGCCGCTGGGAGCGATATGCGCGAGGCGTGTCAATCGATGTGCACGAGGAGTGTCTATCGCTGTGCGCGTGGCGTGTCGAGCGCTGCGCGCGAGACGTATAGATTGTTAATCATGATAGTTAGTTACCATCTCATTGTTCATGTTATTTCTTGGTAACAAAGTCGAGTGCTATGCTCGAAGTTTATGCAAACGCGTAGCGCAAGCTGTAACCAAAGGAGGCGCGTGGGATTGGGTCGAGCGCCACGCACGAACCGTCAAAGTTGTATTTAAATCATATTTTATAATGTTCTCATGTTTATCGGGGTATCAGATGCTTTTTTCAAAATAAATAAGTCAGGCTTCCTTTAATAATAGGAGCAAATATGCAGGTTTAGGTATTTAATATGACCAGTCCCTAATTCAGTACTGTAGACACCTCTTGATGATGGTATATCAGGAGATTCATAGCATCTCTATTTACTGAAAATTTGATCAAAAAAGACTTACAAATAAAAAAGTTGTGGCTAAAAATGTAAAATCAGATGATTTTTTTTTGGACTTCATTCAGACAATTCAGGAAAATTGGTGTTGGACCACATAGTCCATTTCTTTGCTAATATCCCACTTTAAGGGACTATTTTCAAGCGCTGATTTTGCAACAAACTTGTGTGGATAGCTTGAGCTATCTACTAAGTGATATCCCTCCCCCGCCCCCACCAATCAATGTTGAGGGTCCCAACGACCGTGGAGATGAAACGGTTCCGAACAACATTGAATGGGGGGACTGGGGGGTTGATTTCAACGAAGTCCTCAAAGTGGTTCAACAGTTATTTCCGGAATTGTCTGAGGCAATTGGTAAATGGTCAATATGACAACTAAAGATAAAGTAAATACGGCGTGTACATTGTTAGGGACTGGTCATTTCATGCGTGATTATGGCCCATTTATATGGAATGCGCGAGTGTTACATGTAGTCTTACATAGGGTGCAACGGGTGAAATTCATTATTTAAACTAATTATATGACAGTGGTCTATTATGCAACAATCAATTAAAATCCTTTTTGTAATCGCAATGCGTTTCTTTTTTGATAAGGGACCGGTCACAACCGCATTATAGACGCTATAAAGTAATAACTATTGTGTCAATTATTGTAGCGTTGTATTTGCCATGGAATGATTGTATTTTCTTTGCATTTACTTAACTTGACGGTTATAATTTATCTTCCGTGTTTAATAAATGCATTAAAAGTACGAAATGCATTGTGACGGACTGGTCATTTTACATGTGGTAGACAGAGAGAAAGAAAGACAAACAACAACCACCGAAAAAAGTTCAAAAATAAAGAAGAACAAAAACCAAAAGAGAGAAAAAACAAAAAAAATATGTGACAAACAGATGAATAAAATAAGCCAGTAAATGAGCCACGCGAATAACGAAAATGTTATATTAAATACATTATTAAAAACACCAATGGCTCCCGCCATGAGGATTTGAACCCGTGTCTATGCCCTTAAGTATGAATATAGGCCAACGCGCTAACCAATTGAGCTAATCGCCCATCTATGCAATATCAAGTCAAATCAAGTGTCATATTATCTTCGGCTTTAGAAATTAGCACTGATTCACAATACACCTTTCATAGTAACGCCTTATAGCGTATTTATATTCAGAACCATGCCCTCGTACTATCAGAGTATGGACAACCGTTGCGTTTGTCCATCCATTGAAAAGCATGCACAACGGTCGATTGTCCCCGATAAATAATAGAACTAACTCCTATTATCTATTTAATTTAGACGGACAATCGTGTACACGCGTGCAATTCAATACGGTCAACCGTGTAACGGTTGTCCATCACCGCGTCATTAGAATTCCAAAGACCGGGTTCGGCGAATTACCTACAATGTAATGTTTATACCACTGTGGACGGTGCTATTTAATATAATTCTCTTTATTTAGCTTTGGCCTTGTTATTATAATGTTATAAATGTAATAATTCTGTAATAAATGATTGCCGCGGTATGCTACGCGAGCAATGTCGTGCGCTGTGTCCGAGCCGCTGGGAGCGATATGCGCGAGGCGTGTCAATCGATGTGCACGAGGAGTGTCTATCGCTGTGCGCGTGGCGTGTCGAGCGCTGCGCGCGAGACGTATAGATTGTTAATCATGATAGTTAGTTACCATCTCATTGTTCATGTTATTTCTTGGTAACAAAGTCGAGTGCTATGCTCGAAGTTATGCAAACGCGTAGCGCAAGCTGTAACCAAAGGAGGCGCGTGGGATTGGGTCGAGCGCCACGCACGAACCGTCAAAGTTGTATTTAAATCATATTTTATAATGTTCTCATGTTTATCGGGGTATCAGATGCTTTTTTCAAAATAAATAAGTCAGGCTTCCTTTAATAATAGGAGCAAATATGCAGGTTTAGGTATTTAATATGACCAGTCCCTAATTCAGTACTGTAGACACCTCTTGATGATGGTATATCAGGAGATTCATAGCATCTCTATTTACTGAAAATTTGATCAAAAAAGACTTACAAATAAAAAAGTTGTGGCTAAAAATGTAAAATCAGATGATTTTTGTTGGACTTCATTCAGACAATTCAGGAAAATTGGTGTTGGACCACATAGTCCATTTCTTTGCTAATATCCCACTTTAAGGGACTATTTTCAAGCGCTGATTTTGCAACAAACTTGTGTGGATAGCTTGAGCTATCTACTAAGTGATATCCCTCCCCCGCCCCCACCAATCAATGTTGAGGGTCCCAACGACCGTGGAGATGAAACGGTTCCGAACAACATTGAATGGGGGGACTGGGGGGTTGATTTCAACGAAGTCCTCAAAGTGGTTCAACAGTTATTTCCGGAATTGTCTGAGGCAATTGGTAAATGGTCAATATGACAACTGTCTATAGGAAATAACTCGTGTTCTACACATTGCATAATCTTCTAATTTGGAGAGTGGCAAGATATGTATATAATTGTTATATACGGTAAAGATAAAGTAAATACGACATTTACATTGTTAGGGACTGGTCATTTTATGCGTGATTATGGCCCGTTTGTATGGTAAATCACTCAATATGACAACCGTCTATAGGGAATAACTCGTCTTTTATACATTGCATAATCTTCTAATTTGGAGAGTGGCAAGATATGTATATACTTATCATATATGGTAAAGATAAAGTAAATACGGCGTGTACATTGTTAGGGACTGGTCATTTCATGCGTGATTATGGCCCATTTATATGGAATGCGCGAGTGTTACATGTAGTCTTACATAGGGTGCAACGGGTGAAATTCATTATTTAAACTAATTATATGACAGTGGTCTATTATGCAACAATCAATTAAAATCCTTTTTGTTATCGCAATGCGTTTCTTTTTTGATAAGGGACCGGTCACAACCGCATTATAGACGCTATAAAGTAATAACTATTGTGTCAATTATTGTAGCGTTGTATTTGCCATGGAATGATTGTATTTTCTTTGCATTTACTTAACTTGACGGTTATAATTTATCTTCCGTGTTTAATAAATGCATTAAAAGTACGAAATGCATTGTGACGGACTGGTCATTTTACATGTGGTAGACAGAGAGAAAGAAAGACAAACAACAACCACCGAAAAAAGTTCAAAAATAAAGAAGAACAAAAACCAAAAGAGAGAAAAAACAAAAAAAATATGTGACAAACAGATGAATAAAATAAGCCAGTAAATGAGCCACGCGAATAACGAAAATGTTATATTAAATACATTATTAAAAACACCAATGGCTCCCGCCATGAGGATTTGAACCCGTGTCTATGCCCTTAAGTATGAATATAGGCCAACGCGCTAACCAATTGAGCTAATCGCCCATCTATGCAATATCAAGTCAAATCAAGTGTCATATTATCTTCGGCTTTAGAAATTAGCACTGATTCACAATACACCTTTCATAGTAACGCCTTATAGCGTATTTATATTCAGAACCATGCCCTCGTACTATCAGAGTATGGACAACCGTTGCGTTTGTCCATCCATTGAAAAGCATGCACAACGGTCGATTGTCCCCGATAAATAATAGAACTAACTCCTATTATCTATTTAATTTAGACGGACAATCGTGTACACGCGTGCAATTCAATACGGTCAACCGTGTAACGGTTGTCCATCACCGCGTCATTAGAATTCCAAAGACCGGGTTCGGCGAATTACCTACAATGTAATGTTTATACCACTGTGGACGGTGCTATTTAATATAATTCTCTTTATTTAGCTTTGGCCTTGTTATTATAATGTTATAAATGTAATAATTCTGTAATAAATGATTGCCGCGGTATGCTACGCGAGCAATGTCGTGCGCTGTGTCCGAGCCGCTGGGAGCGATATGCGCGAGGCGTGTCAATCGATGTGCACGAGGAGTGTCTATCGCTGTGCGCGTGGCGTGTCGAGCGCTGCGCGCGAGACGTATAGATTGTTAATCATGATAGTTAGTTACCATCTCATTGTTCATGTTATTTCTTGGTAACAAAGTCGAGTGCTATGCTCGAAGTTTATGCAAACGCGTAGCGCAAGCTGTAACCAAAGGAGGCGCGTGGGATTGGGTCGAGCGCCACGCACGAACCGTCAAAGTTGTATTTAAATCATATTTTATAATGTTCTCATGTTTATCGGGGTATCAGATGCTTTTTTCAAAATAAATAAGTCAGGCTTCCTTTAATAATAGGAGCAAATATGCAGGTTTAGGTATTTAATATGACCAGTCCCTAATTCAGTACTGTAGACACCTCTTGATGATGGTATATCAGGAGATTCATAGCATCTCTATTTACTGAAAATTTGATCAAAAAAGACTTACAAATAAAAAAGTTGTGGCTAAAAATGTAAAATCAGATGATTTTTGTTGGACTTCATTCAGACAATTCAGGAAAATTGGTGTTGGACCACATAGTCCATTTCTTTGCTAATATCCCACTTTAAGGGACTATTTTCAAGCGCTGATTTTGCAACAAACTTGTGTGGATAGCTTGAGCTATCTACTAAGTGATATCCCTCCCCCGCCCCCACCAATCAATGTTGAGGGTCCCAACGACCGTGGAGATGAAACGGTTCCGAACAACATTGAATGGGGGGACTGGGGGGTTGATTTCAACGAAGTCCTCAAAGTGGTTCAACAGTTATTTCCGGAATTGTCTGAGGCAATTGGTAAATGGTCAATATGACAACTAAAGATAAAGTAAATACGGCGTGTACATTGTTAGGGACTGGTCATTTCATGCGTGATTATGGCCCATTTATATGGAATGCGCGAGTGTTACATGTAGTCTTACATAGGGTGCAACGGGTGAAATTCATTATTTAAACTAATTATATGACAGTGGTCTATTATGCAACAATCAATTAAAATCCTTTTTGTTATCGCAATGCGTTTCTTTTTTGATAAGGGACCGGTCACAACCGCATTATAGACGCTATAAAGTAATAACTATTGTGTCAATTATTGTAGCGTTGTATTTGCCATGGAATGATTGTATTTTCTTTGCATTTACTTAACTTGACGGTTATAATTTATCTTCCGTGTTTAATAAATGCATTAAAAGTACGAAATGCATTGTGACGGACTGGTCATTTTACATGTGGTAGACAGAGAGAAAGAAAGACAAACAACAACCACCGAAAAAAGTTCAAAAATAAAGAAGAACAAAAACCAAAAGAGAGAAAAAACAAAAAAAATATGTGACAAACAGATGAATAAAATAAGCCAGTAAATGAGCCACGCGAATAACGAAAATGTTATATTAAATACATTATTAAAAACACCAATGGCTCCCGCCATGAGGATTTGAACCCGTGTCTATGCCCTTAAGTATGAATATAGGCCAACGCGCTAACCAATTGAGCTAATCGCCCATCTATGCAATATCAAGTCAAATCAAGTGTCATATTATCTTCGGCTTTAGAAATTAGCACTGATTCACAATACACCTTTCATAGTAACGCCTTATAGCGTATTTATATTCAGAACCATGCCCTCGTACTATCAGAGTATGGACAACCGTTGCGTTTGTCCATCCATTGAAAAGCATGCACAACGGTCGATTGTCCCCGATAAATAATAGAACTAACTCCTATTATCTATTTAATTTAGACGGACAATCGTGTACACGCGTGCAATTCAATACGGTCAACCGTGTAATGGTTGTCCATCACCGCGTCATTAGAATTCCAAAGACCGGGTTCGGCGAATTACCTACAATGTAATGTTTATACCACTGTGGACGGTGCTATTTAATATAATTCTCTTTATTTAGCTTTGGCCTTGTTATTATAATGTTATAAATGTAATAATTCTGTAATAAATGATTGCCGCGGTATGCTACGCGAGCAATGTCGTGCGCTGTGTCCGAGCCGCTGGGAGCGATATGCGCGAGGCGTGTCAATCGATGTGCACGAGGAGTGTCTATCGCTGTGCGCGTGGCGTGTCGAGCGCTGCGCGCGAGACGTATAGATTGTTAATCATGATAGTTAGTTACCATCTCATTGTTCATGTTATTTCTTGGTAACAAAGTCGAGTGCTATGCTCGAAGTTATGCAAACGCGTAGCGCAAGCTGTAACCAAAGGAGGCGCGTGGGATTGGGTCGAGCGCCACGCACGAACCGTCAAAGTTGTATTTAAATCATATTTTATAATGTTCTCATGTTTATCGGGGTATCAGATGCTTTTTTCAAAATAAATAAGTCAGGCTTCCTTTAATAATAGGAGCAAATATGCAGGTTTAGGTATTTAATATGACCAGTCCCTAATTCAGTACTGTAGACACCTCTTGATGATGGTATATCAGGAGATTCATAGCATCTCTATTTACTGAAAATTTGATCAAAAAAGACTTACAAATAAAAAAGTTGTGGCTAAAAATGTAAAATCAGATGATTTTTGTTGGACTTCATTCAGACAATTCAGGAAAATTGGTGTTGGACCACATAGTCCATTTCTTTGCTAATATCCCACTTTAAGGGACTATTTTCAAGCGCTGATTTTGCAACAAACTTGTGTGGATAGCTTGAGCTATCTACTAAGTGATATCCCTCCCCCGCCCCCACCAATCAATGTTGAGGGTCCCAACGACCGTGGAGATGAAACGGTTCCGAACAACATTGAATGGGGGGACTGGGGGGTTGATTTCAACGAAGTCCTCAAAGTGGTTCAACAGTTATTTCCGGAATTGTCTGAGGCAATTGGTAAATGGTCAATATGACAACTAAAGATAAAGTAAATACGGCGTGTACATTGTTAGGGACTGGTCATTTCATGCGTGATTATGGCCCATTTATATGGAATGCGCGAGTGTTACATGTAGTCTTACATAGGGTGCAACGGGTGAAATTCATTATTTAAACTAATTATATGACAGTGGTCTATTATGCAACAATCAATTAAAATCCTTTTTGTTATCGCAATGCGTTTCTTTTTTGATAAGGGACCGGTCACAACCGCATTATAGACGCTATAAAGTAATAACTATTGTGTCAATTATTGTAGCGTTGTATTTGCCATGGAATGATTGTATTTTCTTTGCATTTACTTAACTTGACGGTTATAATTTATCTTCCGTGTTTAATAAATGCATTAAAAGTACGAAATGCATTGTGACGGACTGGTCATTTTACATGTGGTAGACAGAGAGAAAGAAAGACAAACAACAACCACCGAAAAAAGTTCAAAAATAAAGAAGAACAAAAACCAAAAGAGAGAAAAAACAAAAAAAATATGTGACAAACAGATGAATAAAATAAGCCAGTAAATGAGCCACGCGAATAACGAAAATGTTATATTAAATACATTATTAAAAACACCAATGGCTCCCGCCATGAGGATTTGAACCCGTGTCTATGCCCTTAAGTATGAATATAGGCCAACGCGCTAACCAATTGAGCTAATCGCCCATCTATGCAATATCAAGTCAAATCAAGTGTCATATTATCTTCGGCTTTAGAAATTAGCACTGATTCACAATACACCTTTCATAGTAACGCCTTATAGCGTATTTATATTCAGAACCATGCCCTCGTACTATCAGAGTATGGACAACCGTTGCGTTTGTCCATCCATTGAAAAGCATGCACAACGGTCGATTGTCCCCGATAAATAATAGAACTAACTCCTATTATCTATTTAATTTAGACGGACAATCGTGTACACGCGTGCAATTCAATACGGTCAACCGTGTAATGGTTGTCCATCACCGCGTCATTAGAATTCCAAAGACCGGGTTCGGCGAATTACCTACAATGTAATGTTTATACCACTGTGGACGGTGCTATTTAATATAATTCTCTTTATTTAGCTTTGGCCTTGTTATTATAATGTTATAAATGTAATAATTCTGTAATAAATGATTGCCGCGGTATGCTACGCGAGCAATGTCGTGCGCTGTGTCCGAGCCGCTGGGAGCGATATGCGCGAGGCGTGTCAATCGATGTGCACGAGGAGTGTCTATCGCTGTGCGCGTGGCGTGTCGAGCGCTGCGCGCGAGACGTATAGATTGTTAATCATGATAGTTAGTTACCATCTCATTGTTCATGTTATTTCTTGGTAACAAAGTCGAGTGCTATGCTCGAAGTTATGCAAACGCGTAGCGCAAGCTGTAACCAAAGGAGGCGCGTGGGATTGGGTCGAGCGCCACGCACGAACCGTCAAAGTTGTATTTAAATCATATTTTATAATGTTCTCATGTTTATCGGGGTATCAGATGCTTTTTTCAAAATAAATAAGTCAGGCTTCCTTTAATAATAGGAGCAAATATGCAGGTTTAGGTATTTAATATGACCAGTCCCTAATTCAGTACTGTAGACACCTCTTGATGATGGTATATCAGGAGATTCATAGCATCTCTATTTACTGAAAATTTGATCAAAAAAGACTTACAAATAAAAAAGTTGTGGCTAAAAATGTAAAATCAGATGATTTTTGTTGGACTTCATTCAGACAATTCAGGAAAATTGGTGTTGGACCACATAGTCCATTTCTTTGCTAATATCCCACTTTAAGGGACTATTTTCAAGCGCTGATTTTGCAACAAACTTGTGTGGATAGCTTGAGCTATCTACTAAGTGATATCCCTCCCCCGCCCCCACCAATCAATGTTGAGGGTCCCAACGACCGTGGAGATGAAACGGTTCCGAACAACATTGAATGGGGGGACTGGGGGGTTGATTTCAACGAAGTCCTCAAAGTGGTTCAACAGTTATTTCCGGAATTGTCTGAGGCAATTGGTAAATGGTCAATATGACAACTAAAGATAAAGTAAATACGGCGTGTACATTGTTAGGGACTGGTCATTTCATGCGTGATTATGGCCCATTTATATGGAATGCGCGAGTGTTACATGTAGTCTTACATAGGGTGCAACGGGTGAAATTCATTATTTAAACTAATTATATGACAGTGGTCTATTATGCAACAATCAATTAAAATCCTTTTTGTTATCGCAATGCGTTTCTTTTTTGATAAGGGACCGGTCACAACCGCATTATAGACGCTATAAAGTAATAACTATTGTGTCAATTATTGTAGCGTTGTATTTGCCATGGAATGATTGTATTTTCTTTGCATTTACTTAACTTGACGGTTATAATTTATCTTCCGTGTTTAATAAATGCATTAAAAGTACGAAATGCATTGTGACGGACTGGTCATTTTACATGTGGTAGACAGAGAGAAAGAAAGACAAACAACAACCACCGAAAAAAGTTCAAAAATAAAGAAGAACAAAAACCAAAAGAGAGAAAAAACAAAAAAATATGTGACAAACAGATGAATAAAATAAGCCAGTAAATGAGCCACGCGAATAACGAAAATGTTATATTAAATACATTATTAAAAACACCAATGGCTCCCGCCATGAGGATTTGAACCCGTGTCTATGCCCTTAAGTATGAATATAGGCCAACGCGCTAACCAATTGAGCTAATCGCCCATCTATGCAATATCAAGTCAAATCAAGTGTCATATTATCTTCGGCTTTAGAAATTAGCACTGATTCACAATACACCTTTCATAGTAACGCCATATAGCGTATTTATATTCAGAACCATGCCCTCGTACTATCAGAGTATGGACAACCGTTGCGTTTGTCCATCCATTGAAAAGCATGCACATCGGTCGATTGTCCCCGATAAATAATAGAACTAACTCCTATTATCTATTTAATTTAGACGGACAATCGTGTACACGCGTGCAATTCAATACGGTCAACCGTGTAACGGTTGTCCATCACCGCGTCATTAGAATTCCAAAGACCGGGTTCGGCGAATTACCTACAATGTAATGTTTATACCACTGTGGACGGTGCTATTTAATATAATTCTCTTTATTTAGCTTTGGCCTTGTTATTATAATGTTATAAATGTAATAATTCTGTAATAAATGATTGCCGCGGTATGCTACGCGAGCAATGTCGTGCGCTGTGTCCGAGCCGCTGGGAGCGATATGCGCGAGGCGTGTCAATCGATGTGCACGAGGAGTGTCTATCGCTGTGCGCGTGGCGTGTCGAGCGCTGCGCGCGAGACGTATAGATTGTTAATCATGATAGTTAGTTACCATCTCATTGTTCATGTTATTTCTTGGTAACAAAGTCGAGTGCTATGCTCGAAGTTATGCAAACGCGTAGCGCAAGCTGTAACCAAAGGAGGCGCGTGGGATTGGGTCGAGCGCCACGCACGAACCGTCAAAGTTGTATTTAAATCATATTTTATAATGTTCTCATGTTTATCGGGGTATCAGATGCTTTTTTCAAAATAAATAAGTCAGGCTTCCTTTAATAATAGGAGCAAATATGCAGGTTTAGGTATTTAATATGACCAGTCCCTAATTCAGTACTGTAGACACCTCTTGATGATGGTATATCAGGAGATTCATAGCATCTCTATTTACTGAAATTTTGATCAAAAAAGACTTACAAATAAAAAAGTTGTGGCTAAAAATGTAAAATCAGATGATTTTTTTTGGACTTCATTCAGACAATTCAGGAAAATTGGTGTTGGACCACATAGTCCATTTCTTTGCTAATATCCCACTTTAAGGGACTATTTTCAAGCGCTGATTTTGCAACAAACTTGTGTGGATAGCTTGAGCTATCTACTAAGTGATATCCCTCCCCCGCCCCCACCAATCAATGTTGAGGGTCCCAACGACCGTGGAGATGAAACGGTTCCGAACAACATTGAATGGGGGGACTGGGGGGTTGATTTCAACGAAGTCCTCAAAGTGGTTCAACAGTTATTTCCGGAATTGTCTGAGGCAATTGGTAAATGGTCAATATGACAACTAAAGATAAAGTAAATACGGCGTGTACATTGTTAGGGACTGGTCATTTCATGCGTGATTATGGCCCATTTATATGGAATGCGCGAGTGTTACATGTAGTCTTACATAGGGTGCAACGGGTGAAATTCATTATTTAAACTAATTATATGACAGTGGTCTATTATGCAACAATCAATTAAAATCCTTTTTGTTATCGCAATGCGTTTCTTTTTTGATAAGGGACCGGTCACAACCGCATTATAGACGCTATAAAGTAATAACTATTGTGTCAATTATTGTAGCGTTGTATTTGCCATGGAATGATTGTATTTTCTTTGCATTTACTTAACTTGACGGTTATAATTTATCTTCCGTGTTTAATAAATGCATTAAAAGTACGAAATGCATTGTGACGGACTGGTCATTTTACATGTGGTAGACAGAGAGAAAGAAAGACAAACAACAACCACCGAAAAAAGTTCAAAAATAAAGAAGAACAAAAACCAAAAGAGAGAAAAAACAAAAAAAATATGTGACAAACAGATGAATAAAATAAGCCAGTAAATGAGCCACGCGAATAACGAAAATGTTATATTAAATACATTATTAAAAACACCAATGGCTCCCGCCATGAGGATTTGAACCCGTGTCTATGCCCTTAAGTATGAATATAGGCCAACGCGCTAACCAATTGAGCTAATCGCCCATCTATGCAATATCAAGTCAAATCAAGTGTCATATTATCTTCGGCTTTAGAAATTAGCACTGATTCACAATACACCTTTCATAGTAACGCCTTATAGCGTATTTATATTCAGAACCATGCCCTCGTACTATCAGAGTATGGACAACCGTTGCGTTTGTCCATCCATTGAAAAGCATGCACATCGGTCGATTGTCCCCGATAAATAATAGAACTAACTCCTATTATCTATTTAATTTAGACGGACAATCGTGTACACGCGTGCAATTCAATACGGTCAACCGTGTAACGGTTGTCCATCACCGCGTCATTAGAATTCCAAAGACCGGGTTCGGCGAATTACCTACAATGTAATGTTTATACCACTGTGGACGGTGCTATTTAATATAATTCTCTTTATTTAGCTTTGGCCTTGTTATTATAATGTTATAAATGTAATAATTCTGTAATAAATGATTGCCGCGGTATGCTACGCGAGCAATGTCGTGCGCTGTGTCCGAGCCGCTGGGAGCGATATGCGCGAGGCGTGTCAATCGATGTGCACGAGGAGTGTCTATCGCTGTGCGCGTGGCGTGTCGAGCGCTGCGCGCGAGACGTATAGATTGTTAATCATGATAGTTAGTTACCATCTCATTGTTCATGTTATTTCTTGGTAACAAAGTCGAGTGCTATGCTCGAAGTTATGCAAACGCGTAGCGCAAGCTGTAACCAAAGGAGGCGCGTGGGATTGGGTCGAGCGCCACGCACGAACCGTCAAAGTTGTATTTAAATCATATTTTATAATGTTCTCATGTTTATCGGGGTATCAGATGCTTTTTTCAAAATAAATAAGTCAGGCTTCCTTAAATAATAGGAGCAAATATGCAGGTTTAGGTATTTAATATGACCAGTCCCTAATTCAGTACTGTAGACACCTCTTGATGATGGTATATCAGGAGATTCATAGCATCTCTATTTACTGAAATTTTGATCAAAAAAGACTTACAAATAAAAAAGTTGTGGCTAAAAATGTAAAATCAGATGATTTTTTTTGGACTTCATTCAGACAATTCAGGAAAATTGGTGTTGGACCACATAGTCCATTTCTTTGCTAATATCCCACTTTAAGGGACTATTTTCAAGCGCTGATTTTGCAACAAACTTGTGTGGATAGCTTGAGCTATCTACTAAGTGATATCCCTCCCCCGCCCCCACCAATCAATGTTGAGGGTCCCAACGACCGTGGAGATGAAACGGTTCCGAACAACATTGAATGGGGGGACTGGGGGGTTGATTTCAACGAAGTCCTCAAAGTGGTTCAACAGTTATTTCCGGAATTGTCTGAGGCAATTGGTAAATGGTCAATATGACAACTAAAGATAAAGTAAATACGGCGTGTACATTGTTAGGGACTGGTCATTTCATGCGTGATTATGGCCCATTTATATGGAATGCGCGAGTGTTACATGTAGTCTTACATAGGGTGCAACGGGTGAAATTCATTATTTAAACTAATTATATGACAGTGGTCTATTATGCAACAATCAATTAAAATCCTTTTTGTTATCGCAATGCGTTTCTTTTTTGATAAGGGACCGGTCACAACCGCATTATAGACGCTATAAAGTAATAACTATTGTGTCAATTATTGTAGCGTTGTATTTGCCATGGAATGATTGTATTTTCTTTGCATTTACTTAACTTGACGGTTATAATTTATCTTCCGTGTTTAATAAATGCATTAAAAGTACGAAATGCATTGTGACGGACTGGTCATTTTACATGTGGTAGACAGAGAGAAAGAAAGACAAACAACAACCACCGAAAAAAGTTCAAAAATAAAGAAGAACAAAAACCAAAAGAGAGAAAAAACAAAAAAAATATGTGACAAACAGATGAATAAAATAAGCCAGTAAATGAGCCACGCGAATAACGAAAATGTTATATTAAATACATTATTAAAAACACCAATGGCTCCCGCCATGAGGATTTGAACCCGTGTCTATGCCCTTAAGTATGAATATAGGCCAACGCGCTAACCAATTGAGCTAATCGCCCATCTATGCAATATCAAGTCAAATCAAGTGTCATATTATCTTCGGCTTTAGAAATTAGCACTGATTCACAATACACCTTTCATAGTAACGCCTTATAGCGTATTTATATTCAGAACCATGCCCTCGTACTATCAGAGTATGGACAACCGTTGCGTTTGTCCATCCATTGAAAAGCATGCACATCGGTCGATTGTCCCCGATAAATAATAGAACTAACTCCTATTATCTATTTAATTTAGACGGACAATCGTGTACACGCGTGCAATTCAATACGGTCAACCGTGTAACGGTTGTCCATCACCGCGTCATTAGAATTCCAAAGACCGGGTTCGGCGAATTACCTACAATGTAATGTTTATACCACTGTGGACGGTGCTATTTAATATAATTCTCTTTATTTAGCTTTGGCCTTGTTATTATAATGTTATAAATGTAATAATTCTGTAATAAATGATTGCCGCGGTATGCTACGCGAGCAATGTCGTGCGCTGTGTCCGAGCCGCTGGGAGCGATATGCGCGAGGCGTGTCAATCGATGTGCACGAGGAGTGTCTATCGCTGTGCGCGTGGCGTGTCGAGCGCTGCGCGCGAGACGTATAGATTGTTAATCATGATAGTTAGTTACCATCTCATTGTTCATGTTATTTCTTGGTAACAAAGTCGAGTGCTATGCTCGAAGTTATGCAAACGCGTAGCGCAAGCTGTAACCAAAGGAGGCGCGTGGGATTGGGTCGAGCGCCACGCACGAACCGTCAAAGTTGTATTTAAATCATATTTTATAATGTTCTCATGTTTATCGGGGTATCAGATGCTTTTTTCAAAATAAATAAGTCAGGCTTCCTTTAATAATAGGAGCAAATATGCAGGTTTAGGTATTTAATATGACCAGTCCCTAATTCAGTACTGTAGACACCTCTTGATGATGGTATATCAGGAGATTCATAGCATCTCTATTTACTGAAATTTTGATCAAAAAAGACTTACAAATAAAAAAGTTGTGGCTAAAAATGTAAAATCAGATGATTTTTTTTGGACTTCATTCAGACAATTCAGGAAAATTGGTGTTGGACCACATAGTCCATTTCTTTGCTAATATCCCACTTTAAGGGACTATTTTCAAGCGCTGATTTTGCAACAAACTTGTGTGGATAGCTTGAGCTATCTACTAAGTGATATCCCTCCCCCGCCCCCACCAATCAATGTTGAGGGTCCCAACGACCGTGGAGATGAAACGGTTCCGAACAACATTGAATGGGGGGACTGGGGGGTTGATTTCAACGAAGTCCTCAAAGTGGTTCAACAGTTATTTCCGGAATTGTCTGAGGCAATTGGTAAATGGTCAATATGACAACTAAAGATAAAGTAAATACGGCGTGTACATTGTTAGGGACTGGTCATTTCATGCGTGATTATGGCCCATTTATATGGAATGCGCGAGTGTTACATGTAGTCTTACATAGGGTGCAACGGGTGAAATTCATTATTTAAACTAATTATATGACAGTGGTCTATTATGCAACAATCAATTAAAATCCTTTTTGTTATCGCAATGCGTTTCTTTTTTGATAAGGGACCGGTCACAACCGCATTATAGACGCTATAAAGTAATAACTATTGTGTCAATTATTGTAGCGTTGTATTTGCCATGGAATGATTGTATTTTCTTTGCATTTACTTAACTTGACGGTTATAATTTATCTTCCGTGTTTAATAAATGCATTAAAAGTACGAAATGCATTGTGACGGACTGGTCATTTTACATGTGGTAGACAGAGAGAAAGAAAGACAAACAACAACCACCGAAAAAAGTTCAAAAATAAAGAAGAACAAAAACCAAAAGAGAGAAAAAACAAAAAAAATATGTGACAAACAGATGAATAAAATAAGCCAGTAAATGAGCCACGCGAATAACGAAAATGTTATATTAAATACATTATTAAAAACACCAATGGCTCCCGCCATGAGGATTTGAACCCGTGTCTATGCCCTTAAGTATGAATATAGGCCAACGCGCTAACCAATTGAGCTAATCGCCCATCTATGCAATATCAAGTCAAATCAAGTGTCATATTATCTTCGGCTTTAGAAATTAGCACTGATTCACAATACACCTTTCATAGTAACGCCTTATAGCGTATTTATATTCAGAACCATGCCCTCGTACTATCAGAGTATGGACAACCGTTGCGTTTGTCCATCCATTGAAAAGCATGCACATCGGTCGATTGTCCCCGATAAATAATAGAACTAACTCCTATTATCTATTTAATTTAGACGGACAATCGTGTACACGCGTGCAATTCAATACGGTCAACCGTGTAACGGTTGTCCATCACCGCGTCATTAGAATTCCAAAGACCGGGTTCGGCGAATTACCTACAATGTAATGTTTATACCACTGTGGACGGTGCTATTTAATATAATTCTCTTTATTTAGCTTTGGCCTTGTTATTATAATGTTATAAATGTAATAATTCTGTAATAAATGATTGCCGCGGTATGCTACGCGAGCAATGTCGTGCGCTGTGTCCGAGCCGCTGGGAGCGATATGCGCGAGGCGTGTCAATCGATGTGCACGAGGAGTGTCTATCGCTGTGCGCGTGGCGTGTCGAGCGCTGCGCGCGAGACGTATAGATTGTTAATCATGATAGTTAGTTACCATCTCATTGTTCATGTTATTTCTTGGTAACAAAGTCGAGTGCTATGCTCGAAGTTATGCAAACGCGTAGCGCAAGCTGTAACCAAAGGAGGCGCGTGGGATTGGGTCGAGCGCCACGCACGAACCGTCAAAGTTGTATTTAAATCATATTTTATAATGTTCTCATGTTTATCGGGGTATCAGATGCTTTTTTCAAAATAAATAAGTCAGGCTTCCTTTAATAATAGGAGCAAATATGCAGGTTTAGGTATTTAATATGACCAGTCCCTAATTCAGTACTGTAGACACCTCTTGATGATGGTATATCAGGAGATTCATAGCATCTCTATTTACTGAAATTTTGATCAAAAAAGACTTACAAATAAAAAAGTTGTGGCTAAAAATGTAAAATCAGATGATTTTTTTTGGACTTCATTCAGACAATTCAGGAAAATTGGTGTTGGACCACATAGTCCATTTCTTTGCTAATATCCCACTTTAAGGGACTATTTTCAAGCGCTGATTTTGCAACAAACTTGTGTGGATAGCTTGAGCTATCTACTAAGTGATATCCCTCCCCCGCCCCCACCAATCAATGTTGAGGGTCCCAACGACCGTGGAGATGAAACGGTTCCGAACAACATTGAATGGGGGGACTGGGGGGTTGATTTCAACGAAGTCCTCAAAGTGGTTCAACAGTTATTTCCGGAATTGTCTGAGGCAATTGGTAAATGGTCAATATGACAACTGTCTATAGGAAATAACTCGTGTTCTACACATTGCATAATCTTCTAATTTGGAGAGTGGCAAGATATGTATATAATTGTTATATACGGTAAAGATAAAGTAAATACGACATTTACATTGTTAGGGACTGGTCATTTTATGCGTGATTATGGCCCGTTTGTATGGTAAATCACTCAATATGACAACCGTCTATAGGGAATAACTCGTCTTTTATACATTGCATAATCTTCTAATTTGGAGAGTGGCAAGATATGTATATACTTATCATATATGGTAAAGATAAAGTAAATACGGCGTGTACATTGTTAGGGACTGGTCATTTCATGCGTGATTATGGCCCATTTATATGGAATGCGCGAGTGTTACATGTAGTCTTACATAGGGTGCAACGGGTGAAATTCATTATTTAAACTAATTATATGACAGTGGTCTATTATGCAACAATCAATTAAAATCCTTTTTGTTATCGCAATGCGTTTCTTTTTTGATAAGGGACCGGTCACAACCGCATTATAGACGCTATAAAGTAATAACTATTGTGTCAATTATTGTAGCGTTGTATTTGCCATGGAATGATTGTATTTTCTTTGCATTTACTTAACTTGACGGTTATAATTTATCTTCCGTGTTTAATAAATGCATTAAAAGTACGAAATGCATTGTGACGGACTGGTCATTTTACATGTGGTAGACAGAGAGAAAGAAAGACAAACAACAACCACCGAAAAAAGTTCAAAAATAAAGAAGAACAAAAACCAAAAGAGAGAAAAAACAAAAAAAATATGTGACAAACAGATGAATAAAATAAGCCAGTAAATGAGCCACGCGAATAACGAAAATGTTATATTAAATACATTATTAAAAACACCAATGGCTCCCGCCATGAGGATTTGAACCCGTGTCTATGCCCTTAAGTATGAATATAGGCCAACGCGCTAACCAATTGAGCTAATCGCCCATCTATGCAATATCAAGTCAAATCAAGTGTCATATTATCTTCGGCTTTAGAAATTAGCACTGATTCACAATACACCTTTCATAGTAACGCCTTATAGCGTATTTATATTCAGAACCATGCCCTCGTACTATCAGAGTATGGACAACCGTTGCGTTTGTCCATCCATTGAAAAGCATGCACAACGGTCGATTGTCCCCGATAAATAATAGAACTAACTCCTATTATCTATTTAATTTAGACGGACAATCGTGTACACGCGTGCAATTCAATACGGTCAACCGTGTAACGGTTGTCCATCACCGCGTCATTAGAATTCCAAAGACCGGGTTCGGCGAATTACCTACAATGTAATGTTTATACCACTGTGGACGGTGCTATTTAATATAATTCTCTTTATTTAGCTTTGGCCTTGTTATTATAATGTTATAAATGTAATAATTCTGTAATAAATGATTGCCGCGGTATGCTACGCGAGCAATGTCGTGCGCTGTGTCCGAGCCGCTGGGAGCGATATGCGCGAGGCGTGTCAATCGATGTGCACGAGGAGTGTCTATCGCTGTGCGCGTGGCGTGTCGAGCGCTGCGCGCGAGACGTATAGATTGTTAATCATGATAGTTAGTTACCATCTCATTGTTCATGTTATTTCTTGGTAACAAAGTCGAGTGCTATGCTCGAAGTTTATGCAAACGCGTAGCGCAAGCTGTAACCAAAGGAGGCGCGTGGGATTGGGTCGAGCGCCACGCACGAACCGTCAAAGTTGTATTTAAATCATATTTTATAATGTTCTCATGTTTATCGGGGTATCAGATGCTTTTTTCAAAATAAATAAGTCAGGCTTCCTTTAATAATAGGAGCAAATATGCAGGTTTAGGTATTTAATATGACCAGTCCCTAATTCAGTACTGTAGACACCTCTTGATGATGGTATATCAGGAGATTCATAGCATCTCTATTTACTGAAAATTTGATCAAAAAAGACTTACAAATAAAAAAGTTGTGGCTAAAAATGTAAAATCAGATGATTTTTTTTGGACTTCATTCAGACAATTCAGGAAAATTGGTGTTGGACCACATAGTCCATTTCTTTGCTAATATCCCACTTTAAGGGACTATTTTCAAGCGCTGATTTTGCAACAAACTTGTGTGGATAGCTTGAGCTATCTACTAAGTGATATCCCTCCCCCGCCCCCACCAATCAATGTTGAGGGTCCCAACGACCGTGGAGATGAAACGGTTCCGAACAACATTGAATGGGGGGACTGGGGGGTTGATTTCAACGAAGTCCTCAAAGTGGTTCAACAGTTATTTCCGGAATTGTCTGAGGCAATTGGTAAATGGTCAATATGACAACTGTCTATAGGAAATAACTCGTGTTCTACACATTGCATAATCTTCTAATTTGGAGAGTGGCAAGATATGTATATAATTGTTATATACGGTAAAGATAAAGTAAATACGACATTTACATTGTTAGGGACTGGTCATTTTATGCGTGATTATGGCCCGTTTGTATGGTAAATCACTCAATATGACAACCGTCTATAGGGAATAACTCGTCTTTTATACATTGCATAATCTTCTAATTTGGAGAGTGGCAAGATATGTATATACTTATCATATATGGTAAAGATAAAGTAAATACGGCGTGTACATTGTTAGGGACTGGTCATTTCATGCGTGATTATGGCCCATTTATATGGAATGCGCGAGTGTTACATGTAGTCTTACATAGGGTGCAACGGGTGAAATTCATTATTTAAACTAATTATATGACAGTGGTCTATTATGCAACAATCAATTAAAATCCTTTTTGTTATCGCAATGCGTTTCTTTTTTGATAAGGGACCGGTCACAACCGCATTATAGACGCTATAAAGTAATAACTATTGTGTCAATTATTGTAGCGTTGTATTTGCCATGGAATGATTGTATTTTCTTTGCATTTACTTAACTTGACGGTTATAATTTATCTTCCGTGTTTAATAAATGCATTAAAAGTACGAAATGCATTGTGACGGACTGGTCATTTTACATGTGGTAGACAGAGAGAAAGAAAGACAAACAACAACCACCGAAAAAAGTTCAAAAATAAAGAAGAACAAAAACCAAAAGAGAGAAAAAACAAAAAAAATATGTGACAAACAGATGAATAAAATAAGCCAGTAAATGAGCCACGCGAATAACGAAAATGTTATATTAAATACATTATTAAAAACACCAATGGCTCCCGCCATGAGGATTTGAACCCGTGTCTATGCCCTTAAGTATGAATATAGGCCAACGCGCTAACCAATTGAGCTAATCGCCCATCTATGCAATATCAAGTCAAATCAAGTGTCATATTATCTTCGGCTTTAGAAATTAGCACTGATTCACAATACACCTTTCATAGTAACGCCTTATAGCGTATTTATATTCAGAACCATGCCCTCGTACTATCAGAGTATGGACAACCGTTGCGTTTGTCCATCCATTGAAAAGCATGCACAACGGTCGATTGTCCCCGATAAATAATAGAACTAACTCCTATTATCTATTTAATTTAGACGGACAATCGTGTACACGCGTGCAATTCAATACGGTCAACCGTGTAACGGTTGTCCATCACCGCGTCATTAGAATTCCAAAGACCGGGTTCGGCGAATTACCTACAATGTAATGTTTATACCACTGTGGACGGTGCTATTTAATATAATTCTCTTTATTTAGCTTTGGCCTTGTTATTATAATGTTATAAATGTAATAATTCTGTAATAAATGATTGCCGCGGTATGCTACGCGAGCAATGTCGTGCGCTGTGTCCGAGCCGCTGGGAGCGATATGCGCGAGGCGTGTCAATCGATGTGCACGAGGAGTGTCTATCGCTGTGCGCGTGGCGTGTCGAGCGCTGCGCGCGAGACGTATAGATTGTTAATCATGATAGTTAGTTACCATCTCATTGTTCATGTTATTTCTTGGTAACAAAGTCGAGTGCTATGCTCGAAGTTTATGCAAACGCGTAGCGCAAGCTGTAACCAAAGGAGGCGCGTGGGATTGGGTCGAGCGCCACGCACGAACCGTCAAAGTTGTATTTAAATCATATTTTATAATGTTCTCATGTTTATCGGGGTATCAGATGCTTTTTTCAAAATAAATAAGTCAGGCTTCCTTTAATAATAGGAGCAAATATGCAGGTTTAGGTATTTAATATGACCAGTCCCTAATTCAGTACTGTAGACACCTCTTGATGATGGTATATCAGGAGATTCATAGCATCTCTATTTACTGAAAATTTGATCAAAAAAGACTTACAAATAAAAAAGTTGTGGCTAAAAATGTAAAATCAGATGATTTTTTTTGGACTTCATTCAGACAATTCAGGAAAATTGGTGTTGGACCACATAGTCCATTTCTTTGCTAATATCCCACTTTAAGGGACTATTTTCAAGCGCTGATTTTGCAACAAACTTGTGTGGATAGCTTGAGCTATCTACTAAGTGATATCCCTCCCCCGCCCCCACCAATCAATGTTGAGGGTCCCAACGACCGTGGAGATGAAACGGTTCCGAACAACATTGAATGGGGGGACTGGGGGGTTGATTTCAACGAAGTCCTCAAAGTGGTTCAACAGTTATTTCCGGAATTGTCTGAGGCAATTGGTAAATGGTCAATATGACAACTGTCTATAGGAAATAACTCGTGTTCTACACATTGCATAATCTTCTAATTTGGAGAGTGGCAAGATATGTATATAATTGTTATATACGGTAAAGATAAAGTAAATACGACATTTACATTGTTAGGGACTGGTCATTTTATGCGTGATTATGGCCCGTTTGTATGGTAAATCACTCAATATGACAACCGTCTATAGGGAATAACTCGTCTTTTATACATTGCATAATCTTCTAATTTGGAGAGTGGCAAGATATGTATATACTTATCATATATGGTAAAGATAAAGTAAATACGGCGTGTACATTGTTAGGGACTGGTCATTTCATGCGTGATTATGGCCCATTTATATGGAATGCGCGAGTGTTACATGTAGTCTTACATAGGGTGCAACGGGTGAAATTCATTATTTAAACTAATTATATGACAGTGGTCTATTATGCAACAATCAATTAAAATCCTTTTTGTTATCGCAATGCGTTTCTTTTTTGATAAGGGACCGGTCACAACCGCATTATAGACGCTATAAAGTAATAACTATTGTGTCAATTATTGTAGCGTTGTATTTGCCATGGAATGATTGTATTTTCTTTGCATTTACTTAACTTGACGGTTATAATTTATCTTCCGTGTTTAATAAATGCATTAAAAGTACGAAATGCATTGTGACGGACTGGTCATTTTACATGTGGTAGACAGAGAGAAAGAAAGACAAACAACAACCACCGAAAAAAGTTCAAAAATAAAGAAGAACAAAAACCAAAAGAGAGAAAAAACAAAAAAAATATGTGACAAACAGATGAATAAAATAAGCCAGTAAATGAGCCACGCGAATAACGAAAATGTTATATTAAATACATTATTAAAAACACCAATGGCTCCCGCCATGAGGATTTGAACCCGTGTCTATGCCCTTAAGTATGAATATAGGCCAACGCGCTAACCAATTGAGCTAATCGCCCATCTATGCAATATCAAGTCAAATCAAGTGTCATATTATCTTCGGCTTTAGAAATTAGCACTGATTCACAATACACCTTTCATAGTAACGCCTTATAGCGTATTTATATTCAGAACCATGCCCTCGTACTATCAGAGTATGGACAACCGTTGCGTTTGTCCATCCATTGAAAAGCATGCACAACGGTCGATTGTCCCCGATAAATAATAGAACTAACTCCTATTATCTATTTAATTTAGACGGACAATCGTGTACACGCGTGCAATTCAATACGGTCAACCGTGTAACGGTTGTCCATCACCGCGTCATTAGAATTCCAAAGACCGGGTTCGGCGAATTACCTACAATGTAATGTTTATACCACTGTGGACGGTGCTATTTAATATAATTCTCTTTATTTAGCTTTGGCCTTGTTATTATAATGTTATAAATGTAATAATTCTGTAATAAATGATTGCCGCGGTATGCTACGCGAGCAATGTCGTGCGCTGTGTCCGAGCCGCTGGGAGCGATATGCGCGAGGCGTGTCAATCGATGTGCACGAGGAGTGTCTATCGCTGTGCGCGTGGCGTGTCGAGCGCTGCGCGCGAGACGTATAGATTGTTAATCATGATAGTTAGTTACCATCTCATTGTTCATGTTATTTCTTGGTAACAAAGTCGAGTGCTATGCTCGAAGTTTATGCAAACGCGTAGCGCAAGCTGTAACCAAAGGAGGCGCGTGGGATTGGGTCGAGCGCCACGCACGAACCGTCAAAGTTGTATTTAAATCATATTTTATAATGTTCTCATGTTTATCGGGGTATCAGATGCTTTTTTCAAAATAAATAAGTCAGGCTTCCTTTAATAATAGGAGCAAATATGCAGGTTTAGGTATTTAATATGACCAGTCCCTAATTCAGTACTGTAGACACCTCTTGATGATGGTATATCAGGAGATTCATAGCATCTCTATTTACTGAAAATTTGATCAAAAAAGACTTACAAATAAAAAAGTTGTGGCTAAAAATGTAAAATCAGATGATTTTTTTTGGACTTCATTCAGACAATTCAGGAAAATTGGTGTTGGACCACATAGTCCATTTCTTTGCTAATATCCCACTTTAAGGGACTATTTTCAAGCGCTGATTTTGCAACAAACTTGTGTGGATAGCTTGAGCTATCTACTAAGTGATATCCCTCCCCCGCCCCCACCAATCAATGTTGAGGGTCCCAACGACCGTGGAGATGAAACGGTTCCGAACAACATTGAATGGGGGGACTGGGGGGTTGATTTCAACGAAGTCCTCAAAGTGGTTCAACAGTTATTTCCGGAATTGTCTGAGGCAATTGGTAAATGGTCAATATGACAACTGTCTATAGGAAATAACTCGTGTTCTACACATTGCATAATCTTCTAATTTGGAGAGTGGCAAGATATGTATATAATTGTTATATACGGTAAAGATAAAGTAAATACGACATTTACATTGTTAGGGACTGGTCATTTTATGCGTGATTATGGCCCGTTTGTATGGTAAATCACTCAATATGACAACCGTCTATAGGGAATAACTCGTCTTTTATACATTGCATAATCTTCTAATTTGGAGAGTGGCAAGATATGTATATACTTATCATATATGGTAAAGATAAAGTAAATACGGCGTGTACATTGTTAGGGACTGGTCATTTCATGCGTGATTATGGCCCATTTATATGGAATGCGCGAGTGTTACATGTAGTCTTACATAGGGTGCAACGGGTGAAATTCATTATTTAAACTAATTATATGACAGTGGTCTATTATGCAACAATCAATTAAAATCCTTTTTGTTATCGCAATGCGTTTCTTTTTTGATAAGGGACCGGTCACAACCGCATTATAGACGCTATAAAGTAATAACTATTGTGTCAATTATTGTAGCGTTGTATTTGCCATGGAATGATTGTATTTTCTTTGCATTTACTTAACTTGACGGTTATAATTTATCTTCCGTGTTTAATAAATGCATTAAAAGTACGAAATGCATTGTGACGGACTGGTCATTTTACATGTGGTAGACAGAGAGAAAGAAAGACAAACAACAACCACCGAAAAAAGTTCAAAAATAAAGAAGAACAAAAACCAAAAGAGAGAAAAAACAAAAAAAATATGTGACAAACAGATGAATAAAATAAGCCAGTAAATGAGCCACGCGAATAACGAAAATGTTATATTAAATACATTATTAAAAACACCAATGGCTCCCGCCATGAGGATTTGAACCCGTGTCTATGCCCTTAAGTATGAATATAGGCCAACGCGCTAACCAATTGAGCTAATCGCCCATCTATGCAATATCAAGTCAAATCAAGTGTCATATTATCTTCGGCTTTAGAAATTAGCACTGATTCACAATACACCTTTCATAGTAACGCCTTATAGCGTATTTATATTCAGAACCATGCCCTCGTACTATCAGAGTATGGACAACCGTTGCGTTTGTCCATCCATTGAAAAGCATGCACAACGGTCGATTGTCCCCGATAAATAATAGAACTAACTCCTATTATCTATTTAATTTAGACGGACAATCGTGTACACGCGTGCAATTCAATACGGTCAACCGTGTAACGGTTGTCCATCACCGCGTCATTAGAATTCCAAAGACCGGGTTCGGCGAATTACCTACAATGTAATGTTTATACCACTGTGGACGGTGCTATTTAATATAATTCTCTTTATTTAGCTTTGGCCTTGTTATTATAATGTTATAAATGTAATAATTCTGTAATAAATGATTGCCGCGGTATGCTACGCGAGCAATGTCGTGCGCTGTGTCCGAGCCGCTGGGAGCGATATGCGCGAGGCGTGTCAATCGATGTGCACGAGGAGTGTCTATCGCTGTGCGCGTGGCGTGTCGAGCGCTGCGCGCGAGACGTATAGATTGTTAATCATGATAGTTAGTTACCATCTCATTGTTCATGTTATTTCTTGGTAACAAAGTCGAGTGCTATGCTCGAAGTTTATGCAAACGCGTAGCGCAAGCTGTAACCAAAGGAGGCGCGTGGGATTGGGTCGAGCGCCACGCACGAACCGTCAAAGTTGTATTTAAATCATATTTTATAATGTTCTTATGTTTATCGGGGTATCAGATGCTTTTTTCAAAATAAATAAGTCAGGCTTCCTTTAATAATAGGAGCAAATATGCAGGTTTAGGTATTTAATATGACCAGTCCCTAATTCAGTACTGTAGACACCTCTTGATGATGGTATATCAGGAGATTCATAGCATCTCTATTTACTGAAAATTTGATCAAAAAAGACTTACAAATAAAAAAGTTGTGGCTAAAAATGTAAAATCAGATGATTTTTTTTGGACTTCATTCAGACAATTCAGGAAAATTGGTGTTGGACCACATAGTCCATTTCTTTGCTAATATCCCACTTTAAGGGACTATTTTCAAGCGCTGATTTTGCAACAAACTTGTGTGGATAGCTTGAGCTATCTACTAAGTGATATCCCTCCCCCGCCCCCACCAATCAATGTTGAGGGTCCCAACGACCGTGGAGATGAAACGGTTCCGAACAACATTGAATGGGGGGACTGGGGGGTTGATTTCAACGAAGTCCTCAAAGTGGTTCAACAGTTATTTCCGGAATTGTAGTTGTTCACCTTATAAAACCGCTCGAAATCAAGCGTTTCTTTGCGGGGTTAATACGCTCGTATTACCAAATATGGCGAATAGTCATTATTCATGAGGCATAACATCCAATCGCACAACGACACTCTTGGGGTTGGTCAATCATAGTACCATTCATTTATTTATTGATTTATTTATAACAATAGGCTGAAGAGCCAGGACAAACCCAATAGTGACAAGCACTAAATTAAAGGGATGCCCGAACATCAAAAATAAATAAAAAGGGACAGACCAAAAAAAAATCACAAAAGGGGAACAAGACAAATGAAAGGGAAAAACAAAAAGGGACCAGACGGATGAAACAAATGGAACTGGCTACAGGAGATGGTGGCAAACAGCAGTCTTGAAGGATGTTAAGGTAGTACTCTTGACAACAACATCAGGGAGATAGTTCCACAAAGTGGGAGCAAAAGGATAGAAAGACATTTTGGAGAGAGAAAGTCTGCAGAAAGGGGGATAAAGGGCACAGCTGTTGAGGTTGCGAAGATTGGGTCTGGGATGGGGCTTGTACGGATTAGGAGACGAACAAAGGTGGTTGAAGATCTTGAAAAGATGGCAAAGAACAGCAGTATCACGACGCCTTGACAGGGGAGGGAGTTTAGAGTCCAGAAGGAGATCTTTGTGGGAAAGATTCCAGGATTGGAGGATAACTCTAGAAGCAAACCGCTGCGTTGACTCAAGCCTGTTGGTCAAGGTAATGTTCAAAGGATGCCAAGTGATGCTGCCGTACTCAAGAATTGGACGAACCAAGGCCAAGTAAAGAATCCTGCGGGTAGAAGGAGAAGAACTGTTGAAAGCCCTATGGATGTAGCCAATGGTTTTCCTCGCTTTCTTGCAGATGTAGGCAACATGCACATTCCAGGATATATTGCTGGAAATATGAATGCCAAGAAATTTGACAGAGGACACCCTCTCAATCGCCTGATTCAGTGACATCTTACGTAAATGTTAATGATTTTAGCACGTGTTCCATGCAATTACCATTTGTACAAGGCTTCGGGCGCAAGCGACCTCGCTCGAACTTCGTTCTCCGGCGATGGCATCTCAATGACGATCACTAGGCTAGCCTGGTCGGCGTGTTCAGGAGTAGCGGGCGAGAGAGGAGCGGTGGTATGATGGCTTATTTGGGCCAGTTGGTATGTCGGCAAAGGGCAGTATAAAAAGCATTTTGGGAAAGTGCAGAAAGTGTACTTTAGGCCCCAGATTCTGGACAGTAATAGTATCGTCCGATACTGGACACCCAGTATCATCCGATACTGATACAAAGTCTGTATTCCAGTATCGGGCGATACTGGAACATAATTACATATGAGTATCGTTCAATACTGGCACAAATCTCACTGGTATCACGGAAAAAGGTGTACTTCAACAGATTCTGGACTGTACTAGTATCGTCCGATACTGGAACACCCAGTATCGTTCAATACTGACACATATAAATGTTCCAGTGTCGGCCGATAATAACACAATTATGTACCAGCATCGTCCACAAATCAATAATGGTAGAATGTGTACCAGTCTCGCCCGATACCGGAAAATAAATCGCTCGATACTGGAACACAATTACTGTGTTCCAGGAAAACAGTAAAATCGTACCAGTATCGACCGATACTGGCAACTTTTATGTTCCAGTATTGAACGATACTGGTATACCAGTATCTGGGACATAAAGAGCACTTCTCCAGAATGTTTGCTTTATACATTTATTTATTAATATTACTTAGCCCGGACAACTCAGACAACTACCCGATTCAAATCATTAGAGGCCTGATGAAGGTTCTTTAAACAAAATAATTGTGTAATTGCTTATATTCACTATTTCAGTTACGGATTAATACTTGTACCAATACTAATCAACTCTGTGTTAGAGAAATTGTATGGCATAAACCCTTTTTAATCTGTTCTCCTCACAAGTATTCCGTAGACAGCTTCAAAAATGTGTTATATATTTATGATTAAAACAGGCATAACGCCTGATAGCAAGGAACAATTCAAGCTATTCTTTTTAGGTGTGAGGCAACTTCAAAATCGGCTGAACTGGTTCCTGAAATACCTTTCTTTCTTCACGTATGAATGAAAAACCAAGCTTGGAAATTATTTAGTAACAAGTGGAGTGTCTAAAGTTTCTAGATGTTGGTAAATGTTACAATAATGTCTAACGTATAAAATGAGGCAAAAAATTGAAACTGGAGATTGTTTTCAAAATAAGTTTTCGTTAATGTTTACGCCATCCTGTATTGATAACTAGTGGGGAACAGTTATTTTCAGAGAGTGCTATGATTAAAAATATTGATTCACTGTTCCTTCGGAAGTCACAAAAAGGAGTCAATTGTCGAAATAAGAAGTAGGTCATCGATTGAATGTTTAACATGATTGCCATGTTCTTGTATTAAGCGTTGAACATATTTCGATATACAATAATTATGTTATATGGCTTCGCGTTGTATAACGTCGATATTTCTTGACGCTAACTTGACCAATTAACAGAGCGGTAAAGTGAGACCGCGGACAATAACTATTGTCTATCGAGGTCGCAATCTGTTCAATATCAGGCAAATTCAAAAACGGTCTCTCTATAATAGCCCGTCGTCGCAGAGTCAATTAACTACTACATCGACTAATTTAAGCTACCTATACGTACTTGCGAAATACAGCAACATCGTATAGTAGATGACACCCTGTACAGTTCAAGAATGAAAATACTTGTGTTTTCACAATAAAATGACAAATTTGTTGTTCGTTGTGAAAAACAGCAAGTTCTTTACCACAAAAATAAGAGGCGCCCTCTTCAGTTCATAATAGAGATGATGCTTCCTAGGATCAACCCACAAGTTGGAAATAAGAAACGACAATATAATATACAAACGAATTTAAGGTCTTTTAAGAGCTGATCCTACTCCAATACGCTCCAACGCTGAGAGCAAGAGTTGTCAAAGCTACGTTTGTCACAAAATGTACCAACGCTCGCTCTGCCGCTCATCGGGGATCTACGCTGAACGCTAGCGTTGGTCAACGCTCGACCAAATCAGCAAATGCGTCAAACTGTCTCCCAAAACGCCGTCAATTTGTATTTCTAGCACATCACAGGCATCAACATCGTAACAAACTTGCTTATGCCTACTGTTTAAACATACCTTGACGCACACAATATCATTACATCAGCAAAAATAGTTTGATTTGCCTGGGATTTGCCTATTTCGGCAGTATTTTCATGAATGGGAGCTCAAGAAAAAGAGAAAAAAAAGTGTGACGTCAAAAGTCGGGCAAAGTGTTCTTCTGCTTGCTGATTGGTTCGTGGACAGCAGCAACGCGCTACAACGTTGGCCTGAATTCTACTTCGCCGCTCTCACCCAAAGCGTAGGCTGATCGAATTATCGGAAAACGCTTTCCTGATCGGGTGTTGTTTTGGATTTGTTATGTGCACTAATGCACGCGTTGGAACTAAATTATTTCTTCCTAAAACCGCTGGAGTTGGATAACCAACTCCAGTGTCCGTGTCATTTTTTGAATTTAATCCGTTGTTAAGCGTTCGTCCCATTCACTTGATCACGTAACCTCGTAGGCATACTTTAACCTTGACTATCCGTGAATACGCCCGTGTCCGGCATTGTCTGTTTTTTATTATCTGAAATAAGTACCGCCCTTTACGTTAAAAGTTACCATATTGAATATTTTAATATTTAATAAAGCCCTTAAAAGTTCAAGAATGGACATTTTAAGTCAAATAAGTCAAATGCTGTTTATTTTGTATGACAGGTAAATTCCCCTCCAAATTTTAACAAGAACATTGATCTGATATGATGCTACGTTGTGCGTTTCTGTGAGATACAGTAGTGAAGGAGTCAAATGAGCATGTACGTGAATTGCAATGGCCACATCATTGTGATTTGAAATACTACACAGCAGTTTGTATTTTTGAAATTCGCTGGAGCTGAGTAATGAAAGTGGTTGTAGCACTTGGGTACAAAGGCAACATTATTACTATAAAAATAATAATGTATATACATGTAGCAGATGATATGCTCTGTGCAGCAAAATTATGGCTTTATTTTATATGAATATGTCATAATTGGAGGCGGGTTTTTTCGGCTCCCTACTGAACATGTTTTCCCATTTCATTCCAATTACCTTTTAAAATCCACATATAAATCCACATTTATACTGTATTCGGCACATTTTAATAAACATTTTTATTTCGATTACTTTTCATTTAGTAATAATAAAACGTTTTCCGATTACTTTTCATTTAGTAATAACTTCACAATAAATGTTTAAACATTTGCTTGTTTTCCGCACATTTACATATACAAAATATGCAACTTTTGTTAACGTTCTGTACCATTACGGCAAATTACATATTGCTCTGAAAAGTAATGTTCCAGCTATGTCTTGTCTATCCCATAGTCAAATTACAGCGATATCGACAATAATAAGTCATTGTGTTTTACGCTATCTACTTTGATCCGTAAAATCTCAGTGCCTTTAGGACCATATCGCTGCAATTTTAAGTATGTGATAGCCAAGACATAGCTCTAACAGGATATCTACTTTGCATAGCGATATAAGATTTGCTGTAAGGGTACACTGCCCTCCCATGACAAAACTGTAACGGCATAACAGACAGTTTTGTCAAAATTGAGTAATTACCATTAGTAGGACTAGGGTTGCAATACATACCCATTTCACATATAAAACACTTCAGTTTAAAGCCCTAAACACTAACAAAATACACCTACAGAATTATATGACATTGCAAGCCCCTGCGATGTATTTTGTAGACGCGAGAAAGCACCTCTTCATCATCAGGGCGTCCCCCGGAGGGGAGGTCCCACAATGCAACAGGTTCTTCTAGAAGTTTCCTCCTCACGCCTGTTCGCTCGGAAGGTAATGTCAATGTGTCTTTTTTCTCTAGTATAAATCTGCCTTGTTTTGCGTTTTAATCAGTTGTATAGTTTAGTGACGGGTCGTAGGAGTTGGTGGTTCTGTATAGCACATTACTGTTCCTTCGAATTGTTTGTTAGCAGCCCCAATGCCATTAATTATGCGTTTTTAATATTTACAGGCTTGATTTTTATAATAGGACCTGCGTGTTAGCTCACAGAACACTACGGTACGCAGTACAAATAGCGCGCACCATATATGGCTAGGGCAACAGCCCAAGTGAACTACCCGGGGGTGCCCCCCTTACAACAGCGACGGGATCTCCTGCTAGGCCATTCATTTGTGCGACGGTTTGGTGCGTTCATTCAGCGCGCTTCGCCACCATACTTCAGATCTGGGGGTAGGCACAGATAGTCAAGCAAGTCCGCGATACAGTTTGTGGTATGTCCGTTGGTTTCACCATTTACATGGATATCATAGGGTTGTGTTACAATAACATAATATAATCGGTTGGTTGCATTATATTATATGCGATTGTAATAATATTATAATAGTAGGCCTGTGGATTTCATTTCACAATATACGCAAATGCAATGATTTGGTATGATATTTATTAGGCCCGACGGGACTAAGAACAGGTAGACTAATTTATTATTAGGCCCGTTGGTTTCATTATACATATTGAGGGTGAATTGTCGTGTGATGATAATATCAGCCCCAGGATTCATTTAATTGTTTCATGCTCTGTGAATATCAGGGCGTGACGCGTGTGCCTCATGCTTAACCATGAGGTTAATTTATTTTTTATTTTTTAGATAATTGATTTATTGATTGAATAATTGGTTAAATGTGTGATAATATTAGATTGATTGATTGATTGATTGATTGATTGATTGATTGATTGATTGATTGATTGATTGATTGATTGATTGATTGATTGATTGATTGATTGATTGATTGATTGATTGATTGATTGATTGATTGATTGATTGATTGATTGATTGATTGAGTGATTGAGTGATTGATGAGTGATTGATTGATTGATTGATTGATTGATTGAGTAATATTAGGCCGATTGATTGATTGAGTGTGTGATAATATTTAATAGGGCGATTGAGTGATTGATTGAGTGATTGATTGAGTGTGTGATAATATTAGGCCGATTGATTGATTGATCAATTGTGTGATAATATTAGGCCGATTGATTGATTAATCGATGGATTGATTGATTGATTGATTGATTGAGTGTGTGATAATATTAGGCCGGTTGATTGATTAATTGATTGATTGATCGATTGTGAGATAGCATTAGGCCGATTGATTGATTGTTAGGCCGATTGATTTAGTGTGTGATAATATGAGGGCATGAGGCCGATTGATTGATTGATTGATTGTGTGATAGTATTTGGACGATTGATTAGGTGATGGATTGTGTGATTGATTGTGTGATAGTTTTAGGCCGATTGATTGACTGATTGAATGATTGTGTGATATTGTTAGGCTGATTGATTGATTGTGTGATAGTATTGATTGGTTTATTGATTGATTAATCGATTGCGTGATTGTGTGTGATAGTGTTAGGCCGATTGATTGACTGATTGATTGAGTAGGTGATAATGTTAGGCCGATTGATTGATTGATTGATTGATTGATTGATTGATTGATTGATTGTGTGATAGTGTTAGGCCGATTGATTGATTGATTGATTGTGTGATAGTGTTAGGCCGATTGATTGATTGATTGATTGATTGTGTGATAATGTTAGGCCGATTGTTTGATTGATTGATTGTGATTGTGTGATAGTAGGGGGCCGATTGATTGATAGATAATATTGGGCCGAATGATTGATTATGTTAGGCCGATTGATTGATTGATTGATTGATTGATTGGTGGATTGATTGATTGATAATTGTTGAGTGTGTGATAATATTAGGCCGATTGATTGATTGATTGATTGATAGATTGCATAATTGTTTGAGTGTGTGATAGTATTAGGCCGATTGATTGATTGATTGATTGAGTGTGTGATAATATTAGGCCGATTGATTGATTGATTTATTGCATAATTGATTGCATAATTGTTTGAGTGGGTGATAATATTAGGCCGATTGATTGGTTGATTGCATAAGTGTTGAGTGTGTGATAATATTAGGCCGATTGATTGATCGATTTATTTAATGATTGATTGAGTGTGTGATAATAATATTAGGCCGATTGATTGATTGATTGAGTGTGTGATATTACGAGGCCGATTGATTGATTGATTGATTGATTGAGAGTGTGATAATATTAGGCCGATTGATTGATTGAGTGTAAGTGTGTGATAATAATATTAGGCCGTGGGTTTCATAATAAGGGTGAATTGTCTTGTTTTGTCTTGTGATGTTAATGTCAGGCCCAGGTTTTGTAATTTTTTTTAATTTTTTTTTTTACATTTTATCCTGCTCTGTGATTTTCAGGGCGTGGCGATGGTCTACATGCTTAACCATGTGGTTAATTCTTTCTTTTTTTAATACATAATACTTAATTGTTAGTATTTTTTATTATAGTCTAACAGTTTCAAATTGGCGATGCCTGCTTACTGCAGCTACTGAAAGTGAGGGCGCGAGCGTGAAAGCAACAGGCGCACTGTGTATTATATGTGCGAAGCGTGCGTGCGGCAAATTCTTGTGCGTTTGGCCATAATCCGCGTGTACGCATGGAGTGCTCTTGCGCGGGGAGCGTTACGAACCTTATCGGCTCGCCTATGAAACTATTGCTCACAATGCCGTGTTAGCTTCAGTCTGCCTATGGGTAGCGTTTCTATGGCCACTGTGTCAGAATTTTATTTCACCACTTTGTGGTCTATTTTAATGTTCCCTGGGCCTGCATGTTTTTCAACCAGTGCCGACTATACCCACTTGTTGTTACTAACGGGGATGTGCATTACCACGGTTTCGTTGCCCAGTCACTTTTGACAACATTGGTGATGCAAGCTCCAATTACGTTTCAGCCCGGTCTTGCCTGGTTATTTGTCACAGTGTTGGTATTTGATAGTCATGTCGTGTTATGTCATTGTTGTGTCTATAGTTATTTATATGGATAATGCTTACCAGTCTCGCTCTCTACAGCATCCTAGTAACTATAGTATGTATTTCTGTGCACTGTATGTTCAATTATTTCACTCGTCATAAAGTAATTAGGGGGAGGGGTCGCTCACATTTTCCATAATATTCATGCGCAAGGGATCCTAAAGTGCTATAGCAAGGCTAGTCCACTGTTGGCTAGTCCCAGCTTCTCATCCAGCTAGTTCATTGTTATTTTAAATACGGATCCGACCCTATTCCAGTGTGGTCGTCTCACCATTATTTCAACCTGTTCTTTCCTTTTCAATAACACATGATAAAGGGGGCAAAGGGCATCCGTGTTACTTTTTACACGCTCTGTGCCTCTGGTAATTTCTAGGTAATTTCAGTATACAGGGGGGGGGGGGCTACTTTGGTCTTATCTGCATTATTAATTGCACTGTTGTTTTATTTATTTTTATTTTTCTGAGTTCTGATTCAAGTAGTAGGGTTTCGCATTCTTGATTGGATATTCATTTATCATTAATAAGTAAAGTTGATCTTACCACCATATTCCCACTCTCATGCCGCTGTGTAGCTTTGATAATGGACATAAATTCCCTAATTTTAAATCGAGGATAGTCGAATGGCACGGCTGTCTAAAGACATGGCAAATACACTGCCTCCGCAGTGTTTACATGTATTTGATCTGATTCAGTTTCATGTGGAGCTTTACCAATGGTAAGTTTCTTTCAATATGGTATTACGTGGACAGGTAAGATACCAGGGTTTTACTTTTCCTTGCTCCACACCTCTAGCATGGACATTCTTACGGCGCTAGGTTGATCTACATTTGTATGTCTGACACATTTAACACAGTATTTTCAATTTAAGGGCGCTCAGCATATTTGGCTTTTTTACCACAGTATTTTCATTTCGTTCATAAAAATTGCCACCGCATGTGATCATTCTGTGATGTTATACTTGGGCGCATCATAACTATTTACTTCAGGCAGGTAGCTTGCTTGGGTTCGATCATAGCCTACTGGATTTCGTTGTATATTAAAGGGAATAATTATTAATTTACTCGATAAATCGAGTAAATGAATATGAGGAACTAAATCGAATAAAGGAATATGAGGAACTTTGTGATACTGCACCCTTTCTTTTCTTTTAATTTACTCCAGGATATCTTCCAGAAGGATGACATCTCGCAAGACGACGCTAGAATTATGCACAAGCTAGCTGAATAAACTCTCACAGCACTGGGTACGACTCACACACTGGTAATATTATTTCAACAGTGCCAGTCAGCCGCACTACACCCACTGCACCACTCTCAGTCCTTAGCGCAATATATGATTATTTCTTACCAGATATGTTCCATGTATATATGAATTAACAAGAGGGGGCGAACTAATTCATGATATACAGAGAATTGGCTAGTTTATCGTGTGATTTGCATTAGTAGGTCGATTAGCAAATGCCTTGATAACTTTTAAATCCGACGTTTGGAGTATTTGGGTTCAGGATGATATCTTTGCCTTGCATGGCTGCCATACTAGCATGATTAGGACTCAGCGTTGCGGTCTTGACCATTTCAATAGGCTCTGATTCATCATCCATACTTTCATGGTCTTATACAGAAGCTATGGTAGTTTTAGCATGGCTATCTCCGCCGCTTTCAGTACAGCAACGCGTACAATTGTTTTCCTTGGTAACAGACATAGATTTACCTTTTACCCGGATCCGTATAACGATTGAATGGTATTTCAACAATTCTTTTTGAATAGTTAATAACATGGTTATCTAGCTTGGCTATCTCCTTTGTTCTGACAACTATCTATGGGGGCGACAGTATATATTGTATTGTCATCAGCACTTTTCTGGGTTTGATATAGCAGGGCTATCCTAATAGATCTGACTTGACATACTTAATAAGGATTTTCGGGGGAGGAGTTACTTCATTGCATTGTAACACTGCATATATTGTTTTTTGTTATAGTTCAACAACTTTCACGTTCTGGATCACAGGGACAAGGTCGATGTAGCATGGCTATCTCCAGTTCCTTCGGTCTAAGTCTTTTAGGGTGACAGATATAGCAGGGCTTTCTGCACCTTGGGGTTTGTACATATTGATAATCTGGGTTTGATATAGCAGGGCTATCCTAATAGATCCGACTTGGCATACTTAATAAGGATTTTCGGAGGATGGGTTACTTCATTGCATTGTAACACTGCATATAGCATGTATAGTGTATTGTTATAGAATAGATCAACAACGTTCTGGATCACAGGGACAAGGTCGATGTAGCATGGCTATCTGCAGCTCCTTCGGTCTAAGTCTTTTAGGGTGACAGATATAGCAGGGCTTTCTGCACCTCGGTTTTTACATATTGATAATGGGCAAATCAGTTCCCCATTTACATCTACAGAGCTATATATAGGTAAACATCGTTGTTTTACCATTCATTCTTAGTACGAATATTTAGGACATTTACATTAGATTTTTGACATCATGGTTAATATCACCCTCATGTTATGTTTTAGCCTCCATCATAAATAACATTCCTCGTGTTTCAATTCAGAATTCCCGACCCCATCCTCTATTACCCCCTCCCAGTGTGCCTAAGGGTTGGTGGGGTTTGCCCCATAAATGGTGCGGTGGGTGTGGAAACCCCACTCGGAGGGGATCATCCCTTCAATCATCACTGGATTTATAGACTGAATAACTTTCACTCTAAACTGTTTTATTCATATGGACCAAGGAGAAGTGTGTTATATAATAAACCTGCCCAGTGGGCAGAAAATACCAGAGATATGTTCTCCGTTCCTGATTTCGATGGCGTATACAAATGACATTGCAAGCCCCTGCGATGTATTTTGTAGACGCGAGAAAGCACCTCTTCATCATCAGGGCGTCCCCCGGAGGGGAGGTCCCACAATGCAACAGGTTCTTCTAGAAGTTTCCTCCTCACGCCTGTTCGCTCGGAAGGTAATGTCAACCACCGTCAACCCCAACCACCACCCTATTGAGGGAAAGGACATGGATATCTATTGGACAAATTGGATCCGTCAGCGTTGATCATTTAAAAATGCCCGTAGAGGGCTGGGTGTGGAAACCCCACTCGGAGGGGATCATCCCTTCAATCATCACTGGATTTATAGACTGAATAACTTTCACTCTAAACTGTTTTATTCATATGGACCAAGGAGAAGTGTGTTATATAATAAACCTGCCCAGTGGGCAGAAAATACCAGAGATATGTTCTCCGTTCCTGATTTCGATGGCGTATACAAATATAATTATTTGATGTACAAGTCTATCATGTCTATGGTGGCTCAACACAGTCAGGACCAATTATCTCAAAATTATTTAATTCGTCTGTTATGCCGTTTTGTCATGGCAGGGCAGTACTCGGCAAAAAGTGCTGCGTTGTTTTTTAATACACCTTGTATATGAACTAGAACATGTTTCACTAGCTTATTTAAAAAATCTATATTTTCCGCAAATTGTAATAATTACATTTACTTTTCATTTAGGGTCCATATCCAAACTCTCAGTGCTTTTAAATTGTTTTTCTAGCGATTTAAAAGCGCTTTTCCAACGGTATTTCGTTGGAAAAGCGCTTTGAAATCGCTAGAAAAACAATTTAAAAGCACTCAGAGTTTGGATATGGACCCTTAGTACTAATATAACTAGATACTACAAAAGACACTTCACTAAATATGTAAATGTCTCCCTAAAACCCGCACATTTGCTCGTTTTCCGCACATTTATATGAAGTAGAAAATCTTTAACTGTCTCTAAATTTTCCGCACATTGTTAATAATATATTTGTATTTAATTCATTTAGTATATATTAATATATTTAGTGTATATTAATATAGCTAAATGATACACAAGACACTTCACTAAAAATGTAAAAGTGTCTTTTAAAAACGCACATTTCCTCGTTTTCCGCACATTTCAATGAAGTTGAATGTGAGGAAGTGTATTTATTTGCATATCCTTAATGGTTGACAGGGTGGTACCGGATACAAGTAGTTTTCAGAGTTGCCCGCGACTACACAATCAGTGCGCGACTCTTAGCCAATCAGAGGCTGAAACTACATGCGGCCCCAACGTTTATTTTTGGAACGACATTGTGAAAAGTCATGATTTAGGACACGTATTTACACACCAACACTTAAAAATGCGGCTGTTTTCGGGTTCTCATTCCGACCCAGTATAGATGTATTATAATTATATCCCAGCCTGCGCCTAAGAAATGGCTTACATTATCGAAGACTATCGGACGAGAGCACCAATGGCGGGTAGCAGAAGAATGAAGAATAGCGCTACCTCGCTAGTAAATGAGGCGTAACCCATCATTTTGAGAGCACCAAACCGGGGTAAGCTACTAGGCTAGTATTTCGCGAGTAATTTACGCTAAATCTTATACCTGACGGGACCCAAGAGTAAGTTGAAGCATAACAGTTAATGCTGTAACTAAATGATAATTTCTGATTTGCCCGATGGACGATTACATAGATATGATGATAAATGGGAGATTTCTATCATACATTTCATAATCAATGCATTATTTACTCAATGATACATATCGAGGGTTGAGCGCCAGAAGGCCGTAACTCAAAAATGCTATTCTGAGATAACTTTCAAATATTCGGGACTCATTACAATACACTGTAGCACCCAACTTATAACTCTAGTCTAGTCAAATTAAGAGTGTTTATGAGTTATCTCTTTATGGTTCTGACAATCTAGATTATATGGATTATTTTGGTGCCAAAATCTCATTTCGCCCAAAAGTTGAGTTACGGCCTTCTGGCGCTCAACCCTTGAATGACCAGTTTATCATAAAATATTTTAAATCTATCCACAATGATGCATACAAAATTGTACAAATAATTTCAAACAATCAATCAACCAACCAATCAATCAAATTAATTAATTAATCAATGAATTAACATGAAATTAAATATTATTGAAATAAACGAATACATAAATAAATAAATGAATAAACACATAGGGGAATATGGGGCAACTGGTCCGTTGGGCAACTGGTCCGAAATGAAGGATTTTGTAATTGTATGGGCATACTGCTTTCTTTTGACAAATCCTTACCTTCTACATTCCAAAACATTTGCAACTTTAGGGTATTTACATATGTGATATTCTTCAGATCTTTGAAGCCACCTCCTTGAGTGACTGATTGAAAATTCACAGATAGTATGGGCGATTTATAAAGATGGGTTTAGATCATGTTTAATGTAATTTATATGATTGATAGATATGCAACAGTAAATATATACATGCAGTACAGTCATCTTAAGATGCTAAGTGCATATTGCATTTGATGGGTGCTATATTGCAGTGTGCTCGAGACTTTCCGAAATATGATTAAACCATAGGTTGTGGTTGTAGCGCATTCGGTTCTACACGCCTGTATCTTTTGAGCCATATTTGAAATATATTTCTTGTCATTGACAGGCCATGGACAGGCCAAGAAACGAGTAATAGCCATGGACGGCCCGTGGACTCATGTCCAGACTGTCTCGCCAATACAGTATTGCCAGGCTTTATTTCAAGTAGCCTAATTGGGCTAATAATTGAAACTAAAATCTACTCAAGAAATGCTATCGCGACTTTTCTCAACATTTTAACTTTTTATTTCATAAAATCTTAAATACTAAGCAATACTTTTGACAACAAATTGAAGTTCAAAGCTAGACATTCTGTATACAACCACGCAAAAACAACCACGCAAGCAATTGGCAGATCAAGCGTCCATCGGCCACACGCTCACATGCTGGGGGAACATGCTGCGGCGTGATTTCAGGCTCGCTTGACCAAGAGACGCTAGAGTATTGCCACATGAGGTAATTTGAAGTTCACATTGGGCTCACTTTTAAAACTAAAATCTGTTGTAGCCATACTGAATCGGGCATTTTCTCGACATTTGAACATTTTATTTTACAAAATCTGAACAGCAGTAGTGTTTATAACAAATTAAAGTTCAAAGAATGAATTTTATAACATATCAAATGATAAACTTAACATTTTAAAGCCCAAAATATGCTGATCCACCCAACTTAGCATCGACGGTTGAAGCTATTTACAGACAGTTATGGAGTGAATGGAATTATTGTGAACATGAAATATCTTCTAATACCATATCTAGAGATATATCCCACCGATTTTGCAAACAACTGACTGTGCTATTTGTATATAATGTATTTATTTTGTGTACTTTATTAAATTTCACAATGACCCCCACTAGTGTGATGGCCTTCCTACCAAACACCCTAGTCAAACCGCGTAGTCGGTCGGTCCAAACTGCCGGAGCAGGTACCCAAAGCGCCGTAGGCACTAACAGCTGGTGCAATAACTCAGAGTTGGGAGGACAAACTTGATTTGTAACCGCGGATACTGCTCCATAGCCGTGGTCAGGAAAATTTCAGAACTTACAGCGAACGGAACCGTAATGGACCGTAAAATGGCGCATGTTGCTAACTTGGGATATTGGTGGTTTGGATTCAATATTAAGGGCAAACAAATTTCAAGTCATGTTTTCTTGAATATAGAAGGTGCCTCAGCTATTTCATCAACTGCTACATGTTAATTGATTGTTATAAATACTATGTGAACCAAAGTATGATGAATTTTGAAAATGTTGAAAAATAGTGATGAACCTACGATGCCTCTGGTCAATACAATAATAGTAGACTTAATCATCAAAAGCTCAGACTGTTACATAATTATTAAATTACAGTATTAAGAAATCAATCCTGTACCTTGAAACACTCCGGCGTCTGATATGATGTCGCGGCAATACTTCATAGCCATACAATAACAGAGCTACTGCCCAGTGCATCATAAGAATTAACCAACAAATGGTTAAGTTTTAACCAACCCCATTTTAAATATGAAGCAGATTAACCAACAAATGGTTAAGTTTTAACCAACCTCATGTTAAATATGAAGCAGATTTAACCAACAAATGGTTAGGTTTGAACCAACCCATGCTATATATCAAGCAGGATTTACCAACAAATGGTTAAGTTTAGCAGAATTAACCAACAAATGATTAAAAGTGTTAACCAACCACATGTTAAAGTTTAGCAACAACAAAAAATTACCCAACATTTTGTAACCACTGTTGGTTAAAACATATTAACCAACAAATGAGTTAAAATGGTAACCAACCATAGGTTAGAGTTTAACCAACAGCTGTTGGTTACGGTTTTAACCAACCAACTGTGTGGTTCACCTCGTAACATCCGGTTTGTTAATATTTTAACCAACATGGTTAAAGATTTTGACCTTTGTTCTGAGTGTATCATTAAAAAAAACGCACTTTTGATCATTTTCCGTTCTATTCACTAGCCAATAAAAAAAAGACAGACCTACTGTCAAACCCGCATTTTAATTCATTATCAACACTTTTACTACACTTTCATTTCTTCAAAAACGAACATCTCCGAAAACCCCGCACTTTTTACCATTTTCCGTACTATTCACTTACCATGAAAAAAAAGCAACACACCTTCTGTCAAACCCGCATTTTAATTCATTACCAACAGTTTTATTCACTTTCATGTCTTTTAAAACGAACATCTCCGTGGAGAAATCCGCACTTTTCACAATTTGTCAGCACTATTCACTGTCCAAGAAAATAAGCAACACACCTTCCGTCGAACCCGCATTTCTATTCATTACCAACACTTTTATTTCACTTTCATGTCTTCAAAAACGAACATATCTACAAACACCGCACTTTTGACAAATTTCCGCACTATTCACTAGCCAAGAAAAAAGCAACAGACCTTCTGTCAAATCCGCATTTTAATTCATTATACGCAGTTTTATTTCACTTTCATTTCTTCAAAACCAACGAACATCTCCGGAGGAAAATCCGCACTTTTGACTATTTTCAGCACTATTCACTGCCCAAGAAAAAAACCAACACACCTTCTATCAAACCCGCATTTCAATTCATTCCCAACACTTTCACTTTCACATCTTCAAAAACGAATATCTCCGAAAAAACCCTCGCACTTTTCACCATCTTCATGATCTTCTGCGCTATTCACTGTCCAATAAAAAAAAAGCAACACACCTTCCGTCGAACCTGCATTTTTGTTCATTACCAACACTTTTATTTCACTCTTTATTTCTTCAAAAACGAATATCTCCGAAAAACCCGCACTTTTCACCATTTTCCGCACTATTCAATGCCCAAAAAAGCGACACACCTTCCATCACTTTATAATTCATTAGGCCTAAATACCTTATTGTATATTCATTTCTTCTTAAACAAGCATATCTAAAAAAACGCGCTTTTGATTTTCCGCCAAACCGCATTATTCACTGTCCACGAAAAAAAGCAACACACCTTCCGTCGAACCTGCATTTCAATTCATTACAACACTTTCATTTTACTTTCATTTCTTCAAAAAATGAAAATATCTGAAAAATCCGCACCTTGGGCGAATTTTTGACTATTCACCGGTCAAGAAAAAAAACCCAGATCTTCTATCAAATCCGCATTTTAATTCATTATAAACAATTTTATTTCACTTTCATTTCTTCAAAAACAACGAACATCTCCGGGGGGGGGGGGGGGGGGGGGGGAATCTGCACTGTTGAACACTTTCCGCACTATTCACTGCCCAAGAAAAAAAAACCCACACATTCTTTCAAACCCGCCTTTTTTATTTCACTTTAATTTCTTCACTATTCACTTTCGAAGAAAAAATAGCAACACACCTTCCGTCGTAACGGCATTTTGATACATTGCAACACATTTATTTTACGCTCATTTCAATGTGTGGAAATGACTCGCAGATGGTAATTTACATCATGTTCGTTATACATGGTGTATCTTCATTTCAGATAAGAACACACAACCTGCCAATCAATTCCCTATTATGCCGGTGCGAATCATCGATATAGAAGGCAAGGTCGCAAATGACGCCATTCGGCACTATCCAGACAAAAACAAAGAAACAATCAAGCAGCAACAATGATCATGATGGTGTGATTGTGAGTTTTAACAAGATAACCCTTTCGAAACTTTCGGACATAATGAATGATACAACCTTGAGCGAGAGTGAAAACACATACTCGGCGAGCGATCGGTAATTCAATAACTCACTCTAGTGCCAACGGACGCAGCGCAAATCATGTTTCGCTAATACGTATTTTGATTGTAACATACATATACACCTAACACAAAAAGCCCCTGACCAGGTGCTTTGATGTTGGCTAATCCAAAAACAATTATCGGTACCAAAAATCTGAGATATACATTTAATGAGCAAAGGACCTCTATGGATTTGAATGGGAATCAGCCCATGATGAATGTTTGTAACTTCTCTAAAATAAATTGACATGATTCTGCCAGGAGCATGTCAATAAAGATTGGTATATAACTGTATTTGTATTCAGCGGCATTCAGAGTGTATGAAACAATCGTTAAATGGTCTAAAACTCATAAAAATAACATATTTAGGGGAGTAAGATCCAAAGGCAACTTGATTACAAACATATTAAGCCTAAACCAGATAACTAAACTGCTCACAAAAAGTATCGAAACACTTAGAAATGATCCAATATAAGACGGCTCGACAGGGTATGCATTAATCGAAGCAAATAACCAAGTGCATAATTTTGTTCTGCGTATTTTGACACCTCGATCGATGAGATACGATGTTGCGGAACGGAGTTATTGTCATTTCAATGGTCGTGGGTCCAGTTTCAAAAGTGGCAATCATCCTATAGAAAGAGGTTCGCATTACTGTTTAGAATGATCAGATTCGTGATTTTCAATAGGAATGAGTGTCACTTTTGAAACTGGACCCACGACCATTGAAATGACAGGTTCACACGACCCCAATCTTCTTTCCTTTTCGGGAAGTATGTATTACCCATAATCCCTTGCAAATATATAGTCTCGTAATAATCATAGTAATCTGACCAAAAGACCAATTTATCAATTCAAACCAAATATGATGGAACTATGAAACATCGACGATCAGTAAATGGTTTAGTCATAATTAATGGCTATTATTTGAGGGATTTTCCTATTTTTTTGTAATTAAGAAAATGGACTAATTAACTCATTATATATTCCTTGGACAGATTTGTGCATAATGTGTATGAACTTCCATATTTACCAAGTTAGAGCAAGTCGCAAAGAAAAAGAAAAAAAGGATATTCATTTATAGTTTGTAGTCGACTTCGTGTAAACCCTCAAATCAGTTTGTTGAATTTAAAGTGAGCCGCCGAACGATGAGAATGAAAATAAAATCTATCATTGTATTATACGAAATGTTTCACCTATTTTGAAATAGGTCTGTAGTCTAAGGCCGTGTTCCCACATATAACAAAATCCCGAGTAGTCTAGACTAGTCCGGACCCGGTCTGGTCTATATCGCTAGTGGGAACGCAATTCAAATAGGTCCCGGTCAGGACTCAAAGTGTTTTGTTATTTTTTGTAGTCCCGGTCCAGACCAAATCAATAATTTGTCATGTGGGAACGCGGTTCACTCGAGACTAGTCGAGAACCGGGCCACTTGACCCGGAAGGAAATTGTGACCTTTACGATAACGAGAATATTACTGCCCCTTGTGTAGCTACGGCGCGAGTGTTATACATAAAGTCGCACGCGTTATAAAGGAAGTCGCGCGCGTTATACATAAAGTCGCGCGCGTGATGAAATAAGACGCAGTGATCGTCACGATTTAGGTAAACAACTTAATAAAACAGTATTACAGCTCTAGTTTGTGGTTTATATCAACTATTGAGACCTATTTTCTTATGCGAAATCGATAGTAGCTATTTCTATTATTTGTATCCTATTTCCATATCATAAAATGGAATTTTACTTAACTTATAGATGAGTTTTCCGGCGATTTTTGAATGATTTAAAGATTGACATTCGGGTATAAGTGGATTTTGTTATTAGGCCACATTAGACCACTTTGCTGAGTCACAGTTGTGACGACCACTTTTATGTGGGATCGCAACTTTCAAGTTGGTCCAACTTCTATTTATGTGGGAACACGGCCTAAGTTATGTCTAATTAATATGCTACGGTTGATACTACAAAAGATACTTCTCATTTCAATCAATTGGGGGATATCAATGTCTTCAAAAGAAAACCCACACATTTGCTCATTTTACGCTCACTTCAATCAAGTTGAAATTGTTTAACTCCCTTATTTCAAAAATCTAAATATTCCGCACATTTTAACAATACATTTACTTTTCATTGAATAATAATAATATAACTAGATAGGGTACTACAAAAGACATTTACTTTTCATTCATTTGGTACTAAGTAATTATAACTAGATACTACAAAAGACACTTCACTAAAATATCCCCTCCGAAAATATTTAAAATATGCAATGAAAATGGTGCAATTTGGTGCATACTTTTAACCAAATCTTTGACGAATATGTGTTCAAAATAATCAAATGAGATGTGTATAATGGGAGACTATCACAAGACAAAATACATTGGTTGAAAAATGCGACACACCAGTGGCGTAGCTAGGTTTTTCATATTGGGGGAGGGGCAATATATGAAACTGAACAAATATTGTTTACAAAACAAATGCGCGCGAATTTTGACTCTACATTTATTTTAGCTATGATTGAGGTACATTTTGGTTCTAAACCAGCTAGTACCCAGAAATATTGCCCCATTTTGGGGACACATGCGCGCATAGCGTGCGATCAATGTCCATATGTGTACTTTTGACTTAAATAATGAATTGCGTACTAACCAATTGTCGAGGGTACATTGCGTTCACGTTGCTATTATGGTGATGAAAGCGCCCGTAGGCCCCTTGCTATTGTAAGTTTGTAACAGCTCGTAGGTGATCATTAACTACATTAGTAGTAGACCTGTCACCAGAGGGCCTTCTATATACGTGCGATCTCATGATTATGATCATCCCCATCAAGGGCCGGGCATCATCGACATCTAGCATCTTCCATTATCATGATCCCAATTCACTATTATCTTCACTCATCAATCATCATCATCATCAATCATCATCATCATCATCATAATTAGACACTTTTCAGCCTCAGGGTTATTAAAAAAGTAGGGGGACATTGCTATTATGTCCCCCCCCACTTTTTAAGTGTCCCCATGCCCCCCCCCCCCCCCCCCCCACCCCCGTATATCACGCCCCTGCCTGGGACGATGATCAAATTGATATAGGTACTATTTCTCCGAACCATACACCAAACGCGCAAAGTTTGTTGTTCCCTTACGTAAATGTTGACCAATAAGGCTACGATAATAGTCACCGCTTATTATCATTTGTTATTGGTCAATCACGGAGGCGTGTAAGAAAATTTGCGTACTTACCGTATTTATGAGATGACTACCAGGCTCGAATACTGTGTTTGGTAGCATGATTCTGATAGATCCATTTTTATCCATTTTTTTAGGGGGTTTTGTCCGTATGTGTTGTGTTATCACGGACCAGTTACTGCCTTATAGCGTGGTTCGTTTGTGGTACCAAAATCTTAAAAAGTAAGGGTGTAGGTTGGTCGAAAATTTGATATGTTGTGTATTATATTCATACCTACTGCATGAGCATATTTTTGAGGTCCAGAATTAGGCGTTACTAAGATGTTTTTGGGCCGTAACCAAGGCACGTTCTCTGTTTCACATTTAGGTATCACGCTAAGCCATGGCGGGAAAAAATGTAGGGCCATATTTAATGCTCCAAGTTCTATATTATTATCGCGTTCGATATTGCGTACAGTGTTCCGGGAGCATAATAATAAGGCCAGAATCTTTTGCGTGCGATTTCACTATGTGTTAGGATGTACAGTGATGCGCCCCTACGATAGTTTCTACGCATAAAGAAGTAGACCCCGAATTACATGGAATTAAAATGTGGTTTGTGTTTGTATTTATTAGAAAAATGTGGATGTGTGAGTAGAGTATCATGGGAGTTCATCATCTACTGTTTCCCCATCTCATATGCCAAGAATCTAAAGAACATGGCAATTCGGTACCTCACGAAGTGGACCGGACTATCAAGAAGGCGCACCAACTCATCTTTTATGTATAGGAAGAGAGACAACTAGAGACTACAACTAAAGGCCCTCTCCTCCTACCTCAATAGTGTAGGATGTTATGTAATTTTGCTTTTTTTTTTGCTAAGGATAGTTTTTTTGGTTTTATTGGCTAAAGTAAACCCTCAGGTATCAGAAATCCATTGGTCACATTTTTTTTTCCATCTGCCGATTGGCCGCCATCTTGGATTTCAAAATGGCCGCCATTTCCAATATAATTTACCCTATAACTTTTGTTCTGAGCAACATATGAAGTCAAACTTGGTGGCAAACCACATGTTTTTAATACAAGGGAGTTCACAAGTGCTCTAGCTATGTTTCTATGTCTAACATACATGCATGGCCGCCATCTTGGATTTCAAAATGGCCGCCATTTACAAAAAATATATTTTGCCATATAACTTTTGTTCTAAGCAACATATAAAGTTGATTTTGGTGGCAAAATCCATGTTTTCAAGAGTTGTTTACAAGACAAGAGAGTGTATAATAGCTGATCTGTTGTTATATATTATTTGGCTGATAGTAGTAATTATTAGGGTAACTATTAGGGTGGTTTAAAACGGGCTGTAAGTAGCGCAACTCCAACCTTCTGCTCTACCACAAATTCTTCCTTTCCTCTATCTCCCATCTTGCTCCTTACTCTGCATGCATCTCCAATGCACCTTTTTCCATGCTTTGCTTTACTATAGGTTGTAGATACAGGAGGCAATTCCATCAGCCCTCCTGTCCCTAATCGCTTCTATTGCAGTTACCCATCTCCACGTCCTCGAAGACTAAGATGCATTGCAATGTAGTGCATGTTAGTCGCGTGCCACCTGGATGGCCAAACCTTGCGGTTAGTGCTAACTGACGGAGCTCTGGGGGGGGGGGGGGGGGGGGGGCAATGGTTGGTAGTTCTAGGACTATTGATCATTGCTTTTTAGGTTTCACTTTAAATCACTGAGACCCGGGTAGAATATACTCATTAGTAAGTATTCTACAAGAAGGACAACAAACCATGCTGCAGGAGTTGCGACCGCAGTGATTACAGCAAAACCATGATGGCAAACCAAATCAATACTAGGGTTAAATTCCCTAAAATAACGTCTCCTGGAGCAAACTCTGATTTTTCTAAATCAACTGATGACGGCATGCCCCCAAACCCGAGGGAGGAGTAAGCTTGAGGGCAGAGCGCGCGATAGAAGACCACTTGCAACTTGCAAGACCAATATTACTATATCTACCATGAATGTGAGAACTATCAGAGAGAGTCGATGCAGGGAGGAGCTGGTAACCAATCTAATTAAATGTAAAATTGACATGAACACCGCATTGTCCATGATGACCCAGTGAAGTATGAGAGCATTATAGGTGGAACTCTGATCACTACCTCAGCAACAAGAAATAAAGCAGGTGCAGCTGTAGGTGGAGTCAGGATACTACTCAATAACAGAGCACCCAGATCATTATCAAGTATCAAGCCACATTCTGATCGTACACTCATAGTCAACTTCCATGGTAACCCAGCAACAACTGTAGTGGTGACCTACTGCCCTACAAATGTGGCGGATGAAGACATCGTAGGAGATCATTACAAAAGTCTAAAGGGGGCAATATACTCCATTCCAGCACACAACATCTTGCTTGTTGTTGGCGACTTCAATGCTAGGCTTGGAAAGGATGACGCCAAATTCACTTACCATGATGACACAAATAGAAATGGAGAGTACAAGGGCGAGATCACAAATTGAAGAAGCCTATGCAAAATATCAACTAGACACTAATGACGAGGAAAAATGGAGAAATTATAAGGAGGCTAAGAAGAGCCTAGGGGAGGCTTATGATCATGTGAAAGAGGAAGACTTTACCAATAAGCTTAGAGAGGTAGAAAATGCCCACATAAACTGCAAGCATGGTAAGAGTTGGAAACTGATCAACAAAATATCAGGAAGATTGACTACAAGAAAAGGACAAATCAAAGGATCCACGCAAAAAGGAGAGACTAGATAATTGGTATACTCATTTCAAAAATCTACTTGGGAGCCCACCGCACATAAGTAATGAAGATGAGGAAATTACCACAGTACTATCAAATCTCAGCATAAAAGAAGGACCCTTTGACTTGGAGGAATATATGAGGGCTAAGAAGGCACTTGTAGAGGATGAAAGCAGTGGGGAAGATGGTATCACACCTGAAATGCTCAAAAGATGTGATTTGGATAATATAATACTCGACTTCTGCAACGATGCCTTGATGAACGGGTAAAAGCCAGTCCAATGGTCTATTCTCAACATAATACCAATACCAAAATCAGGTGATCTCAGTTTGGGAGGCAACTACCGTGGAATAAGTCTAAGCTCAATTGTTGCCGAGCTATACAACAAGATGATACTTAACAGAATCAGACCGGAGCTTGACATCCACTTGAGAGCTAATCAAAATGGCTTTCGAGTTGGACGTACCACGGTTGGCCACATTCTTGGCCTCCGAAGAATTATTAAGGGAATTAGATCAAACAACCTGCCAGCCATCATAACCTTTATAGACTTCAAGAAGGCGTTTGACACAATACACGGGGGACGAATGCTGCAAATTCTGAAGCCTATGGTATACCTGAGCAGCTTACAAATGCGATTGCAGAAATATACAAGGACACCAAGGCAAAGGTTATATCACCTGATGGGGAAACTGAGGAATTTGAAATACTGGCTGGAGTACTACAAGGTGACACCTTGGCTCCATATCTCTTTGTCATTGTTCTCGACTACACCCTAAGAGAGGCCATAGATGGCAAAGAAGAGGAGCTAGGATTCCGCTTAACAAAATGAGGGAGATGCAACAAAATGAAGCAGCAGACGAATAGGACCAACCACAGTTACTGACCTTGACTTTGCTGACGACATTGCACTGTTGTCTGAAGACGTGTCTCAAGCGCAATCACTACTTAACAGAGTGAAGACATCGGTGGGTAAAGTTGGGCTCAAAATTAACGATGTAAAGACAAAGTACATGTCCTTCAACCAGAAGCAAGTACCTGTAATCACCACAAACGAAGGTATGCCCCTTGATAAAGTGGAGGACTTCAAGTACCTTGGAGCCTAGATGAACAGTACTGAAAAGGACATCAAAACACGCAAAGCAGCTGCATGGAGAGCTTGTGGCAAACGCAGTCAGTTATGGAAGGCCAAATCACTATCCAGAAAGCTCAAAGAAAGACTGTTCATAGCTACTGTAGAATCAGTCCTCCTCTATGGATGTGAGTCATGGACAGTCACCCCAAAGCTTAGTAAACAGCTGGACGGATGTTACACTAGAATGCTTAGAACTGTGTTCAACATCAACTGGAGACAGCATGTGACAAATAAGGACCTGTACGCGGATATGCCCAAAGTCTCGGACAAGATCAGGGAGCGTAGATCAAGATTTGCAGGACATTGCTTCAGGGGGTCCAATGAGCTGGTCTCCAAAATCATACATTGGGTCCGGGCATTGGGTACCAAAGCATGGAGTTAGAAAGCGTGGTAGACCAGCCCTAACCTACATTGACTTACTAAAGCGTAACACAGGATTATAGGTAGAAGAAATCAAGACAGCTATGTTGGATAGGAAGATTTGGAGAGGCATCGTGGTTCGGGAATATCACCCGCCATAAGTCAAAGTAAGTAAGTCAAGTAATTATGCACATAGGCTAATTTATAGGCCAAATAGGCCTCTAATATTATTAACCATTTTTCTTTCCTTTCCTAGTTTTGTTTCGTTTTGTTTGTTTGTTTGGTTTTGCCTTTGATACATGCAATTGAACAAAACAGCAATTAGGCCTACCCCCTATTATAATACAATAATACCCCTCTACAATATAGAGGGGGTAGCTGCTGTGGATACAAAAGCATACATTGATTGCTCCTGGTATGTCTTCTTGTAATAAGTCCAATGCAATGTGATCAACCTAATGTATCACCAGTTGGGTACTACCGGACAATAAATACTAAGTATATGTTACTGCTAACAATTGAAATTTGTATTGAATTTACAGCTTAATTTATATATAGCAACCATTCATGTCAAATTAATGGATAACAGATAGAACTGTACACTTAATTGTCAGTAAATAACTCTTGAAAACATGAGCTTTGCCACAAAAATCAATTTCATATGTTGCTCAGAACAAAAGTTATAGGGTAAAATCTTTTTTGGGGGTAAATGACGGCCATTTTGAAACCCAAGATGGCGGCCATGCATGTATGTAAGACATCAGAACATAGATACAGTATTGAAAACATGCCCCCCCCCCCCCCCCCCCCCCCCCCAGAGCTCCGTCAGTTAGCACTAACCGCAAGGTTTGGCCATCCAGGTGGCACGCGACTAACATGCACTACATTGCAATGCATCTTAGTCTTCGAGGACGTGGAGATGGGTAACTGCAATAGAAGCGATTAGGGACAGGAGGGCTGATGGAATTGCCTCCTGTATCTACAACCTATAGTAAAGCAAAGCATGGAAAAAGGTGCATTGGAGATGCATGCAGAGTAAGGAGCAAGATGGGAGATAGAGGAAAGGAAGAATTTGTGGTAGTGCAGAAGGTTGGAGTTGCGCTACTTACAGCCCGTTTTAAACCACCCTAATAGTTACCCTAATAATTACTACTATCAGCCAATTAATATATAACAACAGATCAGCTATTATACACTCTCTTGTCTTGTAAACAACTCTTGAAAACATGGATTTTGCCACCAAAATCAACTTTATATGTTGCTTAGAACAAAAGTTATATGGCAAAATATATTTTTTGTAAATGGCGGCCATTTTGAAATCCAAGATGGCGGCCATGCATGTTAGACATAGGAACATAGCTAGAGCACTTGTGAACTCCCTTGTATTAAAAACATGTGGTTTGCCACCAATTTTGACTTCATAGGTTGCTCATAACAAAAGTTATATGACAAATTCCATTGGAAATGGCGGCCATTTTGAAATCCAAGATGGCGGCCATTCCGTGGATGGAAAAAAATGTGACCAATGGATTTCTGATAGCTGAGGGTATACTCTATCCAATGACACCAAAAAAAGCATCCTTAGCAAAAAAAAATGCACTAGTTTATAATCCTACATAACAGCCTACACTACAAGTGTATGCAAGTTGTAAAGTACCATCAAGAGACCCAGTTTGTGTTGGCCACATGGTATTCAGACCGGAAGAAAAGAAGCATTGGAAGGGAGTAAAAGAACTACACGAAAGGGAAAGACACCTGTTCATTAATGAACTCTGTATAGGGCAGCATAGTCGACATGGTCTTGGCTGAGACACGAGGCTAGGTACCTTTGACCAGCCCTTAATTGAGCTTAGTCTTTTTAGTCTCCAGTCTTCGGGTCTTTACGGTAAATGTAGGGGTATTGAGCTTGGCACGTTGCTGCTTGTCAAAAGACACCAATTTTTCGTAGACACCGTACAATGAATGTGAATGAGTTTCACTCAAATATATGGAAATGTCAAACAATGCTGGCAATGTCATGACAGTTGCTGCAGCTGAAGTGAGATGGTTCCCGGGAAAAGGCGCTTTAATCCACCATCGCCCGTCCAAAGTCGGGGGTAGTTGTAGTAGACTCGATAGAGCTGGCAACAGGATGTAGTTTGATAATCTAAACAACATGAATGACTGTGAACGTCCTAAAAAACGTCGATGGCCATGGTTTTCAATCTATCTAAGATATTTGATAGCGATTGCTGATTCTAAATCAGATAACATCAAAGCACCTGGTCAGGAACTTTATGTGTTTGGTGAATAAATTGACATGATGAAATGACGCTGGCTCTCACGAATAAAAATATTTAAAAACGATGTTGAAAATGTATGAACGTATTTAAAATGATGAATACAATTCTCCATTGAAAAAAAATATTTAAAAAAATGGATACGAATGTAAGGTTACTACTATTTTGAACCCTTGCGCATTCGGTGACGAACATACGCAAGATAGGCAGTCTTTATGTGAGAGTAGCCAAAAATAGGGGTATTTTAGTGAAAAAATAGAGATAAAAGGTCCTTCCATGAGAAAAAGGCTTTTAGTAATCATTTAACAAATTTACTGTCATTGGATGATATGTATCATGACAGTTCAAAAGGGTTTTCCCCCTCAAAAATATGGGTCTTAGGATGACGGTAGTCTTTGAGTAAATATTGATTATAGTAATGTTCAATAATGGTCTTTAGTTAGAGGAGAGCAACTAATGAAAACAAAACAGTCGCAACCGTCTAACATACGAGTATCGGAGTGACCCTGGGACCAATTATTCGCATCGTACTTTAAAAATAAAAAAGCTTTTTCAATTATATCTATGGTAGAGTTGTGTCGAACATTGCCACATATTACCCATTACGTAGCCATTGTTTCATAATTTTTATCTCAACGTTGCTCTTCAATAATTTGGACAATTGTGATACATAAAATTGTTCCATAAAACTACAAATTAGGTTAGAAAACGGCGCAATTGTTTGCATTAATAAATTATTTCAACTGGCGGCTGTTATTGTAGTAAAAAATTGATTTGAGTTTGATTTTTGTATTTCATCAATCATTTTCCTCTCATTCTTCTCACTGGCATAATATGTTGGTGTTTGTTGTCATTTATACGCTATTTATAAGGTTATTTGCCTACGTTAATGAATGCGGATAGTTATAGTCAATTATAATTCAAATCGGCTGGCGTGAGTTCATTGATACCATGAGCTCACGTAGTCCTTTTCAGTACTTCTTCAGGCAAATGAATAAGGGGGAACCATACCAAAAAGACAAGGCTATCATGTGACTAATTTTAACATAATAATTAATGTCTAAATTCGGTTTTTCACGGACATATCGGACAGGTTTAACTTAAAAATGAGTGCTCACCTGTTTCTTGACATATGCATCTATTATTCGGATGAAATTCAATCCGGTAGCCTTACACAGAAAAACAAAATTACCAATGTGATTATTGTTTTTTAAGATGGCCGACGAAGATTTTGTCTGAGACTAGTACGTATACCACTCTCAGGATTTTGCATTAATACCGGAGACGAATATACCTCAGGTATATTCGTCTCAGTTAATACCACAGTTGTTTACTTGCTTGTCATAAATAAAAAGATCCAATGCGACTTTTCTGAACACTTTTGCTAGCTCTTAGTTTCATAGCAATGTCATGAATTCGAAAGAGAACATTTAAGGACAAGTTTGAGTCTCCAAAAAGGTGAGTGAGTCCATGGTGGGACCAAAGTGGGACATAAAAATGATTCCCTTCCAACATTGTGCCTTTACCCGATACCCAAATTATAGATTTGGTACCAATCTATCGAAACTAGAGCTTACATCAGTTACGAAAATGAAAATACCCGGCGAAGAAGCACATTTTAGCGAAAGAGTACAACTAATGCACAGATTAAATACAAAATAAATCAATTTCAAATGAATCTCCACATTAAATGTGCATTAAATAATCGTGATTTAGCCGACAATTTTTTTTAAATAAGCTTATTATTATGTTTTATTATTTTTATTTTGATGAATGAAATTATGGATAATTCCAGAATCAAATGTTTAGAGACATTTCGGGAATCCCGGGTCCCAAAATGGGCCCCGGGATATCAAATTAGTCTAAAAAATGATGGATACCATGATAAAATGTGTCCCGATTTGATTTCACATTTTGAGTTTCCTATAAAGTCTGTGTAGCTAACAGTTCAAACTGCAACACATTTGATGGAGAAAAAAAATCCGGCAATTTAGCCTAAAAAATGAGGGACACCATAAAATGTGTCCCGATTTGATTGTTTGGATATGATTTCATTTTTTGAGCTGCGTATAAAGTCTGTGTAGCTAACGGGTCAAACCGCAACACATTTGACGGTTAAGATTCAACGTTATTTGTTGCAGTATTTTCTACGAATTAAAGAAAATATAAACAATAAAGGAACTATCTCCAGTTGCTTCAATTCGAGTTTAGTGTAATTTAAGAGTTGTGAAGCATCCGCTCGGCTATAGCGACTCTTCATAACAAATGTTATAAACGCATATAAATTTGAAACAAATTAATCAAATCGCTTTGTTGAGGGTTTTTTCTTTCTTTTCAAAACCCATAAAACAATTCGCCCTATATCATGACATCCTTTTAAAACCTAAAACAGTACTGTTTGTGAAAACATTGACTCCCGTTTCCTGAAGAAATGGTTGTCCTACCTCACCCATGACAAAGAGGATAATGATTGGATCAAACATCTGGTAGGGTGAGGTCTTCATTATAGATAACATGTCTTTGGTGAAATCAAATATACTTTATTTTATCAAGGAGAGTTGTGTTGGCAACTCCTCGATGCCTAGTGGTTAGACAATAGGTCTCATAAGCGAAAGGTACCTGGTTCGAATCCCAGTTTGGCAGTATTTTGTTTAACAACTTTGTTTGATATTTTTCCAAGTACAAATTTGTAGGTCCAGGTTAGTGCTTGGCTTTAAATGTTAACTACGGAAAAAATACATTTTCCGGACACGTTGAGTGACGTTTCCACACCCACACGCATCCTTGCAAATCACGGGCAGGACTTAAAATACAGATTATTTAGTCATTTTCCCGATTTCATAAATAAATTCCACCGAGTGTATTTTTATTCAACGATGTACTAGTCTCATATTTCATCTCATGCGCATGCAACCACATAGGGCTTTTGCATCTGAATCTATTTCTTTTTATATCAATTGTAAATTGTTCTGAGGGTATATATAAATAACGCCCTCTTCTTAAAAGCATTCTATAACATGAAGGCGCTATTTATACCCTTATACACACTCCGTCTTATCCGCATTGCCGAGGCAAAGAGGGCGTTCATGACAGTTTTGATGCAAACCTAGGGGGAGTGGGGTACCGCGCCATTTTGTCCCGAAGCAATGGTCATGACGTCATATTTTGGTCGATTTTCTGAACTTTTGTATTGGATTTACGTGCAAAATATATGCCCTTGGCAGCATACTTTCTCGGGTGTGTGGGTGCACTTTAAATTTCAGATGTTCTAAAATAGACGGATATCTAACCAATTTGATAAAAAAACACGATCCACACACCCCAGAATTGCAAAAAAAGCATAAAATAAGTCCACTTTTTTGTGCCTTTGAACAGAGTGGCGGCCGGGATTGTAGAATTTAACACAGTGCATTAACCCATGACCCATGATATAAATAAATTATTTGCGATGAATTTTTCCAATTAGCACGGTTAGTGTAGTGGATAGAAAGTCGACATGAGGAGCGAAAGATTGTGGGTTCGAGCCCCATTAGGAGCACTTTTGTTTTATATGCTGGATTTGCTTAGCATCATCTGTATGCTTGCCCACGCGGACACCACACTGCTGGCGTTCACCGTATCAGTTACGCCATTTTTTTCTCTCGAAAATGTCAAAAAAAATTACCGTTCTTTTAAAAATAAGGATTATAATCAAATTACAAAACATTTTGTGCGAGAGCAACACACACATTTGGCAAAAATGGCACAATAAAAATCCGTTCGTTATAAATAAATAAACATGGTTAAATAATAAAACTATCACAATTACAGTCGTGGATCTCTGTGGCGTGCGTATGTTGGCCATGTCGTTGGCAATCGGAAATCACGGGTTCGAATATTCAATTTATTTTTCTATTTTTTAAACTTGATGGTAGATTAATGTAACATCATTGTTATGTCAATTTTTATCAATTATAAATGCCGCCCATGCGTTTATAGTTTTCTTTTTATTTATTTATCTATCATAAATGTATCCTTGATTTATTTAACTTTGTATCTAAACAATTAAAATGCGTAAACAATTATATTATTGCTCGATAAATAGAGTGATTTAACTTGAGTTCAGATTGATAATATGATAGCAAAACTTGTTGTAAAACCATTTTACCAGTGTGTCCAACAATTTCGCCGGCCTTTGCACACTTTGGTAATACATTCAGAGATGTCACTTTTAGCTTGTAATATAGCTAGGCTCAATTATAAGCAAGTTTGCGACCGGGTTTGCGACCTCTATGATTTTAGGCTGGTAACACAATCCCACAGTGCATTTCATTAAAACAGTGTAAATTATTTTTCCACGATACGTATCACGTGATAACCACGATCGATTTCGCAAAATATTGCAAAATGGCGCGGTACCCCAGCCCCCCCCCCCCCCCTAATGCAAACCAATCAGAATTAAAATGGTATGTAGCAAATGTAATCATCCACCGTGTTTTAAAGAACCACCATTTGAGATTTCCTCTGACGCATACTCACCGATCACGAGGCTGCTATTAAACTGTTCGTCCTCTATCTACAAATATAATTTGATAAGAAAACTTGTACATGATACTTGACCCATATACAATAACCTCAGTAACCAAAAGAAAAGAAATGAAATAAGGTACGTAAAGATTGACTGATATTAACATGCGTCAAAAAACCGAAACAAAGTTCGTTTTTCATTTTAGCATTTGGGCAGCCTCGATGTAGCAATAGGCAGAATATTGATTAAAACCTGGTAGCAACAACTCACCGGTCGATTGTACGATGAGGATTGGGGATATGTTATTAGCTACATCTCAGAGGCAGGAACCCAGGCTTTCAAATGCCACGTGCACAGACACCTCCTCTACAACTCTTAACTTGGAAATCTTACTCTTTCATGACATCATTCAAGTCCTTTAAACATCTGACTTTACATTAGTATGGTGGTTATGGTTCCAAGGTAGGTTAATACTTGGTTGGGGAGATGGTGGATGTTCCATTAAAGCATAAAGCCAGCTAGGCTGGTGATACGGCCACGCCTCGACAGGTGACGATAGGCAGCTCCTGGTAGAATTAGTTGCAGAGTTCGTTGTTTATGTTCTCGTGATTTATATGACCTCCAGATATTTATTGTTTCTTTTATTTATATTTTGATGTTGTTCTCTATATGTTTGTGCTTTTATCTTATGTTTATGTCATTTTCATTTCCCTGCCAATTTGTTTTTCTTGTATTATGCGTGTTTCCTGAGTTGCAGTGAACCAGTTGATTGGCCCATCAGAACTCTTTGTAGAGAGTTACCAGTTTGATATCTAATCTCTCAGTTCATTAATTTATGTCTGTTGGGCTATTATTCACTTTCACTCTTTACATACAATAAAACTACCTGTCACAATAACATGTGCGAAAATTAAAATTGTTCTTTGTCTCATTCTTTTCGTTGTAGCGTTCTTAATTGTTAACCGATCTTCGCGAACAGCATCGCAAATTGATGTGGAGATATTGATTCTTAGTCTTGTAATTGCTATTTTTAAATTGGAGCTATATTTCTTAAGAGTTATGAGCGTGTAAGATTTGAGCACTATAGTACAACTTGTAATTGAGGAAGAGGACAGCACTGATTGAGGAAGATGAAAGCACTGATTCAAGAACAAGAACAGCAGAAGCAAGTCGTCTGAAATAAGCGGTTCGTCAAAATCGAAGAGAATCGTTGTATTTTTGCGCGCAATGTCAATTTATATTTTATCGATGATGTTTGCTGATGTGTAATGCCTAAACCGAAACAAATATCACGTTCCGCCAACGTAATTTTTGACATAAGTAAACTTTAAAATTTCATGGACGGTTTATTGCTTAATCGGTACGTCCATAATGGCTGCCCTGTAGTGATTGAGACTCTTGATTCGGATATTTATACCGGGATTTATACACAATAATATCTGTGTAAAATCTACCAAAGTATAAGGGCCGACGCTGCCGGTCGAATGACAAAAGATAGAAAAAAATGAAATGGTTGTCTTGGTTTATTATCATGATCACAGGGCTTTTAAACACTTTCCGCGCGGCTTGTAGTTTTACCATATTATGCAAAACATATTTTTCAGAAACCTTTCCCAATTTTCAAAGTCTATCTCAAGAATTACTGAACCAATACTAGGCATGTTTGTACTTATTGTAATGATGATTTAAAATATGGTAATGAAATTCAATAATTTGGACATTTTTAAACATTTTGTGAAATTTTGGAATGTAGTCTGCAGACGTCTGCCGCGTGGAAAGTGTTAAAAACATATCATACAATCATGAGAGGGCAGCAATTGCATATGAGACTTTCTTACGATGTATCCTGGAAACACTTACCATAGTTTCCGTGCTAAATGACCGAAAAACTCTGTTCTAATATAACCGATAGATAAATGATGAGTGTTTATATATAGGCGTGCGGATGAGGTGGGTGCGTGTATAATGGGTGTGTGTGAACGATTTCAATCATCGACCGGCTCATTCCTCACTTTCGAACTAATAACGGCAGATGAGTTAATGCTGGGATATATTCGCTAACTAAACAGTTGCTCTGAGTGTTATTGTTACGTTGCAGTGAGCATTTGGGATATTAATACTTTTATCGCATGATCATAATTATCACATGGGTGACATCTTGCCACAATAAAAGCTTCTGCACGAGCATCCCGATTGTGAAGCACATATCAACACCTCACCTCAACAGACTTCGTCTAAGACTAAGTACATTATTCTACATTTGCCCATGGAACTAATAAAATGTAAGTACAGCTTTGTTTAAAAAATGGTAGCAGATTTATTTGCCAAAGAGTGCTCTCTGTAGTTGAAAATATTCTGGAATTCAGATTCTTACACAGCTCCAATTACAATTAATGATCTAAATCATTGTCTAGGATACAAAGCGCTACGATCCCTAATTACTTCAAAAAGTAAATTTGAAAAATAATCAGTAGATAAGGCTTATTTTACGGCCGAGTGCTCCAATGGTGAATAAGTAAAGAATAGCGCTAACTCGTTAGTGAGTGGTAAATTAACATTTTGAGAGCACCAAACTGGAATGAGCTACTAGATTCCCACAAATAATATGCTTTATGCTTATGTTTTGGTCAGTTCAGATCACATGGAGCCGGAGCGGGACATTTAATTGTCAATCCGAATACGTGACTAGCCTATACCTCCATAATGGCTGCCCGATCCATTGTTATACCGTTCCGGTTGGTTCATTGCATACCCTCTATTGTAATACCTTGAAATCAAACTATTTTAAATACTTATTATTATTAACTTGAAAAGGTACAAGGGCCTAACTAAAACAGTCGGTTATGCCCCCCTGCCAGAAGGGTTGCTATAGATCAACGAAGTGAGTTTTTCTTTCTCATTGAAATCTTTGTTTCATTAAAAACTGTAGTTTATAATAGTCTCACGTTGACATGCAAGGCTTTATTTGCGTCCATTCTCACTATATGGAAGTATACGGTGCGGTAGCCTATATTACATTGCAAACGTCTAGACCGAAGTTCAAGTGTTTGATTTATTTTACGTCAAACTGAAATCATTACCGTTTCATGACAAATTGACATAAAAAATGTTTCAATATTAATTCCTCTCAGCTTAGGCCAATTGTAATGTTGTCCTCGACCGCCCGCTCGTCAGATTTAGGGTCGCTCCGATTTTTTTTCTTTCCAGATTTCTTTTCAGATTTTTCCCAGATTTTTTTTTTACAGATATTTTTTTTTTCAGATTTTTTTTTTTAACAGTTCAAATGACATTGAATATTAAATTAAGTGTTTATAACATATATGTGCGACTCTTAGAGTGATTGTAACTTCTTGTTGGCTGAACTTTGAGCTTCCGCTGGTATGAAAACATTATTTAAAAAAAATATTTAAAAAAATCCGCCCGCCCCTCCTCTCTGAAAGCTGTGGAGGACAACATTACATTTTTTTTTTGCCTTATGTACTGTTAATCGGGATAATTTCTGACTTTTCTTAGATGTTTGACCAAAACGATTAATCACTCACGGCTCTGCTGCCGCCACAATGTTAAAGGGGCATTCGAGATAATGCCGAGACAAATGAAATTTGGAAAAAATGAATTGTTTCAATAAAAATGGTACGTAGGAACCCTGAATTGTAATGATTTATGGGAAACGGTTGACTGATGGCGCTAGATAGACATTTGGTTGAAGCAATTTTGATGGTGAGTGACGCAGATAATTTTGATGTGATCTAAATCGAAATTACTAGATTGTGAAATCTTACATGATAGACGGCGAATTACGGTAAAAGGTTTCAGATGATAGTTAGTATATATGGGGTGACAGCAATGTGTATCAAACAAAAGCTACGGTCGAAGGGACAGGACTGTTGACAACACAACACTGTCCACTATGAGCGTGTTTCTACTAACTTAACGGTAATTACCGCTAAGTCGCCCAGTAGAAAAAGCCTGATAACGCTAATAACGCTAAGTTGTCCAACGGCAAAAACCTGCACAGACCAGGTTTATTAACGGTAATTAATGGTAACTTGCCCATTAGAAACAGCCACCCGTTAAATCTTAACGCTAAGTTCTTGTGGCCCGGAAGTATACACGTACACGCTGGATTATACGCATTGTGACTCTGTGTTTACGACGAATTTCATGTTCGTTTATGGTGTTTGTGTTGTTAACATGCAATATTAAAAGACAAGGAATTACGACGGCAGTCTTTTTCAACTGGGGCGGCATTTTTGGTATAACAAAAGGTCAAATGCCGTGGCCCATCGGTTAGGATCGATACACTTAGCAGTAACTTTTCGCGAGTAGAAACAGGGGGGATTAAAAAGTTAGCGTTAAAACTTAGCGTTAACTTTGCAGTGCCCATAGAAACACGCTCTATGCCTTATTGCCCTTTGTAATGCTTTCTTGGATCTACGATTGGTAAAAACCTCCACATACTCCAACAGAGTTTTGACTGGAGGTAAGACGGAGGGGTTAGTTGGGGGAACGGAGAGGGCGGGAAAAGGCAGTTATGAATTTGGATGGATCAGTGTTTTCGAGATAGTTTGTGCCAATCGACGACAGTCCTAATGAAGAAAGAGTTGGCATAGGTTTCAGTTCTTGGGTGCTTCTGCTGGAATTGCTGTGCATGACCACGCCTACTTCTAGATGTCTTTAGCGCGAGTTTTAAAAGCACGGGTCCTTAACAAAACAGGATGCGCGCACATTGCTATGAGTGACCATAGTATAAACAAAAACGTAAGGAATACGGAGGGGGGTTAGTTAGGGGTGGAACGGAGAGGGCGGGAAAAGGCAGTTATGAATTGAGATGGATCAGTGTTTTCGACGAATTCGGGAGATAGTTTGTTCCAATCGACGACGGTCCTCATGAAGAAAGAGTTGGCATAGGTGTCAGTTCTTGGGTGCTTCTGCTGGAATTTCTGTGTACAACCACGCCTGCTTTCTAGATGTCTTTGGCGCGAGTTTTAAAAGCACGGGTCCTAAACAAAACAGAATGCGCGCACACCGCTATGAGTGACCATAGTATGAACAAATATGTAAGGTTAGTCGTCTAAGGTTACAAGTCGCACGCGTAAGGTAACACGTAGAACGTGTAAGGTTACACATCGAGGCGTCTAAGGGAACAGTTCCATTTGTACGCGATAAATTTATCGCGACTGTATCGGGGCCTGATATGTTTTGGACCCGATGTTTTTCAAGTTGATACGCGATAAAATAGTCATCAGGCCCCGATAAAATAGACATCGGGGCCCGATACGAGGCCTCTGCCATACCCTGGGGGATGTTTAGCAAATAGAGCGGGACATTGTTTAGCAAATACACGAGGATAATACAATTTACGTTAAACATCCATAATCAATAACATTATCTCTAAAAACATGAAATGCTGAAGTTGTACCTTACAACTAGAATAAATAACCCGAAGCTCTATTTACATACCGACCACTTATCTTTCGTTATATTTAAACAAGCGGTAATACGCTACTCGATAAATAATCCTTTGCTACTCGCAACTGTACGCGATAAAAATCTCATATGGGCCTGATAAAAAACTCATCGGGGCCCGGAACATTCTCGCAATTTTTATCGCGTACAAATGGAACTGCTCCCTAAGATACATCTTAGACGCCTAGGATGGGGGGAGGATGGAAATACAAGGACAAAACCATATTGGATATCCTACAAATTATGTTATTTACGGAATAAACCCTATTTGTAAACGACTATAATCCTTACACGTATTTGTTTATACTATGGCCACTCATTCACCACCGGGCAAAGAACAATGGCAACTGCCGACCAAATATCCGGCATGACGTCACACGTCACCCCATGTATTATGTAGTGCAACAAAACTGATTTCCAGAAACATTAAGGGCGAACTCCCATACGTATCTCTCAGTGCCCCTTTAATCAATAGTCTCTCGCGATAAAATACCTACTATCCAAACTTAACCTTCGAATGACTTGTCAAATTGTAATATGGATTGCCATAAATTGTCGGAAATGGAAAATGCCAATGGAGAAATTATATTTCTATTTCGGCTATACAATCCTGATCTGCTAATCGGTTGATTTCGTTTCGGTCTTTTTTCTCCTTGAAATACTTCGGGACCTCTTTATATATTTAAATAAATTGTTAAATTTTAAATATTCTATTTTTAAAGCTGTATTTCTTATGTTCATTTGTCACATCAGTAAAAAAATGCTTTATTACAATTCAAGTTTAGCTTTGTAGCTTAGCTTTGTGTCGTCTTGGAATAGACTATCTGCTGAAATTTTTTGTTTTCTGCGCCTAAAATATAATTCCCTTCTCTCATAAACCGTATCATAATCATTATGACTGATTACATGAATCACAATAATAATACTTCAGCGTCCATATGGTCGTTACCAATGATTTCAAGTACACGAGACATTTCACTGCATACAATGTTGGATATAGCCTATAGCATTGGTTCTGCTGGCTCAAATATTCTATTATAATCTATTTTACGTGCATACTAGAATTTGTCATTTTAAGGGTCTAACGAACGCACATAAAATGCTATTTTGATTTTTTTTTAAAGTTTTTATATCTACTGATTGAAGAGAACATTTAGCAATTGTACTCGATTATGGGAGATAGGCCTACTAGAAAACAAAACAAAATATATGTCTCGAAAACTCTAAAACGGATATTACAAAGAAGTATATTCAAAATGCAGTCCATACTTGGTATTGTTTCTTATCTCCACTAAATGCTATATTACAAAATATCGAAACGTCGGATGAGCACGTAGCTTCAATGGACCTCCGGCACATATCCCCCTCGCCACAGTCCAACATACGCGGGCACACTCCGTTACGGGTCATTGCGCATGCTTGAAAACTCGCAACACTCCGCGGATGTTCATTTTACCGTTTTAGGGTTGAGGTTGACCTCGCGTTCTTTTACGCGAGGTCAACCTCATGTGACGTACGTCCAAAACCAAAAGCGAAACCATAAGAAACAATCGATATCTGTAATTTTACCTCGCTTCTTTTGTACGCGGTCAGTGACCACTTCGACGAGACTTATTGCGTATTGCTTCTCAGCCGTCGTATCCATCGTATTTCGAATTAAGCTTAATGATTTGATTCAGCTGGTAGTTACTTTAACAAAATGAAAAAAAATTAAAGGCTTCAGTGTTTTCGGGTCTCTCAATGGCCTTTTAATGAATGACGCTGTTGAAATCTCAATTTCCCCTCTCCACTTGTTTTTAATGAACAACGAGTTCTTGACATTTATTCTTAGTAATTATAACTAATTACCGTATTGCTCTTGTACTTTGAGATTGTTGATCTTTTAAATCAGTCCTCCCTGTCAGTTTAGAAGCGGTTGCATCTGCAGTAACGGAAAAGTTGTTTGCATGAGAGTGCAATTAAACATTTTCAATGCATTCTGCGTTTTTCAGTTCCCTGCATTTTCATTGGTTCGTTAATTGTGATATGCAGTTGATATTTAGTGAATAAAGGTGTTGTTTTTAGACCGATACCCGTCTGACATAAATGCGATCGGTAGAATTATTTTTTTGCGTGAAACAACTTGCTGAAAAATCACCATTTGGAAAGACATCTTAATAGTATAGTTTTGAATCTTATAGTATAGGTTAGAAAACATTATTTCCCTCCCTTAAGCTAAAATCCTGTTGAAATTCCGATATTGTGAATTTTTTTGGTGAAAATGTTAATTCTGGCCTAGATTTCACTGTAAAAAAAAATACAACGGTATGTTGAGGTCGGCCATTATCAAGACATCATTGTGACGTCATGCGTGGAATATTTGTACTTGATTTGGTCTGTATGGAAAGAGGAGACCTCTAGACATCCCTGGACATACTCTGCATCTCTGTTTGGATTTAGAATTTTGCATCAACCCCCCTATTAAACCGTGTTACAAAAACGGCTCAGTCGGACGAGGGTTAAAACAGTTCGAGGGCTCAGAAACACAAGGCCTTATCTCCATTTTGACCATTTTGAGAAAAAAGACTATTGAAGATTTTTAAACACATTGGGGAGTTGCATATAAGGCCTTGTGATACTGGCTATAACTTTGAAATGGGTTGTGTAATGGAAACAAGGCTGTGGGTAATGGAAAGAGAATTTCTTTCTGAAAATGTTGATACCAAAATCTCGTTTTTGAAAAAAATGGAGATGAGGCCTTGTGGTTCCGAGCCCTCGAGTTGTTATTCTCACAATTGAGACGACATGATGGTCTTTCAGTGCACGTGCGGTTAGGAGTGAAGTAAAGACAGCAAAAAAAAGTAACTCGGCTGTAATTGTAAAAGCACCTATAATTTTTAAATTGTTACTCATATTCTAAAAATGAAAATACCAGGAGAGGGAAAATTTAATAACGGTGATTTTGACACCCTGTTTGTTAAAATCGATCGAGTATTGTTGTCGCGGTATGTGCTTACAGATGAAAAGTGCCCATTTCCATTATTGCAGTAACTTCTATTGAACTCTCTGATTCAGCGTGAAGATAATAGCGGGAATTTTGATTAGCTGTTCTTGTTGTGCTGAAAACTTGATTAGCATAATCCGGGACAAATTTAATGGAAGAGCATCGATTTAAGCTGTGATGTGTCGTCGTTATTTAACAAGTAAAGATGCCTCGTATTACCACGATTACAACCATGTAAGTTCAACTTTTGATTTATTTTTTTTAATGAAAAGTACTGTCGTGTTCTTATTGTTGAACGCAAATGGGCAGATTTGATATCAACATCCCGCTATTATCTTCACGCTGAATTAGAGAGATCAATAGGAGTTACTGCAACAATGGAAATGGGCACTTTTCTTCTGTAAGCACATACCGCGACAACAATACTATTTGTACAAACAAGGTGTCAAAATCACCGTAATTAAATTTTCCGTCTCCTGGTATTTTCATTTTTGGCCATGTGTTTTGAACTCGCCACCCTTCCCGTTGCATGTCCAGATTTTTACATTTTACACCATCTGAGATTCGAATTAGCATATCGCAATAACTACTTGTTCTACCCTATAAAAGTATATATTTTCTGAACGGTAATTTCACAAGGAATCTAAATATGCGATTGGAATTTTCATAAGATCTAATGGTAACATCTTGTGATTAAGAATGTTCAAAGAATATCGATTTTTTTTCTTCTTCTTCATATTTTGATTAAAGCTCAATATTTATTTTTATTCCTATCCCAATCATCATTTTACTGTGCATATTAGTTCCTCATGCAATTTACCCATCAGAACATAATAGTTGTCAAGGGTAACTTGATGAAATATACTATATCGGAAAGTAAATGAGCGCAAACGTTTACATTTCATATTTATTAGAGTTTTCACATAATATTTTTGGCTATTCATCCTATCCTGATTTAAGCAAGATTTTTGAATTCCTCTATTTGAGAGTTTTCCAAAAATGTATAATTTTGCTATCATCGGTTGAATAATTCTGTTGGTATAGTCATGTATGTAAAACCGATAAATTAGGGCAAGTTTACTATGTAGTGAATAGGGAAAAGCCAAGGACAATGCAATCGATTCGTGATTACAATTGTAACGTAATAGTTGACACGTTTGTTGAAACAGAAACTTATAGCATATAAAACAATCTATAAAATGAGAGCAAAATCATGTTTGTACCATACAGAGATGAGGAGTTATTGTAATTTGAACGTAGAATTGGGAACATTTTCTATATTCCCCATAGAGATTGTATACAACGCCACCGCCACCGCCGCCACCCCTGACTTTCGAAATATAATCAATCATATCTCAGCCAAACAGTTATAGAAATACCTGATTTATTCACACAGTGTAGCTAGATAAATAAGCTTTCACATGACACCTAAACCATAGCTCTACCACATTTAGTTTTTGCGTTAATAGAGAGAGATGGATGATTCGTCACCAAAAATGCAAGGCTGCCACCCTTTTTGGGTGGTCAGTTCAAAACACATGGCCTTTTAGAATATGAGTAACAATTTTAAAATTATAGGTGCTTTTACAACAGCCGAGTTACTTTTTTTGCTCTCTTTATATCGTGCGAGTATTCATTGATTAGCAGAGAAGCTAATACAAATTGAATTGGCACAAATCAATATTTAAAATTCGTGATTTTCGAACATCTAAATAGAAATGGAACGCACCCGATTGCACATTTTTAACTCGCATGTTTAAACGCATCGAATTATTCGATGCATTAACGGACATCTGGGATAGATTGTACTTTTGGTTCCAGGTATGCATCAGTAACACGGTAGAATCAAATCAAATCGTATAGGGTCACGCGTTGAGCTCGCCTCCCAATAGGGTGGTGCCGTTACACTTTTTAGTTTCATGCTGTCATATTCCTTAAATATTTTTAAAAACCACAAAAGCTATCTCAACAAATTTGGTATCATTTTAAAGCACTAATAACAAACTATTTGCATGCAAAATGGCATTGGTATAGCTAATACAAACAAGGTATTTACAAAATAACTGGTCAACGTCCTACACTCTCAGAACAAAGGTTAAAATCTTTAACCATGTTGGTTAAAATTTTAACCAACGGGAGGTTACCAGGTGAACCACACAATTGGTTGGTTAAAACTGTAACCAACAGCTGTTGGTTAAACTTTAACCTGTGGTTGGTTATACATTTTAATCATTTGTTGGTTAATATGTTTTGACCAACAGTGGTTGGTTAAACTTTAACCTGTGGTTGGTTACAATTTTGAATCATTTGTTGGTTAAAATGTTTTAACCAACAGTAGTTGGTTAAAAAATGTTGGTTAAACTTTTATTTATTTTGCTAAACTTTAACCCATACAACATTACAATATTGATGTTTCATTCGCCCGATAAGTTGGCTTTCAATATTGGCGCCAATCCGTGGCCAAGACCAACAAGGGACAGGACAAGGCACAAGATCCTAGCTACGAGGCCGGGAAGCGATAACTTGAAACAGCGGCGCAATTTTTTGACCACGTCAGAATTTGTATATGAAATCAATCGTGTTATTTTCTGCCTCTGGTATAATGTGCCCATTATTGGAACAATATTGGTTGCCAACATAATACCAATTGAAGAGCGCCAATGTAAAACCAATATTGGTCCAATATTAACTGGCAACATGATGCCAAGAGCGCCAAGGTAAATACCAGGGGCGGGAAATAACACGATTGATTTCATATACAAATTTTGACGTGGTCTAAATAATATGCGCAAAATATTTTCCTCGCCAATGAAATTCTTTGGCGGGAATCTTGTTATGACCTATTGTTGGTTAAAATTATGATGCCTTAACCAACGTTGAATAAACTAAAAATTAATTATATTTTTACTCTTTAACCAACGCAGTATTAAAAGTAATTTTTAACCAACGCTTCATTTTTAACCAATGTTGTATACTTTTTAACCAACATTCTTTTAACCCATGGTTATTTAATACCTGTTCTGAGAGTGTAAAATGAAATTAACACTGACGACAAAGAAGAAATATGAAAAAGAAGATTTAGACAGTGTATGATGTATTTTAACAAAAACTCTTTGTTTTTATGCTGGGCCCACTTTTCTCTCTGGAACCCTCCGTCGTCTGACTCATTTATCCTGTGTGCTTGTTCACCCCAACTTCTATCCCATGAGGCCCCACCTGTGTATCACAACTATACCCAAATGTGATGAGGTCGGGTAAAATATTGCGCGATAAATATCCCATAATAATCGCAGACGTGCTAGGCATGCGCATTATAACATGTTTTGATGTTGATTATAAATTGAGAAGTCCAGGGTTTTATTTTAATTATCATTTAATTCATTCGCAGAAAATTTGTACACTTTTAACCGCCATTAATGTGAAACGAAATGAATAATATAATTGATGACAAATTTTATAGAAAAACAAGAAAAATACACGCTCCAGACCGGGCTCGAACTCCCGTAAATGTTTCCAAAAGAACGTGAATCCAGCGCCTTAACCACTCGGAAAATTATTTATATACCAAACAGAACATAGTAAACACGACGAATGTCGCAGATTTTGCAAAACTCTATCATTTGTTTTATATTATTTAAACCATTTCTCCACAATTGTAACAACATATGTGTTCATATTTTCATATCCAGATCTAATATACATTTTAAAGACATCTGGGTACAAATACTGATTCAAGATACATGAAAGCAATTCATAGACTCTACCACAAGGCCTGAATCTGAATTCAAATGTCAACGTCCCAGGACGTTGGCAAAAAAGGAGATACAGCTGTTTGAAGTTTGGGGACCAGGGATGGTGCCGGAAGGGTTGCCGCCTGTACAAACTCAATGGGGACAATAACTAGTCATCCCCTGATGTTACAAACACCATTCTGGTCCCATTTCATATTTAGTAGTCTTTAAGTATGTGGTTCAACAGACTTGTCAATTATTTGTAACAACTAATCAATTATGGATAAGACCATGATCATCAGCTTTTTCCTATTCGCTACACAGTCAACATGGTCAACATGAACAATCAGCCTAAATTTACCGGATTTATAAAAATGACTATAACAGAAAAAGTGTTCTACCTATCATAGCAAAAGTATACAATTTCATGAGGAATTCAAACATGTTAAGTAAAAAATGATAGGGATATATATGGATCTCAAATTAAAATTTTAAAAAATCTGATATTTTTCCGAACATTGTGAATCATACCATTTTATACTATAATTTTAATGGCATATTTGGTTTCCTCATGCAATTTCCCTTCAGAAAATGTATACTTTTACTACCTCAGGGGGGTATACAAGCAAATATAAATGTGTAAAGTTAAAATCATGTCGCGAAAGCCAAAATCCGTGTGTAACACGAAAGGAGGCGAGCTTAAAACGCGTGACCATAGGCAGAACTGCTAAATGAATACTTTAGGTTACAGGGTAAACCACAGAATTACGAAAGGAGAATCCTGACGACATTCTCTATCTCTATACGTGTAACGGGCGCTATTTTGGATTTCAACCATGGGGGAAATTTGGAGGTATGTTGGTATTTTTCGGAACTGCACGTGTCTCTCTCTGCGTAAAAAACAGTCTGTGCGTCCCCGCGCTTCGGCACTAACGCACGACCGCGAGAATCAGACGTCAATCAGACGTGCCAGTGGCGCATGTAAAGTATTCCCATTTTGATCAAAAAAGGTTTAGGCGGTCTGATATAGTTAGTACCACCTCCAGGGTATCACAATTAACGCAATATAGTTAGTTCTCAGTGATGTTTTCTTCAAAAAGGAAGAATAAGGTATTAATTTATATAGAAAAAGTGCGTGCTTTGAGTTCACCCCACGGTCGAACCCACGTACATCTCAAACCTATTATATAAAGACCATTTTTGTGATATAGATATAGATATACCACCTCAAAAATAACTACACAACACACATGATGTTTGATAGTTTCATATGATAGAACTTGCTATTAGCTTTGAAAAACAAAAACAGAATTGAAATTGGTCAATGCATTCTGATTTTATGCTAATTTTCAGATATCCGGAAATCGGCTTAAATTCTGCCCAAATTGGCGAAAACCTGAACCTAAAAATGCGAATTTTCGAATGTTTTCATGCTTTTTTTTAAAAAAGCACGAGTGCTCCATGCACTGTGGAAACGTTTAGCACCAATTCAAATAAAAAATATCATAGAAATATGTTTTCAGCTTGGCACAGTAAAAAATGGTGGTTTTGGTATTTTGCCTTATCCGCAGATGAGAAAATCTCAAGAAAATAACTAAGTCCAGCTAATAAATATGCGTAAATCTCGTCAAACGAAAACCTTACATGGTGTGTGAATGTAATTTGGTATACAGTAATAGTTTGTAAAGTTGTTTCATTTAATGAAAAAATAAATAAAAAGGGCCCAATTATGCAAATTAGCTAATTATAGCTAATTAAATATTCATATTGTTATTATGCCCATTAGGCAATAGAAATTTGTATTTTTTGTTTGATTTATTAATCACACATTCATACCCCATCTACGTGGCAAATATCAACCTCTCACTATACTGCATAAAGAAATACCAGCACATTGTGTTCATGCACTCAGGGAATGTATGCAATTATTTGACATTTCCGTATGTTTCATTCAAAATCCATCAAAACAAAGTTGCTGACAAGAAAGCCCCGACTTTCTGCTACAATATGGATGGTCCAGCTTAAAAAACAGACCTTTTTTATTTGTAGCAAATTGCCCAAAATTCATTCATGAAGTCATAACTTTCGTAGGAAATAATTTGTTGGAATGCTGCACTCAAAGGTCACATAAGGAAAGTCAACCCTACCATATATGGAGCTGACAAGCATTTTTAATGAATGGATCATATGGAGAGAGTCCATTTTTTGATAGGGTTATTTCCAAAGTTGCTCAATTTTGAGGCGCGTGTTATCAGTAGGTAATTGATGCATAACACAAGGCTCATAAAAACAGCATATTTTAATTACATGAATTTTACCACTTCTAGGGCAGTAAGGGGTCTGAAACTTTGCAGTAAATTAGTTAACAGCATAAATAAAATACATGCTGAAGGTTATTGAACAATATTAAGCCATTTATTTTTAATGATTTTTGCAATATTTGACAATTTTAGGAAATTTGGAAAACATTGCCACTGTGTGTGTGAGTACTGGCGGACAGACCTAATGTGCATGCACTGTGGCATGCCTACTAATAAAAGTGTTAGATTTTACAAAATCAGATTTATTTCTTCTTCAATAGACCGTATTGTTCCCCTTTACAAAAATCACACAATAGCTCACTGCATGCAGTAGGTAGATATTAGAGATGTTATGATGTATGAAGTTTTTAAAACTTCTTCTGTAATCTAATAAGTTGCAGAATTTTGAAAATAAGATTTTTGCTTCAATAGACCTTATCTTTCCCCTTCAAAAATTTGCACAATAGCTCACTGCATTAGGTAAATATTACGATTATACGTCTTAGCTGCTTCAATTCTGTAATCGAATTAGTTGCATATTTCCAACAATAAGATAACTCAATAGATCTATCATACATTTCCTACAACATACGAAACACTATTGCTTTACAAGAATGTTGCACTATTTATTTGTCAGTCTTACTTGGTTGGTGTTGCAAAGCCTTCCTCTCTTAATATAGCATCATATTTTGTAATGCATATTGTTCGAATAGGTAAATTCAATTAAAGTACTATTGTCATAGTCCTGTCCTTGGTGTTTTGAAGAATGTCTGTCTGTCTCTCTCGAGCAATCTCTCTTTTGCTACATTTGGAGTTAAATTTAGATGTGGAATTTTGTAAATAATATTATTCTTAAAGAAATTGTGATCATCATGCTCAATCCAAATGACTAGGAACAAAATAAACGGCTAAAAACCTGAAGAATATTTGTGTACAAGCCAATAATATTGCTTAAGCAAAAGGAAAAACCAAACAACAACAACAACAACAACAACAACAACAACAACAACAACAACAACAACAACAACAACAACAACAACAACAACAACAACAACAAATCTGGTTTAAATCTGAAAATATTCATGCTAATACAACTCTCCCTGAAATGTGGCTAACAAAACAAATTATCATGATTTGTTGGCAAAATACATAACACCCCTCATTAAATTATCAAGATTCTACCCTTATGACCCTTAAAGAGTCGTCAGAAAACCTTATTTTAGTAAGCGCAAATAATGACAAGCGCAAATTAAAGTGAATGATAATTTTTTAGAAATAGATTGTTTCAAGCACCATTTAATTTGCTGTTTGCCTTCTTTTCTATACTACTTCATTAATACAACCGTAACGCATGTGTATCTGGTTTGTGAACAATCACTAAGTCAGTGACGTCTTGATTTAATTTTATTACAAAAATGGATATATAAAACCTTTTTAAAGAAGCCGATGCACACCCGTGTGTCAAATAGTTCTCAAGTGCAATAAAGTTGAAAAATTGGGCTGCAGTTGGTCACATTATTATCTTTATTTTATAATAATGCAAACGCATTTAATCTTATGTCAATGCTGAATCTTGAATTAAGATTTTCCATAGCTTTTGTTTGAGACTGATAGTCAATACCTAGGTATCAATACATCACGGTATCGGCATATCGGCAAAATGACCACGAACATTTTGACCCCGTTTACCTTGGTCAAAATAACCACACGATCGCAGTCATCCTAAAACAATAATAACCCCTTACGTCAAAACAACCCGAAACGAGGTTGATTCCAAATGACTACGAACAAAATGACCCCTTACTTTTTAGTGTGTGGCAAAATTCACCAGGTTGTATTGAATGGCCCGAAACTATTCTAAAAATATTTGTTATCAATAAAGTTTCCTCTAAATTTGCAGCTAAGTCGGGACTTCTTTGTATTTGTACAAATTTCACGACTATATAAAGAAGCATGATATACATATAATTGTTGTGTTCAGGGCCGCAGTTGTAATTTATTTATTCGCTTGGCTGTAGTGCCGCCTAAAATCTACGGTGAAGCGGACGGTTGAGTGCGCTTTGAAAGCGGATGTTCGAGTTACTTTTGGCAGTGCACTGCGTCCGCGTTGGACCAAGGTTTGAAATACGCGTACAGAGCGACGCTTTCCGAATGCTTTTTAAGTCTTTGGGGTAAACTTAGTAAAGTTATAGTCTGCATCCCTCTGCTGCGCACGAATACTAGTGTAATGTGTTATGGTGATTCTTAACGGACATAGCAGCATTTGCCTAGGTTACAAAAATAATCAATATGCCGTCTATCATTAGATGCACTTTTTCTAATAAGTCAAGATACAACAACTGCACCCTATTGTTAACGAACGTCCACTCCTAATATATATATTGCATCTGCTCATCACACACAGCCGTTTTCGCCATACGTTTGGTAAACGTTTATGAGGTCTAAACGTTTACCAAACGTTTTTTAATGTATTTGATAAACGTTTATTAAACGTTTGGACCTTTTAAACATTTATAAAACGTTTGTTGGTTTTTGTTTATGCAATGATTAATATTAATGTTTATTAAACATTTTCACCAAGTTGTATTTCATACGTTTTGTTATTTTCACCAAACGTTTGCTAAATGTTTACGAGTTCAAACGTTTGCCAAACAATTTTGATTAACGTTTAACATACATTTTTAGCTTTTAAACGTTTATGTTACGTTTATTAATTTTTGTTCATTTCGCGATTTTAATATTAATGTCAATCAAATATTTGTTTCGAGGTGTATGTCAGATGTTCTCTTATTTTCGTTGAATAAATGTATATAATTTTACATGCACCTTTGGTTTTGCTCCAATAATCGTTTTTGAGATGATTATTTTTCAAACGTTGATATTAAATTGCTATAACATGTCTATTTGACATAGATTTTTTGTGTTTTTTCAAAACATCATCACAGATTTTTAGAAGTTAGACCCGTTGGACCAAAAATTGCATTATATTAAATCGATGAAAACGCTGAAAATATTACTATTTTCCCTTTTCAACCATCTGGGCTCTGTTGCATAAAAGTTCAGATTCATCTGAACTTAGGAAGAGCATGCAGGCGCGTGCCCAGGGGGGGGGGGCTTTGGGGGCTCAAGCCCCCCGGGTCCCCAGAGGGTTAAAAAAAAGAGGGGGAAAAGGGAGGGGAGGGGAGGAGAGGAGAGGGGAGGAGAGGAGAGGAGGAGAGGAGAGGCGGAGGGGAGAGGAGAAAGGGAGGTGGAGGAGGAGCCGGGGGGCACTGACATTGTAAAAAGGGTATAGATATAATAAGGTATGTGCCGCGCTGAAGACCCCCTTTTCACCCTCTGCTGCTAGTTCTTATGACACCCCTTTTGAGCCTGCATCAGTTCTTAGGACTCCAATTTGATTGAAAATTCAAAAATCGCGAAATTTTGCGTTCCAAACACCAAATCGCAAATTGGCGTTCTTGCTACATGTAATCAAAATTGAACCATAGGCCAGTTCTCAAGACCTACTTTTTTGAAGAAAAAAATCAGTTCCTAAGACCCTATTTGTTGTCATAAATCTACTCAGTTCAGTTCTGTAGCCCCCCTAATTGAGACCCTGGGTGGCACACCCCTACCCAAAAAAAAGTGTGCCCGGGAGGAGGAGGAGGTGAGGCGGAGGGGAGGGAAAAGTAGAGGCCGGGAGCTTTTATTAGTGTCTCGCACTTTTTCTCTACGTCTCTGAACCACCATGCGAGTGTTTTATAACGAAAGTAAATATTGATAGCAAGGAGAGTTTTAGGTCATCCAGGCAAGTTAAAACCCAACAACTCGGCCCTCTAAATTACCAGTGGCGTAACCAGGGAGACAGCCCACCCCCCCCCCCCCCCCCCCACATTTGCAAAAGAGTAAAAAATAAAAGGAAGAAAGGAGGAAGGGTAACGAGCATGGACAGTGCAAGCGGGGAGTGCTCCCCCCATCATTGTCACGGTGGGGACGATGCACCCCCCAAAAATTATCAAATTTTATGATTCCCCCATCATTGTCACGGTGGGGACGATGCCCCCCCCCCCTCCCCAAAAAAGCAATTTTTTGCGCGAATTAGTTTCAATATTTAACTATTCAACAGTGGCGTCGCCGGGGGGGGGGGGTGAGGGGGGACGATCGCCCCCCCCCCCCCCCCCCATATTGACGTCGGTTCATTTGACCACAGGATTCATGGGATTATGATGGTCAGAAGTACACAGATGAAAAAAAATTCGCGCGCTACGCTCGCATAATGTGTCCCCAAAGTGCAACATTCTTTGCTACAAGTTTGTTTAAGAGTCAAAATGTACCTCGATCGTGCCAAAAATAGGTGTAAAGTCGAAAATTTTCGCGCGCTTCGCGCGCATTTCTTTGCTCACTAAAGTCTTGTCGGTTCATTTTCATTTGTCGCCCCCCCCCCAATATGAATAACCTACCTATACACTATTCAAGCTTAACAACATGGTTTCAGTAACGTTTTCTGGACCATTTTTGCTTTCAATGTTTATTCCAGCTTTATAACAACGTTGCAACATGTTTCAAGAACGTTTTCTGAACCATTTTAGTTAGTAAACTAGACATTATTGCTCGTTTCGAGCCAATTGGTTTTTTTAATTTTTTTATTCAAGCTTAAACAAATTGGCTTTATGAACGTTTTTCAGGACCATTTTAGTGTTAAAATAACCAGTTTTTGCACAAATTATTTTCAATGTTTTATTATTCAAGCTTAACAAGATTGCTTCAGGAACGTTTTCAGGACCATTTCAGTGTAAAAATAACAAATTTTTGCGCGCTACGCGCGAATTAGTTGGAATGTTTTATTATTCAAGCTTAACAAGATAGTTTCAGGAACGGTTTTTTTAAACTTTTCTTTTTACAATAGCCATTTTTTTTTAAATATTTTGTTATTCAATTTGAACAAGATGGCTTCAGAAACGTTTTCTGGACCTTTTTATTGTTAATATAGACATTTTTTTGCGCGTTACGCGCGTATTAGTTTCACTGATTATTTATTATTCAAGCTTAACAAGATAGCTTCAGAAAAGTTTTTCTAAACCTTTATTTTTACAATAGCCAATTTTTTTTGCGCTCCGCGGGAATTATTTTTTATTTTGTGTTATTCAATTTCAACAAGATGGCTTCATAAACGTTTTCTAAAACTTTTTAGTGTTAAAATAGACATTTTTTGCGCGTATTAGTTTCACTGATTATTTATTATTCAAGCTTAACGAGATGGCTTCACAAACGTTTTTCTAAACATTTATTTTTACATATAGCAAATGTTTGCGCGTTCCGCGCCATTTTTTTCATACTACTTTGTTATTCAATTGGAACAAGATGGATTCAGAAACGTTTTCTGGATCTTTTTAGTGTTAAAATAGACATTTTTGGCGCGCTACGCGCAAATTAGTTTCATATTACAAGTCAAACTTAACAACATGGCTTCAGGAACGGTTTGTTAAACTCCCGGTTAAATCTTTCTTTTGACAATAGCCAATATTCCACAAAATCCAATCCAAGGGGGCACATCCCCCTCAGAATCCTTACCGCGGATAGCGGTGCGAACCAATGAAATTTATTTTTAAGCCCCCCGGGTAAAAAAATCCTGCGCACGCCTATGGCCTGGACTTATCAGATTGAGTGATTCTGAATGCTAGGATAAGAAGGATATTTAAATTTGACCTACGGTCTAAAATCAGAAAGATCAAATCACTAATTATTCTTGCAATCTTCTTTATTTTAAGAAGAATATAGAACCTACAAGTTCTATGCAATAGGCAAGGCGCGGATCCAGCCAAGTTTAGGGGGGGGGGGGCAAATGGAGTTGCCTTGACAGAACAATGTCCTCTATCAAACTAAAAGCACTAATTAACACATGCACTGGTTACGTATAGACATACCTATAATGAAAATATAGTTTTATTGCAGGGCTGTCAACTCTCCCGCATTAGGCGGGAGTCTCCCGCATAGACACTCTTTCTCCCGCACTCCCGCATAGCATATAAAATCTCCCGCATCAACAAAATAACCTCAATTAAAGTGTGTATCAACACCTTTATAATAGCTTCCGTCGGTACATTTGCGATTTTGACCATGCAATTTCGTGCGGATTTGAGGAAAACATCATCCCTACCCCCCCCCCCCCCCCCCCCCCCCCCCCCCCCCCCACCCCCCCCCCCCCCCCCCCCCCCCCCCCACCTATCAGGATTTCAGCTGCTGACGGGGAAAAAATTGTACATGTTTTACGATTATTTTTTTGAGTATGTATCTCTCCCTCCCAGCAAATCCCAAAAGTTGACAGCCCTGTTTATTGTCATGATTGATACAAAATAGAGTACAATATATTACAATACAATCATTATTATATTCGATAATACGAGACATGCCAGATAGCTACGTTTTATTTCTATGGTATAATATAATAAATATTCTTATATAGTGGGTGTGGTTTGAGATGTCAGCAGGCAATTTGATTGGTTTTTGGCCGATTTTCAGCCGACACGCCCATGCATTATGAGACAATGGTGCATAGTTTGGGGCGGGGTTTAATTCATTCGAAAATTTTCATGCCCGCGTTTGAATTCATTATTGAAATTTTGGAGAAAAAATACCGTTTTTGCAATGAAAACGTCCGAATGCATGCATTTTGTGTGATGAAATTGTCTGATCAATCGTCCGTCGTTAAAATGAAGTGAAATGTTTATTCATTTTGACCAGAATAGCCTTTCTGTAACTTACATATTATCTAATTAACCCATTTCATTCTATGATGGTGTGCAGCGGTGTATAACAATACGTACGTCTGACATCCACATTTTGTATAATAATGAAAGGCGTAAAAATAATGAATAATGAATAATGAAATGGGTGCCTCCCCTGTTTTGAAAAAAAATGTTACGGGAAACTAAAGATCAAGTTGGCGGGGCCTTAGCGTGCCCTACACAAAGTCGCCGCCGTATGCGTTGTGGGTATAACGCCGCTATGACAGATGCGTGTGTGCTAAAAAACGCGATTAATTTGAAGCAGGATGTTGGAAAACAGCTCGCTGGATTCGCCGATTTTTAAAGGGGGACATTTGTTGTTGTTTGTTTAAAATAAATCTAACAAACTGGGTTATTTTATGATAAAAGATCAAAATAACCAATAAACTAAATAAGAATGAGAATAAAACATAGTTCTTAGCTGTTTTGCTATAGACCATATTTATCTATAGCAAAACAGCTAAGAACTATGTTTTATTCTCTAAATATATAGACTCGGACAAACTGGCGATAATTATAATAGAGTAAAATGAATATTACGATCTTTAAAGGATCTGACAAATTAGCTGCTGAAAAGTTCCATTTGCTGCTTTAACCGAAGTCATAATACGAAATTATACATTCAGTGATGAAAAGTATTTTCAAAGTTTGGCTCTTAAGTTCTGTCAATACACGCAAACAACTGAGTTACCTTTAACTTGTATATGCTTGTACAACAGAAACAATTCCTGACCAGATGATTGGTATTAAATATCTTAGACGTACATTAAATGAGCAATTGTTTCCCTATATGCGTACGAGGCTACATGTACGTGATCATGTGATTAAGTGAATAGGACGAATGCTTAACAACGGATCACATTTAAAAATGATATACTATTACGAATTATGAAATAATTTAGTTCCATCCAATAGGCCTAACGTGTGATAAATTTCATGGAGTCATAAAATCCAAATCAATCGTTAATTTAAATCTAACGGAGATTCAAAATGTTCGTCTGTTCGTGTCCGCCATCGTCTGATTTAGTGGATACTTTTACCATCGGGATATTTAAGGGGGAAAGGACTATAATTAGTACCTTAATTATGCCATTTATGGCACGATTCATGTAAAAATTTACCGGCCCATGCGATTTCAACAAAATTGTGTTTTTGAAACCAACTCCAGGCACAACGCGCTTGCCAATGCGCCCTTTATGCGCGCATACCTCGTGCGCCCCACGGCCCGCGCAGTAGTACGCTCGGCTTAACGCAGTTTGTTGTGGAAACTGAGACGCGGTGCGTTCGATGTTCTTTATTTAGCCGGCATTTTACCTCAAGCGATCAACCAATGTGTAGGCCTACGTGCAACGGAAAAGCTCCCGGTTTTTAACGACGTGCCATTTTCATAACGATTTTCATGCACATTGCACACTTTATACATTGTTTGGATTAAATTGTTACTTCATGCTCGTGGAGGTGATATGTTGCGCAGATGTTGTGTAAGTTTTCGTGTTTTAAATGTCGTTTTCATGCGTTCGTTAGTATTTTATCAGCCCAAAATCGTATCTCTTTTACTTTTGTTTGTTTTGAGGCGTTGTTGTTGTTTTCTTGTGTGTGTGTTTATAATTTAGTAAAGTTCCTTGCTTGCTTCTTTCTTTGTTATTGGCCTCGTTTTGTTTGTTTGTTTGTTTGTTTAGGTTATTTTAATTTATTATCCCTGGTTCTTTTCCTCTTTGAGTTTCTTGTTGTCTTGTTATTGTTGTTTTTACGTTCTAATTAAATGTCAGATTTTTTCCTCTTTGTGATCCTTGTTGTCTTTTGTTTGTTATTGTGGCATATTTACTGTTTCTCGAATGCTATTTTTTTAAATGTTTTTAGGTCCTTTGGCTTTGTTTTGTATTTGACTATGATTTTGCCAGTTGTCACTTCGTTCTTCATGATTTTTCTTCCTTCTTCATTTTGTATTGGGGGGGGGGGGGGTATATTTTTCTGTAGACCTATTCGTATTACCTTAATATCTACCGTGTTATAGACGTAACATACTTAAATAGGTGAATTGTTGCGCAGATTTTGTGTAATTTTTAAGCTATTTTGGTTTGTTTTGAGGCGTTTTACGTTTGTTGTTGTTTTATTTTCTGTGTTTTTAATAATCTTTTGTGTTTGTTTTGCTAATTTTCTTTCCTTGCTTTTTTGCCTTTGGCCTTTTGTTTTGCTTTGTTGTTTCATTTTGGGAGGAGGGTGATGTTTGCTGGTTTCGTTTTTGCTTTTTTTGTGTTTCTTTTTTGTTTCCTCTTTTTGACACTTTGTGTGTTGTTTTCTTGTTTTTCGTTTGCTTACCTAATTGTTTATTATTTACCATTTTTGTTTCTATTAGGCCTAGGCCTAATTGTTTTTTGTTTTGCCTTTTGTCACTTTGTGTTTTTTCTCTGTTAGTGTTAACGATCGTAATTTCTGTGTGAATTTTTGGTCATTTAATGCCGTATATAATGCCTAAACCTGTTAAAATCAATGTTTTTGTTTTTGTCAAAGCTCACTTTGTGGTGGGTTTAGGCCAATACAGCTTTTGTTTGTTTGCTTTAATAAATAGCAATTTAATAAATAGCAATTTTACGCGGAATAGTTCACACTTTCATTGATAAAAATAAGAATGTTTGCAAGTTTATTATCATCTTTAACACTTTACTTACAGTTTTGTTTTGTATTGTTTTATAATAATTATTTTATGTTTCACTTTGTGTTTATTAATTATTAACTAATAACAACAACAAACAAAGACACAGTTCCATAAACCGTCCCAAATCCTTTAAAATCCGTCCTAAAAAGAGGAGGATAAACACCAAAAGCATCAAAACGCAATTACATATAGGCTTTTGGCCTACAGGTTTATCATGAAATCAAAATATATAAATAAATGGATAATATTAAAGCGCTTAGCATACCAAATGCAAAAATCTTATAATAATCATTAATAAAGCAACATTAAACAATTATAGATATTACATTGATTTGTTAATGCAAATGAATAAACGTTTCACAAACAATTAAAAAATACCATATCAACGTTAATTACTAAACGTTTAATAAACGTTTTACTCGATAATGGTTTGACAAACGTTTGAAAATAAACGTTTGATAGACGTCTGACTCGGTACAGATTTATAAACGGTTTGAAAATTAACGTTTGACAAATATTTTCTAAACGTTTATCAAACGTTTGGCGAAAGCGGCTATGTACATCTCAGTAGTTGACACATTGTGAACACCAACCACCTGGGAAATTGCCATCCGCTGATGACAGTTTATGATAACTCTGAACATTTCAGAAAACGGGATGGTTTGATAATAATGTTAGAATGTCTTTCTTTTTATATCTTCTAACGCCACGTAATGCCAGAAATGTGTCCTTATCCTTCTGTAAAAATTGAAATGAGAAACTGTGTATCCAGAAGTCTTAAAGTGGATTCGTGCGTAGGCTTTATTAAATGTGTTAAAGAGGCAGGTAACCAAACTGACCAAGTTCGAAGGATATTGGTCTGGCCAAGTTCGCTCCAGTGACATAATGTGCAGAATAATAGGTCTTTTAGTAATTGCTAATATATTGCAAGTATAGGACGGAAGATTCGAACTGCATAATAATGGTCCAATATTGGTTGGCAACATGCATGCCAATTGAGGAGCGCCAATGTAAAACCAATATTGGTCCAATATTGGTTTGAAAAACATTTTCCCGCCATTGAAATTCTTAAGCGGGAATCTTGTTATGACCTATTGTTGGTTAAAATTATGATGCCTTAACCAACGTTGAATAAACTAAAAATGAATTATATTTTTACTCTTTAACCATTAAAAGTAATTTTTAACCAACGCTTAATTTTTAACCAATGTAGTATACTTTTTAAACAACATTCTTTTAATACATGGTTTTTAATACCCGTTCTGAGAGTGTAGTGTGTTCCACTTTCTCAATTTATCATTAGGACGCACTGCAAAACTATTACGTAATGTTCATACGTATAAGTTACTTATACGTAAGACTCTTACGATTAGCGCCGCAATAATATTTAGGAAATCCACTTTACTCATGCATGCGCGTAACAAAAGGTTCTCGTTCCCGTTGTATTCGTTGTTCAGATCAATTCAATACACATGTTCAATACTTGTGTAACTGTTAAAAGAATGATCTATTTGACGGGTTGTTTTGAAATGAGTATCCATCAACATGTGTATTGGTCACAAATTTAAATATCTATGCTCGATGGTGTTGGTCTTTTTTTTTAAATTTCTGAAACAGATTTTAGTTCCCGCAAATATGGCCGATACATGGATTACCTTTATTTTGAAACATCATAATTATGTACAAGCATTTATGAAATTAAAGACCGATTAAAATATTTTCATTACAATGTTGAAATATTTACATCGTCTCAGCTCAAAGGTTAGTATATATTGTACGTACCATGGAGTTGCATAATATTTAATTTATACGTACTGGTTAGTATGCACTGTAATAATTGCAAAAGGTATTTTAATTATTTCACTTGTTAGAGTGCATGATTGCATCAGCCACCCCGGGCATTATGAAATCGTGACATTGTTGGACGTTTGTTTTTCTTGACTATTATGAGTGGCAGTGAAAATGATCGAACGATAGCGATACAAATTTGTTGTTGCTTTCATCAACACATAGTGTTTTCGGTGATTATCTTTACTGCTACCTATGCTATGGTTGCTTACCCGGGGAGGAAGACACTCAAGTATGAAACGAGATATATAGGGCTGGAATTACTGAACCTTGGGACATTCTGGACAGAGAACATGCAAACCTTCTCTGTCCAGTAAAAATAACTTGTGTATTTTATACACAATTAAGTTGTGTACAAAATACACAAGTTATTTTTACATAACTTGTGTATTTTATACACAAATACTGTGTGAAAGGTTTACATAATAATTATGGAGTTCTATATTTAACATAATTATGTAAACATTTTTCTGTGTGTATAGAGGAAATTGGCTGTGTACCTCCAAAAATGCCAAGAAAAGGGTCTTTGAGTAAAGGGACCCTTAAATTCTTGATTTCAGATTACCTTATTTTGATCTTGATGCGCTTGGCTTCGCGTTTTGATAATGTTTCAGCGTAATCCAAGCGACTGATCTCAGCAGAACGTGAAAGGGTTTTGGTGACCTTGATTTAAAAATGGAAAATCTCGGACATTTTTCCGCGCTCTCACTACGTGTTGTTCATATTTTGATACTTTTTTGAGCGCAGTGCAATTGCACTGTGTGATCAATATCCATTTCATTCCCGGCCATTCAAAGTGCCACGCACAGCATTTTCTCGCGGCTTGCGCGCGTTGAAAATGTGACTTTTGAAAAGTTTTCTTTAAATGGTGCTAATCATGGTTTATCTTTGTTGTTAGGGACAAATTTGGTATCAAATTATGCCTAAAAGATTCATCTAAATGCCTATCTAGTCTGTTTGGTCAACAAAAAAAATTGAATGTTACTCAAAATGACATACACAAAGTGGTATACTTTCTTTTGTTGAACCCTTTATTACAATTATACGCCTTAGACGCTTCAATTATGTAATCGAATAAGTTGGATATTTCCAACAATAAGATACCGTAACTCAATAGATCATAAATCTCCTCCAACATACGAAACAATTGCTTTATAAGAATATTGCAATATTTATTTGTCAGTCTTATTTGGTTGGTGTTGCAAAGCCTTCGACCTCTCTTAATTTTGCGTCATATTTTGCAATGCATATTGTTCGAAATGTAAATTCAATTAAAGTACTATAATTGCCCTCTGACAATCTGTAGCTAAAGATCTGGCAATACTTTGACGGTTTCTGCGTGCCAGTGTCCTCGGGTATATAATAGTCCGGACGAGGGATAGTAATGCGTCTAAAGTCTTGACCTGGCCTTCTCGTGTACAACCATCTTCCTGAAAGAATCTTCACAGACGGTTGATGACTCACTGCCACATCAATGCGTACAGCCACCTACCGCTGTGAATTGCCATCATCAAGAAGCTGGACAGCTCTATAGCAACTTCAACTACAGTTAGCTGGCAGTGCGGCCACTTAGAGCCAGAAGACAGACAAAACACACACGAATTTAAGGAAGCAGCAATAGCCGCTGAAGTCTTGCGATGACGGGTGCATAAAATCAAACACCTTATATAGGGCTATGTGAAGACCTCCATGTCCAGCCTATGTCCAGCTGCTAGAAGATACACATTATTTCACCTACAATACAGAATATTGTTTGGGTAAGAATTGACAACACCTGTAATGAATGTCACATAATTTTGATACATTAATTTTGGGAAACACCTCCTATCAGTCCCCAAGGCTCGTACTCAGAGATATGCCAGAAGTCCCATCCCGTAAAAGGTCAGGTTGTGGAATGCAGAAGCTTCGAAAGTTTAAGGGTGTATGGTACATTGAGTGACTCTGTATAATTGTTGGCTGTTGCCTTTAACTGTTTGCCTTTTTATTTGTAATATATTTATTTGTATATATATCTAATTGGTGTCATTTGTATGTATTTAATTGTTTTTATTGTAAGATTGTATGCAATTCAGCCTTTGGCTGCTATGTACATTTGTTTAATAAACCTTGAATAATAATAAATAAATAAATAAAATAATACCTTTTGAAGTGCTGGTGCCAATAATTATATATCATGACACACACACACCTATTCTTTTTTTTTAAATTGAGTAGTGTATAACAGTGTTGATGGAGGGTGCAGTAGTGTTCCAAATGTTCACGTGAGTACATATACACAAAGAATTAAGTTAAGCACCCCCCCCGTTTTTTTACAACCTCGCACATTACAAGTTTGTTGTCGTCAAAACAGTGTAGTATACCCATGATATTGCTATATTTTCTGGAGAAGTGATATTATGGTCACATAAAAACATAACAATCATGCCGTTTTCAATATTTTATTCTGAATAATTTAAGGTGACATTTTTTGGGAATTTTAGGCATATTTTCACCTCAATTTAAGTATGGAGCTATAGGTCCATCACGGACAGTGTGGATGACGTTTATGTTTTCTAACGTACAGTCATTGTTCTGAGAAGACCTCTAGCGATCTTTGCGTCAATAACGTGTGTAGGACCCACGTGATCGGATCACTGACTCAACCCTACGACCTACGACCACGTGGATGATAACACGAGCGATGGGCGTCACAGATGAGTGCACTCATCTGCATTTCATCAATGGATAATTGCTAATGTCATACCAATCATTATTATTTGATCTCACATACCTTAGAATATATGCCAATGTATACATATATTAGGGGGTGCTTAACTTAATTCTTTGTGTATAGATCATGTTGAACCTAACATATTAATACCGAAAAATGTATATAGGAGTAGGGCCTACCCCGGGGTTGTTAACTGACATATTTTATTCAGTGTCAGCTGATGTTTAGGGGGTTAAGTTATGTTCAGCGCATGTGCATGCATGCATCACCAATCAACAACTGTGTTCACGTTGTCTATGTGTGTTATTTCACGAAAGCAACGCCTGATCGAGTGAAATAATATGGCAGACGACGCAGATCGCAAGTCAGGTTATAGCGCAAAATTACACTGGGTCACCAGGTTACTTTAAAATGTAAAGAAGAAAATTTGGGACAAATAAATATTTATCTTGTATTCCAACATGCATAGCATCGATGTAGCGCCGATGACTTTTTAACAAATAAACAGTGGCAAACATAGACTAAGCAATATACAAATATAGATAATCTGAAATCAAGAAATTAAGGGTCCCTTTGGAAAACTATTGAATCGATGTCACTGTAATACTTGCAGCAGTAATTGCTTGTTGGAGGTCATCTAATAGCAATGCCAAAAGCCTTTCATTGCAATTAAGTATCAATTATAGGAAGCAACTGTTTATGCGATAAAATGGAGGCAGGCTTATGTTGCTACAGAAATCGTAGTTTTGAGCATGCTGGACTGCACACGAAATCTTCTTTACAATTCTTGAATACGAATAACAAATGTTTTAAAAGACTTCCTTTAGAGATGTGTCCGTCCTTATTCTGTGTTGAAAATCACCAACGTCTCTAGATATCTGAAATAAGCGGTAAATTATACACAATAAGTAACTGACCAGGTAATAAACATGCTGATAACTCTAAAAATATAACTCTTACATAAACATATTTAATAATAAAGTTGTTGAGAAATTTCTCTTCTTGAAATTGAGATATTACACGATAAGAATGGTTGATTAATGAGGAAGTTATGATCCCAAACGTTAGGGCAAGTCTGTTTTTCATTTTAACATTTTCTTTTCAACACGGGGAGAGTATGACAGGTTAAGCGTGTGTGCCGTATTGATCAACCGTAACAATGCCACCGGCCGGCCGACTATCCAACAACCAGTCCATCGACGGGTGAATTGGCACTACCACTACCAGTAATCAATAATTTGCCGGTCCGAGTCCCCGTGTTGAAAATGAAAATGTTAAAATGAAAAACAGACTTGCCCTAACGTTTGGGATCGTAACTTTCTCATTAATCAACCATTCTTATCGTGTAATATCTCAAATTCAAGAAGAGGAATTTCCCAACAACTTTATAATTAAATATGTTTATGTAGGAATTATACTTTTAGAGTTATCAGTACATTTATTACCTGGTCAGTTACTTATTGTGATGACTGTAGAGCGCTTTCATGCAGTGTATTATTCGTTACACAAGTCTAGACGTATTATCTGTTTTCAAAAGGCACCACGGATTTGTCTTAAATGAAATCAGCACCCACGGGAAATTATTGTTTGCGCATCATTTGAATCCAACGATGTAGTTGACACGATTTATGAGTTTTCAAATAAAGGCAGTTCTGTAAAGAAGAGGAGAAGTGAGATATTGTCTATCCAGCCTTGAAAACACGATTTCACCATGATGTTTTACCAAAACTATGTTCCCGATGATCGCAACGCATTTGTAAGGAGATAGTGATCAAAGGAGTTTATGACATGTTTATGAACATTTCATGGCAGGTCATTTCTTATTCGATCGATGTCTTTGAACAATGAATGTTACTAAATGTTACGATAAGAACTGATTAACTTTAAAGGTACATTCATTGATTACGAAATACTTTTGTCTTTCTAATAAATAAAATCGTTGTGTTGGTTTCCTTTGTTTTTAGCATATTCTTTGATGAAAAGTCGCTGTGTAATGATGTCGGTATTTTTATAGTAGTCTAGTTTGATATTTGTGGAAAATCTACAACTTTTGATCAAGAAATTCGAAAACAAAAATCGTTCCTTTTTGTTACAAAACATCAATGACATTGTCGGTGTAGTATTTTACTCAACTTGTATATCTGTACACCATTGACATGCTTGTAACGCGTGATAGTATCGTTCCTAGAATATATGAGAAAAAGATACACCGATGTTACACTCTTGCGACTTGTTACAGGAATATTGAGTTTATTGACTCGGGTTGGTCTATTGTAAAATGCGCTAACATGTCGGTTTCATTATATACAATCGATAGACGCAGTGCAGTGTTTAACACGGACTTATGACAACATGCATTGAGGAAGTAGATATTGAATTCCATGGCACCGGGTGTAGGGTTGAGTCTGTCTTATATTAATAACATTGATTGCAGTAATAATAATATGGTCAATTTGCTGATGCAATCTTGCACGGGTGATATAATCTCGACTGCATGACTTTTTTGCGCTAATTAAACGTATAAAAGGCAACTTTCGTCGCCTAAGATTCAGTATTAAACCTAGCTACACCTAAATAACAAACAAATCGCTACCCGAAGAATATATCGTTGGAAGATTGCTCGGAACATTTTATGGGATTTTAAGCTGAAAGGTAAGTTTTGTAGTGAAATGTTGACATTATTCGGGTTCTATGTATCTTAGGAGCGTTTGTAAACTGTGAACATAACATGATAAGATAAAACCATACATGCCACAAATATTGCCTTCCTGCGACCAGTCAAACGATACATTTAAATATTTTTCTAGATTAAATTACTATTACGGTATTCGTTTGATGTTCATTAAGTTAATACTTTCCACGCGTCAGTCGTCTGCAGACGGCAGTTCCAAAATTTCACAAAATGTTTAAAAAATGTCAAAATTATTCAATTTTATCACCATTTATGGAATCATCATAAGACATTTATTAAAATAAGTACAAACACGCCTTATATTGGTTTAGTAATCCTTCAGATAGACTTTGAAATTTGAAAACAGTTTGCTGGCCTGATCGCCGTATGTGTGACATGGCCATAAGCGAACCAAGCAGTCAGCTTCGAAAGTCTTAAGATGTTCGTCCATAGGAGCTCTGATAGGAAAATCAAGATGGTATAAGACCACAGTTTACTTACAACCATGGTGTCACAGTGTATGAATTTTCTTTGCTTAAATGTTACAGTGCATCAGTCCCTCAAAGTGGACCAATTCGAATTTTTGGCAAAATATCTTATACCGTATCCAAAAATTAAATTACATCCTTTCTTTCTTTTTGTCTCGCTTGATATATGAGGATGAGACTTTAGTACTCACTTGTTTGTAATTTTATTTAATTAATTTCTCAAGAAGCATCTTTCCTTTGCAGAAATTAAAAGTTGATTTAATTTAATTTTCATCTTTTTCCTGCTCAATCTTTATAATTCAAGATCCTGTTTTCACATTTTAATAATCACACAAATATTGTCGTTTTTCTATCAACCCGTGCCGACTTTTTACCATATGCAGTAGTCACTTCAGTTTTGCACAAATCAAATGTGTCAGCCTTGTCCTTTGTATGTCAAACCTCTCTATATGATTACGCCCTACATTAATCACCATTTACAGTTATGTTAGCATTCCTTAGCACACATGTTTCATGTCGCTTGCAATTGCGACATTTTGCGCAATTGTCTTGTGACTTTAAACATTAAACGTGCGAAAACAAAATAAGAGCGGCAAAGTGTTTGCTTTGTATGAAAATGATGGTCTGATGCAATGGCTTCTTTCATTAAAATCACTAATGAAAAGCTCAAACTATGAATATAATCATAACCAATGCTCGTAAAATCATATACAGCGTATCCTCAAAATATTGGGTCCAAAACATGACAAATGGCAGAGATAAAATGATGTTGCATTTTTGTAAGTTTTATGTACCTTGTCATTTTTAAATGACTTTAAAAAGTCTTACGGCCGAGTGCACCAAACTGGCGTAACTTACGAGCGATGTAAAAAAGCTATCTCGCTAGTACTTATGCCCTAATTACGGCGTAGATTACTAGCGATGTAATTTTGAGAGCAAAACTGGAGAATAAGAACGAACTAGTGACTAGCAAGGGGAATATTCAATTAAAATAGCATCGTCTCACTTTAAAATAAGTTGTCGCAAGCGTCAAACATGTGTACATGTATCGAACAACAATCTTTTGACACGAATGGTGTTCCGTACAATTATACAAATATGTCGTCAGTCGCTACGTCAAACGTTGATTTAAATAACATGAATAATGCAACACGTCACACCACGTCCAGGCGAGCAATACAATGTGAGTCTATGAAAATGACGTCATTTTATGTGTTCGAAAATTTCAAAGTTTGTTAGTCCTTTCAAAGATAATGACTATAATTACATTACAAACACATTTTGTGCGAGAGTAACATACAAATTATGGTATAAAATGGCAAAAATGTCATGATAAAAATCCGTCCGTTGTGATAAATGGAGCAATGGTTAAATAATAAAACTATCACACATACCTTCGTCGATCTCTGTGGCGTGTTTATGTTGCCCATCACTGTCAATCGACGAACACGGGTTCGATCCCCGTGATTCCTTATTATTCTTTTATTTTTATTTTTTTTAACTTGATGGTGGATTAATGTAAGATAATTGTATGTAAATTGTTTATAAATTATAAAGGTCCATGCGTTTATATTTTATTTTATTTTCTATGTAATATTTATCTATCATTTATCGCTTGATTGCTTTATTTAACTTCTATCTATAGGCTATACTTATGTATGTTACTTGATAAATAATTAATTTGCCTTGAGTGTTCAGTTAATCCAAGCAAATATTTTGATTACAGTCACCTATTTCCTCGACATAACTATGTCAACGAACACCTTGCAAACATTTTTTTTAGCATCGGTAGGTTTTTTTTAGCATCGGTAGTTGCAGCAGCATAACTTTATGCTCCATCTTACTCTTGGGTCAAGACAGGTATAAAATGTAGCGTAAATTAATCGGTTTTTTTACTAGCCTAGCTTACTCCGGTTTGGTGCTCTCAAAATTATGACTTACCCCTCACTTACTAGCGAGGAAGCGCTATTCTTCAGTTACTCGCCATTAGTGCCCTCGGCAGATTATCTAGTTATTCCTAAAGTTAACACAGATTGACAAGCCAACAATCCTGTTCAATTATTTTTCGAAGCTGTGGAATCGGGAAATATGGTGCAACTGGTCCATGGGGCAACTGGTCCAAAATGAAGGTTTTTGTAATGGTATTGGCATACTGCTTTCTTTTGAACAGTAGAGTATGACTTATGTTGAAACTTGACATACCGTATATCCTTACCTTCTACATGCCGAAACATTTGCAACTTTAGGGTATTTTCACATGTTATATTCTCCAGATCTGTGAAGCCACCTCCTTGAGTGACTGACTGAAAATTCACAGATAGTATGGCGATTTATGAAGATGAGTTTAGATCATGTTTAATGTACTTTATATGATTGATAGATATGCAACAGTAAATATGTACATGCTGTACAGTCATCTTAAGATGCTAAGTGCATATTGCATTTGATCGGTGCTATTTTGTGGTGTGCTCAGGGACTTTCTGAAATACGATTAAAACCATAGGGTGTGGTTGTAACGACCGGAAAATGGCGCATGTTGCTAACTTGAGACATTGGTGGTTTTGATTTACGGTCAATATTATCATTTTTAAAAGAATGCTACAAATTAAATCATTATCACGGGGCACTAATCTGGTAGAGTTATTAGTTTATGAATTTGCAAATAACAAAGTATACCACCATTTCTTACTATAACTAAAGACCCTCGTCTACATGTAGGACGCGAACGCCGTAATAATTGTGAATTCAAGGATACTCGCTGGCTACAGAAAACTGTGTATATAAAGACCGTTTCTGTAATGATATGAACCACGATAACCAAACGAAACCAAATTATGTAATCTAATAAAAGTGTTAGATTTTACAAAATAAGATTTTTCTTATAGCCCGCATTGTTCCCCTTTACAGAAATCACACAATGGCTCACTGCATGCATTAGGTAAATATTAGAGATGTTATGATGTATGAAGATTTTAAAAGCTTATTCTGTAATCTAATAAGTTGCAGAATTTTAAAAATAAGATTTTTACTTCAATAGACCATATCTTTCCCCTTCAAAAAAATTGCACAATAGCTCACTGCATTAGGTAGATAAAGGGTTCAACAAAATAAAGTATACTACTTTGTTTATGTCATTTTGAGTAACATTCAATTTTTGTTTGACCAAACAGGCTAAATAGACATTTAGATGAATCTTTTAGGCATAATGTGATACCAAATTTGCCCCTAACAACAAAGATAAACCATGATTAGCACCATTTAAAGAAAATTAGTCACTTTTCAAAAGTCACATTTTAATACACATACGCGGGAAGAAAATACCACATGTTACCTGTTCGTAATCAAATAGCCCGCTCGCTCAGGCACAACCCAACGCAGTTGCACTGTGTGATCAATATCCATTTCATTCCCGGTCATTCAAAGTGCCACGCACAGCATTTTCTCGCGGCTTGCGCCCGTTGAAAATGTGACCAATTTTCTTTAAATGTTGCTAATCATGGTTTATCTTTGTTGTTAGGGGCAAATTTTGTATCAAATTATGCCTAAAAGATTCATCTAAATGCCTATCTAGTCTGTTTGGTCAAAAAAAATTGAATGTTACTCAAAATGACATAAACAAAGTGGTATACTTTCTTTTGTAGAACCCTTTATTACAATTATACGCCTTAGACGCTTCAATTATGTAATCGAATAAGTTGGATATTTCCAACAATAAGATAACTCAATAGATCATAAATCTCCTACAACATACGAAACACTATTGCTTTATAAGAATATTGCAATATTTATTTGTCAGTCTTATTTGGTTGGTGTTGCAAAGCCTTCCTCTCTTAATTTTGCGTCATATTTTGCAATGTATATTGTTCGAAATGTAAATTCAATTAAAGTACTATAATTGCCCTCTGAAAATCTGTAGCTAAAGATCTGGCAATACTTTGACGGTTTCTCCGTGCCAGTGTCCTCGGATATATAATACGGTAGTCCGGACGAGGGATAGTAAGGATATGAATGTTACTAAATGTTACGATAAGAACTGTTTTAACTTTAAAGGTACATTCATTGATTACGAAATACTTTTGTCTTTCTTATAATAAAAAAAATCGTTGTGTTGGTTTCCTTTGATTTTAGCATTTTCTTTGATGAAAAGTCGTTGTGTAATAATGTCGGTCTTTCATAGTAGTCTAGTTTGATATTTGTGGAAAATCTACAACTTTTGATCAAGAAATTCGAAAATAAAAATAAGCGGTCAAATATTGAGCGCTTTCATACAGTGTATTATTCGTTACACAAGTCTAGACGTATTATCTGTTTTCAAAAGGCACCACGGATTTGTCTTAAATGAAATCAGCACCCACGGGAAATTATTGTTTGCGCATCATTTGAATCCAATGATGTAGTTGACACGATTAATGAGTTTTCAAATAAAGGCAGTTCTGTAAAGAAGACGAGCAGTGAGATATTGTCTATCCAGCCTTGAAAACACGATTTCACCATGATGTTTTACCAAAACTATGTTCCCGATGATCGCAACGCATTTGCAAGAGATAGTGTTGTGGGTACATCAAAGGACTTTATGACATGTTTATGAACATTTCATGGCAGGTCATTTCTTATTCGATCGATGTCTTTGAACAGTGAATATTACTGAATGTTACGATAAGAACTGTTTAACTTTAAAGGTACATTCATTGATTACGAAATACTTTTGTCTTCTTATAATAAAAAAAATCGTTGTGTTGGTTTCCTTTGTTTTTAGCATTTTCTTTGATGAAAAGTCGTTGTGTAATGATGTCGGTCTTTCATAGTAGTCTAGTTTGATATGTGGAAAATCTACAACTTTTGATCAAGAAATTCGAAAACAAAAATCGTTCCTTTTTGTTACAAAACATCAATGACATCGTCGGTGTAGTATTTTACTCAACTTGTATATCTGTACACCATTGACATGCGTGTAACTCGTGATAGTATCGTTCCTAGAATTTATGAGCACAAATACAGCGATGTTAAACTCTTGTGACTTGTTACAGTAATATTGACTCGGGTTGGTCTATTGTAAAATGCGCTAACATGTCGGTTTCATTATATACAATCGATAGACGCAGTGCAGTGTTTAACACGGACTTATCACAACATGCATTGAGGAAGTAGATATTGAATTCCATGGCACCGGGTGTAGGGTTGAGTCTGTCTTATATTAATAACATTGATTGCAGCAATAATAATATGGTCAATTTGCTGATGCAATCTTGCACGGGTGATATAATCTCGACTGCATGACTTTCTTTGCGCTAATTAAACGTATAAAAAGCAACTGTTGTCGCCTTAGATTATTATATACCTAGCTACACCTTGAAAACAAACGAGTCGCTACCCGAAGAATATATCCTGGGAAGATTGCTCGGAATATTGTATGGGATTCTAAGCTGAAAGGTAAGTTTTGTAGTTAAATGTTGACATTATTCGAGTTCTTTATTCAATATTATCCCCATATTTGGAATCATCATGAGAAATGTATTAAAATAAGTACAAACATGCCTTTAATCGGTTTAGTAATACTTGAGTTAGACTTTGAAATTTGAAAAAAGTTTCTGCAGAATCTTTTATGTATAATATGGTAAAATTAATAGCCGCGTAGAGAGTGTTTAAAGTCATATTATGCGATCTTTTCCAAGTGACACATATCCTTGATTTTTTACTTTGAAATCAGATTTTCTTGATCTGCATTTTTGATAAATCGTAAAGATCTTCTTAGTTACAGAGCGATACGATTCTTAATTGCTTTAAAATCATGGTTTGAATACGTTGAAATAAACTGTCGGAGTCTACTCCGATAACTTACTTCTGTGATGGTTTTTCACGGAAATAATAGTCATGATAGCTTCATGAGTCCAGGAATGTCCTTCCTGATAAATCAAACTTCGTTATAAGTGAGAGAAATATGACTAACAAAATATTTAAAAAGATCACTTAATATTGCTTTTATTGCGAACAATTTCAACACATTCTTTGCTGAAATCGGTCCTATTCTAGCTCGCAAGATTAATTCCCGGCGTCCTTTTTTGACTTCCTTAAAACTCCTTTTGATAAATCAATTTTCATTTAACATGTTTCTGAAAAGGAGATTCTGGAGATATACGGTACTTTTAAAAACGGCAAAAGCTCCGGGTGCGATGACATTAACCCTGGCATTATCAAATAAATTGCACCTTTTATCGTTCGGCACCTGGCCCACATCTTTAACCTTTCCATCATGACTGGTGTGTTTTCATCTGCTCTCAAAATAGCCAAAGTTATTCCGATATATAAAAAGGACGATCGCCATGCTTTCTCCAACTATCGTCCCATCTCAGTACTTTCGTGCTTCTCTAAAATTCGTGAGCGCCTTATCTACAATCGTCTTTATAATTGTCCATCTTCCTACAATATTCTTCACGACAACCAATATGGTTTTAGAAAGGACCACACAACTGATCTTGCGCTTGAAAATTTCATCGGCTCTCTCCAAAATTCATCACACGCTTGGCCTTTTCCTAGACTGTCAAAGGCTTTCGACACTATCGACCACTCTATCCTTCTCTCTAAAGTAAATCACTACGGTATCCGAGGTACACCTCTTGCCCCGCTCTGCGACTATCTTCATAATTGAAAGCAGGTTATCCTTCAACTCGCCGTCTTCAAATATCCTACCAGTTTCTTGTGGCGTACCTAAAGGCTCTATATTCGGACCCCTCCTGTTTCTTATCTACGTGAATGACATTCCAAATGCTTCTAAGAAATTCTCATATGTTCTCTTTGCAGATGATGCAAACATATTTATGTCGCACCCTGTCTTTAATACACTTGTCTCTACCTTTAACACCTTTAATAAAGAGCTACAAGATGTGTCGAATTGGTTCAAGGCTATTAATACACTTTCTCTTAACCATGTTAACGTCAGTAAAACTAATTATATACTATTCGGCTCTAAACGTCATACCTCCACACGTTCTGCTATCATTTATATCGATTCGACTCCTATTTCATCTGTCCACCATATCAAGTTCCTCGGGGTTATCATTGATAAACATCTCAACTGGAAACTTCACATTACTAAAACATGTAATCATGTATCTAGAAGTATCGGTATACTACAGAGATTACGTTATGATCCTCCCTCTTCTATTCTTTTTACTCTCTACAATATGCTTGTCTTACCACACCTAACTTATTGCAACATGTCATGGGCAATTACTTTTATTAAAACACAAATCCTTGAGCCCATGGTTGAGCACGGATAAAACCAATATCGACAAACTATTTATCTACCAAAAGAAGACCCTAATAATCTGCGTTGATGCATCCTATGACTCGCATTCACAGCCTCTTCTCCGACTTCAATTCTCTTAATATTTTTGATATCAACAAACTTCAAACTGCCTTATTTATGTTCCGTTTCATCAACAACTCGCTCCCTAATTATTTTGGGGTTTCTTCTCTAAACATAAAGATATTCACAGTTACAATACTAGAAACGCAAATGAATTCATTGTTGATAATATCAAATCCAAATCCAAAATTCGTCCATCTATAATGGACCTCAAATCTGGAACTCCCTTGACTCAGATCTAACTAGTTCTACTAAGCGTAACCGTTTTAAAAACATGTATAAACAGAAATTGATCTCTAAGTTGTTGTTTTTTTAAATTTATATTGTCCTATTCTTCTCTTTTTATGTCGTAAACCTTACGTACCGGCCAACATGTACTACCATCTTATTGATTTCCGCACGGTAAACCATCTCCCTACTAATCCTGATATTTCACAGCGGTGAAGACAAACCTAAAGCTTTCCCAGCTTAATGGCTTCTTTGCACACTTTCCAACCCCACTATCATTGTATTCCTTTACTTCAGCTGGGATTACGAATAAGCTCGGTATCTTAATAAAGGCGGGCTTGGGGACTGCGTTTTCAAGGGAACGGTCTCCCATCACAGTTATTTTCAGAATTGAAATAAAAATTGTATTTGCCGAGTTCCAACCATAAGCCTCTTATCCAGTCAGATAATTATAAAAAAATATTTGTTCAATACTATAAGGCTTATATTTAAATCGCAGATGACGGAGACACAGCACGAAACCTGTACTAAGGAAAATTATTTGAAGCCTCGCAACTTATGTACAATGTATTGACTGCATTACGTTATAGTCTGCCCTATATTAGACATGCATTTTTATATACTAGTATCATTCCGTTGACTATAGGCTTAGATGATTGTCAAATGAGTCCTCTTACCACGATACCATGAGGACTTGGTTGGCTTGGTTAGAATTTTAATTATTATATACAATTTAACGCAATTAAGCAAATCTGGGTAGCGGCATGGTGTAAAAGTCCCAAGTATGCAAATGATCTCACTGAATACAATGCCATGCTCTTCCGCACTTCTAACACAGTACTTAACCATGTTAACAACGGAATACATCTCATATTCCTCATTTGCATACTTCTACACCATGCGCTTACCCCAATCATATGATGTGATATTAAGGTAAACTATAATACACGGTTTTGTATCGACACATCTGATTGGTTCCAACAATTACACACTCCTCCGTGGTGTTACTGGCATACCGATGTAATTCACCTGCCGAGTAGTACCAGGCGATTGAATCTCACAATCTGTGCATTGTTTAGATTTGGCCCATAACATAGCGCACTCTATAACAGTTGCGACAAGCGATTAAGCAATCATAGTTGGGGCTGTTAGGGCATCACAGGGAAAAGGCACCAAATTTGGCCCATATGTTGCTCATACCATACTCTTTTAATTTTTGATGGATGCCGAAATTGGAGCCTTCTGGGACGGCCATATTGGCCAATTCTAATATGGCCGCCATACTGGAGAATCAAAAATTCAAATTGCTCTTCAATTTAGCTGAAAATTGGTTTTTTTGTCTGAGCAACAGGACGACTTCCGATGTGTGGTTACTGAGATATTGAGCAAAACGTGAAAAGGTCGTTGCTTTTGGGCGTATATTGGCGTATGATAGGGATTGTGACCTTTCGACCCTGTATAAGGCACAAAAACGACTCCAGGTGGTAACAATTACCAGTTCTTGAACCATTGTGATCTGAAGAACAAGTTGACAAAATCGGAGCATGTTAAAATGTTGACCCCCCAAAAGCAAAGGTCAACGACTTTTTCACGTTTTGCTCAATATCTCAGTAACCACACATCAGACAAACAATAGGTATGCTTGTCAGCTTAATTGAAGCAATTTGAATGTTTGATCCCCCAGTATGGCGGCCATATTGGAATTGGCCAATATGGCCGTCCCTCCCAGAAGGCTCCAATTTTGGCATCCATCAAAAATCTAAAGAGTATGGTATGAGCAACATATGGGTCCAATTTGGTGCTTTTAGAAGAATGTGAACCAAATAATCCCTTAGCCCCCAACTATTTGGAAATGATAGCGCGCCACCTATACCAGTTGCGACGAACTATTAAGGTCAAGAGAATCGGGGTTTTGTCTTGGGAGTTTCTTATCCCTTTATCCCTGGTAGTACGTTTAAACCGATTATCTCTTAATTGTCAACTAGATCACGCTTTTTAGTTCTGAACCACGATCGAAATGATCGCCACATAAAATCTATGGCGTGTAATAATTCCAAAAGGTTCGTAATCCAGTTACGGGGAGTTATTACCTCGTGTATTATAATTTATCATTTCAAACACCCGTGTATAATTTGTGACCCTACATTGTGTCTTTATAGTGTTCTACCGTATGACAATGGACTGGCATGCATGTACGTTGTTTTACTATTTAGCGTGTGTTGTTGGCTACGTCATGGCAACTGAAGGTATGATTTAATTACCTTAGCAATTATTGCTTCCTACCATTTGACTTTCCCCGTAAGGAGATCTATAGTTTGATCAGTTCCAAATTGGCGAGAAATATGCGATTTGTATCTATCCGCGCGAAAAAGTAATCCATGCGAATGCGCGCGACTTTGGCATACGCAAGCGTCACGCATACAAAAGAACTGCTCAATGTTGCGCCATGCGAGATTTTTGCGTGCTGCGCACCGCTCTTCTGAATTTATTCGCTGCTGTAAACAGGTTCGCCAATTTGGAACTGACTTATTTTTACCTCAAAATTATTTCGGAATTCAATCAATATGCAAAATGAGTCACATGTCGGCAGTTTTCTTTTTCAATATTTGTCCATCCATCACTTAGAAGCAGGTGAAAAATACTACAGTATGGTCCAAACCCTACCCTAAAATTCTAGTTCAAGTTTTTTAAGTTACAAACAATTTACCAAGTTACTGAGAAAACAAGGTAAAACATAAGAATTTGTCATTTCTTTTGACCTATATCTCAAAATCCATTTTCCCGACATCCGACTCATTCCGCTTGATCGCGTCAAAATATGTCATTCATCTGCAGCGGAAGTTGTGTGATATGTTAATATCATATCAAAGAATGGCTTTTCAATTGGACGCTGCGAAATCTTACTAACAAAGAAATCGTAACAACGTTTTACTGGGCCGAAATGAATGGGAATTATTTCATCAAGCACAATCACGTTATTCTACATCCACTTCAAAGCGCCGCCGTAAGCGCCTGTTTTGTGTAGTATTCTGGAATCGGATACAAAAGATGTGTCCTTTAAAAGAGAATAAAAGATGAATGCACCCGTACTCAAACTATGGACCTGGTCGACCACATACACGCAAATACCGGCAATCAAACGAACATGGTCATGTTTTATTCCAGAACAACTGATTGAATCCCTCCCCTCCGAACCTACACAAGAGATTCAATTAACCTACTCAAAAATACCCTATACTTCATTTTCCGATATCCACAATGAAAAAGGAGATGAGGCAATCAATATTATGTTGAATGCTTCATCTTGTACGCCCCTTGATGTGGACCTCTCTTCCATGCAATCTCCCTGCATCATCAACCTGGCCTTTAAACTGTTGCTTTACATGAAAACCTTGATATATTAGAACAGATCATGATCCTCCGAGCAGTCGCCTTTATAAATAACTAAATTCAAACTTCCACAGACATTTGTAGCGGCACCTGGCACAACTTGACAGCTGGTGATTTGATAAGCCTATCATCGCCCAATCATCCCCTCTTCTATCCGGACAATGCATGGTGCACGTGGCGGCTACATTCCAATGTCAAGGGAAGTTACGCAATTCATTTCCTTCAATTTGACACGGAAGCAGAATATGATTGGTTGACCGTTGGGAGAGCTAGTCACGGTGGAGTATCCCGGAAGAATGTCATTTACCGGATATCATCTTTTGTTCCTTCTCACGTTGTAGCAGTGATTGAAGAAATGGACATTTGGATGTTGTTTGAAGCTAACTACGGAGTGACGAACAAAGGTTTCCAGTTAGAAGTTGAAAGAATCGACTTTGGAGGTAAGGTATTGTATTAGTACAATGTAAGGAAGTTAAAGTCAATCGTGAGACTTTTTTCAAAGGTGTATCTATTCAACTACTCCCTTTATTATAAAACCCCAATCACAATTTTAATTATTAAAACACTCAATCGTGAAATGATGGCAAACAACTTTGATGGCGAACATTTGGCGGTCACACGTTGTAATTATACTACTTCAAAATGTCTTTAATTTCATCACTTCATTCTTCTTCACTCCCAATGATTAACAATTAAACAATCATAAATATGCTTGAAATTACATAGTCCTATCCCATACCTCAAATTAAGTAACTGACCAGGTAATAAATATACTCTCAACTCCAGAACTATAGCTCTTGTTTAAAAATATTAAATTATAAAGTTGTAATTGTTCATGAAGATCGGTTTAATAATTGAGAACACTACATTGATAAGTTTATAGAAAGAAGTGCAGTTTACATTTTCACGCTTGGGTTTTGAACACGCAGGACCGTGTGACAGATATGTGTATGGGCTGCATTGATCAATTGAAGCTTCCCTAATCCTCATCTTACTATCGACCCGTGAGTTGTCGCTACCAGTTAATCAATAATCTGCCTGTTGCTAGTCCGAGGCTGCGTATCGACGAACAAAATGTTAAAATAAAAACCTGACTTTGTTTTGGTTGTGGACACATAACTGACTTAATATGCATTTAATCGTCACGTGTAATATCTCGAATTGAAGAAAAGTGATGTCCGTACAACTTTATAATTTAATATTTTTACGTAAGAACTATAGTTCTGGAGTGGAGAGCATATTAATTACCTGGTCAGTTACTTATTTTGAGGAACGTATATCATATTTCTTTCATTGATGATACTATACGTATGTGTCCCAATCTTGTTTAATAATAATATAACATACTCACATTTTCTAACATTTCGCGAACATTTCGCACTTCATAAAATGACATGTTAAAAAGAGGAAGTTAATTTATTAACAACAACTTATTTCAAAGTTGACCAACAAATTACGTGGCCCCTATGTCTATTGTAGGTGGAACACGAGCAAGATTATAGATCAAAGTAAATACTGAATCCATAAGTCATCTACATTTACCCGTCTATCGTATTGGGGAACATTGAATGTTTGAATATAAAGTATGGAATATAAAATTAAATTAGCTCAATTCTTACCCAGTCATAATTGAATTTAGATGACGCTCCTCTCGGCACTGTATGACTAAAACATAATCGCATCCTTTTCTGTGCCGCGTCCAAGGCTCAATACAGAAAGGTTGCCTTTATTTGTTCATTTCGCAATCCAACCTTAATCAAGATACAAAGCATTGCAATATGATGGTAACTAGGTCATTTTAATATTGGTCAAATTGCAAGTAAAATTCAACATTCGGCAATCGGATTTTCAACTTTACATAAGTTTTTAAAGCCTGGTTGGTGTAGCGCCTTCATTTTATAATAAAGTAGCGAAAACTACTCCCAAAAGCTGTGAATGCTTCTTTTTACTTGGGTAGAAATATTTTAAAATCTTAAAATTTCGATACTTGAAATCCAGTATTGATCATTTAGATTATCCTAAGAACCAGTCCCGACTGATATTATTTAGCAAGATCCACTTCAGCAGTTAAAAATGATGTTTGCTTTGATCTACAGTCATCAAAAAAAGTAACTATACAGGTAATAAATGGACTTTTAACTCTAAAAATACATATCCTACCTAAAAATATCAAATAATAAAGTTGTTGAGAAATTTCATAGAGCTTTCATAGTATCAAACTATTGTAGAGTCACGTTATTAAACACAGATGTAGACGGAGGAATAGTATCGATTTTAACCGAGAATATTCCTTGGGGGATCTTATATTCATAGTTTAATGACACGTCAGTGGAAATGTTCCCAAGGTTATATTGTGCGCTGTGAATCCAATATACAGTCATCAAAAAAAGTAAATATACAGGTAATAAATGGACTTTTAACTCTAAAAATATATATCCTACCTAAAAGTATTAAATCATAAAGTTGTTGCAAAATGTATCTTCTTTAATACAAGATATTGCAAGCTAGGATCGGTTGAATATTGAAGAAGTGATAATCCAAAATGTAAGGTAAAGTCATAATTTCATTTTCACATTTTACATTTCAACACGGGGAGGGTATGACAGGTAGCGTGTGTGTGGCGTATTATCCATCGGAACAATAATAATAATAATATAATAATATAAAACATTCGTATAGCGCCCTACAAAGATCACGACTGTCCAACCTGCGCATGCATCTCCCAATTGCACTACATGTAATCGATAAGGTTACATGTCCGCGTAGAAAATATAAATGTGAAAATGAAAATCGGACCCCACCTTACATTTTGGAGTGTCATTTCCTCAATAATCATCTGATCCTAGCGTGCAATATTTCAAATTAAAGAAGATGAATTTTACAACAATTTTTGTATTTAATATGTTTAGGTAGGATATTCTATTTTAGAGTTAGAAGCCTATTTATTACCTGTATAGTAACTTTTTTAATGACTGTATAGTTCAATCAGTTCTATATTGGCGAGCCTCTTAACAGCAGCAAATTGATACAGAAGAGCGTAGAGCGCTGACATTACGCAGCAGGTCACACCGTGTGCGTGACGCGTGGGTATGCCAAAATTGCGCGTGTAAGCTTGGATTACTTTTGCGCGCGGAGACATAAAACCGCATATTTCTCACTAATTTGGAACCGACTATTAGTGTAGGACTGTAATCGTAGGTGATGCAACGTCGAAGAATAATTTGAGCAGACGACGGTGGACACAAATGGACGTACATTTTGAAACTCCGTTGGTTTCAATGTAAACATGGATTTTGATTATATTACCCCAGAAATTTCATCACACTTTGGAACTAAATTATTTCATCCTAAAACCGCTGGAGTTAGATAACCAACTCCAGTATCAGTATATTTTTTGGGATTTAATCCATCGTTAACCATTTGTCCCATTCACTTGATCACGTAACCTCGTACACATACTTTAACCTGGACTACTCGTGAACGAGCCCATGTCCGGCATCGTCTGAGGCTTAAATCACAGCTACATAACTCCTTCTCAAAGAGTTAAGGAGTAGTTTTATTCGCTATCCTAGAAACGAATATACATGTATCATCTTATTCTAACATTTATCTTACAGTTCCGTGCACTGACACTAACAAATCGTGCAATACGGGTGACGTGTGCAAGAATAATGTACTACTGTGTAGCTCTTATCCAGAATGTCTTAACCAAACGCAGAATTGTCGTAAGTTAATCTATTGCATTCTGTGATGCCCAGACGACGGTTGATTCAAATTTCTCACATTTGCAATTCGTGATTGCGAATGTCATTCAAACATTGGAAATACCACATGATCGCAGTAAATTATCTCATATTAAAGTCGTTGTAGTTGAAAAATCAACACTAATTTTTGCTGTGACTAACTGTGGATATGTGTATTTTCAAGAAAATCATATTCTTACGCAGTTCTACCATACTGATATAAACTGCTCACAAAAAGTATCGAAACACTTAGAAATGATCCAATATATAACGGCTCGAAAGGGTATAACCAAGTGCATAATTTTGTTCTGCGTATTTTGACACTTCGATCGTTGAGATATGATGTTGCGGATTGGAGTTATTGTCATTTCAATGATCGTGGGTCCAGTTTCAAAAGTGACACTCATCCCTATTGAAAATCACGAATCTGATCATTCTAAACAGTAATGCAAACCTCTTTCTATAGGATGATTGTCACTTTTGAAACTGGACCCACGACCATTGAAATTACAATAACTCCGCTCCGCGACATCGTATCTCATCGATCGAGGTGTCAAAATACGCAAAACAAAATTATGCACTTGGTTATTTGCTTTGATTAATGCATACCCTTTCGAGCCGTTATATATTGGATCATTTCTAAGTGTTTCGATACTTTTTGTGAGCAGTTTATATCCGGACGTCATCGTTTGGTGATTGCATTTATAAATATGGCGCCCTCTCTTGTTCGTTGACTGATAATACACGATTGTATTAATTTGATTTAAAAAATGTTATATCGGCTACTATTAAGTTAAGACACCAAAATGGAAAAGAGTAAGATCTCGCAAACAGAAGCTAAACTGTTACCTTTTTTGCTTTCAAGTTGTTCGATTCAAATCAACATGACGAGGACTCTCTTGTTTAACCTTGTATTATATGATATGATATGATATGATTTTATTGGCACAAAATCGCGACCCGAAGGCCGAATTACATTGTACAGGAAAGCAAGGAATACATATGAAACAATTCAATACACCGTTAACCGTTGTTATTTTGCAAAACATGACTAAAATATAATCTTTAATTCTATTTTTGTTTATGACAGAATCTTGCAATGACATCGATTTCATGTGCAACTCTGGCCTTGGGTGTGTTGACAAATCACTCGTGTGCGATGGTGTCCGTCAGTGCCTGGATGGGTCGGATGAATGGTGGTGCTGTAAGTTGTCATCCCTTTCCCTGTTTTGTGTGCAACATTATGATACAATAGTATAGAAATAGATCAAGATATGAGCATGCTATTTAGGTTTGCTAATTGAAATTTGAGGTGTCTAGCTGTTTACAGCTCAAAATTGCCTTACTATTATTCAAATTCCCAACCTATTTTGGTGCACTTTTGTCGATTCCATGATGTATTTAGCCCAATCCTCATTTTTTTTTCAGATCCGTTCGGCACTCAAGTGACCAACATGACTGGCCTTGGTGCGATTTATTTGACGTCACCGAATTATCCACTGAATTATCCATCTAACTCTGACTGCATTTGGATATTTGAGGAAACCACTGACGGCACATTTTTCATAAATATGATCGACTTGGAAACCGAATACTGGGACACGTTGATGATGGGACACGGTTATGATATCAGTATCGATAGTCAAGATGTGATATTGTCACTCTGGTATTATCCAAAGACTATAGTGATTGATGAACGCGTTATATGGATTCGATTTCTGTCCAATCATGCTGTGACATTTCGTGGATTCCTGTTGGAAATAGAACGAATTGAATCTGAAGGTATATCAAATAGTAAAATGATTGGGTTTATATAAATGATGACAGATTGTATTTCGTGATATGAGAGTAATGTGAAATACTTTTTCGAGTGGTACGAACACAAATACGTTAAATGGCACTTTAATGATTGTTGACAAATACTTTTACAATCTTTACTTCGTCTATGAGTCATTGCTCATGTATATTTCAATTCAATTCAAGGTTTATTAAACATTATATCTCAGCAATATGCTGAATTACAACTATATTTACAATCAATGTTATATATAGAATAATAGAAACAATATATATTTATAAAGATAACGGCACATATGTATGTTTGGAAGGTAAATATTTCAAGGTAAGTGAAAGCCCTAATTTTTTCTTCTGAATATTAAGATTCCAAGCGTGTTTTCATAAAGTGGTCAAAATATATTAAATGTGTGCTCCGAGCTCAGGATATACCTCTGTCGTGGGATTCAATTATTAGATGTATATTTTGTAGAACAATTTTGTAAATAACCCCATTATAACTTTCCCTCTATTTTGCAATGCAGTGCAGTGCCATCCTGAAGAGTTTCGCTGTGCCAATGGCTATGGTTGCTTGGATCCCAGTATGGTCTGTAGTGTATATGTGGAATGTGCAGATGGGTCGGACGAACTTGGTTGCGGTAATGTCTATAGATATTTGGTTTTATTTGAAAGGTTCGCGATATTATGGTCCCCTGTTCTCGGCCTTTGTTGTGAAGATAATGTATGAACATTTTGACTTATTACCTACTTTTATAGCATATAATGGCAAGTCAAAATCTTCTTTCCTCATTACGGTTCCGTTACCTGTATATTTTAAAACTTTCCTGACCACGGCTTTGATGCTGTATCCGTGGTTATAAATCTCGATCCCCTAACTCTTTGAGTTATTGCACCAGCTGTTAGTGCCAACGGCGCTTTGGGTACCTGTTCCGGCCGTTCGGATGCAGGTTTTGACTAGGGTTTTCTGTAGCAAGGCCTTCACACTAGTGGGGATAATTGTAACATTTAATCAATGTAGATTTCAAATTCTATCTCCCAACTCTCTGAGTTATTAAGACACCATGGCGCTTTGGGGTCAATCTGCTTCGGCCGTTGTTGCAGGTGCGACTTGGTCTTTCAGTGGAAGGCTTTTACACTATGTGGGGTTCTTGTGAAAATGAATAAATGCAGATTTTCATGATTTATAGACAAAACAAATGGGATAATACAGCCACAAATTGAATTTTCAACGGGCAAATATGGTGGTATATATCGGAAGATATGAAAAATAAAATATTTCATGTTTACATTTTAGATTGGACAATGCAGCGGGGCATGATGATTTCACCGCGTGTGGTTGATTATAAATATCTCCATCAGCTCGTACCGCGCTGTAGTAGGCATACATTTAGTTTAGTCAACAGTGTTGAATAAAACATCAATAAGACGCACCGCACCGTTGGGCTAAAAAAAATTTATTGTGCCGCTAAAGAGCAGTTGTGCTATATGCCAGGGTTTAGGCTAAACAAAAAAGGGCTAATGTGTCTTTGTAAATTTACTCAGATCTACCTGGCATATGACATGCCCGATGTTCGTTTTCGGACCAATATGAATGGAAATGGGGATGTATTGTTTAAAACACCGTCTAAAGTTCAAATATGTTATGGTATGTGATGGATAATATGGATGAAAACATGTTTTTTGTTCAAATTTAACTAACTATCAACATTTAGTAGGTAGATTACTATTTATTTCATTGATTGTGTTCAATTTCTTAATGACGATTCTTATCTAAGAGCCCTCTTTACTTGAAAAGTGGCCAAAGCTGAATTTGAACATGCCCGAGTAAATTTGCCATAATTTGATAACGGAAGCTCGTTGAAAATGATTACTAGTATTTCGCGAAAAATGTATATGTCTTTCATGGCCAAAACAAATATCATGTTTCACATGGGACACTTTTTGACACATCCTCTAGCATGAGCGTGTACTGGAACTCCCAAATAAGATCAATTGGGAAAGTATTTTGTCTCTTCCTTTCAAATTGAGGTAAAGTGAAATATTACCAATTTAAACTGCTACATCATCATTTAATTTCAGGTAATTCCATTCTGAAGTCTGTAGAAATGATTTATGATGACAAGTGCCATTTGTGTTTCCCAATTATAACTATTTTTTGGCAACTAAATGTACTAAATAGTTTTTGTTAAAAGACAAGTATATTAAGACAGTGTCAATAGGTTTGCCTTAAAAGTGTTTATGAAATGGCCAAGATTTTTATAAGTGGCCGAAATTGTCAGCTTTATCGCAACTTTGGGGAAATGTGTCGATTTTACCAAATGTTAGGAATTTTACCTCGTGCCATACGGCATCGACCTACTTTCAGTTACGACCAACGGAATAAATGCGTAGATCAATAACTGTCCTTGATTCAAGTATTATCAAGGAAATTGTCAGTATTTTCAAATTTGTAACGTAGAACAAAAGAGTAATTTAAATTAAACCCGCTGTAACCTAAAGTAATAAGTTGTACACTAATTTGATAACGTTGAATATTCAATAAATATTGGATAATTATTTGATAATTCAGTGTTACCATGGTAACCAGATACAGCGTAGTTTTCAAATTTACATCTCAAACTTCATCAAATTAAGTGCTTGTTGTTTATACAAAGAATATTATATTATTATTGAAAGATTCTATTAGTATCTCGTTTGTTTTCATAATATTCATAATATTGTATGCTTCGTCCTCCGATAGTACGAAACTATTCATGGGAAACATATAATATCCTAGCTCCAATAAATCAACGTTTACAATAATGTCGAAAAATAAGAAAATAATGAATTGAAATAAAATACAAGCGGTAGACAATGGTTGATGAGAGAGGTCGGTGTGGGATAACGGGCAGCTAATTTGAGAAGACATCAGAGCAGGGCTATGCATGGGACGCCCTATATTCAACAGGGACGACAGGCTGAATGGTGAGCCAAGCACTGTCGTCAGGTGCAGGGCGGCACGCCGGCAGCGAAATGCAGTCGTGACAGTGTAAACTGGTTTGGCCTAGAAGTCTTCGCTAAACATTTTGACTGGGCTTCCCCTTGCTTTTTAATGAATACTGTCAGTGAAATAAATATATTATAAAAAAAATTAATAAAATTCCTTTAACCTACAACTATTATACACCCAGTGGCGTAGTGTCATAGGGGCACGGGGGCGTGCCCCCCCCCCCCCCCCCCAATGATTTTCTGAGGAAAAAAGAAAGGGGAAAAGAAAGGGAAGAAAGAAAAGATAAAGGAAGGGGGAAGAAAGTGAAAAGAAAGAATCGTTTATCGTCAGGACGGTGTTTAATTCGGGGGGTTGTACTCAAGGCCAGATCCAGACAATGGCGCGGCGCGTGAAATCATAGTTGCAAGACCGTGCCCTGATATCTTTCTATCACATCGACCACACGAAAATGCGAGTTCCGGGATCCGCCGCGGTGTTTCTTGAAAAAGCCGTATTATTTCAGTGCCATATTTCAAAGAAAAAACATTTGGAAAGTATAAATACAATTCCAATGTTTAATTAAACAACGTAATTTGTGACAAAAAAAAGTGAAAGGGAGAAAGAGAGAAAGGGGAAGGGGACCCATAACCTACACTTTCACAGTGACAGGGTGCTATATTATCTTTATATCCACAAGGTTTTTATTTTGTTATCGGGGATCAATGGGGTTTGTTGAGGGGATTTCAAACAATCTGGTAAAGCGTGAATCGCAGGAGGAATCACGCACTGGACGTGTTGTGTGTACATGCAGCAACGGGAGTGAATCAAGAGTTAAGCACATTTAGGAAACTCCACCAATACATGTAGTAATTTCTATCGGACATAAACCCTGCCATAAACCTACTTGAGTTTAAATGAAAAAAAACCAATACATTTATCTTTACTTCTATGATTATTTACACTCCCACAGCATGCTTAAACCCCCAGCAACATTTCCATTTTTAAACTTAACGTTGCATTTTATGATTTTTAATTTTACGCATAGTGGCACGGTTGAAAAAGATTTTTGAAATATTAAGGAGTTATTATTATTTAAGCAACAATACTTCAGTTCAATGTTCAGACTAACATTTTAATACACCAGATCTGTTTATAATGTCACAGCAGTCACACCGTGTGCAAAGGTAGGGCAGTGCGTGCCTGGGGCTGACTGCTAATTATAATCTGGACCACTCTACATGTAGTCGATGTTACATGTAGCTTTATGGCCTGTCAATGTAGTTTTTAAGCTGTCAAACCATGGTCAAATCATGGTCAAACCATGGTCAAACCTTGGCTGAGAATTTAGAAGCAAATGGAACGTAATGTAATGCATCTGTGTGTGTGAGGCTGACAATGAGATTGCGTCCAGTAACAAAATTTTAAATTTGAAAATACATTTTACATAGCTTTATTATTTCACTATAGAATAACTCCACCTTACAACTTTTTGCATTGCTTCAGAATTCTGCACCAATCAGACGCAAATTATTACTGGAAATACATCGCTCGATGTTAGTTCACCGTTCTACCCTCTCTATTACCCGAACAATATTCATTGTATCTGGTTCATACAAAGCGAATCATCAAACGGCTTCATTCATTTTACATTTCACGGCGTAAAAGTCCATCCCAACGTGGACTTCTTCACCATCGGTCTCGGGGACGAGGTCACGCTTTGGTCACGTGTTCTCCATCTCACCGGTCTATCCAATCCGCGTTCAGCTTCAGCTAATTCATCCTTGGTGTGGATTGAATTCACCACTGATTATGTTGTGTACAACCCATTCAGTGGATTCAGCGTGCAATTGGAATGGCGACCTGAGTTCAGTAAGTGTTGAATATAACAAGATTTTCCCACGCAGTTTTACGTAACTTGCATTGCACCAACTGATCAGATTAAACAAAAATACTAAAAAATCATGTACAGTAGCAAATGTACACTTTCCTTGTCCCGTAATACTAATTGCTCTGTATAAAGGATATTGTGTGTACGATGCGAAAGACTGGAAAGGAAATATAGAGCTTTAAACCAAGTATACAAGAGTATTACTGAGTTCTCCTTTATTAGACTTTTTGGATGCGATTTACATCGCTTTCAAATGAAAATATAATTTGTGTATAAGACTGGAACCAGCAGTCATCAGGTTTAAGAAAATCAATAATACCTGTCAATACTAGACTAATAATAGAATTGTAATTATTAATAAGCATTGCAGCTATTGCATCGATTTGGAAGCCCTTTTCATCGTGTTTATAGACCGTATTTGTAGTTGGGGCTTTGCAGCCTTTGATGACGTTAATATTGTGTTATGTACAGTTCTTCATTTATTATAAAACGGCTCGTCACCTATCTTAAGCAAGGATCCATAGTGCTGTTATTGGTTACGAGCTGTACATAACCTCATGTTAACTCCATTTAAGGCAAGAAAAGGCCAGTTACGAATGAAATTTACATAATCAATCATTTCAGCTCCTTGTAAGGATGACGAATTCATGTGTGCTTCTGGTTTCGGCTGTTTGGACGAATCATTGGTTTGCGATAGCATGTCACAGTGTCTGCGTAGCTCGGATGAAGAAGGATGTAGTAAGTTCCATTGATGTTATTAAACTATACAGACGACAGCGAACTTCATAATTAGAGAGCGGTTAAGTGGACGTAACTAAAGAATGAACTCCATTGTTAAGGTTACCTGTAAGTCTGTATGACGTCGATATTTGAAAGCTCCAATTGAAAACATTTGGTTTATCCTTGGTGTATGACAACACCCAACACCGATTAACCTAGCACAAATCCTCTATTGATGGATTAAAGGATTATACAGCTTTATTTCGTAATGGGGTCTTTACACTAGACTTATAATAAATGTCTTACACCAAAGATAACCAATTCATATTGTTTTATTGTGACACTTGTTCGTTTACAGATCTCTGTGGTATTGAAAATATGCAAGTTGGTCCAGGTGACCACGGATTCAACATAACGTCGCCATTTTACCCGAACCAATTCCCGCTCACGCAAGACTGCACATGGAGGTTATCAACAACTACTCCTGGAAGTATATTCGTGATATTCTTAGACTTGGACACAGGAAGGTACCACGACGAGTTGTACATAGGGGGTGCTAATGCTACTATTTTGTTCGATATAGACGACCAACTTGAATCTTTGCTTCTCCTGGAATCTTTGAAGACTTCCAAACTTCTCATGTTTACTGGCAGACATTTTCCAAAGACATTGGTGCTTCATCAAAATCAACTCAAACTTGGTTGGGACGCATCGTTTTGGACGGCGGGTGGAAGGGGATTTATGATCCACGTTTCCTGGATATCACGAAATGGTATTTAACTTCAATGATCTTGTCGCTGGCGAAAACATATTCTATGACCGAACGTAGCTTTCAAGTACGGGCGGTCGGTCGGATGGGTTTTTTCTTTCCTTTTGAATCAAAAGTCTTTAAAAAGCTCATAGGTTTGGAAATAAATTTGACTCTTGCAAGCTTAAACAAAATAAAATCTTTCCAAAAATGGTCAAAGCTATTCAAAAGAATGTCACCTTTTTCAGATAACTGTCAAGGTTATATAATTATATTGGGTTTTGTTTTCAAAATCTTATAGCAGTTTTGTTCTTGACAAAACAACTACTAAACCCCATCGTATTCATGTAATCCTTACATTGGTTTTTCTCATAGCAACTTGCGAAGAAGACGAATTTTCATGCCCAGTCGGTCTAGGTGGCTTCATATGTCTCCATTCTCATCAGAAATGTGACGGGCGAACATTGTGCCCAAATAATCTAGATGAACAGAATTGTGGTAAGACCATAACGTAATCAGTATCGTGCCATGTTATTTTCTTTCATTGTACACGCTTGAAAGTCCGACGCTAACATTACTTGAAAAGGTTTTGGGCCAATTCACATTCAACACCTAATGTGTCTATTTCTCCGGGTCTTTCCACGTTTCCTCATTTTCTTTGAACAACGGATGATAAACCCAGATAAGAATGTGACGCGGCACTCTGCATTTAGTGATACTGCCTTCAAACAATGATCCCTGTAGATTATAAATAGCGCCCTCAATTTGGCAAACGAAGTTTGAGGTCATTGACATACTGCTTGCTGCCTTAAATAGTACTATGATGTTATTTCTTCCCTTAGGTAAGTGTGGCGCAAGAAACATATATCTCGATGATTCTGGACGCATCACTAACTTCACATCACCAGAATACCCGTTGTACTACCCTCCTAACATTGACTGCAAATGGTCAATCATCGCCACAGATTCTCTGCACATCCTTGTTCGCATTATGAATTTCAAACTGGAAAGAGGGTTTGATTACCTACACACAGGAAATGGTGACGTCATGGACTATGATGATCCGATTGCAAAGTTAACGGGGGATATACGACTGCGTTCATTTGCGTCTTCGGCAAGTCAAATGTGGATGGCTCTCATAACTGATAACACCGGGAACTCACCGGGGTTTTATTTTGAAATTCAACAGGTGCAATCAAGTGCCATTATCGGTCAGTAAATGCTATTTTGATCATAAATACTTTCAAAGTAGTTATATTTGAATTTCTTTTAAAACCTTATATTTCAGTTAAAATTAGGATTCAGTTAAGATTATGATATTCTGTAGTATAATATGTTTTGAAAATATTATAAGACGATATTAAAAATGTCGACCAAAGGTACATGTAAACGGGATTAGATTTCATCAATATACAAGCTGTCCAAAGGTAGTCGTAATAACGATGGATAACAGTGGAATATGATAAACTACTGTACAGTATTTGCTCATTTCGAGTTAATGTCGCATACGTCTTAAAACCAGCCATCACGTGTGTGCGTTATCGGTTGCTAATCCCACAACATCAGCAAAACTTATATAAAAGATGTATAATATACACTGAAAAATAATTTGGTGTCATTTTGACACTAAAACAAGCGTCAAAAAATGGGTCCTCAGTTGGCCACCTAAAGGTGTCAAATTGACACCATTATGGGTGTAAAATATGACACCTTTGGGTGTCATATTCATTTTGACACCTTTGGGTGGTTACCAGAGGAACCATTTTCGAAAACTGCCATTACACCCCAAATGGGGTGTAATATTGACTCTCTTAAGTGTCATATTGAGTTTGACACCCTAAAGGTGTCAAATTGACACCATTATGGGTGTCAAATTGACACCATTATGGGTGTCAAATATGACACCTTTGGGTGTCATATTCATTTTGACACCTTTGGGTGGTTACCTGAGGACCCATTTTCGAAAAATGTCATTACACCCCAAATGGGGTGTAATATTGACTCTCTTAAGAGTCATATTGAGATAGCACATGTTTAGGAGCCGGTATGAAAAAGGCGACCACTGAGCCAGATAAATCGGGCTACATGTATGTAATGTTGCACATATCATCGTATGCATGCATGACGAACACACACATAGTACTAGTAGGTCCATGCACTGACACAAAGTCCAACAAAATGCTAGTCTCTGACTATGAAATTGTAATTCATTTCATCAGTTAGTTGGCGCAATATTAAACAACATGAACAAGGCTTACATTACGCTAATTGTATCATAATTATTATCAAAAATGTCTGGAAATGGAGCAGATCGGTACTTACCAGTCTTACCGGCTCGTAACATGCAAACAAAATGGCGACGAGAAAACGCATGCGTTGATATGTTGATAGACGCCCAATTTGGTGTCAGAATTACACCAATTGGTGTCAGAATTACACCAATTGGTGTCAGAATTACACCAATTGGTGTCAGAATTACACCAATTTGGTGTCAGAATTACACCAATTGGTGTCAGAATTACACCAGTTGGTGTCAGAATTACACCAATTGGTGTCATAATTACACCAATTGGTGTCAGAATTACACCAATTGGTGTCATGCTGCTTCGACACCTCTAAAAACCGTGAGCTTTCCCGCCAACTATTGACGCCCTTGGAGTTATTTCAATTAATCTGACACCAGTTTTGGTGTAAATCACTAAATGATCACTGAAAGGTGTCCGTCGGACACTTAACGGTGTCACCGTAAATTATGTGCAAACCCATATCATTGACGATTACACCAATTTTGGAGTCAAAATAACGCCTTTGTAAGTGTCATTTACAGTTGACTCCAAGAAGGCGTCGCTGTGACACCAAATTATTTTTCAGTGTAAGCTTACAAGCTGTCAAATCGTAAACGTGTAGTCATATATTTATTCCATTTTCAGAAGCGTGCGAATGGGATGAGTTAAACTGTGGTAGTGGTTTTTGTGTTACGTCAGAAGGCCGATGTGATGGTTTCAGTGATTGTGTTATTAATCAAAACGATGAGCTTCATTGTGGTAAGAGGAGGCATTGCTGAATCACTAATATATTCATAAATGTCGAATAGTGAAATGTCTGAATGTTGTCGCATCATTTGTATCTTTTGATCATTAGCGCTGATTGTATTCTTGCTGAGTTCTCAGCATTTCATAGTAAATTAGCTATCATTCATGATAGCCTATGCTTACAATATAATCCAAGTGAACGTAGAGTAACCCCTTCCTACATTGAAAGATTATGTTCCAAATGCACTACATTGACATTCCATGATTCACCTTTATTTAACGTATTGTCTGTAGCCAACATCCAGTGCCCAGGATCGTATCTTTGTGATGCGACAGCCGGAGTTAACATATCTAAGTGTGTGATTATGCATGATGTGTGTGATGGTAAAATCGACTGCCCTGCTGGAGACGATGAAACACAATGCGGTAGGTATCATTTCTATTTATCCACCCGATGGATAATCAGCGAGGGTGTCCTACCTGACGTAGAAAAATCTTTTCATATTGCATTGAGCGCATTACATAACAATACGGAGTTAAAGCATGGAGTAATTAAGATTGTAGATAACCCGGGGTCACCTGGGGTTAATCCGGTAACCCCGGTCTTGCCGGAGTGTTATAATCTTCGTGCTATTTTCCTTTCACAAACTGTCGAAATATGTGATATTTGACGAATCTCTTAATACGACGAGGGCGCTAATCATGCTAATAGCGACAAGGGCACTACATTGTGTCGTACGTATTAGTAGACATAGCACACATAACATTCAAATGATTGAGACATGTACAAAATTGGATTCAAATGAAAGATTGCAAAGAAAGATTTATTTTCCAAAAATAATTATGACAATCGGTCAATGCATTCTTGTGGTACGGTGTTTTGAGACACTCGGAAAATGGCCGAAAACCTGCCAAAAACAGTAACAATGCCCACAAATATAATTTATCAGGATTTAGAGAGCTCAATTTGTTGATAATGTAACATTCAAAACACCATTTACACATATTTCTTTAACAATTGAATATCTATATACCATGTTAAATTAAAAAATATGGTAAAATTATATTGCATTAAGCTAAAATAACCTAGTGAAATTGGTCATTTTGACCAGTTTTACTGACTGCAATAAAAAAAGTGACTAAGTCCAGCTAATTAATATGCGTAAATGTTATAAATCCAGATGTGAATTGTGTATTGCAATTAAACTTGGTATTATGGCTAACTGTACGATACCCAATCTTTTAAACTATAATTTAGTTTCATAAGCTCATTGAATATGCAAATTAGCTAATTATCTATTCAAGTCATTGATATGCAAATGACAATTTTTTGTTCCATCATAAGAGTGATCGGTAATAGATATATAACCTGTATACCCAATTTGATTGACAAATATTGATGGATTTAGAAATTAAACAAGCTTTTCCATTTCTTAAATACCCATATTTAAATTCTCAGTCTTTTCCTCACACGAGGCACTCAAAGGATGCAAAAACTGAGCATATCACTAAATTGATTGAAGTGTTTAGTACATTATCTCAGGTTAGGTTTATTAATATATTCAATTTCAGAGCCAATTTCAAAAATTGGTAAAAACAGTCATAACTAAAAAAACCTGATGATAAGTATTTATACCTGGATCAAGGTTATATAGTCCAAGGTCATGACTACCATATATGGTAAGCTCACTGCCCTACAGGGAGTGCCCTATGTGAGGATAATTAATTTTATATAGGGATGTTTTTCAAAGTGGAGCTGCATACATTATATGAATAGATTGTTTTGCATAAGGGCTTATAGACCACTCCTACATGTTACTCATTTTGCATGATTAATTAATCCAAATATTGTATGGCTGTCTTCATGACTTGGATTAGTGCATCCATGCACGCCAATTGAGGCAACAATACAAATCACATTCCACATCGTGAATAGCCATCCATTCAATAATGCAAAATGAGTAACAGGTAGAAGTGGATGTAGGCCTTTATGCAACACAGCTCTTCATATGTTGTTGTTCACTGGTGTAATGCTCCCAGTGGCAGACTCTGTGAGTGTGCATTGTGCTATGCCTAGTATTAGTGATAATATGTCATTATACATTTTCTAATCAAACCATTCAACATGTATAATGATGCGATAAATGGTCTTTTAAGATTTAAAAATCTTAATTTTTCGACGGCCTCATGGTGGAAATTGTGGCTTATGTAATAGTTTTGTTTTTTAATAGATTAATAAGTGTGTATATGCAAGACGTTAGTGATGTCTACATATATCCCTTTATTTATACAATCTTAAGTTGCAAATACAAATAATCTTATAATAAATGGTCATGTTAAAATGGGTGTTTTTTATTTCATCCAATAATATAGACACGAAGAGATGTCCAGATGAATGCAACTGCTATTATGGTACACATGGTCTTGAGGTTGTATGTGAACATGGCTGGTCACCTCATACAATAGATCGGATAGCCAGAACAACCAACTCATTGTAAGTCAAAATCAGTCAAAAGTGCGTAAATAAACTTGACATACCTACATATTACGATAAAGCTGTATTGCAAAGAAGATTTTAACGTCGCACCCACAATGCAAGATCGTGGATTTCCCCTTACTCATATCAATACGATCAATAATCAGTGACCTTTGTGCCCCGAGATATCGATATCATGGTTTTCTGTCACGCATTACATATCTCGGAAAATCGATGGTTCCCCTGTCTCTTTGGTTTTCCAATAACTGTGAGTAAGTTATTTACTAGTCGAGCTCTTAGATTTTAGAAATACAAAGAAAAGAAAAAGGAACACTGAGAACTTATTTATTTATTAATGTACACAAGAGTATAAAAGCTCGTACGATGATGGCACTATGAAGCCATGATTTTGTGCATACATGTATGTCTATGGGAACCGAGATGAATTTGGGACCAGTTTTACGGCGTTTGGCAAAAATGCAATGCGTTGGTGCTGTCTTTAAATGAGCAGTTTCAGATTTACAATATTACTCATGTAAAATCCCTGTAATACGAGCGGACAAACTTCTCGAATCCTTTTAAAGAAACGCTAATGTTCCACATTTTAAAGTTTTTTAATCTATTAACTATGCCCTGTATGTTTTGTATCTAACAGGACGATTTCAAGTGCGGATGTGAAATCTATCTCGCCCGGGCTGTTCAAAAGTCTATTCCGTCTACGAACTTTGTAAGTTTCCTTACTTACACTTCTATGACCCAAGTTTAATCGTGAAGTTTTAGATCGCTGAGAGGTGCCTAAATAAGGGACATAAACCCTATCTAAAATATCTATAATCTTATTGAGGCATAAGTAATACCGAAAAAACCCTTTAAGTTAATTTGCAGGTAGAAAGGTTTACCCAAGTACGCCGTCGGATGTCTTCAATGGTTGAGATTTCGTCAGAGCCACTTACGGTGAAAGCTCGACCCATACAGTTATCCGACAGCGTACTCGTTTAAACCTTTCTACTTATTATCAATTCCGTCGTGAAATCGTTGCTAATTATAAATGAGTAATTTTCACAATTTAAAAGCCAACTTGTTTTTACCATGTTTACAAATAACCGTATTTCCTTTAATGTGAACAGGTCCTTGGCGGGCAATGGAATACAACAAATCAGTAAAGACACTTTTGACGGATTGCATAATGTCACGTGGCTGTGAGTATCACATTTGTCCCTCCGTATTTGGTGTTTCTAGATTATATGAATCGGTTAATATTTTGTTAAATTGTCTGTAGCCTCGAACATCAGAAGCACCTGTCCTTATGGTGCGTAACCAAATTTAGTACCTAGTTTCTCATTGTGCTATGGATGCAGACTTTGTTTGATTACTGCACTATTCTACACCGTAAGTAATGGTCAATCAAGTGTGCATTTAATTTAAAAAGCACATTTCCTGTAGGTGCCCACGCATACCACCGGGCATTACGTCACAGGTCACATCATATATACGGTGAATATAATAAATCAAAACATATTATCATATCACTGGTATATTAAGAAATATTTCTTCATTTCAACAGAGATCTGTCGCACAACAATGTTTCGGTGATACATAGTAAGACATTTGAGGAACTTACCTTACTTCAAGAGTTGTAAGTATGAATATTTACCTTATTTGCAATCCATAAATATAACTGTTTTGTTTCCTAGGACAATGAACACGGCTTGATATAATAACATTACCGATGATTACGAGGCCATGTACTTAGGTCTTCGGGTATTAACCAATGTCGACCGTTGATATTTTGCAGTTCGACCATTGATCCACTGATGATATTAACATATTAACGTAACACTATACCAAACGACGCATACAACTTACAAGATTAATAAACGTCGAACATTGGGGGCGTAACCGCAACAAATGGACCGCAATACTTAGACAGTAACCATATTGATGCATTTTGTTTGCTTTTATAGGTATCTGTTGGATGTACCTATAACTATCGTGTATCCAGATGCATTCAGTGGTCTCAGCCACTTGATTATTCTGTACGTATACATGTATTGTATCAAATTTAGACTAAAAATAAACATACCAAAAAGTTATAAGGTTTTCCGTACATAAACAAATAATGGAGAATTTCATCGGCAATTATATATAATTATAAACGCCTTTTCATTCATAAAAGAAAATATGGCGCTAGCTTTCCTAATTGACTTTCAACGTAAAATAGTTTTCTTTGTTGTCATTTATTGACTTATAGTTATCAAAATCTGAAATGGAAGTAATGTTTGTCTGCATTTTCTGATCAATTCCAAGTTATTTTTGTCTTTTATTTATCATTGCAGTATATTGGTGCGAGAGGAGAAAAAGAGCCCTATAGTGATCCATAATCGTGGTTTTCGGGGTCTTGATCAATTACAGACATTGTAAGTTATATAATTTATATTCATTGTAAATAGTATCATGTATATTCATTGTAAGTGATAGAGTATCATTTTTATTCAATGGCACGATTCAAACAAGGCACTGTTTGTTTCAAAATTGTTTGATATTTTCTTTAAAACACACATGGAAAACACACTTTTGTAGTGAGTTGAATAGATTCTTCCTCCAAAATTCCGTTGTGATAAATAAATCACACGGCGATGCTTCATGATACGTGAACCTCTCTTTGAATGCTAACATTCGTGTTTGTTAACCCCCTTGTTTTTCTCTTTTCCTATACTCAGATACGTCGATGACCATCTACTCTGCTGTCATTTCGAAGGTCTTAAAGAATGCATAACCCTACAACCACAACCTCCGCTCTTTATGTGCGGAAGTTTAATGCAGAACTCATTATTACGTACATCCATGTGGGTTCTGGGTTTAAGTGCACTATTTGGTAATATATACGTGCTTCAAGTGCGATTGCGAGAAAAGACTAAAAACTCGGTTCAATCGAAGCAGTCTTTTCTTATTGGTAATCTGGCTATGTCGGATTGTTTTATGGGGGTATATATGTTGATTCTGGCTTCTGCTGATATTTACTATGGTGATAACTATTTTGTTCACTCAGAAGTGTGGCGGTCTTCAAGTTTGTGTAAGGTTGCCAGTTTTTTGTCATTACTTTCAAGCGAAGCGTCGGTATTTTTTATAACGCTTATCAGTGTAGACCGCTTTCTGTGTCTAGTTTTTCCGTTTGGTCCAATTCGTCTTGAAAGAGAATCATCAAAGGTTGTAGCTGCATTTCTTTGGATTTTAGCCATAGTTTTAGGTGTGATCCCGACATTATATGCCGGACCCGATTCGGATTTTTATGATCTGTCCGACGTGTGCATTGGGCTGCCTCTAATAACACGCCCATCAAGTTATAGCATACAGTCAAATAGTATTGGGGGCGACGAGAATGGACGTAGTTTTGACCTCCCAGTTGCAGACGAATTTAAACCGGCTTGGTATTTTTCGATAGCTATATTCTTGGGTCTAAACTTAGTTTGTTTCATGGTTATTTTTGTGTGTTATATTGTCATATTTGTCTATATACAGGTATCGCGGAAAAGAGTTAAGCGTGGGTCCAGACGTGATGAAGATCTAAAGATAGCAATAAGAATGGCCGCCATCGTTGGCACTGACTTTGTATGTTGGATGCCTGTCATTATCATGGGCATTCTCTCTCAGACAGGGGCGGCCGTAATCCCGTTGCAGATGTATACATGGTCGGTGGTGTTCATTTTACCAATTAATTCATCCTTAAATCCCTATCTGTATACTCTGGCATCAATGTTTTCCCAACAGCGTTCGAATAAATTTTCAGGTACGAGCAAGCTATCGGGAACTGGCTCTGAGGTAGATCGGAGTTTTAAGCACACTCCCAAGGAAAATACAGTGGTTTGAGTATTATCATCTTTACTTACGTTTTGGCGTCCAATCAAACGTAGTTGAATGATGCTCCCTACCGCAAGTTTCGCGTCCATTTATTTAATGTATGCCTTTCTGTTAGCCTTTTGATAAGTAGCCTAATGTTGACGAAGATTGTTGCAGTCCGTCCATATGCCATCTATCTACCTCTTAGCTGGTCTACATCGGGAGTTTTTGAATGATTTTTCTCAAGAAAACAATAGTCCATCACACAAATATGAAAGTTGATACTGTCTCTCGTCTCTATTCATGATGGCAGCCCTCTTCTTTCTGATCGCGAATGCTTCTTTGCAGCCGATGACTTGATTCTCCTCTGCAATGCTGTAGATGACAATCATATTGTGTTATCGCCATTATGAATGGAGACGAGGGGAAGCATTAACTTTCACATATGTTCGATGAGCTATTTCTTTCTGGAGATAAATAATCTTGAATATCCAAAACCATCGAGCATCGCTAGCATAGATAATTAAATTATTTGCCAATCATGTGTTGATAAAGGTAACAATAAAGATACAATTTAACCAAATACTGTCATAAATACATTTTTATAGTCCATGTGGCCATGGTACAGGAGGTCTCTGTTCTTTTCATGGTACTTTTCCTGAAATCTCAGAGTATATCACACTTGCTGGTACCTGCCTCCGATTCTGATCAAATTAACCTCGAATTTCCATTGAATTCAATTTTGGAGAATGTAGGTAAATATTGTGACCGAGTTGGCTTATACACTCACCTCGTCATATTTTGTTACATTGTTTGTGAAAATATGTTTATCCCTGCCTCTTCCGGGTGCTTTCATTTCTTTTGCGGTAATAAATGTTTAATCATATTATAGCAATATGGTTATGTGTCGGTCGTAGCCACATTGTTGGGTTTCGGTTGTTGTAAAACGTAAAGATCCAGGTTGGTTTCTTCCCACACTCTTAGCCAGTAGCGTAGCCAGCATTTTCATCCGGGGGGGCAAGCATCAATATCGTCCCTATTTTTTTTTTATGTCCCTAAATTGTTTTTCGTAAAAGGTTGTCCCAAATTTTTTTCTAGTCACTTACCTCGTGAATTTCACGTAAGTGGGGGGGGGGGGGGTTGAGGTGTCAAAAAAATTCGCACAGTCCAAACAAAATCGCACAGTCAAACAAAATCGCACAGTAACAATTTGTCGTCCCCATTTTTTAGCTTCACCGTCCCCATTTTAGCAAAACATTTCGCACAGTCCAAAAAAAATCGCACAGTAAATGTACTACATCAACAAATGTTCGTCCCCATTTCTATTCTCTTTCCCCTCTCCTTCACCTTTCCCTTCTCTTTCTCCCTCTCCTTCCCCTTTCCCTTCTCTGTCTCCCTCTCTTCCCCCTTTCTTTTCTCTTTCTTCCTCTCCTTCCCCCTTCTCTCTCTCTTTCTCCCCTTCTTCTCGTCCCCATTTTCCCGCTTCGCCGTCCCCATTTTAGGTGTCCGGGGGGGCGACTCGCCCCCCCGGCCCCCCCACTGGCTACGCTACTGCTCTTAGCTATAGGTTACGCATACTAATGGAATCGCTTAAGGGCAATTTTGGCCATTACGTTTACTTGTCGGATACAAGCAAACCATGATGATATATTCTTCTTTAAGTTATGATACGTGATTCTAGAAGAGGTGCTCATGTCAGAAGTCATCATAATCCAAGATGGCTGCTCCCATAAAATGACGTATTGCAAAAGGCAATAAAATGTTGTTAATCACAGTCTAAATACTCGAATTATCTTACATGGATATGCTTTTGTTGGTTATCAAAAGTTAATTGTTGTATCCAACTTGGCGGCTGTACTGTGAAATTATGTATTACTAATACAACGATTTTATACGTGAAGTCCCAAAATAATAATGTACGATATATCGTAAGTTTATTTTATGTTTATATTATAAGGCTAAATAACATACAACCACAAGATTAAAAGATGGCTGCTCGATGAAAAACACTAATGCTTTTATGAAATGTGTTTTGAAATACAGTGTGAAACTTTCTATTCTCAACATATTAATATGATGATTAATACGATTCGTTACCTGCTAGCTCAAAATCATTACTGGACGAGCTGCTCCATTGGAATAATTTGGAGTCACAGGCCCTAACGGAATCACAGTCATGCCTCACGGTTTTCTAACATGAAACATTTTAATCAAATGTATAACATCTTTTTTTACCACAAGAGGGCAACACTTCAAAATAACATGTCCTTGAGTAATTCAGATTTTTATGTCTAAATGTTTGGGTTAATCTATACGAAATAATTAATATCTTCCTTCGAAATGAAGAATTAAGAGTCTGTCTATATTTAAATAAAGTACCGTTAAACTTCATCTATAAGCACCCATTGACTAATAGTTAATAAGCAGAGAATAGATAAAAAGGTATGAGCGCCCTCTTTTGATCTAGAGAAATTAGCACGAATTTGTTTAGTGTATTCGATATTCAATACTATAAAGTTGTATTACTCTCTAAATAATTTCATGGACAGACGAATTGCTCAATTGGTAAAGCGCCCGATAAAGCGTCAACTTCAGTATCACGAGGTTGGTGGATCAATTCTCAACTACACCTTTTGCAATTTCTTTTGAAATCCAAGTGATATAGAAATTAATGCAAACTTGAATGTAAAATGATTACTCAATTATACTAGCTTTATTGTTATTTTTCAAAAAACAAGCGCATAATTAATTTGATTGTATAAAGTAATGATCTTTAATAGTCCAACCTTTTTATAAGCTAAAACACATTTATACTACAAATTAACCACAGCAAAATGTATTCATTGGCTTTCATTTTGTTGCTTAACTTGATCTACCAACCTAATATGCATCATCATAATTTGCCCTTAAATCATGATGAAGGAAACGTTTAAGATTACTGTGTGAAACATTTAAAATAAGCCAATGAATACATTTTGCTGTGGTTAATTTGTAGTATAAATGTGTTTTAGCTTATAAAAAGGTTGGACTGTTAAAGATCATTACTTTATACAATCAAATTAATTATGCGCTTGTTTTTTTAAAAAATAACAATAAAGCTAGTATAATTGAGTAATCATTTTACATTCAAGTTTGCATTAATTTCTATATCACTTGGATTTCAAAAGAAATTGCAAAAGGTGTAGTTGAGAATTGATCCACCAACCTCGTGATACTGAAGTTGACGCTTTACCGGGCGCTTTACCAATTGAGCAATTCGTCTGTCCATGAAATTATTTAGAGAGTAATACAACTTTATAGTATTGAATATCGAATACACTAAACAAATTCGTGCTAATTTCTCTAGATCAAAAGAGGGCGCTCATACCTTTTTATCTATTCTCTGCTTATTAACTATTACTATTAGTCAATGGGTGCTTATAGATGAAGTTTAACGGTATTCTAAATATTCTTATTCGTGATCAAGGTTAATGATTGATGTTTATAATGAAAGGTGCGACACGTTATACGTACTCGGGCTTCCTCATCCCAATATTTCGTGGGACCAGGGACCGATTTCTTGGTAATATATCATGTTATCATTTACCCTTTATTTGCCGTAATCGTTTACTGACAAAACGTGATCTTAGTCCAAATTATGTTCCAACGCGGAAATGGACGTCTGGTAAAAAGTGTTTCATTTATATTTTCAATACATTTGTAATCGGAATTTTATCATAGGAACAACTTTGTTAAGATAAAGAAGACATAGTAAAATCGTAATGGGGTACAAATATTAAGTAGTTTAATTGAGAGGGAAATGGTGTGATGAACTTTACTTGGATTAACATCTCTGCCCTATATAAATTTGCGATTGAAACGTCTCTATCAACAAAGCGTGCATTTTATCGTTGGAAGCATTATATATATATGAATGTTATTAATAGTAGGTATTAGTGTGTTTATACTGTATTGTTTCCAAATTGTATTGAAATATAGCCAATATGTATTTTCTAATTTCTCGTCAAAGATTTGATCAAATTTCGTACTGAATATTACTAAGTCGACAGATTTGTATGCGTGTGCAGTAAATATTAATGATGACACGAATAAGCAATGTCTTCGAACTAACGGCCTAGGGGAGAGCCACCTGCGGAAACATCACATCGATATTCATATATATGAAATAAAGTTGGGCGGAAAATGGGAACGCTGGCACTGGGAATCGAACCCGGGTTGCCTGTGTGGCAGTCCGCCGCCTATCCAACTTAGCTATTAAGGGAGAAAGCTTGCAAAAGGTTAACTATTGAATATGTATATGATAGTCCGCCTTGGCACTACCGGCACGTGGTAGAGCAGTATTATTTAGGGCCGTTAATATTAACATCGCCCATTCATTCATTCCGTCGCTGTTCTGACATAACGACACATCACTTTACTTAATTCTGTTGTGATGTGTCGTTATGTCAGAACAGCGACGATTCATTCATTCATTCATTCATACATACATTGCTTATTCGTTCTCTACGTAATCATCAATTATTTCATGGCGCGCACGCGCATTAAGCAACAGTGCACATTACATATTATACAATTATGACACAATATCTATAAGAGTTTCTTTGTTTACAAATTCGTGGCGATGTTTTTCGTATAAGCTTTTCTTTTTGCGATGCTGAATATAGTAATACCAACCAATTATATACAGAAATGTGCTTTCCCGAGGGTAATATCATTTTCCCAAAGACTGTAAACCTTTCAGTTAAAAGACATTTTAAATTTAAAATATAACTTGTATTTCTATGTGAACCTCGCGCATTAAGCATTATTTTATGCGGCTCGGAATAGGGATTAGGGTTTTTTCCCTGTTTCCCGTAACATACCTGCCAGACATATCAGTCACACCACCTAACCGGTCCCGGCTGGCGCAAAGTCTCATAGTACTGCGCCCTCAATTGTCTGATTGTTGCTGAGGTCTCTTCATCCTGATAGTATACGATTGTCATTATCATATTACAAAGCAAGCGTAATAAACAATATTGCATTCATTCCAACATAAGTATCTATACAATTTGATGTGCAATCGATGGTTATGATGTAACGAATGAACACTTATATGAATAAAGGGCTATGTTACAATTAATGTTATATTGGTAAATTTGTCTTGTTATAATTATGTTGTTATACGCGACAAACCCTTATTGGTGCGAAAATCTGAATAAAGGATGTATGTATTATATGAAAAGAATCTTAAAACAACAACAAAAATGAATAAATAATGTTTTTATTAATCTTGTCGTCTCGAAAATATGTTATCGGGATATTATTTTATAGAAACATTAGTGCTCATAATGTATATTATTTCATCATTTTTTCATTCAATCATTAAAAATAAAATAAAATTGAGAAAAAGAACGTACACAAAATCCAGGACACGGTGTTTACCCGTCAATGACCAGCTCTGTACCTAATGGGGCAATCACATGTATCCGTGTGAGCTGGGCGGCCCCTTACCGTCTTATAGAAAAACAACAGAGTCCAACACGGTGAACAATCAGCAAAAAATATCAACGGCCGCATTGATTTTTTTTTGTCATCGGGTTCATACTGTTCTATACCGGGTCCTTATCGGCCTGGAACCGGGCTCATACCACCTCCTCACCAGGTCCTCAACGGCAGAAACGCTTGGGTACCGACCAAATCGCCTTGATAACGTCATCAAACTGCCCTGTATAACCTGAGCGCTCAAGCTCGCGCTTCGCTGCGGAATCTCTGTAAAATACATTTGTGAAACGGGTGCGCCGTCCTTATACCATCTTCATACCGGCTCCTATCGTTCGCCGCCGCTTTTACTCACCCGCCAGGAGTTTTGAGCATGTTCAAATCTCCGGTGGCCGGCAAAGTCCCCTGAACGTGTTCAACGGACGGGAAACGGCCCAACGTGTGTGCCGCCGTCCGCACCCATTTTTCACACGGTAAGGGGCCGCTCAGCTTACACGGATACATGTGATTGCCCCATAAAGGACGTCTCGTTTTTCTTTGGCCTGGATTGGTCTCCATGTCATTAACTTGAAATGATATGGTCTGTATGTAATTAAACAATATGATATGAAGTTAACAAAAGCAAATAATTAGTTAGACAATTATTTATCGATACTAAATATGATCTTTCAAATCGAAAGAAAATATATTCTGATTCGTAAACTTGTCTATTATTGTGCAGCCAAGTCTTCGACGATTCAATTTCTGCATTACGACGTTCACACGCTATTACGATTTTAGATATAACCATGATAACTGCGAGGCTTTGAGCAGTGATTTAATACATTGGGGGTTTTACTTATACTACAACAAATTTTGAGTATTTATGTCGAATATTGCGGAAAAGGGTGGCATGTTCGCTGACAACCCAAAAAAATCTGAACAATTAATTAAGGATTAATTATAAATTAAAGAAATTATTAAGGATTTACTTTAAAAACAATTAGTAAATATTCCTATGCTCTCACATCAAAGCACAAAATTACCATTCATGTCGCCCTCCCTCCTTTCCCAAACTCGGAGTTCACCTTTTCTATGCATGCCATGATGAAATTAATTTAAACAATCGTTCCTGCTCTATGCTCTATGAATCCTAAGGTCAATAGATTTTGTATGATTTTCATTTCGTTCGCTTTTGCCTGTCTTTCGTCGATCAATAATTTGTCGATTGACTCGAATTTGCCTTCATTCTGAACAAGGGCACCCACCCATCCTGCTCTAACCACTGATTGCCATAAAGCTACAATAGAACCAAAGGTACCGCATACCCAAGTATGTTATTAAAGAGGATATGATTATAGACTAGTTTGACCACGAACAGAATTACTCAGATCCCAAATTGAACTTATGTAATAGAGGGAGGCAATTTTAAAATAGTAATTTCTATGATGATCAAGTTTGAAATATCCATTCGTATGGGTAATCAATCGAAATTGAGTACCAATCTATATTTGTAACATTATTTACTATATTTGATTGTATCATAGAAAATCAACAAAAAAACATTATACGGTAAATTTTTCAGCAATATCCGTTCTCTGCTCTCTTTCATAGCTAATGAATTTCAAATATCTTTACCACTGTTGTATAACAAAATGGACATAGGTCACTTAACTTGTACCAACATAATAGATACACTTGATAGATTTTGACTGAATAAAAAAGAAATCTAATCAGAACTTATCACTCCTTATTGAATAGAGTGTAGAAACGTTGACCCTTTGTTCAGAACAATAGTAATAGCAAGTAGTCGGAAATGAACCGATTTTTGCCCAATTGTTTCTACATGGCGCTACTATTCTGAATGAAAACACGTCATATGTTGGCCAAATTTGTCCATATTATATTGTTTCTATTTTGAATGAAAACAGTTCATAAAATATACTCATATTATTCCAAAATTGAGTTAAATTACACGAGTATTTTTTATGATAGAAACAGACTACACTTCCAATTTGTCCATTTTTATACACAAACCTTTAGGGCCATATCCAAACTAAAGGTGATTTTATAGCGTTTTTCTACCGATTTTACCCCGGTATTACAACGGTATTTTTTTCTATTGTTAAAAGCATCGGAAAAGATCGGTGATTAACTAGAGCCTCTCTACTTATCTGGCGTTAACAATAGAACTATTGTAGTACTCTCGATGGCTCAATTAGTGAAGCAGACAGATGAAAGCGCGAGGAAGGTTGTGTTATTAAGATGACCAGTGTTCACCCGACCCCCGTTGTGACGTAAAGAGCGACCCATTTGCCAGATTGTACACCTATCGGGTTTCTAGTACAAGTGCCAGGTTTTATCATGGCAGGTGATAGAGGCTAATCGCGACACTCCTCAAACCCCGACTCAAACGAGATATGTTTGTAGCCGCCTATTCATTGCTAGGCTTATCGTAATCCACTCGTTAACGTCATAAGAATTATCCTCCTTGAAGTGGCCTTTAAAGACTATTGTTCAGCCGTGGATGATTTTTGAGTAAGCAGTACAAGCATGGATAATGTTATCATTGAATACTAAACAATATGGGAGCCATTTAAACATACAACGTGTTATTGTTTTCTGGTTTAGGCATAATGTGTGTAATCAAGTAGCATTATGAATCTTACTCCCCTAAATAGTGTCATTTTTCTGCGTTTTTAGACTATTTAAGAATGTTGCATACACTCTGAACGTGACCTAATAAATAATAAATATGAAGAAATTAAGTAATTAATATATATAAATAATATATAAATTAATAATTATATCAATAAAATTAACTGTATTTAGGCCTATTTATAATTAATTGATTGATAAATAATTAAATAAACATCAACAATTAAGAAAGTAAATACAAAATAAATAAATAACGTTAAAATTATGTCAATATAAATGAAAACCCCGAACGGACGTATAATGAGAGAACAATAATAAATATTATATTTCGGCATACTTAAAACCCTAACCGACCTCTACCCAGACTCGACCGCTCTAAGTATAAAGCACAAGGAATATAAACCGCCACGAAGATTCGAACGTACGGCCTGCTGATTGAGAGTCCTAATCTTTACCAACTGAGCTATTTCGATTTTCCTGAAATCCTCAGCGCTTTATACCCAAAAATAGTTCTCATTCAACTATTCCCTAAATGCACACGGATTTTTCAACACGGTGTTGTTGTCTGTAAAATGAGTCTATGATTTATTAGATTTAACGAATAACAAATCCCGTACTTTGTGAAACGATTCTTAAGTTATTTTCGTTCGGCCTATATATAATTTTTGAACAACATTAAAAGCTATTCGCGGTCTGATAAATGTACAATTTAACAAAACCCCTAGTATACCCCCACTCCCCCCTCCACCTCCCAACTCAAAGGTTGCATTCATGACTCAACGATTTTTACGAAACTTATGTAAATCCCTATCGATTGCACAGTCAGACATCAAGGAATTACCTCAATAGAATCCACTTTACTCATGCGTGTCCGTAACAAAAGGTTCTTGTTCCAGTTGTATTCGTTGTTCAGATCAATTTGATGCAAGTCTTACTGTAAAGAATGACCTATAAATTTGGCGGGTTATTTAAACGAGTATCCGTCAACATGCGTGTTGATCTGTGTTATTAGTCTTTTCAAATTTGGGAACAGACTTTAGTTCCTACAAATATGACCTACTCATGGATGGCTTCTATTGCTAGTATTCACATCACATTAACTAAATCAATATTCAATACATATAGCATTGAATATAATTTAGATTACAAAAAGGATTTGGTTTTTCTGTCACGAGGAGGACAAGGAAAACATTCAATTGTACCTGTCCAATTACTGTATCCGATTTCGTATCGAATAATGTTAAAATCCATGTTCTGTTTCTTATAATTTTATTGCTACTACGTATGTAGCTCCTTATAATAAAATAACAATCAAAAACCACACACACAAAAAGCCCCAAACAAACAATAACAAAAAACAAAACAAAAAATCACCCCCCCCCCACAGAATCGCTTCGGGCTATGAGAATTGAGCGTCAAATGTCGCAAGTTGTATGGTGGTTTCATGTTCCAAAGGGTTACAGGCCAAATGCAATGCGATGTGACAGTTGACAACCAGCAAAGACCATTATATTCTATTGATAGGGAACATTGTATCGAAAATTAAAGAAAGGACAAAAGTCGGAAACAATATCCTCTCTAAACTAATGACTTGGATTGTATATTGTATAATACATAAGTATTATATTGTATAATACTTCCAAACACGATGGTCAATATATTACGCCCCCTCCGTCATCACCCATCCATTATACAAATATGTTACGTGACCTATCGCCAAAATGTTTTCAGCATTGATTTCAATGGAATGAAGGGGAAATGGGCTACTTTCACAAGATCATGGCAATACTGCGTCGAACAATAGATGAATAGAGTGAGAGTAAACAACATGCCATACTCGTGATGGAGCGGTAGCTTAATTCATATGTCTAGACGACCAGATACATTGATCGGCGGTGAACGTAAACATTTTACGATCGGATTTAAAAAGCTTATAGTATTTCTTAAAGAATATAACACAACCTTCCTCGCGCTTTCATCTGTCTGCTTCACTAATTGAGCCATCGAGAGTACTACAATAGTTCTATTGTTAACGCCAGATAAGTAGAGAGGCTCTAGTTAATCACCGATCTTTTTCCGATGCTTTTAACAATAGAAAAAAATACCGTTGTAATACCGGGGTAAAATCGGTAGAAAAACGCTATAAAGTCACTTTTAGTTTGGATATGGCCCCTTAGGATGGTATATCTCTTTTTAAAGGTAATTCACCCCCTTTCCACTTTTAGTTTCTGGAGGAACCACATTTTCAGGCAGAAATGAGAAAAATATGCCTTACACTGTAAGAACAGTGTTTAGTATGTGGTACAAGATCGTGTTTAGATCGATCATGTTTAGAAATTAAACACAGTGTTGACATGCATATTTAGGGATCTGACATGTAAGTGTTTAGACATTTGACATGTATAGAAACAAGGTGCAAAATGGTGTTTAGAAAGCGTTTAATCCCTAAACACTGTTTTACAGTGTATTTCAGATACCTAAATTTTAAATTTGATGTGTAAAATTGAATTCGATCTGGTCACCAGCCTTTAAGGTGAGCGAAGTGGTTTGAAAAGAGTTCTACGGAAGCAAAATTCATTCTATGTCAAAACCATATCACGATGTTACTTTTTATAAACTACCATTTAACAAGCTTAGCATTTGCCTGTCTTATAAAAGCCACATTATATAGAATTTTACTTCTTTTGAACATCATTTGTGTTGTCATTGTCGTTGTGAGATGTCGTCATTATACACTGAGCCAAAACAGAAACTTATAAAATTTTAACAGATCACCAAATAAAATTCTGTGCATGAAAATGTACCAAATTTGGATACAATATTACTGCAATGTATTGCTTTAAATGGCAGTCAATAACCAATTGTTTGCTTCAATGACACAAGAGAAATGTGCTCTGACTCAGACAACGTCTTGCATCACAGGTCACAGCAAACAATTTCAGCAACATAAAGTTAAAAACATTTCAGAGAGTCAAACAAACTCATATCCAAACAAACAATGAAGTCACTAATAACATGAATAACGGGTATGTCCACCTCCAGCTTGCAGGCAGGCTGTGCACGTGCATCTCCTTCTCATGCTTTCAATCAAGTTCCTGATGGTCATGATGGTAGCCTGGGATGAGCTTGGATGACGTGTATCAAGAAGAGACAATCCACCTGTCAATAGACAAACACTTATTGCAGCACTACAGGAAGAATAGAACAATGTGAATTCAACGCATAAATCAATAATATCAATACATGAAACAGAGATGCGGACATCTCGAAAGTCTGTCTTTCGTCGTAGCTTTGATCAATATGGCGACGTCCATACATGTGATTGTTGGTTTTTTCTAAAGCCGATTTTGTCTTTACGTGGTACTTCTAAAAATTTAACCTACAGAAGTGATCTGTATATTAATAACGCCCCCATCATTGCTAACTTCACTCGTGCCGCTTATAGCCATGGTAAGCCCCCTTCCATTCCGGGTAAACACCATCCTGCACACGCCTATGCTAACGTTCTACCTGAGTGAACCCCCTTATATCTAAACATGGGTCGGGTTCGTTATTTCGAAGGGTCGTTATTCCGAAAGGTCGTTATTCCGAAGGGTCATTATTCCGAGGTGCCATTATTCCGAAATAACTGTAAGGGTCATTATTCCGAAATAACTGTAAGGGTCATTATTCCGAAGGGTCCTTATTCCGAAAATGAAATAGGGGTCGTTATTCCGAAAATACAATTAGGGTCGTTATTCCGAAGGGTCAATATTCCGAAATAACTGTAAGGGTCGTTTTCTGAAGGGTCGTTATTCCGAAAATACAACAAGGGTCGTTATTCCGAAGGGTCATTATTCCGAAATAATTGTAAGGGTCGTTATACCGAAAGGTCGTAATTCCGAAAATACAACAAGGGTCGTAATTCCGAAAATACAATGAGGGTCGTTATTCCGAAAATAAAATAAGGGTCGTTATTCCGAAGGGTCATTACCTCCAGACGCGAGAAATTAATACAAGAAAGTTGTTTTTGCGGATGTCTCGTGTCTAGCGAGATATTATACATTTAATTTATTTCATTAAGGACTGCCAACCCATGCTCAATTCATACACCACATGTTTTCATAAAACACAGTAAATTGGAATGGCGGAAAAGCAAGAGTCCTAGAGCAGGGCTCCTCCTTTTTCCGCCTGTTCCTGGATCAGATAAACCCAAATTAGAACCCCCTTGCAAACGCAAACACAATGAGAAACAATACTATAATAATGTCGAACCCGACTGAAATTGAGACTTGAGGCTAGTCCTAAAATTTTTGAACTACTTTTTTATCCTCACTATTATTAGATTGGAGTAGAATACCCATGCATTTAAAAAAAAATCCGAAGACCTGGAGATACCTACAAAGTATTCATTTTTTCACACACTTATTTACAACTGAATTTAGAATAAGGCCACCAGCCTAATGAGGGTGATTATGGACCTTTTTTCCCCAGCTCCTTAGACAGGCATCCAATTTAGGGCGCTCCACACACATGTAACAATTGAAAAGTATTGTGTATTTGATGCACCTTGACCAAAACATTACTAATTTCAACCTTTTTTGAACGTGTCGTTCACACATTATTTTGATCTCAAATCATTTGACTTTGAAAACCAAAAACCACTGCCAACCTATTTATCATTCAACTTTATATTTGTACATAGGCCTATGTTCCTAACACGATCATACTAACAGGAATCAAGAAATAATTTAATCATTCCTAAAATCAACTCAATTCTGGTATGCACACCTTTCATTTCAAATCTAGCCATCTGCGGAACAATGTAACACCAACTATCCGTATTGATTTAGAAAATGTGTCACCCGGTCAAATCAATTCCTATATTTCCACTGTATCATAATTGAATAATGTCATAATTTGTATTATAATTTGTACAATATTTAAACACTGCAACATTTGCAATGTGTATGCAACCACTCACTGAAGTCAGTGAAGCATATGCCCTCAAAAAAGAATAACATAAAAAAACATCAAAGGGGGTGGGCCGTCAAACCAGACTACCAATCGTGCGTGGGATTGGCTAACGGAACAGGACTAGACCATTTCTAGCGCGGGCGGTAAATTGGAAAATTCTCTCGACGGGCTCAATAATTTCTGATTATTCCGAAAAGACTGTAAGGGTTGTTATTCCGAAGGGTCGTAATTCCGAAAATACAATAAGGGTCGTAATTCCGAAAATACAATAAGGGTCGTAATTCCGAAAATACAATAAGGGTCGTAATTCCGAAAATACAATAAGGGTCGTAATTCCGAAAATACAATAAGGGTCGTAATTCCAAAAATACAATAAGGGTCGTAATTCCGAAAATGCAATAAGGGTCGTAATTCCGAAAATAAAATAAGGGTCATAATTCCGAAAGTACAATAAGGGTCGTAATTCCGAAAATAAAATAAGGGTCGTAATTCCGAAAATAAAATAAGTGTTATAATTCCGAAAATAAAGTAAGGGTCGTAATTCCGAAAATAAAATAAGGCCTCAGTATCCTCATAAAAATATAATGAGCTTTAAATAAATATTATTAGTTATTACACGGTCCTTTTGCTGATATATACTACACATCCCATAATGGTAAAAGGGAATTCCAATTTTTTGTTAAAACTCGCAATATTCCCGTGTTTTACGTCGGTATATTTTTGAAGGGACGGCCCGATTTGCTTCCTTCCGGAACAAAGCGAAAAATGGTAGCCCCTCTTTCATTTTGATCTTGTATAAAAGCGACACAGTAGAAAAAATTACATTGAAGGCACTTATGTTAGGGGCCATATCCAAACTAAAAGTGATTTTATAGCGTTTTTCTACCGATTTTACCCCGGTATTACAACGGTATTTTTTTCTATTGTTAAAAGCATCGGAAAAAGATCGGTGATTAACTAGAGCCTCTCTACTTATCTGGCGTTAACAATAGAACTATTGTAGTACTCTCGATGGCTCAATTAGTGAAGCAGACAGATGAAAGCGCGAGGAAGGTTGTGTTATATTCTTTAAGAAATACTATAAGCTTTTTAAATCCGATCGTAAAATACGTTCACCGCCGATCAATGTATCTGGTCGTCTAGACATATGAATTAAGCTACCGCTCCATCACGAGTGTGGCATGTTGTTTACTCTCACTCTATTCATCTATTGTTCGGCGCAATATTGCCATGATCTTGTGAAAGTAGCCCATTTCCCCCTTCATTCCATTGAAATCAATGCTGAAAACATTTTGGCGATAGGTCACGTAACATATTTGTATAATGGATGGGTGATGACGGAGGGGGCGTAATATATTGACCATCGTGTTTGGAAGTATTATACAATATAATACTTATGTATTATACAATATACAATCCAAGTCATTAGTTTAGAGAGGATATTGTTTCCGACTTTTGTCCTTTCTTCAATTTTCGATACAATGTTCCCTATCAATAGAATATAATGGTCTTTGCTGGTTGTCAACTGTCACATCGCATTGCATTTGGCCTGTAACCCTTTTAGTCGGGCGGCGGCTCCCATAGACACTGTACTTAAGCGTGGCACCCCCTCTTGCTCACAATGTAAATGTAACCAAAACAAGTTCATTGAATCTTATAATTATTATCAGGAATCGCTAGGGGTGTGAGATTTGTTGTAGTGTCATATTTTTAAAGAAATAATGAATCTAAGCCGGTTATTTTGTAAAATAATTTCGCTGAATATAGTACATTTCTATAATATGTCATCGATCCATTGACTACGGAAAAATCAACGTATTTTCACAGTGGCGTTGCCATCCACAATGAAAGTCACTAACCTAGCTGTACACAAAATCCCTTTTTAGTTTGCGTCCAATGTATTTTGTATAGGCCAATGTTAAAATGTTGCAATAAACAACATTAAAAGTCCACAATCTTGCTGAAAAAATTATCGTATATAATGTACATACATGTATATGCACTTTATTTGAGACCATACATATATTTTTAAGACTTTTTGATAGAAAGATATGTGGGGGTTCGTCATAGTATTTTCATACTATTAATCACGCTCCCTCCTAATCTAAAAATTGAATCATCCTGATAAATAAAAAAAAACACTACTATTAAATGTTCGTCTTTTTTTTTAACCGTTTCGTTGATATTGGCATTTTATTATAATAAACAATAGAGTAATTTAAATCAAACCCGCTGTAACCTAAACTAATAACTTGTTTTGATAACGTTGAATCTTCAATAAATCTTGGATTTGATAATACAGTGTTACCATGGTAACCAGATACAGCGTAGTTTTCAAATTTTACTACCCATCTCAAACTTCATCAAATTAAGTGATTGCTGTTTATACAAAGTATATTATATTATTGAAAGATCCTATTAGTAGCTCGTTATTGTTATCATAATATTGTTCCGCTTTATCCTCCTGTTTATAGAATATTATATTATTGAAAGATTCTATTAGTATCTCGTTATTGGTAATATTGTACGCTTCGTCCTCCGATAATACGAAACTATTCATCATGCGAAATACCGTATATCTCCTTGCTCCAATAAATCAACGTTTATGTTCGTCTCGATATAAAGAAATATTTTATTTATTTATTTATTTATTTATTTATTTATTTATTTATTTATTTATTTATTTATTTATTTATTTATTTATTTATTTATTTATTAGTATATTTATTTATTTATTTATTTATTTATTTATTTATTTATTTATTTATTTATTTATTTATTTATTTATTTATTTATTTATTTATTTATTTATTTATTTATTTATTAAATCGTTTGTCAAAATATAAATTTTGCCACGATGTCGATGCATTTTGGGATCGTGTTGATGAACAAAGTGCACGCCCTTCTCCAGGAGGTAGATCAACCTTCAACCTCTTTGCTGGATTTCTGTCCATGATGACAGAATATTGAATAGTCCCAATCCTTTTGCTGAAACTACCTTCACTATGCCTATGCCATGTTGTCAGACTAAAAAGCAAACGATAATAAATGATACTCTGTAAGTATTCAAATACATTTGAATTGTACAAAATTGTAGAAATAGTCATATAACTTAAATTTATTACACAGTTTGCAGCTTATACTACTAGACCTGCGTCTTATCAATGGCGTCGGCAACTCTTCGTGAATCTTCACGTAGTCCAGCTTAGGGTGAACATGATGGTCTTTTCTGCACGTGGCCCTGAATATTATTAGAATAAATAGAAAGATCAGAAACGACATTAGTACAAGATAAGTTAGTCATATGATTTTATCGGCATTTGTTTGACCAATTTTGGAAACATGGTATAACTCATTCTTGGACATACTCTATATTATGAATAGTGAATACATAATTGATACGTTTTAGTTGACTTACAGGTGTTAACGTGACCAACAAATGGCCGTTGGCATGGTACCGGTAATGTCCAGTGCTATCTACGGTAGATAGCAGCCTTGCAATCTTCTTTACATATACAGTTGGTGTTTTAGACTTTAAGCATACAAACTCACCCCTACATCATTTTCGACTTGTTAAATTTGTAATACTCTACATGTTGTTATGAAATACGTCGTGATGACAGTTCAACAGGTCTGTAATTAAAAAAATAAGAAAACATGTTGAAAACATGACGAAATATATGTCAAAATCACTCATTTTTCAACCATTTTCACCAATCTGTTGCTGGTAAAACACTATTATAGTGAATCGGGTGTGAAAAAGATGTTCACTACTGGCAGGCAAAATTAAAATTAGCTTAAAGGAGTGTTTTTAAGCGCTGATTTCAAAAATCAAGGAACCCACGTTTTTCGAGCAATGGTGCGGCGGCCATCTTGGATTTCAAAATGGCCGCCATTCAAACATAGTAGATTTAGTAAAATTGCTCTAAATCAACTATTTTTGAGATTTATACCCCGAGATTTCACCAATATGTTCTCTATCACATGCTGCCTAATTTTAGATGGATTGGTTGTACCATTTGTAATTTGGTTATTGCTTGTTACCATGGAAACCATCAAAAACAGACATTTTCAAGGGAAAATACCTGTAAAATTGCTCTTAATCATCTATTTTTGACATTTATACCCCGATATTTCCCACGTATGTTCTCTATAACATGCTGGATAATATTAGATGGGTTGGTTGTGCCAGTTGTGCTTTGTTTATTACTTGTTACCATGGAAACTATCAAAAATAGACATTTATGGGCAGAAATACCTGTTTTATAATGTTATGATCTGTAATTATATATATGTTGATGATAATGTTTTGAGTGGTTTCCATGGACACCTTTTAAATGGCGGTTGAACTAAAAGGTCAAAATCACTCCTTTTCAACAATTTTCACAAATGTTCACCAATCTACGGCTTGTAGTTTTTTGCCCTGTAGTCAATTGAGCTGGCCTTCCCGGTCAAAGCCTTTGGGGTGGCACATGACCACCCGAGAGGTACTCTAATGACAGGAACAAACTGGTATGGTAAGGGCCAGCCAAAATGTAATGATCCCATACAGTTGGGAAACGAGCAGGGGTCCATACAACGCCGGGATACAACGGTCAACCAAATCAGTGTAAAAATATGATATGTTAGTATGGACAGAGGTGTTTGTATTTGTGATTTAGTCATTTTTGACAACGAAAGAATATACATCGGACATTATTTGTAGTGCAAGTTTCAGAGCTTTGTCAATACATTTTCTGAGTGAAAACAAAAGTTCATACCTGAGGATTGAGAAGCGGTATATGCAAAAGCATCGATAGCCAGTACACAGTGAGGCAAGAGGGTGCCTAGACTGAAAGATAGTCATCTTTCATGTTTGGTGCCTAGACGGATAATCATTCAAATTATCCTTAAAACGTAGGATAATGTAGAGAGATTAGCCGGCTAAAAAGCGGTGAGAGCTCTGTAGAAACAACGTTCAGCGAAATTAGACAGCTAATCGGAAATTGCTACGAGCATGAGACGCATCATTGATCATAGATACCAATAAACTGTTGATGATATAATGTGATGGGATCGATTATAGGATAGCGTTGAATTGAGTTGTTGTTCATTTTCATTAGTATTTAAATTTTAGCCTTTTGCTATATCATGGACGTAGCACGGATGCAATCTTCCTTTCTATTTTTATTCAATCCCTATTATTCCCACCATGTTTCTAACATGTGTGTTCCTTCTATGCACGTTCATCATGTTCATGCTTTGCTTGTACTATTATTTCTTAAGATGGTAGATTATTACCTTAAAAGGTGGTAGATAGTCTAAACGACTTCTTCACTCTGTGAACACCTATATGCTGATCTACTTTAGTCACATCTCACGACGAGACGCAAGGGTAACAACTTAGAGAAGGTTATTATGCAAGGCATGATTGAAGGGAAGAGAAAGAAAGGCAGATCTTGGTCCTGATGGATTGACCAAATAATATCTATTACTGGACTCCCTCTCTGTGATTGTTACTCCTTTGCTGAAAATCATCATCTGCGGCGCAGTATCTGCGAGGTCACGAGCTGTCAGTCATGACAGGAACCAACCAACCATCCATTTCATCACCCTTATAGTCTACTGCAATAGTTCCCCAGGAGTAGCTCTCTACTGATCATTGTCATTATGGGTAAATTAGGTCGGGAATTTGCGTTTTTTAAAGAGGACTAATTGTGCTGCCTAGTTTTGTAAAAAAGTGCATATGTTTTGCACAAAAAAAGCACACATGCCTGAAAAACACACAAGATGGACGCAAACAAATGTGCTGTTGGATGTTTTTATCGCATTTTACCGATTGATAGGGTAAATAGTCCTAACTACCGGCTAAATAAGTTTCCCCGGAGCAGAGCTAATCAGCGCTGATCACTCATATAGCTTGCCCGACCGGGCCAAAATAACCGGGCATGTGTTTGATTACGAGGGCGGATCAGTGCTCCAGCTACACAAGAAAATACTTTCTTTATTGTGTTATGCCATACTTTTTACCACATTCTTAGCTTCCTCTGCCGTAAATTTCTTGCAGGCTTTTAAGATATTAGCCGTCTTTTGCATGTCTGTAGAAACAGTACAGCTAAAGTTTATCCTCTAGCCGCTGATAAAGTGTATGGCAAACTGAAATCGCATGGCATGCTGACTAAGCTATCCAGTGGTAGTAGTCTCCGCTGTCTCCACTGGAGTGCAACAGGGTATATTACATGTTGGCTTCATTCCTTGTTGCAATATTTGAAGACTACACTTATTGAAGAAGGCTGCATGTGATCTTGACTGAGAAGTTGTGACACATCTACTTTCCTTGAGACGGCATCCTGCCCTTGTTCTAAAACGACCTACATTTTGCAGATGACTTCGCCTTACTTGAGACCACAATTATGTGAGCTCAGCTGACAAATACTGCTACAGCAGCAAAAGACCTTGGCCTCATCATTAATTAACGTATCCAAAACAGTATAGATGACTGCCAACTGATGCAGTCCTCACCTAACACTCCAGGTATATTGGTATGCTATCAGCCATGTGGCGGATTTCAGGTATCTTGGGTCTATTATGGCACATATTTCAGGTATCTGTGGGTCTATTATAGCATCGGGCGCAAGTGACCTTAAAATATGCAGGACTTAGCATGGTGTGCATTCGGGAAGTTAGAATGTCAGTAGAGGAGCCCTAGCTATCACAACAAAAGTGAAACTATTCAACACGTGTGACACGTTTGCTGCATGGCTGTGAATCTCAAGATATGGAATGCAATATTAATGCCTCTGCTATCTCTTGCTACAGGATAATCCTTAACACTTTCCACGCGGCTATTTAGTTTTGCCATACAGGGTGAGTCAGAAAGAAGTTTACCCGGATTGTTGATGTTTTAAAAAACAAACAAATGACACTCGAGAGTTCAGTAAAGCATATATTTAACAAGCATTCTCTTCTGCTTATTAGGAAAAAAGAATGACACATATTGATCATTGCTAAGAGGAGTTATGCCTATTTTAACAAAGGTACTCATTTTGCAAGCTGTTCACGAAATACTTGACAAAACAAATGTAAAGTAAGCATTTTAGCTTGACAAAACATATGAGCGCTTTCAGTAAAACAGGCATAACTTCTCTTAGGAATGATCAATTTGCTTCATTGATTTGCTCTAATAAGCAGCAAAGTATATTTGGTAAATAAATGCTTTACTGAACTTTTAAGTGTCCTTTATTTGTTTTGAGAAACATCACCAATCTCGGTCAATAGGGAAGTACGCAGCTAGAATGCATACTTTACATTTGTTTGGTCAAGTGATAATAATTTTCGTTAGAAAATTCCAATTAGGAAACTTACTTTTTCCATACGGGTTTCGACAACACATCGGTTGTCTTCCTCAGTGGATTGTGTTTGATCCAGAGCTAGTGTTTCTAGTCTGTTTATTGATGACGTCATCGGATGATGACGCCCTCTGGATCACTGAGTCGTAAAGATGACTGAGTTGGTAAGCCCCCTCGTCGCCATTCATTAGGTGCTTATGTTGGTCTACGCCTCCTTTTCTACGAATCCAAATTGATTCGCGTATCCATCTAGTATTTCTAGTTTCATCTCTGGCAATAATCTTTGAGTCATCCCATTTTATGACGTGGTTTTCTTTCACTACGTGTTCGGCTATTGAGGACTTGAGTTCTGTGTTCTCGGATTCTTTTCTTGTGGACCGAGTGTATCTCTGAGCGCCCATTTTATCAGCTTCCGTTTTGTGCTCCTTCTTGCGTGTACCGAATTTTCTGCCGGTTTCACCGATGTAAGTCTTATCGCAGTTGGCACACGGAATCTCATACACGACGCCAGCCTTGTCCTCGTTAGAAAGTTTGTCTTTGGGGTGGACGAGGATTTTTTTGATAAACAGACTAGAAATAAACAGACTAGAAACACTAGCCTTTTTCCTAATAAGCAGGAGAGAATGCTTGTTAAATATATGCTTTAGTGAACTCTCGAGTCTCATTTGTTTGTTTTTTAAAACACCACCAATCCGGGTAAACTTCTTTCTGACTCACCCTGTATATACAAAGCAGATTTTTCAGTAACCTCTCCCAATTTTCAAAGTTTACCTCAAGGATAACCAAGACTAGGCTTGTTTGTATTTCTTTCAATGCTTTTCTCATGGTGATTCCAAAGAGGGTATTGAAATTCAATGCAATATGTCATTTTTAACATTTTGTGAAATTTTGGAATGTCGTCTGCAGACGCCTGCCGCGTGGAAAGTGTTAAATAACGCACGGATCATGCTCCAAACCACAATTTATGACATGGCCAACTTACAGAGCCTTTTATCCACCGTGTAAAGTGCCGACAGCTGAGAATCCTTGATGAAGAGCAATGTATGCCACCTACATATACTAATTGCCGAAGGTTAGGCTTGCACGACCTGGTCGCCCAAAGAAGACCTGGTCGTCAATGTACATCATATTTGACCTACATGTATATACAACACGTTATAGTGGACAATGAAAGCTTGATTCAAGAACGACTGTGACAGATAATCACTCTTGCTGAAGACCTACGTACATAGAGAAAACGTCTAGTCGCCTGCTCTTCAGATGAAGGATGATGATATATTATCACGAAAGCGCTTTTGCCCCTTAACATTATCACAGGCATTACGGAATATTTTAAGGCTACAATGGGACAGAAGAAATTTTGCAACGCGAGCACACAATCTTTTTTGTGTGAATTAAATTAAAACATTTTTAATATTAATTTTGAAAATATTAAGTTGTCTTGACCATCATCACAGAATCTCGATCAGTTGCACACTATTTCGACTCTAAAATGTGCACACAATGCACTGCAATCGTAACCCTTGACCTTCTCTTGCAGGTTTTAAAGATATTAGCCATCTTTTGCGAACAACTAGAAACAGTACAGCTCAAATGCATCTGCTTCTCTAGCCGGTTATCTTGTCGCTGTTAAATAGCAGGGACTATGTAGAAAACGGTCTAAAGTCTGCAATAAAGAAAATGCCACCTAAAATGGTTGTCACCTCCATGATGCAAGAGGGTGCCTGTACTGAATTTAAAAATGGTGCCTAAACTTGATTTGAAGGATTGGTCGTCTACCTGCGAGAGGGTGCCTAGACTGAAAGCCTATAGTCGTCTCCATTAAGAATGGTGCAGATAAACATTAAAAATGGTGCATATACATGGGTACTTCGTCGTCTCCCTAAGAGAGAGTACGTAGACTGAAAGCTTGGACGTCTCCCATCAAGACAGGGTGCTTAAACTGTAAGCTTTAAGTGAATGAACAAAGAAGAGCGAAATTAGGATCAAGAATTATTGCTTGATTTATAGGTACATACGTAAACAATGGCGAGAAAAGGACATGAAACCATTGCCTGTTATTCAAGACAAATTGACGAATAAGAATTATTGCTTGATTTAGGTACGAACATGAACAATGGTGAGGACAGGACCTCAAACCACTGCCTGTAGAAGTGTGAATGCAAGGCAAGGTAATGATCGAGAATCATTGTGTCATTATGAGGACAGGACCTCAAACCATTGCCTGTATGCAAGGCAAGATAATGATCGAGAATTATTGCTTGATTATTAGGTACAAACTTAAACAATGGTGAAGGCAGGACCTTCAAGTTTCTAAATGTTATATACTACACGTATTTTCCAAAACACAATTAGAAATAATAAACGACTTCTTCATTCTATCAACACCCAAATGCTGAGCTACTTTGCCCACATCTCACGACGCAGTGGTAACCACTTAGAGAAGGTTATTACACTGTTAGAACGTTGGGCAATTATTTAGCGTTGGGTAAACTATGAACAACCCTGTTGTTGGGTAAATAAATTTCGTCGCTATTCTTTCAAAACCTCGTATCTCCAACTTACCTCGAAATTGATTTTTGTGTGTTTATCATGTCAGAGACATTATGCAAATGATGGTAATGTTTTTATTTGTCACATTCAGAAGGCAGACAAATTTAGCTTTTTCAGCACCTGTGTTTCAAAACCTCGTATGTATACGAGGTTTTGAAACACAAGTGCTGACCATGTGCTGAGGGGAAACTTCCAACTTTCTTGATATTTCGCAGCAAATGTGTGAACTAGAGGTGAGATTTTATTGCAAATGGCTTGAATTGATATACGGACTGGTTTATGGCAGTTTTTTTCGTTTCTATTCTTTCAAAACCTTGTATCTCCAACTTTCTTTTTTTTCATCCACACTGAAATATACACCTAGCACATAAAGTCCCTGACCAGGTGCTTTGAGGTTGGCTAATTCAAAATATATGATCGGTACCAAAAATCTGAGATATACTCTAAATGAGCAAATTTCTTCTCCGCAGTTTGATACCTCATTCAACAAAATCGAATGGATACTTTTAAAGTTATGTCGATTTCAATGACCGCGCATGCAACAGAAATTTGCTCATTTAAAGTATATCTCAGATTTTTGGTACCGATTATATATTTTGAATTAGTCAACCTCAAAGCACCTGGTCAGGGACTTTGTGTGCTAGGTGTATATTGAACTGTTGTGTTTAGAAACTAATAGAGTGGTGAACATTTTGAAATTGTTGAAAAAGGAGTGATTTCGACCTATTTGTTCACCAAACTGCCATTTAAAAGGTTTCCATGGAGACCACTCAATTAAAATGCCAGTTTATAACCTAAATTATGTACATTTGTACGTGTAGGCCTATACATGTGTAAGTTATGTACATTGCAGATGATACTAAAACAATATCACAGTGAATAGTGGACAAATAAGAGTAATTTTACAGGTATTTCTGCCCATAAATGTCTATTTTTGATGGTTTCCATGGTAACAAGTAATAAACAAAGCACAACTGGCACAACCAACCCATCTTAAATTATGCACCATGTTATAGAGAACATACTTGTGAAATATTGGGGTATAAATGTCAAATATAGTTGATTTAAAGCAATTTTACAGGTATATTCCCTTGAAAATGCCTGTTTTTGATGGTTTCCATGGTAACAAGCAATAACCAAATTACAAATGGTACAACCAATCCATCTAAAATTAGGCAGCATGTGATAGAGAACATATTGGTGAAATCTCGGGGTATAAATCTCAAAAATAGTTGATTTAGAGCAATATTACTAAATCTATTATGTTTGAATGGCGGCCATTTTGAAATCCAAGATGGCCGCCGCACCATTGCTCGAAAAACGTGGGTTCCTTGATTTTTGAAATCAGCGCTTCAAAACACTCCTTTAAGCCAATTTTAATTCTTCCTGCCAGTAGTGAACATCTTTTTCACACCGGATTCACTATAATAGTGTTTTACCAGCAATAGATCGGTGAAAATGAGTGAAAATGAGTGATTTTGACATATATTTCGTCAAACCGCCATTGAAAAAGTTTCCATGGATACCACTCAAAATTGAAATGCAAATTTCTCATCCAAATTATGTATAATTGCAGATGATACTAAAAGCAATTTCATGATGAATAGATGACAAAAACCTCCAAATAAGAGTGATTTTAGAGGTATTTTTGCCCAAAAATGTCTATTTTTGATGGTTTCCATGGTAACAAGTAATAAACAAAGTACAACTGGCACAACCTATCCACTTAAAATTATGCACCGTGTTATAGAGAACATATTGGTGAAATCTCATGGTATAAATGTCAAAAATATTTTATTTAGAGCAATTTTACTAAATCTCCTATATTTGAATGGCGGCCATTTTGAAATCCAAGATGGCCGCCACACCATTGCTCGAAAAATGTGGGTTCCTGGCTTTTTGAAATCAGTGCATCAAAACATCCCTATATGCCAATTTTCATGCTTCCTGCCAAAAGTGAACATCTTTTTCACATATCCGCTCCACTATAGTTGATGCGACCTGATTCTGATGATTCACCAGCAGCAAAAATTACAGCGCTTTGAGCAGATGAGCCATTTGGATAAGGCGCTTTATAAATACTGATATAATAATATTATTATTACTATTGTGATGTAATCGTTACTAAAACCGCCTCATTAGCAACGGTTCGCTGGACGGTATCACGCATGATTTCAACGCATAAATCGATAATATCAATACATGAAACAGTGATGCGGACATCTCGTAAGTCTTTCGTCATAGCTTTGATCAATATACGGCGACGTCCATGATACATGTGATTGTTTTTTTCTTCTAAAGCCGAATTTGTCTTTACGCGGTACTTTTAAAAACTTTAACCTACAGACAGAAGTGATCTGTATAATAATAACGCCCCCATCATTTTCACGATGGGGGACGATGCCCCTAGCCCCCCCCCCCCCCCCCCCCAAAAAAAGCGGGTGCCTCGATTTTAATGTCAAACTGGACCTTTTTAGCGTTAAAAATACCAATTTTGTTAAGCTCTTCGCGCGAATTAGTTTCATTGTTTTATTATTCTAGCTTAAAAATGATGGATACAGGAACGTTTTCTGGACCTTTTAGTGTTAAAATAGACAAGCGCGCGAAAATTGTGTTGAATGTTGCAAGATGCTTCCAGTTTAAAAACTGAAACCTCTATTGACATCGTTGTCTGTCTACAAAACAGAGATGTATATAGCTTTATCTAAAATAAATCCGACGCCTTTATATTCTTGAATCTAACCTCTCCTATTATATCAGATGTCCGGGTTACTATGACCGTACTGCCGTTTACATATTAAATAACCTCTAATAAACCTGTGCTGCATTTTGGCGCGCATGTACTGTCACGTGTGCTCTAATATCCTACAGCGTTTATTAGTATATAAAATCTAACATTTATTTTTTAAAACGTTCATTTGATGCGACAGTGGACATCTGAAAACTGCTTTTTAAAGCGGGAAGATGACTGCCCATTACGTTACAATTGTGTTGCTCGCAATATTGATGACGGTGACAGGTTTAAGTATGGACTGATGCGCCGTTTTTTGCGATGGGGCAAAATGCTGTATCTCATTAATGTGTCTCCATTAAAGTACTTCCTTTTGTCTTTGTATGATAAGTGACTGCTTTTGTGCAAAAGGAGAGTAACATTTGCAGAAGGTTTGGCAGTGTCTTGTTTGATGACCTGTTCACACTTTCCGCGCGGCTATTAGTATTAGTTTGACCATATCGAAACAGATTTGTCAAAAATCTCTCCCTACTTTCAAAGTCTATCGCAAGGATTACTGAACCATTACTAGACATAATTGTACTTATGTTAATGCATTTATCATGGTGATGAAATTCAATAATTTTGGCATTTTTGAAACATTGTGAAATGTTGGACCTGCCGCGTGAAAAGTGTTAAGCATAAAAATGTGAAGTAAGTATTATCGTGAATGTTCTGTTTTATGACGTCGCGGTTTACCAAATGAGACTTTTGCCACGGGTTTTCCTTAATTTATTTTGTACGCTAAACCACTACACGACTAAAACCTTTTTTTATTATTTACATGTTACAATGGTTTCTCCATGATAAATGGGCGGTAAAAGAGGTTAAAAAATCATACCTGGTTATATTAATGTAGGAAAATTATCTCTCGACATGGTAATTCCGATCTTTCGCCATGATAATTCCGATCTTTCGCCATGATAACCCGATCTATTCAAATGCGAGCATGACGTGTTAAATGTATGTTCAATATGTGTGCGACTATTTAAAATGATTATTGAAACAATTGTACAACAATTGTTTTCAATAATTTAGAATGCAGTGGCTCAATAAATACTCAACCTATGATTATTTCATACTTTTTCCAGATGTATCTACAACATGCGGTGGTATCATCGATTCAATGGTTACTGGAGATTGGACGTCTATAACTTCGCCTAACTATCCGTTGTATTACCCAGCCAACCAGCATTGCAGTTGGGTATTCCATTCAGCTCAGCAGGCCAGCCAAGGAAGCTTTGCCATTCGCTTCCTCCAGTTTGACGTCGAGCGTGACCACAATGACTATCTACTCGTGGGTATTGGTGACGAAGTTATATCGCCGCTTGAACTAGCCATATTTCAGGCGTCTTCTTTCGTTCCTTCTCACGTTATGGCAGTTATTGAAGAACCAATCATCTGGATACTCTTTCAAAGCAATTTTGGCGTGGCCCGCGGTGGTTTTGAGCTGATAATCGAAAGGATTGCAGACTCAGGTGAGAATCAATGTTAAGATTGCACAGGTTTTTATAACTATTTTTTAATTGAACGTTTAAACTTATTTCATGAAATGCCTCGCATGAACTACGATTACATCTGCTGCTATATTGATTTCATCATGTTTATAGTTAATTATGTTTATGGTTACTTTCGCAAATGTAATTGACCTGCTGCTGAAGACTTCCGGGGCAATATTATAACTGCGTTCAGACCTGTCTTTTAACTCGTGTTAAATATTGTATGACCCGTGATAAAATACCTGAAATATTTTCGCTAACCCGACCGATTGTCCACACACAGGCAACACGTCGTTCACGACCAAAATTAACCCGTCGAATTTAGTTCGACCGCCTGCCCCTGGAGTTAAGTTACGGATGTTAAATAAGAGGTGGTGGTGCACGTGTTACACACATAAACTGCTCACAAAAAGTCTCGAAACACTACTTAGAACTGATCCAATATATAATGGCTCGAAAGAGTATGCATTAATCGAAGCTAATAACCAAATGCGTAATTTTGTTCTGAGTATTTTGACACCTCGATCGTTGAGATACAATGTTGCGGAGCGGAGTTATTGTCATTTCAATGATCGTGGGTCCAGTTTCAAAAGTGACACTCATCCCTATTGAAAAACACGAATCTGATCATTCTAAACAGTAATGCAAACCTCTTTGTATAGGATGATTGTCACTTTTGAAACTGGAACCACGACCATTGAAATGACAATAACTCCGCTCCGCAACATCGTATATATATTGGATCATTTCTAAGTGTTTCGATACTTTTTGTGAGCAGTTTATATTGATGTTTGTATCATTAAACATGTTGAGTAATCATGGTAATGGAAACTCACTATTTCCGATATGTTTGGCTCACTTAAACCAAAGCATGCGCAATTCTAAGAAAAGTGAGACGAGTCGGTATTAAAATGTTTAAAATACCAATGTTTAAAGTAAAAAGTGAGCTAGGAGTCAATCATAAAAGAACCATTTGTTCGTTTAAGACATGAATTTCAATGTGTTTTTATTAGAAATTAATGAGTCCTACTGTCGAAACATAGTTAATGTATAAGAAGAGATACATGTAGTAGCTATACCGTTATTTTGGTATGATGAGATATTTAATTACACGCGTGGCAAGAATATTTATTGACAAACTTAATTTGAGCAAAACCTTATGCTAACAGCTAAATCTTCATTTAACAATTAAAATGTTTCATTTCGGTTGAGCTTGCTTTTAATCTCTTACACAATTAATATCCCTTCAATAATCTACGGGAGGAGAGAGGCAACATGACAAAATTCGAGTAGTGGTAACATAATATAAATAAAGGGTTCAACAAAAGAAAGTATACCATTTTGTTTACGTCATTTTGAGTAACAGTCAACCTTTTTTTTTACCATACAGGCTAGATAGGCATTTAGATGAATCTTTTAGGCATAATTTGATACCAAATTTTCCCCCTAACAACAAAGGTAAACCATGATTAGCACCATTTAAAGAAAAATATCCCATTTTCAAAAGTCGCATTTCCAATACACAGCACGAGAAGAAAGGACCAATTGGGGTCTCTCGGGGTGTGTGTATTACTATATTAGCTAGGATTTACGGGGCTATCGATCGCACAGTGCTAAATGCGTTCGGTCTTACGACATTGTGTGTGTTAACAAATGGTCCTTTTTTCTCGTGCTGTGTATTGGAAATGCGACTTTTGAAATGGGATATTTTTCTTTAAATGGTGCTAATCATGGTTTATCTTTGTTGTTAGGGGCAAATGTTTAAAAAGGAGTGGATAATATTATTTGAATTGTCAAAATCCATCAAGTTTACCGTATAAGATGGGAACTTGTATCGAATTATCCCGGGATTTAGACCCATGTTCACCCGGTATAGTAAGTTGTTCTTCTTTCAATCTTTCTTTCTTTTTTTACTTTTCCCCTTTTTTGTGTGCATTTGTACAGTACCTTGTGAAGAGAGTTTATCGTGCAATACTGGTGAAGTGTGTTTTAACGAACTGTTGCTATGTAGCGTGTATCCGGATTGTCTTAACATGACCGACACATGCCGTAAGTATTACCGTGTTTGACTCACAATTGTTCAAAATGGATCAAAATATCTTATAGAGACATACAAACATTTGTGTCTAAGGCTTGGTATCTTTTTGTTTAGGAAAGAATGTACTTTAGGCCCCGACCATGCATCAAGTCTTTGACAAAATAAAATCGTATAGTTAGCACCAGACACTTTATACTACTGTATAACTGATGTATTCCTGCGACCTAAAGGTACACGTTATCCCATTGTTACATTTTCTAAGCATTTATTTTCATTTGATCAAGTGATATGATAATGCTCCAACCAAATACACGTATCTAATGCACAGTTGTTTCCTTTTAAAATTGTGTGTCTACAATGAGCATAGATAGGTATTTTTGTCCCGGTTTTTGTACACGTATATATGAAAAGTAAAATGCATAATACATCTGATATTGCAGCGCCCTCTTTTGTTAAGAATTAGTCAGACTGAATTAATCCATCGACCTAAATAAATGCTATATTCCTACCAATATAATATTGAACAGTAATTAGTAGGACAATGCCTAATAATTGACTTATGGTGGGATCAGTTCTTAAAAATATGTCCAATATTAAATGTGATCGTGTACAGTACCCGGGTACAGTAAAAATAAGAGTATGAGACAGGTATTTTGTTATTAAGCATACCAAGATACCGACAATAAATGATACAGGATGGCTTTATGGAGCATCTTATGTCACCAATACGCCAGCGAGTTACAATGTCGATGTTTTTAGTTATCTGTGTTTTATTATTATCTTTAATATGTAGGTATACTTGATATTGATGTTACTGTGGGCATTCAATTAATGTTGATATCTCTGATAACAAAAATCCGAGTTCATTGCGTATTTCTAATTGGTTTAATAAGGATGTGGCTCGAACATATTTACGAATGTCCATTTGTAAAGATGTTAAAAACGAGCCGTAATTAGCGGAATAAATGGATGGTAGGGACAGCATTTCAATCGGCCACGTTTCGTGACCAGTTAAAAATGACAAATAACGCCTTCCACGCGGCTATTAGTTTAACCATATACAAAACAGAGTTTTCAGAAACCTTTCCCAATTTTCGAAGTCTATTACTGAACCAATACCAAGCATGTTTGTACTTATTCCAATCCATTTTTCATGGTAATTCCGAATATGGTAATGAAATTCAAAAAAATTGACATTTTTTAAAAATTTTGTGAAATTTTGGAATGTCGTCTGCAGCCGCCTGCCGCGTGGAAAGTGTTAACTCAATTGCTATCGTTACCAAAAATCAGAATTGGACAGATCATCTGTAAAATGAATTCATACAGGGTGAGCCAAAATATTCAGGTCCCGATTTCACCGATTTTTTAAACCAGTTCAATGCACAGTAAGAATACATTACTAGCTAAGCCTGAATTTTCAACTACTGCACGATTTAGGGAGTCTTTGAAATGTAAGGTTTTCAAACCTTACATGAATTCCTGACATGTTACGCCCCCTATCGACAAAGCATTGCATGGCTTGCAGTGTAAGGTATAAGGATTTGAAAATCCTAACATCGAGAAAAAAATGTAAAGATGTTAGGATTACATCGAGAAAAAAATGTAAGAATGTAATGACTTCAAAATCCTTACATCGAAAAAAAATGTAAGGATGTATACCTTTTTTTTCGATGTAAGGTTTTTCAAATCCTAACATCCTTACATTTTTTTTCCGGATATGTAAGGAAAAAGAAAAAGTTTCGGGAACATCCTCCAAAAATGTTGGTCCCTAAATCGTGCAGTATCTAAATAAGTCATTCACTGACCATCCAGATATTGACCGTCAAGAAATCCAGGACATGATCTTCAAAGTGCTGGCACTTTACGTTCCTATACAACTCATTATATTTTGGAACATCTGAAATTCTAGAATTGCGCCGTTTCAAATTAGTTTCTATACATTTTATTTCATTCAAATTGGTTATTCCAAACGGGAGATATGTGCTTTTCCCCAAATTCTATGACAATCAATCTGTTCCAACTTTAAGTTACCACTATGAAAGTAACAGTTTTTGCTGAATGGCCGCCGCAAGTTGAACATGTCGAAAGATGAGCTGGACATATTGAATCCAGTTCCAGCCCATTAAACACATAACACATGATGAGGCAAATATCTTTCAAAATTGGGAATAGTGTGATCAAAAAGTTACGAACATTTTATTTCACTCCATTTGGAAAAGACGATCTTCATTTTTTGTATAACGTGCATGTTTTTACAAACAACTCATCATTCACATTGCTTGATTGCTTTACGAATTCGTGCTTGCATGCATTATTGTTTTAATTATCCGAGATTTAACAACAAATATATAAATTTTATACGTCTATTTATCAAATGTTGTTTAATTTATAAAATATCAACATGTATACAGTTTTTGTACATTTTGGGATTGTAACTTCCTCAATAATCAACCAATCCTAGTGTGCAATATTTTAAATTAAAGAGAGAAATTTCTCAACAACTTTATAGTTTAATATGTTTATGTAGGAGATATACTTTTAGAGTTATCAGCACATTATTACCTGGTCAGTTACCTATAAGTGATTTTAATCAAGTGCCATTTGTTCAAGAACCTGCGCCAAAAGTATTGAATTGATTCTAGCATGCAATATGTGACTGTATTTTGTGCGATTACACATTGTTGAATGATTTTGTGTTAATTGGAAGTGTTGCATTTACATTGTATATTGGATCACAGCGCACAATATAACCTTGGGAACATGTCCACTGATGTGTCATTAAACTATATGAGATCCCCGAAGGAATATTCTCGGTTAAAATCGATACTATTCCTTCGTCTGTGTATTAATTACGGGTTATCGGACTGTGCAATAGTTTGATTATTATAAAAGCTCTTTCCTTGGACTGTTTCATACTTCGTGTGCCACACAGTACTTTGCAACTAACTAAACTCACTCATTACATGATATTGTAGCTCATTTCACATTTTTTGCTATATTGAATCAACTTTGACCTCAGAATCTTGTAACGACATTGATTTCATGTGCAACTCTGGCCTTGGATGTGTGGACAAATCACTCGTTTGTGATGGTGTACGTCAGTGCCTCGACGGTTCGGATGAATGGTGGTGCTGTGAGTATGATATTACTGTTTTTTAAATTTAGCAATACATTGTCTGAATATCCGACGAATATTGTAAATATTGATAAATGTGTACAAATTCCCTAGGGACGTAAAAACGCGAAAATGTTTTTACCAATAGCAAACCAAAGATTTTCTAGTACAGGAATTATGATCTCTATTGAAATGTCGAATAAGAACTTATACTATGTGTGTTTCATAGCACCTGTATGACATGGCGTGTTTGAATAGAGCGGTGATTAGTATATGGGCATTGGTAGTCTCTTGCGACAACAACATGGCCCTTGTAGTGACTGTTGTGACACAAAACTAACGTTAAAAACGAGATGGCACGGTGAAAGTGTAAATACTTCTAACAATTTCAACATATTAAATTATCACATACATTCACCGTGTCCGATTGATTTTACTATATGTGTGATAATTGTACATAACTTCTCCACCCAGTGTTGTTATAGAACTAAACTCGAACCCACGCGCACAATGGATAATGTGTGCATATTGTTCAGATCGATACTAATAGATGCAATCGTTCAGGGAACGAGAGTGAATATTTATTGATGACTTGTAGTTGAGTTATTTCATGACAGGGCTAAATACTACACGTTCTTTATCTTGGTTCGAAACACACATAGCTTCAAACGACTTGGCGCACATAAGTATCCCTGTACTAGAAATTCATTGAGCAAACACTATGGATGAAAATGCTTCAATATTGATTTTTAATTATCTACTAGCCCTGTACAATAACAAAACAATTTCCGATACAAAGGTTCTAGAATCACAATGCGTTAAGCCTCGGTCACACTGTTGCGTATAATAGAGCTAACGTGTGCCCGACGTTTTGGAAATTTGGCCCGTTATCCGTTCGCTAGGTGGGTTGAGCATGTTCAAAATTTTGAGCGGGAATGAATGTAGTGATCAATACGTTATGGCCCTGTCACACCATAGCGTATGGCCTGAACGTGGCCTGAACGTATGCCGACGTATTCAAAAAATAGCTCGAAAATTGTCAGAGTCCAAGAACGTCCAACTTCCCAACGAATTGCGTAGGAAAAGTTGACATCGGTGATGGAATGGACGTATCCATAGGGTATCCATAGCGTATTAAACGTATACATAGCGTATGACTAACGTATTGATAGCGTATCACTAACTTATAACAAACTTATGACAGCGTATCACAGCGTATGCGATCGGCGAGCGTATGACCAACGTATGCTTAACGTATTCGAAGCGTATGTCTGCCGTGTTCGACGTATCCTCGGCGTATCCTCGGCGTACAACGAACACGTGACTTATGCCGCTGCAGAAATTGAGTTTCGTATACGGCGGGACAAGTGTTGCCAGTTCAAGTAAACGCAGCCTAGATGATAACTATTAAAATATCTAGAAGGGTAAATCTATAGGTCCAACCTATAACTTACGACGAGTAACGTACCTCTAACGTATGTCAGCGTATGTCAACGTATGTCTAATGTATGTCAGCGTTTGTAAACGTATGTCTAACGTACCACGAACCTATCGAGAAATTTTGAACATGCTCAATAATTTTTCGCGGGCTCGACGTGTTCCAAATTTTCACAACGTATCACAGCGTGCTCTTAACGTAAACGACGTATCCCCAACTTACCCCTAACTTGTATCAGCGTACACCAACGTACGCCAACGTATTTTTCGATATTTCGCATACGTTGTCATACGTTCAGGCGATACGCCATGGTGTGACAGGGCTACCATACAGCTAGCATATGTACCGTACAGCTAGCGAGCATTCGGCGTTTTGGGAACTTATGGAGGGTTTGAGTATATAAATGGGTCCCTTGAGTATCTCATCCTCACTTCTTCATGGTCTGTCGTGCTGAACACATCAACCCATCATCATACGCTACGCTACGTTAAGTATACGTTAAGCATACGTTAGTCATACGCTCACATCCCAGCTTACACGTATGCATAGCCCCGTGTGGGCCCTTTATGGGCCACTTTGTGGGCCCCATTTGGGCGGACCACATAGGACCCTTAATATTTTGGCCACTTTGTCCTTAAGGGGCCATGCGAGTTGGCCCTCATGGGTCCCATCTGGGCAGGCCCACATAGGACCCTTACTAATTTGGTCACTTTGTCCGAAAGGGGCCCATGCGAGTTGGCCCCCATTTGTCCGTACATACGTCCATACGTTAACATGGGTTTAATTAGGATCAAATCAGGGTTTTGAATGGGCTTGCCCTGATGAAACAGCCTATATTAGGTAATTGTTAATTGAATTATTTACATATCCGAATAAATGACTGGCAATTGCAAGAACAATTCAGTCATTTCGCTTTTTATTAACATTCTCCAACAAAATAGTTCATGTGTTAACAGTTTTGTGTGAAGTTATGTTCTTACTTGCCATTAAATTATGAAATAGTGCAATGATGTTGATTGAATCATTTATCAAAATTTATAAATATGAAATCCATAGTGTTACAAAACCAATATAACCAGGGTCAGTGCGCATGCGTGGAATTGCCCTGATGTAACCCATGGGGGTCCCATGTGGTCAGCCCATATGGGACCCTGATAGGTTTACCCAAACGTAGCCCATATATGGCCCTTGTAAAACCCACATGGGGCCATATGTGGTCAGCCTATATGGGACCCTGATAGGTTTACCCAAACGTAGCCCATTATGACCCTTGTAAAACCCACATGGGGCCCATGTGGTCAGCCTATATGGGACCCTGATAGGTTTACCCAAACGTAGCCCATTATGGCCCTTGTAAAACCCACATGGGGCCCATGTGGTCAGCCTATATGGGACCCTGATAGGTTTACCCAAACGTAGCCCATTATGGCCCTTGTAAAACCCACATGGGGCCCATGTGGTCAGCCTATATGGAACCCTGATAGGTTTACCCAAACGTAGCCCAGTATGGCCCTTGTGAAACCCATATGGGACCCATGTGGTCAGCCTATACGGGACCCTGATAGGTTTACCCAAACGTAGCCCATTATGACCCTTGTAAAACCCATATGGGACCCATGTGGTCAGCCCGCACATAGCCCTTGCCCTCATTAGCCCTGATCGCCCACATGTAGCCCACGTGGGGCCCATGCATACGTGTTGGCTGGGATACGCTGTGATACGCTGTCATAAGTATGTTATAAGTTAGTGATACGCTATCAATACGTTAGTCATACGCTATGTATACGTTCAATACGCTATGGATACGCTATGGATACGTGACAGGGCCTTACACGATCGCCCGGCATAAGGTGAATACGTGAGAATACGTCGAAACTCGTTGGAAATACGTCAGGCATACGTACGGCACATATACGTTATCAACTCGTTATCACTACGTTGGCTGTTCGTTTCCCCGTCAGCCTACGTTCATCAACGTATACCAACTTACGAGTAACGTACGAGTAACGTACCACTAACGTATGTCAGCGTATGTCAACGTATATTTAACGTACCACAAACTTACCGGGAACTTATGCAGAACGTATTAAGCACACGTTGAGTACGTCGAGAAATTTTGAGCATGCTCAATATTTTTTCGCGGGCTCGACGTGTTCCAAATTGTCACAGCGTATCACAGCGTAAACGACGTATCCCCAACGTACCCCTAACTTAAATCAGCGTACACCAACGTACATGTACACCAACGTATTTTTCGATATTTCGCATACGTTGGCATACGTTGAGGCGATACGTTATGGTGTGACAGGGCCTTTAAGCATTAGCTGCGTGAACGTTTCGCACGTTGGGTGTAGGCTTGGAATAAAGAGACAAGGAAGCACTATACGGTATCGAATCCTTTGAGCAATCAGTTTGCCGACCCCTAGACCACAAAGACAACAACATAATGCATCACCTGTCGTGGTGCGTATGTTCGCGGGACTTTTGAATAGGTAAATCAATAGCGTTGTTGAATCGTGATATGGTATAGGAAGAGTATCATGATGAGTTTGTATTCGCTCATATTGAGATCCAATGAAAAGACATACCGTGTTAAACTAAAGTATATGGACCGATTGATAATTGTAGCAGAGTATGATTTGCTTATTAAATTTGATTGTATTTGATGTACTATAGGAAGAAGGGGCAGTTTGGGGCACTCAAATGGAACATGGGGTTGTGACTTATCTTTATTTAGCTATACTTTGTGAATACTTTGATTATCCGCATATGACCGGAACATTGAGTTTTGATATTTAATGCAATGTCATCATATTTAATTTGTCAAAATATGTTAATATTATCACCACTGTATTACTCATTGGTGTTACACGTGTTCCCACATATTCATTTGGTATTTAACAAATTGCACTCCCTATCAACAGTGCTTCAGAGCGTCTAGTAAGATTTAGGGAATTTCTCTCAGCTCGAAATAGCAAAATGTATGCAGGACCCTCCATTCGGTTATACCAGCGGCAAACAGATTGCACACAGAGGGTACTCAAGAATGTCGAATCTATTGTAAATTTGAATAGAAATAGGGATTATAGTTAACGAGGTCGATCGCGTTGTGTTTCCTCCTCCTCTTTTGTCCAAGGTGTAGGTTAAGTTGCTTATTGTCAGCTGTTCGGCCATATACGGCGCTTAACATGCTTAAAGTAGGTGTCCAGCTAGCAAAACATTGTGCTGCAGTATTTGTTAGAAATATAATTGAGCCTAAATCGCGTAGTTATATAGAACAAAGGATCATACTCATCATTTGAGTTAGCGCGCTATTTTTAATACAGTATTTTCCACACGTGTATTACCATTTTTCTAAATAACCTGGACACACTTTAGCTGTTTAGTATATGGGATGGTTCCCAACATACAGACCATGCTAGATTTCTGAAAAGAGTGTGCATTTCTATCGCTAGTTCTCTATCGCTAGTTTCATGGTTTGTGTTTAGATTTAACATGAATTGCGTACAAATGGCGATACAGTTTTCAATATTTTAGTTCCTTTACATCATTGCAAATTATCAAATCACCTGTATTAATTAATATTGAAGCCTTGACTTCTATAATATTGAGTAAATAGTGGAGCTTTTGCCTGAAATCTTCAAAAAATAGCACATTTCAAACACTTCTCATTTTCATCCTTGCACAAACGCCCGTTTGGTGAGCGAGGTTTCTCTCTCTCTCTCTCTCTCTCGCATAGCAATATTTTCGCGCATGGTCAATTTGGTTACCGTACTTTTGTCATCAAATTGGCAATTTTCGGCCTACTCTACTTCCATATCCTGGGTACACTTTTTGTAAAACCATTTTACCAATGTGCCCAACAATTTCTCCTTTGCACAAGTTTGTTTATACATTCAGAGATGTCACTTTTAGCTTGTTATAGCTAGGCTAATATACATTTGTAGCTATTTGTATACACGAAGCAAACTTATTTCCAAAACAGGACATAGCCAATTGTACAACATGAGAAACGAGACCGTTACTAATGTTAAATTTACCATATTTACAAATTTGTGAAGAGTAATAATTGTATAACTTTATACTTATTGATGTGCTTATTCATGTAACCCAGGTGTGTACTGTATGTTTGTTTGTTTTTTATATTATTGTAACTTTATTGAGATTTGTATATATGTTTTTGGAACGGAATAAAAATATAAAAGAGGAAAAAAATGATTACAAATTTGCTCTTTTGGAAATCTGTACAACCGATGAATTTCTAGAAAATCTTTGGTACAACTTCATTTCAGGAAAGTCAATTCTTGTAGCAAAACAATTACCTAGCTTTAATAAACGAATTGGGAGACGCAATATTCATGTCGAAATCTATGTGAACTTTTCCTGATTGAGCTTTTCCACCCCAAACTGGCCGGATCCCGGGGATCAGATCTACGGTTGATTAGCGAATTACAAGTTGTGTCACTTGCATTGCAACACATACTGAATAGGAATTTGTCCATGATTTTGGTGGACAAATCTAAATCGATCGGACGCATGCGTAGACAAAAAATGGAGTCCCTTCGACTCTCCAGAGGGCCTTTTCGAAATTCAGACGATGCCAGACAAAGGTTCGTGTGACGAATATTCTAGGTGAAATTCGATGGGGGAACGCTCGGACTGCACTGTAGGGACGATCATATTATTATTGAATACACAAGCGCACGGGCATCGTTTGGGGGACTGTTTGTTCATTCGTGTCAGTAGGAAATTAGGTAAAACACTCGTTTTAAACCAATCCAATCACACACACAGAAAACACTATGTAAAAAAATTACACAAATTATGTAAAAAATACACAATCTGTGTAAAAATAGAACTCCATAATACTATGTAAACAGTTGTGTTAAGCTTTTGCATAGGAATTTACACAAGCTTGGGTATATTACATGTTTTATGTAAACTCTTACATAATAATTATGGAGTTCTATATTTACATAATTTTTTACATAGTGTTTTCTGTGTGCAGCTGTTGTTATTTCCGGGCCTCGATGCCTGCCTGTAATTTACTTCCGCTGTTTTGATAAAATACTGTTTCGTCAATGTTTATCAACAAACAAATTTCACTCCCAGTTTAAAATTTTAAAATTTGTCAAGTATAGCGGCGATTATTTTCTGAAATCATGTGCGCCTCTAGTGATTCTCTCAACATGTAACATAACACCGGTCAGATATATTCATCATTGACTTGATCAACAAGGAATGATCATGATGATGCAACTAGCTATGAAAGTCAGATGTTTGCATCAATATTGTTCAACTTTTTAAAATAAAATAAGTCAAACGTACGTTTGGCTTCATTTAATGTTCAAATAACCGATGCCTAAGTTATAGTTAAATAGCTCAACTTCTGCTGTTTCAATTTCCGAGAAAAACACTTTGGATCGCCGCATTCCGATATATAGGCAAAAAGGTCAGCTGTCCAAAGCTCGAGGTCTTTAAAATAGATTGTTACAAAACATTTTCCATCTTTTAAGTTTCCAGTATTTATGATTATATTTAGCGCAAAGTGGCTTCCTTTTATGTTGGGTCATATTATAATCAAAATCCATTCAGATTATTCTTTTTTCATGTTAGAAGGCTGACAGCAAATTGTTAACATTTAATATGTTGGGAGTGGCTCTTTTTACTTCATTCTTTTCTTCCATCTTTTCTAATATTTCTTTTCATTCAGCCAGCATGCTTATATTATACAAATATGGACTGTTCATGAGGGAAATGGGGTGAACTATTGCCCCAAGGTGATCTGGAGACCCTAAATTTGGCGGTATGTCGGTATTTTCCGTAAATGCTCGTGAGCATTCGGAAAGCGTCGCTCTTTCCGCGTATTTCAAACTTTGGTCCAGTGCACTGCCAAAAATAACGCGGATATCAGCTTTTAACGCGCACTCAACAGTCCGCTTCACCGTAGGTTTTCGGCGTCACTACAGCCGAGCACCCCGGGAAAATGAATATTTCATGCCAATCGACCACGTTTAATAAATCAATTACCACTGCGGCCCTGGACACAACAATTATATGTACAGTCATCAAAAAAAGTAACTATACAGGTAATAAATGGGCTTCTAACTCTTAAAATATATATCCTACCTAAAAATATTAAATTATAAAGTTGTTGAGAAATTTGTCTTCTTTAATATGAAATATTGCACGCTAGGATCAAGTGATTATTGGGGAAGTGGCACTCAAAAATGTAAGGAGAAGTCCGATTTTCTTTATCACATTTTTATTTTCTACACGCGGACCAATCTACGGGTATCATATTGATTACCGGTAGTGCAATTGGGGGCTGCATGCGCAGGTTGGACAGTCGGCCGCATTGTTCCGATGGATCAATACGCCACACACACGCTACCAGCTGTCATTCTCTCCCCCGTGTTGAAATGTAAAATGTGAATTTGAAATTGTGACTTCACCTTACATTTTGGATTGTCGCTTCTTAAATATTCAACCGATCCTAGCGTGCAATATCTCATATTAAAGAAAATAAATTTCTCAACAACTTTATGATTTAATATTTCTAGGTAGGATATATATTTTTAGAGTTAAAAGTACATTTATTACCTGTATAGTTACTTTTTTTGATGACTGTATATCATGCTTCTTTATATAGTCGTGAAATTTGTAAAAATACAAAGAAGTCCCGACTTTCAATTTAGCTGCAATTTTAGAGGAAACTTTATTGACAAAAATATCTTTAGAAGAGTTTCGGGCCATATTCAATACAACCTGGTGAATTATCCCAAGATTATTATTTATTGAATGAGTTAAGATTACTTGAAACCTTACATGACTGTATTTTGTAGCCATGGGATACTTGTATAATATAGTTTATTTTTCCGTGGCAAAATGGCTATAATTTTACAACTTGGATATCTCTAGCTTCTCAGTATTGATACTTTAATGACTTGTACAATGTTTCAAACCATCGCCCTTAATATACTAAAACATGATGAACATTAAATCATCATGGTGAGATACTATCTTGCCAGGGAGAATTGTATTACCATGAACATTTTCCGATTTAAACCAGATGTGTTGTTGTTATTGTTATTGTTATTGTTATTGTTATTGTTATTGTTATTGTTATTGTTATTGTTATTGTTATTGTTATTGTTATTGTTATTGTTATTGTTATTGTTATTGTTATTGTTATTGTTATTATTATTATTATTATTATTATTATTGTTATTGTTATTGTTATTGTTATTGTTATTGTTATTGTTATTGTTATTGTTATTGTTATTGTTATTGTTATTGTTATTGTTGTTGTTGTTGTTGTTGTTGTTGTTGTTGTTGTTGTTGTTGTTGTTGTTGTTGTTGTTGTTGTTGTTGTTGTTGTTGTTGTTGTTGTTGTTGTTGTTGTTGTTGTTGTTGTTGTTGTTGTTGTTGTTGTTGTTGTTGTTGTTGTTGTTGTTTTGTTGTTTTGCCTTTTGCTTAAGCAATATTTATTGGCTTGTACACATTGTGTCTGGTTTTTTTCTACACAAATATTCTTGAGGCTTTTAGCCGTTTATTTTGTTCCCAGTCTTTTGGATTGGCCATGATGATCACAATTTCTTTAAGAATAATATTATTTACAAAATTCCACATCTAAATTTAACTCATAATCTAGCAAAAGAGAGATAGCTCGAGAGAGACAGACAGACATACTTCAAAACACCAAGGACATGACTATAATGACAATAGTACTTTAATTGAATTTACCTATTCGAACAATATGCACTACAAAATATGATGCAAAATTAAGAGAAGAGAGGAAGGCTTTGCAACACCAACCAAGTAAGACTGGCAAATAAATATTGCAATATTATTCTTGTAAAGCAATAGTGTTTCGTATGTTGTAGGAGATTTATGATAGATCTATTGAGTTATCTTATTGTTGGAAATATGCAACTTACCGTATTCGATTACAGAATTGAAGCGGCTAAGGCGTATACTCGTAATATCTACCTAATGCAGTGAGCTATTGTGCAATTTGTTTGAAGGGGAAAGATAAGGTCTATTGAAGTAAAAAAATCTTATTTTCAAAATTCTGCAACTTATTAGATTACAGAATAAGCTTTATAAACTTCATACATCATAACATCTCTAATATCTACCTTATGCATGCAGTGAGCTATTGTGTGATTTTTGTAAAGGGGAACAATACGGATTATTGAAAAAAAGAATCTTATTTTGTAAAATCTAACACTTTTATTAGATTATATAATTTGGTTTCGTTTGGTTATCGTGGTTCATATCATCACAAAAACGAATATTCTTGAGTCTACCCAAAGATATGATTGCTTGACCATGAGCAAACAAAATCAAAATTGGGCAATTTTTTGAAAGAAATCATCCATGTGTCAAATTGCTGTTATGTATAATGCTTGAAGCATTTCATCATAAAATAGCACAGATTGGACTTTCAGTGATCAACTTTAATCAAGCATATTTTTGATTAGGATAAGCAAGCATCTTTTTCCCCCAACAAGTGGCATAACCCGTGTGTAAGTGCCCGTGATAGATCAAGCATATCGTTTATTGGGAAGAGCAATTACAATCAAACCAACGGCATTCAAAAGCTAACTAAATTATCTTTACGATTAAATAGTATAAACAAATACCGAGGAATCAATTACGGACATTTCAATACTTTTTTTCTTTTTTTCGTACACAAATTATGTTTCACTATTTTTATTCATGCATATCACTGATAAGTTGATTTGTTGTAATTCTCATAATCATCAAGCTAAAATGTAATATAGTACGATACAATCAATGAACAATTATAATAATTACTATTTTTAATGTTTTGCTAGGTGTTGCATATTTTACTGGAAAAAATTGATAACTTTTAGTAAATCAAACAAAACTGTTCGTTTAAACCAGTGGTTCCCAACGTTTTTCTGGTTGTAATGTCCAAACCCTGATTTTGGTATCATTGTTTATTTTCTGAGTTGCTCATCCAAAACGTAAATTACCCCTTTAATGTTTGCAATGCATGATGGGAAAGTTGATTTAATATGGCGACTCGCATGGACGATACGACGCGAAACCGTCTTTCACCTAACTTCGGATACCTTCATGTAAGGGAGCACATCAAAACTCGACCGCCCGGCAGCCGCCGGTTCCGTGCAGTTCCGTGAGGTTGCAGCCGGTTTCTATTGTTCTTAACAATGATATGCGGTCCAACCGGGCGGAACCGCCGGTTGCCGCGCGGTCGAGTTTTGATTTGCTCCCTAACTTCGTTTGTAGAATAAAAGGGACGTTTGAATAGAACAATCCAACTTTAAAGAAGACTATGTCGACTCTTTTATACAAAGAGTTCATGTTCATTCGAACGTGGATGTGCCTACCGGACTTCGAAAATGTGACTTTCCCTATACCTATTTTTTGGCTAATTTCCCACCCATCAACATACCAATTTTGTAAGAAACGCACCCAATTTTGCACAAATTGGGCGCTTTTTCCAAAAATGCCTCAAAATACACCCAATTTATGCCAATTGGGCGCTTTGGTCTGTCATGAAAACCACCCCATCGCTATACCAATTTTTGCGAAAAGGCACCCCAAAAGGGAGGCACATATATACGTATACCATATCAATGTGAGAACCCCCCCCCCCCCCCCCCCCCCCAGGAAAGAAATCGTGGCGAGGTAACTGTCTAAAGTAAATGCGAAAATTGAACTTTAGTGTTAGTACCGTCCGAACGCCAGAATACTACACTGGTGGTGACCCCATTCCAGAAACCAGCATCAGAGCGCAACCCCTTACAGAACAAAGTTTCTGGACTCCATGATCTGCCACACATATAAAAACCTAGCTCAATGAATTTGTCCTGGTAAGGTCGTTCGCGTGATGCGCCGGCCATCTTTCTGCACAAAACGTAACAACTTTAAACTTTGGGTATAGGAACCGAACAGATGTAATTAGGCACGCCCTTCTTGACAACCCCGTGAGAAGCACTGTTAATAGGTCAATCAGGGATTCTATTAATTTTGGGATAGGAAAGTGCTATACTGATGTACGTAGCGAAAACGGTTCCCTTTGCATATTTACATAAATTAGGGTAATCGTCGCGTCCGGAATGCGTCCGTGACCGGCGTTTAACGCGTTTAACAATGTTTAACCAGGTTTAACGTCATTTTTGGTCGGCATAGGTTTGGGGGCGCTGTAGATTTACACAGACGACGGTGGCCACGCGTAACTTAAATTTTGAATTCGTAGTGAATAACACGTAATCGCGAATGTTAAGTTTATCATTTTGACAAATTCATCATATTAGAAGAATTTTCATCGTTAACCGGGCGATGACTGTTAAAAATTAAAAATAATTCAAAATGGTGCACTCCCGTTGTCATATTGGGTCGTCTGAGAGACGCGTGGCCAGCGTCGCGTCGTCTGCTACAATCACGCTATATCGGTATAGCGCCACCAATTCTATGCCGACCAAATTTTAATTTAAAAGTGGCTTCCGATCGGCAAGCTGAGTGGCAGACCCCTGGGTCAATGATAATGCAATAATTCTCCGTTATCTCTGTGCAGATATCGATTGGAATGATCGATTCTATTGCGGGGAGGCGTAAAAGTTACATTGGGTTATTAGCCAATATATTTGCTGTATAACTATACAGTACAGTACACTTTTCAGGAAAACATAGCATTTTAATTTTTGTTAAATTTGGCTAGTCCGCTACCCCACAAAAAGTGCGTCGTGACCCCAACTGGGGTCGTAACCCAGAGGTTGGGAACCACTGGTTTAAACATAGGACAATTATTCATCTCTCAATGTGCAATCATCACTGCAGGGCAGGTCCCTTTAATACGGATTTTAATGTTTTTAACATGTCTCTTTTTCTTCTTCTTTTTTTCCCTCCATTATCCCTGCCTTCGTCCACCTAAATGGAGAACTGATCAGGGATTTACATGTTTTTCCTTTATTGTGTATCGATATTGTCTTTCAAAAAGTACTATTGACCGGGCGGGCAATAGTACTTTTTGAAAGACAAAAATTCCCTGCCTCATACGATTTTGCATTAATGACATGGAGGATCGACTCGCCTGTAAGATATTTTTCATGTTTAATTTGATAAAAATCGCACACAAAAATATTTTCATGCGTTATATAAAACAAATATGGACTGCTCTTTATTCGTGAAATGGGGTGAACTATTGTCCCTCGGTGATCTGGAGACCTAAGCCTACTATTTCCCCTCAGTCTTCGGCTTTGGGAAAATAGTAGGCTTACGGTCTCCTGATCTCCTTGGGGCAATAGTTCACCCCATTTCCCTCATGAACAGTCCATATTTGTATACTATTGACCGCCCGGTCAATAGTACTTTTTGAAAGAAAAAAAAAGACCGGGAAGTGACGTCAAGCATGAAATGGACCAACCTATTTTGTGTTATCTGATGTAGTATCCCCCAATCAGATGGCTAGAATATGTTCATGCGTTATATAAAGGCTTTTTAAGGACCTGCAGGACCCAAGCGTGTGTCCGTACGGACCGACCGTGAAATAAATAAACAAACAAACAAACAAACATAACATTGAAACCAACGGAGATTCAAAAATAACGGCCGTTCGTGTTCACTATGGTCTGGTACTTTTCATTTTCGACTTTACAAATGACGTTGTCTTTTCAATATTCAATCATTGATATGATTATTCATTGTATATTCATTACGTCGCTGAGATGGATTGTTCTGTAACAATGAGTGTCAGGGGCCTGCTGATATCAACAAAGTAGAGAGCTACAAATGGCAATATATATGAAGGCATCCCGTAACACTCCGGGCGTAGCTCTCTATGGCGACTTGGGGTGGAACCCCATCGCCTTCCTTCAAGATGTTCATAGAATTAAATATCTTGCATGACTGTATAATCTAGAGATGCACCGTTGGCCAAAACTTATGTTAAACGCTCTAATGAATCTAAACTGGGACATGGGCCATATCAGGTACAAATGGTTGTCGTCGATTAGGGAAAAAGAAGAAAAAAGTTGTTTGTTTGTCCACGTCCGACCGACCGTGTACTATAGCCCCGAACGTGTAACTTTTTTTCTTTTTCTTTTTTTTTCCAAAAAAAAATAATTTAAAGAATTGCGCAAATGGTCTTCATAACGCTTCTTATCTATTTAGTTACAGTCTCAGATAATAGACGCACATATTATACTAAAAACAAAACACAATTGGACTTTTGTTTTGATAGTACCTTAAGCGTTAAAAACTGTAGTTGTTATAGAAATACACTACGAAAGAAAGACTTGTAACTTAATGAATGTATCTGCATTTTAATCAAGAAAAAACTCTATCACGCTTATATTACTATTGATTCAACAGATACGTGTGGAGAACTGATTATGGATTTGACGACAACTGGTCCTATTTATCTCACATCACCAAACTATCCACAAAATTACCCTGTGAATACTGACTGCCGTTGGTTGTTCACCGAAGAAACACCCGGAACATTTGTGATTTCTCTCATCGATTTGCAAACCGAATACTGGGACAGCTTGATGTTTGGTAGTGGTAACAACATCAGTCTGGAAGCCACCGATGATAAAGTGTCGCTATGGTATTATCCGAGAACGATTTTAATTGATGAGCTGACAATGTGGGTTCGATTCCTGTCAAATCATGCTGTCACATTCCGAGGGTTTCTAATAGAAATCAAGAGAGAGCACCGAAAAGGTACATATTGCCGTTTCGAAGTTCTGGGAATTAACTGGAAGATCCATTTGTCTTAAAGGCATGCTCCCACTCAGGGTTGCTAACTACATCCAATTCTCTTAGGAATTCGACAAGGTTACAAAATCTCCATGTTAACTCTGTACAGTCTGTCATCAAGTGAACAGGTGTATGACCAGTTCTTATGTGGCGAACTACCAAAGTGGTAGGCCAGCTTTAAGTTCCAATTTACGTTTCATTGTTCTGATGGGCAAAAAGTAACTTAATAATACAGAACGTGAAATGTAAATAGCAACCACTAAGACTAATAGTAATTATAGTGTGATTCTGTCGGCATTAATATGTGAAGGCTTATCCAATTTCGTATTTTTTCTGCAGTTGACTTGATGAGTTTAACAATTTGCTCGCATTTGAACGTTTCACTGACGAGTTTTAGACTCTACCCATTGAATTTTTGAATTTTTGTTGAACGCAGTTGAATGCTATTAAGGCCGATAAGTTTGCATTTTATCTACAGTTGAATGCTCACTCAATAATGTTTACATTTTTCTCGTGTTTGAATGGTTTTACAGATGAATTTTGCACTTTCGCTCGCAGTTCAGTTAATTACTTGCCCGATGATTATTACACTTTTGCCCACAGTTAACTGCTTGCCCGATGAGTTTCGTTGTACCGATGGCTATGGCTGTTTGGATCCCAGCATGGTGTGTAGTGTCTATGTGGAATGTGCAGATGAGTCGGACGAGCTTGGTTGTGGTAAATATATATATATATATATGATCTAAATCATTTGTTAATTTATCTTTTCGGGAAATGTAAATCATAGGTTTGTCTTCATTTATTACAAAACTGAAAACCATGGCGTTTGGTTGATTTTATTGTATACGCGCGCCTGTCGAAAGGATAAAGTTGTTTCACATTACGGTTCCGTTCCCTGTATGTTTACTATAATTTGTCTTATGGTGTGAGTATGTATCCATAAAAGGCTCCCTCATTTTACGTCTAAACGCCGTGATCGTTGCACTGATAAAAGATGATTATAATGTGAGTGTTATAAGCTATAAATGGCTGAAAACCGTACAGAATTGACCGAGATATGAGCAAAAGCGGGAAATCCAAAGCCTTTTCAGCCCGGCTTTTGAGACTATTTCTACGGCCCATGTTTGTTTTTCTCATGCGTACACTGTAACCATGCGGCGGCGCGCGTAGCACATAACGCGTCGCAGTGCGCCATGCAAAATAAACGCGCCCACGCACTTCACCCACGCACCCCTACACACGCGGGTGGGCAAATATTAGAGAAATACGCTGAGCCACACGGGAGTTGGTTACGGTTTAGGCCTGGGGTTGAGATATGCCACGGGCGGGGGCGGAGACGAGAACGGGGCGGGAACGGCGGCGGGTCATAAGGTAACGAAATAATGTGGTTTCTGATAGAACAAAACATATGATATCGGGTAATCTAAATTACGTAACATGGTGTCAGATGTGGGATTTTATACTGTATGTGACACGCGGGCGGACAAATATTGGAGAAATAGGCCTACGCCGCGCTACGGGAGATGGTTAAAGTGAAGCCTTGGCGTTGAGATAAGCCGCAGGGCGGGGAACTGTAGGCCTTTGGGGTTGAGATATGCCACGGGGCAGGGCGGGGGCGGTGACGAATGGGGGTTGTGTGTAATGATGTAATGTGGTTTGGGAGGCAGGGGGTTAATGAAGAAATGTGATGCTAAATTGCGTAACGGATATGCCACGGGGCGGGGGCGGGGCGGGATGGTGACGGTTGGGGTACGGGAGATGGTTAAGGTTTAGGCCTTGGAGTTAAAATATGCCACGGGGCGTGGGCGGGTGGGGGGTCTTTGAATTAAAACAAAAATATTTTAAATATTGTTCTATTCCTATGTGTTTCGTTATAGATTTTCCAACATTTTGTGTTGTTTCATTTGTAGGTGTTCTATCTGGTAGGCCCTACTCCCTAGCGGGAGAGCCCGTCCGTAGGACGGGCGTCCCGCTAGTGTTTACTAACTTCCCTAACCACGGCTTCCATGCTATATCCGTGGTTATAAATCTCGACCGCCCCCCTCCAACTCTTTGAGTTATTGCACTAGCTGTAGTGTTAGTGCCTACGGCGCTTTGGGTGCCTACTCTGGCTGTGCGGACCTTCCGACACAGGTTTTAACTAGGTTTTTTGTAGCAAGGCCGTCATACTAGTGGGGTCATTGTTCTTCATGGTTTAAAGTACAAAAATGAATACATTATATAAAAATAGCACAGTCTGTTTTTTGAACGAGCAAAATTGGTGGGAGATATCTGTTCACAATAATTTCATTTTCCAATCACTCCATAGCTGTCTAACTAGCTTCAACCTTCGATAATAAGTTGGGTTGAGCAACAAGCTTAAGATATCAAGTTTATCATTTATTATGTTATACAAATTATACTTTGAACTTAAAAACTACTGCTGTTTCAGATTTTGTAAAATAAAAAGTTCAAATTTCGAGAAAAATCACGATATAGTATTGCTAGAGCAGATTTTAATTTTAAAAATGAGCCCAATGTGGACTTCAAATGACCTAGTAATACTCTAGTGCCGTGTGGCCTAGCAATGGCCTAGCCGTATGACCTAGCAATACTCTAGTGCCGTGTAGTCAAGCAAGCCCGCAAGCAAGTTCCCCAGCATGTGGGCTGTTGTCGATGGACGCTTGATCTGCCTGAAACAACACCCAAATTGTAAGGTTTTAGCATGTTTTAGCGTGGTTGTATAAAGAATTTCTAGCTTTGAACTTCAATTTGTTATATAAGGTAATGCTTAGTATTTCAGATTTTATAAAATAAAAAGTTTAAAATTTGAGAAAAGTCGCGATATAGCATTTCTAGAGTTTCAATTATTAGCCCTATTTGGCTACTTGAAATGCTAAATATAAAGCGTGGCAGTACTGTATTGGCTAGACATGGTCGGGACATGTGTCCATGGGGCGTCCATGCAGCTATTACTAGTATCTTGGCTTGTCGATATGTCAAGAAATATACTGTAAAAGCCAATATTTTCGCGTACAGATATTTTCGCGGATTTTGATATCAAAGACATTTCGCGAATTGTTTTTTTCGCGGGCGACCGTCTGAAAGCATTGCATGAATGTGTAAAGCAATATTTTCGCATGTTATAATTTTCGCGGAAAAAGATTTTGCGCGAAAAGCGCGAAAATAAAACCACCGCGAATATTTCAGCTTTTACAGTATTCTAAAGTGGCTCAAAATATAGAGGCATGTAGAACTTAATGAAATATGATATCTGGATTGTTATAGCGACCTTCATATCCATATTTAATACAATTTTCTTGTATTATATTATTATTATTACCTACAGAATTCTGCACCAACCATACAACTGTGCTATCCAGGAATGTTTCTTTAGAGATCAGCTCACCGTTCTTTCCTCTATACTACCCAAATCACCTGCATTGTATCTGGTACGTGCAAATGGACACCGTAGAGGGCTTCATCTATTTTCAATTCCTAGAGGTGAAGGTTCATCCTAATAATGACTACTTAACCATCGGCCTTGGAAACGAGATCACTTTGGAGTCACGTGTTCTTCACCTCACAGGATTGTCGTCGCCTCGTTCAGCGACTGCCAATCAAACATCGCTATGGATACGATTCACTACTGTTTACGTCGTTTATAATCCATTCAGTGGATTCAACATTGACCTACAGTGGCAAGATCACTTCAGTAAGTAGTGTGATGTTTTCGCATACATGATACATGTCCTGCAGTGTGTGGCTTTGCTCTTCCAGGATGTTCACTTTATCGGTGTATTAGAATGTTCATTCCCTATGATGATATCAATATGAGGGCCGAAAAGATTCTTCAGTTTGAAATGCGCCTGCAAGACATACTAGCATACTTTAGAATTACCAAAGAGGCTGCAATTATTCATTGTAGACCGCAATTAAATACTATCCCTTGAATTGTGATGCATATTATCCAGCATACGACATCAAATAGGCAATATGAATTATGATTGTCGATTTCTCAAATCTAAATTGAATCTCCACAGGTCCATGTCAACCAGATGAATTCATGTGCGGATCTGGGTTTGGATGTCTGGATGAAGCCCTTCTTTGTGACAGTGTTTCACAATGTCTGCATGGGTCTGATGAGGATGGATGCAGTGAGTATAGTATTCTGAAGCATCAATGACGTAACCAGGGATATTTATATAATATTGAATGGCTTTGAGGGTGATACAAGAATATATTAGATGAGTCGGAAACGAGTGCAATATTTTTTATAGAAAGTGCAATATATGCTTGTATCACCCGAAAATAAGACATTCAATATTAGTATTATTATTCATATAACAGACTGTTTTGATAAAACTAAAAAAAGTTAGCTCGAACTGACCTTAAAAGATTGAAAAGCCGATCTCAAAAATGTACACATGCGCATCATCTGCGCATATATACTAATGCGCACATCTTCTGCGCCGCACAAAAAAAATTGGACGGCAATATTTTTATGATGTTGGTCGCATCAGGGTACTTTGGTTGAACAATATTCAATACACAGTTGTATTGTACCGTTAAAAAGCCTGATATAAATAATAATGGTACTATAGCTACTATGGCTGTTATAATAAGTCAATACTATCAATGTCGATCATGTCAAACAATAAGTAACTTATATGAAACTGAATTTCTCATCGCATACCTACTACCACATAAACAGTGAAGGATCAAAATGGTTGGCACTATTTAAATGTTAACAGACAGCTCTAATTGTGTGATGAAGAGTTTTTCATCAAGTAATTTGGAAATAGACGTTTTAAGATGAATGACCCCTGTTACGCCCTGTAGATTCTATCACCTTCAGTTGACCCATTCGTACACTTTGAACCAGGCGAATCGTCAGTAAAACAATTGAGCAATAATTTATAATTGTCTTTTGTCTTTCTAAAGGCCTTTGCGGTGATGAACAAAGGCACCTTCGACCTGGTATTCAAGCGATCGATATCACCTCTCCGTTCTACCCGAATCAATTTCCACTAACCCAGGATTGCACCTGGAAAATATCAGCAACATCTCACGGAAGTGTCCTCGTAGAATTTGTAGATTTGGATTCCGGTCCACATCATGACAAGCTGTACATCGGTGAATCCAATGCCACTATATTTCTCGATGTTAGTGATCAGACGGAATCCCGCCTTATTCTTGAATCACTTGCGAGTGCCAAATTGCTTATGTTTACCGGTCATCAATTTCCGAAATCATTGGTTCTTAATCGACGCGAACTGAAGATTGTGTGGGATGCGTCCTTCTGGACGGAAGGCGGAAGAGGTTTTTGGATTCAAACGTCTTGGATAGCATCTAATGGTGAGACCTTACAAGCTCCTGTTATATATATACATATATATATATATATATCCCAAGTTTTTTATATGTATGTAACACTACTGTGATGTATTAAAACACAAAGACCATTTCAATATCAATTAATACGTATGGTGTATGTGTTTTGTTGTATTCAGCTACATGTGATCTCGCGGATTTTACATGTCCAGTTGGTCTCGGTGTCATGTGTCTTCACCCTCATCAAAAGTGTGACGGCCGAGCTATTTGTCCCGGGAATTACGATGAACAGGATTGCGGTAATTAAAAGAATTATTGTTATTCATAACGTTATGCTGCTAGTGCTATTAAAATACCATTATTGAACTGCGCCAATCGAGCAAAGAGTAGCAGTGAGACATTTTTGACCACCATGAGCAGTGATGAGTGAAGTATATAATATGTAAAAGTGGCATGTCCACCAAAACAAACGAGGGCGCTATTTATGAGTTACCAGAGACGTCACACACAAGGCTCAATTACTATGTTTAGAAGGTGTACCTATTGGCTAGTAAAATAAAATCAATTAATAAAACTTAACTTCCCCTTTGTATACGACTATTTCTTCTGTCATGGAAGGAAGAATCCAATAACGATGATAGAGGATAGTCTTGAAGTCCACCTGTACGTGTTTGATCTGCACGCATCATCTTAGCTTTGCCTTCAAGGTGATACCTTATTCAATGGAAGATATGTATTGCCTTAATCTTCCCCACAGGGAATGCGAATTTCAAATGGGGTTACCTGCATGGATGCCAAGATTTGAAATCTACACTCCCTATGTGGAAGATTAAGGTCGTGTCTTCAATAGGAACTAATAGGGGTGTATGGATTTTAAATGGAATAGCCCCATGACGCTCTTTGGAAACAAAGACGTCCTGGTATTAGGACGGTCAGAACCCAATACAATAGTACAATATTTTATTCAAACTTTTATTATTTTTAATCTAATTTATATTTTATGTTCTTGATGGTTATATTTATCATTATCATAGGAAAATGTGGAGCAAGAAATATTTATCTTGATGGTTTCGAAACATCCGTGAACTTTACAACTCCTGACTTTCCATCAAACTATTCACCAAACCTGAACTGTAAGTGGGTATTTATTGCCGATGACACAACCTCGGTCGTCGCTGTACGCGTCATAGAGTTCAATATGGAAAGAGGGTTTGATTTCCTACGCTTCGGAGACGGCGATGAGGCGGAAGTGGGCGTTATCGGTGAACTAACCGGAAACACAAAGATTAGGACATTTTCAGCTTCGGGAAATGTGCTGTGGATGCATTTGAGCACTGATAATACTGGTAATTTGCAGGGATTTTATCTGGAAATTCAACCCGTCAAATCTACGGATATATTCGGTAAGCAATTCAGTCAGTTGAATGTTTCTCTTACAATAATTTTGTATTCACTGTAACTACCCGCCGATACGTTTACTTTCGTGTCGCTATATTGCGACTTCCGATGGCCTTATTTTATAATCTCCATGTTTAACCCATTATACTTGATCAGTAACATGTGCGTTAAATTTCAAAATTGTTGATTACGAAGTTATAATGCTTCACCGAAAAACTTATCGGTGAGAATTCTTTGTTGGTCCCTAGAAGGCCTTAGAATATTAACGAACTAAATCATCCGAATGTATATATTGGAGTAAACTGTAAAACAATATCAGATATTGAATGATGAGATTAGGAATTACTTCCAGTCAGTATCAGGTGGCGACCAAAGATGATCCTGATCCTGATGATCGATCTTGTCCCACTCCAAACAGTTGGCACTGATGCTTCAATTGCAGAAAATTCCCAAAAACCTGTTTTGCCCTCACTCATATCGCTTCTTTGATCCATTTGGTGGTGTTTTTTTTTTCTTCAAACCACTAATGACTACATTTTTTGTCGAAGAAGTGAAACGAAGAGTGTATGATCACTTGTTAGGTGATAAAGTTCTAAAGAAATTAACCAATTTGTCGATATTTTTCGACAGACGTGTGTGCGATAAATGACTTTAGTTGTGGCAATGGTATATGTGTCAAACCAGAGGCCCGATGTGACGGTTTTACTGACTGTGTTATTAACCAAGCTGACGAAGTACATTGCAGTAAGTAACACGGTTTTACTTGAGTCCAAATCGCTAACTTAACCCTATCTATAACCCTAAAATTTACCTAAATCTAAAAAAATAATAATTTACCATACCAGAGTCAACAATCAGAACCACAACCAAAACCAGTAACATAAACATAACCAAACCAGAAACAATCATTAAAGTAAAGTACATGTAAAGTATCGTGCCGCGCTAAGCTCGTGCGCGGAGTGCACTTCTATTTTTCCTTGGCATTTATTTGCTGTGGGGTTCGCCACTCCATTCCAACATTATTTATTTAACAACCATTACCAAACCAGAAACAACCATTACCATAATCAAACATAATCCTAAATGGTAGTCTTTCGCAGTCTGACGTTGGGAAAGTCCATGTGGTCAAATCAAAAATCTAACGGCTTTAGTGAACTGGAAATTTCGAATGTTGATATTTCTCTTGTAGACACGAATCATATTGATCCCATTGTTGTTTCTCCAAATACGTCGTTAATTACAGTATGTTTGCATCTTAATGATTTTTTCTCTCTTTTGAACTATGCACTATAAACCTTTACCTTCCAGCATTCATTATTGCTTTTACTTAAAGGGGCACTAAGAGATGTGTTGGAGGCTGTGCCCTCAATTATGATAAAAACTGGGATTAGTATATTTTTATAATTGTATTACATGTATGAACTTACACCTATAAGGATTAAGAAAAATCAGCCCTCTTTGTACAAGAAAACGTCGATTCAAAAATGCTTGTAGAGCCGCAACGAGCATTTTACGTCCGACAGTATCCCCCTAGTACGTGTGATACATAACGCGAACCATATTTGCATAGAGGGCGTTTTTCAATAAATAGCGATGATATTATTTTAATCAAGTTTTGCTGTGTTTTTGTTAGTAGAAACAACAATAATGGCAATTGTTAATGTTCATCTTGAATTCTGAAGTAAAATTTTAAACATTTAAAATTTTCAACACCACTTAATGTCCCTTTAATTATCCCGTTTAGCTAATATCAAATGTCCTGGGTCTTACCTCTGCGACATCAAGGAAGGAGTCAATATCTCCAAATGTATTACGATGGAGGAAGTATGTGACGGCAAAACAGACTGTGCTGCTGGTGATGATGAAACACAATGCGGTATATGACCTTTTTTGTTTTATCTTAATCGTACTTCTTTCTAGACCATGTTATTTTAGTGTAGCACATCCATGACATCAATTTTTGTTTGATAGAAAGGATAAGAAAAAAGAAAAAACTCAGTATCAAAAATAAATGAGATGTTATCGAACAAAAATTGAACAGAAGGCCTGTAGTAATAATGTATTATTTCTTCCTTTTCCGGCTTAGTTTGTGAAGTTGGTAAGGTCTGGTAATGTCACGCTAACACTATGTTCTTAGTAAGGAAGTATTGTACTCCAAAACAGCACATGCCTATAAGTTTACAATAGTTACAAAAAGGTCAATGCCTGTAGATTCATAGAGGCGTATGTATCCTGAGTTAGGCGCTGTAAAAGCGGGGTTGCGAAATAGCGCCGGACTTGGCTCCAGAGTGAAAGTATAGCTTTCGCTCTACACTTTTACGATGGCATTAATACAAGGTCGCACTGCAAAACTAGTGCGTATGGCGCGTACGTATAAGTGACTTGCACGTAAGAACGAAGCAATATTTTGCATCACCATAAGTACAATCTCTGACACTGAGAACTATGCAAATATTTCCATTATCATAAAGAAATATTTGCATCGGTCAGTTCAATTATGAGCCATTGTACTAATGTCTACACGATCGCTATTAAATCGTACATATAGGCCTACCAATACAATTGATTTGAGATAATTGCAACTGCTAGTGTGTCCTAAAGCAGATCTGTCGTAACCGATTTGTTCTGGTCGTTTGAATTCAATACAGATATAAAACGATGTCCACTTGAGTGTAATTGCCGGTATGGTGACCAAGGACTAGAGGTAGTTTGCGAGCAAGGCTGGTCTTCTAATACCGTTGCTGGAATTGCTGGAACATCTACGTCAGTGTAAGTTTAGATTGCCTTAATGCTGGTGAGTTACAAAAGAGGTGTGAAATTAAAGCGTAATTGTTATCCGTAAACAAACAATAATGTGTTTCGATTTCTTTTACCAACTTCGATTTTGATGCAGCTTTCTTAGAACTTGTTATTCTTCCTTTTGTCGTAGATGTACAATATTACAATCCTCACAAAAAATCTAAATGTTGCCACACTTGAGTGTTGCCAGTTTTGAATGGAGTAGAAATGGATATAGATAGGCCTATTTTAAATCTAATTTTGACCAAATTCGAACGAAAGAATAACCTAAAAGTTTTAAATTTGGAAATTAATAACTGTCTGTCTACAGCCAGTAAGTGTAAAAGTTTTAATTGATATTTATGATACTAACAACTAACACTAGGCTACTATTCTGTTCTGCATATATGATAAATATTCTGTCCTATAAGCATACAATATTTGTTCGCGGAGCATTTTAATAGACTTCTCCGCATAATAGCAGCACTATGACTATTTCATGATCGTTTTTAGGGCCGTTGTCCTTTCTCTCTACCGATGTAAACGCGTTTTTAAATCGATCTAAGCGCGATTTTAAAGCGCGCTTTGTAAATCCGATTGTAATATGTTTATGTTCACCGCCGATCAATAGCTACACAATACCAAAGGCCTCAACATGTATCTGGTCGTCTAGACATATCAATTAGGCTACCGATCCATCACGAGTGTGGAATGTTGTTTACTCTCACTCTATTCATCATGTACAGCTCTAGAAATAATCTATCGCGTTTTCCCCGCGCTTACATTGGTAGAGAGAAAGGACAACGGCCCTTAGTTACTGGGAAATATCTATTTCTTACAGAACATTATCGGGTACTGATACCGCTGTTATTACACCTGGTTTATTCAAGGGATTATTCCGCCTTAAATCTCTGTAAGTAAGCCCGTTTAAACCGTTAAGAAATACTACGCATTTGAAAATAATGATTTAGACAAGCAGATGGCTCAAACTATTTTAAGCACAAACATCTATAACCAAAGGCTAGTTAATATTGCGTACCTACTCGGGGTCATTCAACTGGTGGCAAATGGTATCTTGGCTACAGCTGACTACCATAGACGTTTGAGCATGCTCGCTTACACTTTCTTCATTGGGTTGGGTTTTGTTCGCCTTTCTGAAACTTCGATTTGAAAACGTCTGACCGCTAATAACAACGAAGGTAATCACCACCAGGTTGGGTTTAGTCAATGTCTTGAAATATGTTGACACTTTTACCACAACATCAATACCAGAAGCTTACACTGAAAGCCAAACTGGAGTCAGGGTTACTCTATAAAGGGAGTCCAGCCTACATGTGACTCTATGTCAATATTGACTCTGTTTGGAGAGTCGTCACATGACTCCCTTGGAGAGTCAACATTTACTGACTCCTTTGGAGAGTCATGATGCATGACTCTTCAAGGGAGTCTTGTGACTCTTCAAATGGAGTCAATATTGACATAGAGTCACACGTAGGCTGGACTCCCTTTCGAGAGTAATAATTACTCCAACTGGCTAAATTGAGTCACCGTGACTTCAGGTAGGAATAAGATAACCGGGGATGGGGGGGGGGGGGGGGGGGGCTTTAGGGTAATTGGCTCTTTGATGTTTATGTTCTTGCTCAATGTATTTGCATACTTTAGTGAGCAATCACTTCCCTTCCTTAATACCAGTGAGAAATATTCATATATTATATCAATATACATTCAACGGTGTTAAATTAAGGCATCGACTTAATTCAAATAAATTAATAGGTTTAAATAAATAAAATGTGCAAATTAGCTCATTAGCATAATTGAAATGTTATACACGAGCATCGGTGCTAATTTTTGTACCATTGCAATTATGCTTATGAGCGATTTGTGCATTTTACTCGGCTACTATAAGACCAAGTAAAATATGCAAATTAGCTCCAGAGAGTCAGGATGACTCCTTTGGAGAGTCATGGGCGATGACTCTTTCCGACGGCTAGGATGACTCCTTTGGAGAGTCAGGATGACTCCTTTGGAGAATCAGGATGACTCCTTTGGAGAATCAGGATGACTCCTTTGAAGAGTCAAGATGACTCCTTGGAAGAGTCAGGATGACTCCTTTGGAGAGTCATGGCCGATGACTCTTTCCGACGGCTAGGATGACTCCTTTGGGGAGTCAGGACGACTCCTTTGGAGAGTCGGGATGACTCCTTTGAAGAGTCAGGATGACTCCTTTAGAGAGTCATGGCCGATTTACTCCATTTCAAGAGTCACTTGACTCCAGTTTGGCTTTCAGTGTATACAGACCAAATCCTCAAAAGATCATCCATCGATTTGTGCTAAATAGGCCTACCCGTTTTCCAGCCCACACCTGTTTGCGACTCTTCTATAAGCTTGACAGAAAATTATCAAATGTTTTCAGAGTTGGTAAAAACAATGTTCTCCACTAAACCTACAGGTCTCTGGCTGGAAATGGTATTCAAGAGATTCACAGGGTTACATTTGACGGACTACACAATGTCACCTGGTTGTGAGTACATACATACATATACATATACATATTAAAATGTCATTCCTCGAGTCTGAGTAAAAAATCTATTTCACAAGATCAAATCTTACCATAGACCATTGATCAAACCTACCATTGCACAAACCCTAGACATGTTTGTTTTTATATTGTATTGATATCACATACATTATTTTTAAGCCATTGCATATCACTGCAACCAGGCGTTTTATTTTCTGCTTATAGTGAAGCAATTCTGCTTAATAGCACATTTACTTACATCAGGCAATGATCATGAACATATTTTCGGCTATTTTTTTTCTTCTACATTTGTTGCAGAGATCTTTCTTACAACAACTTTTCGACAATTCCTAGCCGAGTTTTTGAGGAACTCGTTTCACTTCAACAACTGTGAGTAGCTAGTCCTTTCTATGTGTTCGTACTTTTGGTATACTCTAATGTCTTATCAGAAGATTCCGATCTTAGACTTAAGACTGGTCTTAAAAACTCGATATTTTCCTCAATTTTGTTGGTTATATTCGAAACTCACGGTAACGAGTCGTCATTGGCAGCGATATTTGTTGTTCGTTTTACGTTCCAGACATCTTTCATTGCACAACCGGCACTATGTTAAAACAAGTTGTTAAGAGATTAATAATAACAAGGCCAATTGGTAATAACGGTGAATTAAAACTTTTCTAATGAGAAAAAATAACTCCATATGCCTACTTTACTTCACAAGTATTAACAATTACATCCTGCAAATATTTCATAACTTAGGGGAAAATAATTATGTGTTTATTGTTCAATTTTGATATTTTTTTAGTTTGGTACATGGATGTACTGAGAGATACGTATTAGAGTGCGCCCTCAATTTTCATGATATGGTCATTTCGATGTAGATCGCATCGAAATTATCAGCACTACTCGCCACATAAATTGTTTCAACCGAATTTCTATCTAAAGCCATCATTCAACCCTTTCCCATAAATCATCAGACTTTAGGGTTCCTACGGTTCTTACCTATGTTTTATAGATGGGGTTACAGGTGACGTCACACCGGGCATTTGGTCGGCAGTTGCCATTGTTCTTTGCCCGGTGGTTTGCGCGCGCATCCTGTTTTGTTTACCCGTGCTTTTAAAACTCGCGCCAAAGCATTATAAAGGGCAATAAAGCATAGTGGACAGGACGTGTTGGTCATATGCTGTTCCCTCAAGCAGTTATCGACAGTTCAGTCCCTTCGACCGTTGCGTGTGTTGATAAATATTGCTGTCACCATGCCATCTATACGTTCCGGCTTCATCCCCTCGATGGTATGTGTAACACAATCAATTCCTGCTAATGAATATGTAAACGCCCTCTCTTTATTTACATAGGAGATGAAGGATACCCTTCAATATTTCATCAATAAAGAGCTAGAAGCAAAGGAACTAAGTTTAAAATCGAGTGACAGAAGTTGTTTAACTATTGATGACGATATATATTGTGTGATGTTTTTAATTTTTAAATTTGCATTTGCAATGAAATTTCCCATTCTATATACAGGTATCTCATGGGTATACCAGTGACTACTGTATTTCCGGATGCTTTTAATGGGCTTGATGAGTTGAACACTCTGTGAGTAATGATGTCAATCGAATCCAAATCAAGTATTGGAAAAGTATACTTTAGGTCCTTGATACTGGTATAACAGTATTGTTTAATACTGGAACATAAAAGTTGCCATGGCCAGTATCGACCGATATTGCAGTATCGGTCGATACCGGTACAATACTGGTACCAATTAGATTTGTTCCAGTATTGAACGAGGCTGGTACATAATTATGTATGTTCCAGTATCGCCCGATACTGGAACATTTTATATGTGCCAGTATCGTCCGATACTGGAACACTCACTTTGTACCAGTATCAAAAGATACTGGGGGTTCCAGTATCGGACGATACTAGTACAGTCCGAAATCTGGGCAATGGGTTTCATCGAATATTAGTTATTGAGTTTTACCGAATGAATTATATTATATCACAATCTTGTTCGTGAAATTTAACCTTGGACCAAGCCAACATTCCCGGTAACATCTGTGTTTCTACCTGCCTATACGATAACAAAGATAATAAATAGAATACAAAATACATGACATTTCTAGCAGATACATATCAAAACGCTCAAAAATGAAGAAGGGCCAGAAATAAACCCGAAATGGTTCATAACGTCTGATAGGGAAAGAGTGAAGGTTTGGAATTGTATTCAACATCAACCGAGGAAGAGTCCCTTTGCATTCTTGGAATTATTTCCCTTTGGCATTCATATATTATTGAATATCATATTTGTTTTCAGTGTTCTATTAAGGGAGAGCAGGAATGAACCAATAACGATCATGGATCGAGGATTCAGGGGCCTTGTGCAATTAAACATTTTGTAAGTATGAATATGAAAAGGCTTAATGATTAAACCAAAACACTATCTTAAGCATGTTTGACTTGACAAAGAAGTACGTACGGATTAATACAGTCTACAACGACTGGTAGTACATACACCATGACCGTTAATTTTTAAAGTCTAGGCAAATGATGTGATCTGGACAGCATGAACCAATCTTATTGTAAACTTTTTTTGAAATTATGCCCGGTGACGTTATTTGAAGTCTGGTATTTTACGTCATTGACTGTGTATTCGAAAACATTCTATTGTGAGGTTTCATTCAATAGTATACCATGAGGTTAATAAAACAATAAATATAAGACGATTACTAAATTAATCGTGTTCGAAATTTAATTTGGTCAATCATCGTGTATCCTAAAACATGTTATAGAATATCTGTTTACTTCATTTCTCTATACAGATATGTTGATGATCACCTTCTCTGCTGCCACTTTGACGGTCTCGACGACTGTATTTCATTACAGCCACAACCAGCACTGTTCATGTGCGGCAGTTTGATGCAGAACTTGTTTTTGCGCGTATCTATGTGGATTCTAAGTATAAGCGCACTTTTTGGGAACATCTACGTCTTTGCTATCCGCGTTCGGGAAAAGACAACCAATACACTGCAGTTCAAACAAACTTTTCTAATTGCAAACTTAGCTGTATCTGATTGTGTTATGGGTATTTATATGTTAATACTTGCCTGTGTTGATATATATTATGGAGATGAGTACTTCATATATTCTGAGGTTTGGCGCTCGTCAAATTTGTGTAAGTTGGCAAGTTTTTTGTCGTTGCTATCAAGTGAGGCGTCAGTTTTTTTCATCACTCTTATCAGCGTAGACCGTTTTCTTTGTTTGGTTTTTCCATTCTCGTTTATTTTGCAAAAGAAATCAACAAAGATTGTTGCCGCACTCATTTGGATTTTAGCCACAGTTTTAGGGGTAATTCCGACAGTATACGCCGGACCGGATTCCGAATTTTATGAATTATCTGATGTGTGTATCGGGTTGCCCTTAATAACACGCCCGGCAAGTTATAGCATACAATCAAATAATATTGGGGGTGATGAATCAGGACGAAGTTTCGCTTTACCTGTAGCGGACGAATTTAAACCAGCTTGGTTTTTCTCTATCGCTATTTTCCTAGGTCTTAATTTAGTTTGCTTTGTGACCATCTTTATTTGTTACGCAGTAATATTTGTATACATACAAGTTTCGAAGAAGAACGTCAAACGCGGTTCAAATCTTGATAAAGATCTGAAAATAGCAATCAGAATGATCGCTATTGTCGGTACGGATTTCGTCTGCTGGATGCCTGTGATAATAATGGGTATTTTATCCCAGACGGGCTTAGCTGTGATTCCATTGCAAATGTACACTTGGTCGGTGGTTTTTATTTTACCTATTAATTCGTCTTTAAATCCCTACTTGTATACTATTGCGTCAATGGTCTCTGATCATCGCTCACGCCAGGCCAAATCTGCTGTTTCGTCGTCTGCTGTCCAGAAAAGCGTGGACAATAAGTCAGAAACCAACATTTAAGCCAAGCAAGAACGTGGTAACTTTATTTCGTCAACTGAATGCAAGAAGGTCGTAATTGATATTTTGGCGAAATTGAGGTTTTGATGGATTATTAAAATATAGGCTTAGGGGAATATGGGGTAACTGGTCCTATGGGGCAATTGGTCCGAAATGAAGGATTTTGTAATTGTATGGGCTTACTGCTTCCTTGAACAGTACGACTTATGTCGAAACTTGACATATCCTTACCTTCTACATTCCAAAACATTTTCAACTTTAGGGTATTTACACATGTGATATTCTCCAGATCTTTGAAGCCACCTCCTTGAGTGACTTATTGAAAACTCACAGATAGTATGGGCGATTTATGAAAATGGGTTTAGATCATGTTTAATGTACTTCAAAAGATTGATAGATATGCAACAGTAAATATATAAATTTACATGCAGTACAGTCATTTTAACACTTTCCACACGCGGCAGGCGGCTGCAGACGACATCCCAAAATTTCACAAAATGTTTCAAAAATGTCAAAAATATTTACTTTCATCACCATATTTGGAGTTACCTTGAGAAATGCATTACAATAAGTACAAACATTCCTAGTATAGGTTCAGTAACGCTTGAGATAGACTTTGAAAGTTGGGAAATGTTTCTGAAAAATCTGTTTTGTGTATGGTAAAAATAATAGCCGCGTTGAAAGTGTTAAAGATGCTAAGTGCATATTGCATTTGATGGGCGCTATATCGTAGTGTGCTCAGGGACTTTTCGAAATATGATTAAAACCATAGGTTGTGGTTGTAACGACCGTAAATGGCGCATGTTCCTAACTTGGGACATTGGTGGTTTGGATTTGCGATCAAAATTGTCATTTAAAGAATGCTTCAACTTAACTCGTTATCTCTGGTATTCATTTGGTAGAGTTTTTAGTTTATGAATTTGCAAATAACGAAATATCAATTCTTATTTTTTTTAAAGACACTCGTCTACTTGTAGGACCCGAACGCAATTATAAATGCGAATTCAAAGATACTCGCTGGCTGCGTAATGGCTTAAAGCTAAAATGCAGTTTTGTCTTTTTTTCTGAAATGTTTTGGAGTTATTGATTATAATGACAAATGGTGGTATGTTTTAAAACATTTTGGCGTAAAATGTATTACGTCACAGGCGTGCTTGAATAATGTTTCATCTCGACAAAGTGCTGAATCATTTGTTGGGGCAAGTGGTCCGAAGGGGTATGGGGCAATTGGTCCACCTGCAAAAACTTAATCAAAATTGTAAAATGAATTTTGAAAATTAGTTGTAAGTGTCAATAAAACATGACTCGGTATTGAAATGTGAATAGAACATGAAATATTTCACATTCTTTCTAATTCTTATACATTTTGGGGGTATTTTTGTCTAATACCACTATTTCTGCTATTGAATGATTACAATATGATACGGACTTGCTTTAGAATGGTTTAAAACCTCGGTATTATGAATTACATCTGTATTATATTTTAAATGGTGTCTGTAAATATATTTTCGATGACGAAATATCATGATTTATGTATTTTATTCACTGCTTTTTGTGTATATTTACCGTTGGGTCATCATAGTCATATTGACTAACTTCCCCTGTAACATGAAAAGCTGGCTAAATATCAAGATGGTTTATTATAAGCACTAAATGATAATTATATGAAGTAAATAAAATCATTAAAGAAAGGGGTATATATAGACAAATGTATGAGGCATCTGAATATCACGACCATGTAACCATTAACTAGGTTCATACCGTTGTATCTTATATTATAAAACGTGCAAACGAAAACTATATAAAACATGAGGATTCATGAGACATGTATCCTTTTTACACGTTAAATAATATGGAAATGTGTTTGTAAAGAAAAAACTGCCTAGTTTCTGTGTTGTCATTCAATGATTTCTGTGCATTCTAACCGTTGGAACATATAGGACCAGTTTCCCCAATGATGGGGTAACTGGTCCGTGCCAAGTAACGTTTTCAGTTAGTGGGTGGTAATTGGCCTTTTGTTTTGATTTTTTTAACATTGATTATATGTTATACATGTATGTAAACAGTTACATGGGTGATATTTTCATAGCAAATCCATAAATATTTACACGCACTTTAAGCTTTTACATCATGAAATATGCTTAACCGGACCAGTTGCCCCATCCTCCCCTATACACAAATGTTACACTATTTTTTTTAAATTTGTAACATTTATAGTTTCCGAAATATTAACACAAATAAGTATAAAGTGACCAAACATAAGTCATTTCGGAGAATGTAAACTCCATTGGTTCTGACCACATTCTATTCAAAGCATTATATTTATAAGTTGACATCAGATTGGTTTCATAATTTCACCAAGTAAGGGCAGATGTATTTACTTTCATATCTTTAAATATCAAGCAGCTTTGTTTTCTAAGTTATAAGCTCTCCAGTGTTCAGGCCAGGGTTTTTGGACACACTGTAAAGGGTGTATCAAACAAAATAAGACTCTGTTTCATGGCGTTCTCGGAGGAGATACATTTTGAGTGAAATTATTGAAAATAATTACGATTTTGACCCCTAGTCCATTCTCGACTAATATTATAACAATGCGCAAATGCAGCGCATGGGCGGTTCATGGGCAAAATCAGGGGAAAGTGGGTCTGACATAGATAATGAAGACGATCTAATGGTTCTGACCACGCTCTATTCAAAGCTTTGTATTTCAAAGAGTTGACATCAGATTGGTCTCACAATTTCCCCAATGTAGATATATTTACTTTTTTACAGTTAAGCCCACAATTATTCATACCCTTTGAAAAATATGAGTTTTTTTGCATTTTTCTCATATCTATACCAGCTGGAGTGGTGGAACTTTCGATACACAAAAGACAGTTAAATTACTATCTTGGTCCAAGACTCACCAAGGTTGTTCAGGAGAGCATTGACGGTCACCTGTGGATTGTTGTTGGCCTTTCACCATAATTTTCTTGTCAAACAAGGGGACACCGTTGGCTTCCGACCGTGTCCTTTAAGATTTTTAAATGAGTTGAAAGTCTTGTTCTTCCTTATTATGCTTTGTATGGTGGAATCTGGCACTTGGAAAAGCCTATCACACAATATAAAGAACGTTTGGAATGTCAACAACATGTGTATTATCACAAAAAATGTCCTCAATCCTGAGACTTGGTATGGGGTATGAATAATTTTGGACAGGCATAAAAACACAATTCTTGTTCAATTCTATTGTTATGCAAAAAATGTTGAGCCCAAATATATTGATTTGTACTTGCAAACTAATTGTCTTTAGTGTAACTAAGCGAAAGTTCCACCACTCCAGCTGGTATAGATATGAGAAAACGCAACAAACTCATATTTTTCAAAGGGTATGAATAATTGTGGGCTTAACTGTATATCTAAATATGAACGTTTCCTATTCCTACTTGTTCAGCTATTTAAGCTCTTCAGTTTGTGGACCCAGTTTTTTGTGGACACGCTGTATATGCAAGAAAATGGGGTGAAAATGTGATGATTTTTTTTCCCCTTTACATCTAAAGCACCAAAACAAATCCCCTAAACAAACACCCACACTAACTGCTCTATCAATCTTTGTTACATTGATTCATATAATAATCTTTATTATTCATCTTTATCAAAATATTATACAAAAGTGTAATATGAATATAATCTTCTTACTTGTCTTTCGTCAAGGCTAAATACTAGTATGTTACTTGTCACATGAATATTGTAACGTGATCCAATTGAATAAAATATTGCACGATATTTACACCATTTGTTCCACTACAGATAGTAGATTCTTACTCACTGCTTATTAAAGTTAATGATAATATATTCCAGGGGCACCTATATTTTTAAGTGGTATGGGTATTTCCTGGCTCTTGTCCCCCTCCTCTAGTAGTTCTTAACACTTTCCATGCGGCAGGTGTCTGCAGACGACATTCCAAAATGTATCACAAATTTCAAAATTATTGAATTTCATTATCATATTTGTAATCACCATAAGAAATGCATTGAAATAAGTACAAAAATGCCTAGTATTGGTTCAGTAATCTTTGAGATAGGCCTTGAAAGTTGGGAAAGGTGTCTGAAAATCTGTTTTGTATATGGTAAAACCAATAGCTGCTTGGAAAGTGTTAAGACTGCCCATTGTATCCATAGTTAACCTTTGAATATGGTGTCTTATATTTTGATAGATACATGAAAATTATAAATTAAAACAAGCCGGGGGATTATATAGTGGTCGGGGAGGATGGCAAAACAAGCCTCAAAACTGAGACTAATATACCTAAATAGTCTCAGCTCAAACCAATGGATAAAGCTAAATATATTTTTATTTCCGTGCCCCAATGCAAATGTGAAGTTCAAGCTGCATTCCTAGACCTGCATAGGTTATGAAATATAATTCCAATGGTTTTATTTTTATTACCAAAAATAGATCTTTAGATGGACCTGCTTTTCCAAAATAGGTTCAAACCTTTTTTGTCGAAAGAGTTGATCGTAAGCTTTATTTTGAAAAGTTTGATACCCAAGATCAGAGTGCACAAAGTGCTGCAGTAGGTCACTACTTTAAGGAAATGACACTACTACTCTGAGATTAACAATCCAATTGTGAACCAAGAAAATACTGTGCTCCTGAGGAAAAAAATCCAGGTTATCTTTGGTGTAAGACAGCCTATATAGAATTAATCTAGCACAAAAACCCTCTATTGACGGATTAAAGGATTATACAGCCTTATTCCGTAATAGGGTCTTTACACTAGTCTAATTTATGAATGTTTTACACCAAGGATATACAGAAATCCCTTTGAGCAGGTCTAGCTAGGATTGCAAACCTTACCAAACATTTAGCCCCGGGATTTTATACCATCCTCTATATATCAATTTGTATGTTTAAGGTTCTTTTAAAGGTGGGAATTCCATTGGGATGTGCCCACAGGATTTCCCCACAGGATTTGCCCCACTAGGTATAAAATCTTCTATGGTTTACCCATTGCCTTTATCATCATAATACACAAATGAATTTTGTATGCAGACAGGGGGCTCTAGTTAAAACTATTGACCGACAAGTAATATCACAAGTACTGTTAATGTCCCAACAAGACAATAACACTAGACAGGGAATAGACATTTGTTTTTATATCTGTTATCAATATACATTCAGTTCTTTTCTCCGTCATATTTAAACACCACTCAGTTTAAATACAAAATATGTAATTCCATGAGTGCAGATGATTCCAAGCTGTAATGCATTATTTTCCAGGATGGTAGAACACTGCAGCTGCTCCCATGCCTGTTCCGATACACATTGAAATTACACCGTAGGCTCTGTAGAATAGACAAGAGAAAGAAATATTGCTGAATTAGTTATAACTTATTGTAGTTGCATACATACATATTTACGTTTAAATCCTCAGCATACTATTCCAAATCCATGTGTGAGTCCTCAATTTAAAACTCCAACAAAAAGATTTTTTCATTTTGTATAGTGTGTATTCATTCGATAGGACAATTCAACATTATATAGGCTATGAAAATGCACTTGCCGTGAAAGAAGGTATTGGGGATCTAATAAAATAGCCCATTTACTAATAATCAAATCGTAAAAATGAAAAAGAAAACATTGATTGACATCCGCTAGAATTTGCTACGTGAACGAACTAAAATATCCATAATTATTCCAAACTATCTGAAACAATAGCCAAGTCCAAGTGCGACTCATAATTCCAGTCCTGTACTTAAGACCTACAACACTTCCAAATGTGTTTGTGGGCCTGTGTGTGGAAACCAAAGAACGAGCACAGAATCTGATTTTGTCGGGGAGCTCATTTCAAACTTATTTTAATGTCAGTTTGAACATGTGTTTTGATCATATGACTTACGGTTTGCCTCGTCTCTTGAGTTCATGTAGCAGGGTGGCTATCTGCCTGGACCCAGTGCAACCCAGAGGGTGTCCTAATGCGATGGCCCCACCCAGTGGGTTGACTTTCTCCATAGGGATGCCTAGCTTCTTCACGCTGTAAGTAGCCTACAAAACAACACAAATATCATCAATTCAGGTGTGAGTATACTGTCTTAATACTCAATAAAATACCTCAAAATTGGTCATTTCCATATTTTTGTTTCAAGATGCATTCACTACATTGAATAGGAAAACATCATCATCAAGCAATATTTCCGAGAAATTACCCTCATATCATGCATGGAATATCAAATATTTGGAAGTAAAACTATTGAAATCAAAATAAAATTTACAAGAATGACATTTAGAAAAAGGGGATTTGGGGATAATGAGCCTATTGTTATATAGCAATGACCCTTAGTATTATCAACAACAACAAAATATGTATCAATGAGACTTACATATGTACAAGAACAGACAAAACATTTCTCTCACAACAGAAGGTTGTAGAATGGAGTAACTAACCATTTCAAGGAATACATTTTGGAACATTGATCTGTGCTGACAAATTTAAGGTAGTAACTGGTAAATTTCTGCTCCGTGTCTGTAATTGTTCAAAGCAATCAAAATTCAAAATTATATTCAAAATGACTTACTTGGCTTGCAAATGCTTCATTAATCTCAAACACATCGATGTCATCAACAGTTAAACCTGAGGAAAATTATCAAAACAACATAAAAATAATATAAATATAAATGTATGCAAATTGGTCACATGGATGTATTAAACTGAAACAGGTCAATACTAGGCTAAACTGACAACTTGACCATGGTAACATGCTCATGCTGTCACAGAGGAGTATGTAAATTACATACTTTCAAGCAGCCATACATTACGCACATATTTATTCATGAGCTATAATCTAAACAGACTAATAAAAGCAAAACTACATATCTTAATCTTAATATTGTAATCTTAATATTAATCTATAATCTATTAATATTGGATATTTTATAATAAATATTGTGCATCTTTAAAACAACACTCGACTACTTTGTAGTTTTTTATTCTCACCTATACAATCTTAATACATGGATTATACTAATGTACACATACATTAACCATAGAGGTTTACAATGAAGGAGCTTGGTATATACATAAAGGGTAGAGACGTAATCAATCAACATGATAGCCAGCGTTGTTGATGACTTGATTCAAGTTAATTGTCTGACCCAAGTAACAATTTGTCAATGACATGATACTTGGGTTAAAAAGAAGTAAATATTATTCTGACTCAAATCACATTTCCGGTAAATTAACTTGACCATGGTCTTGTTTACAATAAGTAAACGGGAGGGCAGAACTTTGAGTTCAAATATCTATTTAAACTTTGTTTATATTTGCATTACTGTACCTGCTCTCTTGAGTGCCTCTGGAATAGCATATGCTGGGCCAATTCCCATGACAGACGGTGGCACACCCACAACAGCAAATGACACAAATACTCCCAGCACTGGTAGGCCCATCTGCTTGGCTATAGAACGCTTCATGGCAATTACAGCAGCAGCTCCATCACTTACTTGACTTGAATTGCCTACAAGAAAGGGAAGATATTTTATCATTAGTTAGTTTACTTGTTTATTCACCTTTTGATTACCTCCTTTCTTAATCCATTCATCCTTTCATTCAGTCATTTCTTCACTCATTGTTTTATTCATTCTTTCATGTTTATTAAAATTATACAGCAGCATATAACATTTCCCTACAAGAGGGGATAATCATTTAATACAAGCATGTGCAACCTTTTCTACCACACGGGCCGCATTGTGATTTTGAGATCTATTCACGGGCCGCAGTGATTGTCAAACATACCAAAACACGTCCGGAGGAGGAGTAATAGGGAGAGGGGAAGTCCATTGCTCATGGAATACTCGCTTCTCTTCGTGTAATTTCCTCTTTATACTCGCTGTTGCTGCTGCAAGCGCCATTTTAACCAGGATTTTATTACGCAATCACGCCTTGAGTTATATTTACTAAACGCAGCGCGTCACCCTACTAATTATAGGGAGCACACCACTAAATCAATCCGGTCATTTGTGTAAAACTAGAGAGTTCCGGTTAAAACGGGCCGCATCAATGGGAATTTTAGGATTGCTTCGCGGGCCGCAGATTAGAGGTCGGCGGGCCGCATGTGGCCCGCGGGCCGCAGGTTGCACACGCTTGATTTAATAAGATAAGTTTGTCCATTAAGGAGGGTGTGGACTCTCAGGTACAGCCTCCGTAAAACTGCCGTAACTTCTTCAATATTCATTTAATCTTTATATAAGTATACAGTTATTTGCAGAAATGGGTTCAATGAATCCAACCATGATAATGAAATTGACCATTTTGGGAAAAATTATTAAAAAACACGTTTTTTGACCCATTTTAGGTTCTGCAAAGATAATTCAAAATATATCTTGTCAAATTTTGTCATACTAGTTTTATGATAGTTCTGATAACATTCCCCAGGGTATTTTTTTTTGTTTTTTGAATATCTCATTTATTTTTTGAGTTATGGACCAAAAAGTGCCAAAAAAATGTGATTTTTTACCTCCAAAATCATGAAAATCACATTTTTGGGAGAAAATGCACATTTGTTGGCACTTTTTGGTCCATAACTAAAAAAAAATTTAAAAAAATTCAACAACAACAAAAAAACACCCTGGGGAATGTTATCAGGATTATCATGAAACTAGTATGACAAAATATATTTTGAGTTATCTTTGCAGAACCTAAAATGGGTCAAAAACATGTTTTTTATAATTTTTTCCAAAATGGTCAATTTCATTATCATGGTTGGATTCATTGAACCCTTTCCTGAAAAAAACTGTATACTTATATAAAGTTTAAATGAATATTGAAGAAGTTACGGCAGTTTAACGGAGGCTGTACCTGAGAGTCCACACCCCCCTTAACCCTATCCTACCCTCTACGATTCACTACGGCAAAAAACAATGTCCAAGCGCATGCTACAGCATTTGATTGGATGACGTCATCAACCAAGCTGATATGTGTGTAAAAAAACGCTGCCTGAGCTAGCATTGGCAGGTTGGCCGAGTCGTTAGGGTGGCGGCCAATGATCGGAGGTCCAGGGGTCGAATCCCGGCGGTTTCGCGGCGATTATTTGGGTAAAAAATTTATACTTTGTCCCCCTCCCCCGGTTTCCACACAAAAACATAGCCTGACTGGTTAGGGTTAATCTATAAATATTATGCTTAATCAGGCAGGTGATAATATAAGCAAAATTATAAGCTCCTATCATGTCACTTGTTGACCCTAATGGCATGAATTTGGGTCAGAGGGCATATCGCCAAAGTTGTGACATCATATTTCCCGGTCCAACTAATCTGAAGGAAGGAATGGACCAATTTTGGTGCAAGGGAGAGGGGGACACTAATGGACTTTGGCTCTGCCCAACCAGAGCCCTATAATAGTTACACCCTCTATCCCTGTTGTGGATATTCTGAGCGTCATTTACCTGCTGTGGTAGTACCTCCCTTCTTAAATGCTGGACGTAATTTGGCAAGACCTTCTATAGTTGTACCTGGACGTATCCCGTCATCCTCGGAAACCTACACAAGATAGTGAGAAAACAAACCATAATGTGAAATCTGCAATTAAAATTAAGGAAGTAAGGCAATTTTTTTATGAATTGTACCCAATTGTGGCAAAAGGATTGGTATAACATTGTTTGGTATGCCCAAATGCTCCTTATAAACCAATTTCATGGTAATTCAGGATAGCAAAGAATATTTTAACGTCGCACCCACAATACATTGCGACAACTCTAGATTCTTTCCCCACGATGCATTTGGATTTCCCCTAATCAATACTTGTATCAATACGATCCATATATCAGTAACCTCTGTAACCCGAGATATCAATATCGTGGCTTTCTGTCCCACATGACATGTATCGGAAAAATCGATGGCTCCCCTGTCTTTTTGGTTTTTCAATAACTGTAAATTGTTTACTAATCGAGCTCTCAGGTTTGAGAAATAAGAAAGGGAACACCAAAGAACCAATATGTTTATTGATGTAAACAAGAATCTTAGAGCTCATACGATGCATATGTGTGATATTGGATCAAAATTATTCTTCTCTCATGTCCGAAGGCTGACAGCAAAATTGTTAACTTTATTTGTTGGAAGTGGCTCTTTTTACTTCATTCTTTTCTTCCATCGTTTCTAACTTCCATTTCATTCAGCCAGCATGCGTTTATAGGCTTTTTAGGCCTGGCCCGAGCATTTTGCTTGAGCCTGGTCCCTTCAGGACCCAAGCGTGTGTCCATACGGACCGCCTGTGTAAACAAATGGGAACCGAGATGAATCAGGGACCAGATTTACGGTGTTTTGCAAAAATGCAATGCATTGTGGTGCTGTCTTTAAAATCTTCTTTGCCTATGAAAGCAAATAGCGATTATGTCACTTCACTTACATTCTAAAAATATCTTTAAAATTATTCCAAAACTATGCATATTCACCTCAAGTTTGCTACCCTCCATACACCTGTACAAGGATGCATCACAAACTGTGAAATTCAGCCCTTAACATAATGGTTCACTATAATAATTTCCTTACAGTTGGTTCTTGGGACAGAGGTACCATTTTTGTATCAAAGTTATGAAGAAAACAGCTAGGTGGATTATAAAATTATCTCAGAGTATAATCAATTTGACTCCTACATGTCTTTTCACCTCTGATAGTAACATTAAAAAAACACTTTTAAAAACACAGCCCAAAAACATAAACTGTAATGTGTAACTACAAAAGTCTTACTGTGATTTCCCTTTCATTGCCTTCTTTATCCTTGATGGTTGTAGTGACAGGGATTATCTCATCTTTGTAGAGTCCCAGCTTTTTGGCCCGTGCAGCTCTGAAACAAACATTTATATCAAAGCATTTAACAGATGACATAATGTAATGTTACCACCTCCACCTTGCCCTACATTCCAGACAAACTTACTTCTGTTGTGATTGTAATTCTACTATATGATGTTCCTCCGTTGTATAAAGTAAAACCTCTATTCTGATTTCACCCCTCCCCATCTCTTCCACTACCCCCTCACCTGAATCCCAGGTATTAAGTGGCAAACTTATTTTTGTTGTTATTGCAATCCAACTATAGTCTATTTGGCTTCCTCCAGACAGTGACGTAACTGCGTATTCTACCAATTGCAGCACATAGCGCGCGTAACTACTTGAGGCGCCGGCGTATATACACGAGCATTGAAAGCCGGGAGATACATACGTGTGCATAAAAGCTGCGTCTGTTAAGTTACGTCACTGTCTGGAGGAAGCCAAATAGAGTAAATATGATGTTCCTCCCTTTTTAACAGCTCTATGTCAATATATTCTGATTATACCCCTCCCCATCTCTTCTACTACCCCCTCACCTGAATCTCAGATATATATAGTGGAAAACTTATTTTTATTGTGATTGCAATCCCATTATATGATGTTCCTCCCTTGTAAAGTAAAACAGCTCTCTGTCAATATATTCTAATCATACCCCTCCCCCATCTCTTCCACTACCCCCTCACTTAAATCCCAGATATATATAGTGGAAAACTTACTTTTGTTGTGATTGAAATCCCATTAAATCTTGTTCCTCCCTTGTGATGCCATACCTCTCTGCAACATTCTCTGATGTTATCCTGAATTGAGTTAAAATCAGATAGCAAATTTTTTGGGAATACAATAAAAAATACCCCCATTTTTGGGTGTCTCATGAGCATACACAATGACAAATATAACAAGTCATTGCATCACTCATTAAATACCATTTTGCCATGCCTAAGACACATTATACAGTCATACACATCCTACAACACCACTCAAAACATGTTACTTCTTACAAAGACCAGAGAGAGATCTGATTCTTTTCCCCAAGCATCTTTTTGTCAACTGACACAGAGAATTATAAATAGCCCGATCCATACAATTTGCTAATACTAGATTATTATTTCTAGTCAAATCAGGACCATAGTGTGTGTTCGCACGGACCATGGAAGTATTCTTCCATGGACTGACCATCATGATAAACAAATGAAAAACAAAAACCTGACTTAACTTTTTCTCACATAGACATGACCAACAATTACAATACACCAGCACATACATATTGATCACATAGAATAATCATTACCCCATTGGTACATTGATCACATTGAATAATCCTTACCCCATAGGTGTTAAACAATCTCTGGCCAATTCGTTCTCAAACACTTTAGGATTCAAATCGTCCCCTTCACTTCCTTGTCGCATAAGGGACATGGATTCAACTCTAGGTAAAATAACAAATGCAAGAAGAAAAGAAATGGTGGTTATATTTTAGATAAGAATTGAATCGTAGCTTACCCCATTGGAAGCAGGCAGTCTTTTGTGATCTGTTGGAGAAAGATCTTTGGATGATAATCCGCTCGAGCTGCTCCACGATCACCCATAGACATAGATTCCACCCTGTCAATTGAATCATATGTCAAAGTTGAGCACTATAACCCTCATGTATAAAGGGTGTCCATACTCTTGGGACATACTCCTGTATTTTAGCACTAATTGGACATGTTTAAAGCAAAACTGTCAAACAGTTATATGGTATGTTTTGCTTTGTTCAGGGCCAAGGATAGGAGGTTGTTTCTGCACACGAACAATACTTTACAGAGTTAGTCATGTATTTAAAAAGAGAAAAATATTAAAGTGTTGCATACTCTTTCTACCCCCTCTCATTACATGAACTTAAATCATAATATTTCTGTAGCTGGGAGCCGTGGCTTGCCTAGCGGGTGTGGGACTGTGGTGCCAGAGGTCCCCAGAATGAATCCCGGTGGGGAACCAGAGTTTTTTCAAGTGATTTCTGTGTCCAAATCCTTATACCGCTCAAAATCCCCTAACCAGGGTTAGGGTTAACATTTACATACTAGCAATTCCAATATATTTGAATTCCACGTTTGTTACCATTGCACTAGCTATTCCATCATATACATGATATCGCAATATCACATAACACTAATACTTACCCACTCGCAATTCCGATATCAAAGGACCCATTTCTGATGCCTCCTGCCAGGTTTGCAAAAGCTTGAAGTCCAGATGAACACTGCCTATTCACTGTGTTGACTGGTACTGTTTCTGGCATACCACTAAATTAATGGATTTAAAAAGTGTCCAAAGATTAATTCTCTCATTAGGCTTGTAATATGGGTACCAGTGTTGTATCAAAATAGCCTTTAGATCTCGAATGTACTACCAGGGCATCCATCATAAGGCTAAATTTAAAAAAATCTTTTGTCTCAAAGGTCTTCAGTTTTTCAAAACCTAATGCGGAATGCGATTTTGTTTTTAAATAAGGTTTTTTAGGTTTTTTTATAAATATAAAATATTGAAATCCTTGTCAAAGTGAACTTTTGTATTTAAAATGATATGATCAATGAAAATCTGAAAAATCTGCGAATTTTTTTTTTTTGGGGGGGGGGTTATTTATTTAAAAAAATTTAAAAAAAATCTTCATAATTTATTTTCTTCTAACGCGCATCAATTAACCAACGCGCGGAAGATTTGAGACAAATGTTTTTTTTAATATAGCCTTAATAGATCTGTGCAATGATCTTGTCAACACTTAGATTGTATTAACATTACATCCACATTTCATTATATGGTGCTCTCAGTTAAAAAGTCAGATTTTGAAGAGGAGGAACAGAGTTGAACCTGAGACCTCAGTGTTGCAGAGATGACTCGTTTGCATGAATCAATAATGTTATCGTGTTCAGAACTAGATTTGGACAACATCAAGTTGACTCGGTTATGATGAAATCATTTGTAAAAGTGAACGTCACAAGAGCCTCAGCATGAAGATAGCTTAAAGTATTCCCCCTTCCACTCCTGCTCTGCAGCTAGTGCAGGATTTCATCTGAAAACAACCAACATTTAATTATAAATATAGCATGTATAATACATGTACCTACCTGAAAAATTGTGCTATTCTTGCTAGAAATGCCCCTCCCCCTGGTGCCAGCACATTTCCCACCACTACGTCTCCAATAAGATGTGGGGGTATCTTTGTTTCCTCCAAGACCCCCTTGAAAGCTGCAGCCAGCAAATCTTCTGCTCTGGTGTCCTGTAATGATTTGAAAATGTAAGTAATATGTTGATGTCATGAATATCAATCCTGTATAACACCTCTTATATTAATTATTATGTCTTATACTATAGCAGGATTTCTCAACAAGATTGACTGATGTTCCACATTTTAGTAACCAACATGTTGAAGCTCCACTTGGGGTCCACTTGGGGTCTAGTTTTTTGTTTTTTGAATGACTTAAATCGCCTCTCGTTGCATCGTTGGTCATATTTTTTTAGAATTTACAAGTCAAGTTATTTTTCAGAGGAAAACAGGGTTCGGTGTGGTGGAGGGGCAAGTTTTTTTCTCGCGGATGGTCAGTGGTTGATTTTAGTAGTCAATCTTAATATGATTTTTTGTTCTTTCTTTTCATTTTTTATTTATGTTCTTTTTTTGTCCTATGTCTGTCTTATAGAGACACACAATATGGCTAGAAATTAGAAAAATACAAGTGGGCTACAAGTTTTGGTGGTAAGTAACTGTCAATGTGTCATAAAAGCGAGAGTTGATGGCACCTGGGGTAAGAGACATCAGGTGATCTAACTATCTAATAAAAAAGGAGGGAAACAATTTAGACATCTTGGGATTCAGCTCACAAATAATAATAATAAAAACAGTGTTTATATAGCGCACTGTGGATCACAATCCCTCAGAGCGCTTTACAATATAATACATCATAAAACAATAAAAATACAAGCAAATCAATAAAAAATTGCAAGACCAACAATTGCACATTACATCAAGCCCTGATATATCATAACATTTACAGACCAGCTGTGATTATATAAAAAGTACATTAATTGCACATCAAAAACAATTAGAAGTCAAATGAACACACTATGAAGAATACACTCGAAAAAATGCATACATACAGCCATCCCCGAGTCAAGTCTCGAAAATGACTACATGAAGACAAAGCATACGTGAAGCCATCTTCGAGACAAGTCTCGAAAATGACTACATGTAGTAAATTAACACACATCATGTACATAATACAACAAAATATAATTAAAATAACCATGAAATACAACAGTAATGGAGGATTGTTAAGCATGAGAGACCCACGGACAGAGGCCGTGTAGCATGTCAGTGGATCTCACATACCTAATACCATATCATATAATAACAAGGCAACATATTAATTACAGAGACCAACTGACAGATCCGTGGATACATCAGTGTACCTCACATGTATACATACAATTATTATAATCACACAACAATGCATAAAATATGGCATAGGACAAAATACAAAATGAAAATAGCACATACAAAATGCCATTCAACTGCAGCTGAAATATTCATGTTAAAGAAAGTCATAAACTAAAAACATCTGATGAATAAACATTATTTTAGGGGTTATATAAGGGGGGTTGTGTTGCCCTCTGCTTGAAATGAATAAGTTTGCTTGAATAGATTGTTTTTAAATTATAATCGCACTTAACACATTAGTGAAATTGACATTGACCAATTTTGTTTTGTTATTAATCACCGTCTGTCAGTAATATTTGTCAGCAAAAAAAGAAAAATGAAAATCGACCAACCGACCTGACTTCAAGATTTTTGGCACTTGATGAGTGCAACACAACACAAATATTTGGCCTTAGGTAGGGATGTTCATATCATTGACTACAGAGGGCGACATTTTTTTGAAAATTTGTTGCCAAAATGTGTAGAAAACTCCATGTTTACCTCATTTAAATCCAGCGAAAATGGAATACACAAGCTGGGATGTATTCACTGATGTCTTACTAACCACACACAAGCAACTGGACATCATGATTTTAAAGCCCTAACAAGCTAAAATAGTTTAAAATGTGCATGGCTTGACCAGTTTTAGCAATATAAGGCAAACTGCTTTTGGTTATAACTTTGTGATTATTCACCCTGCTGACATGGTTGAACCACCAGTTTTTATTGTAAAGTACTTCGTTTTCATGTATTCCATTTTCAAAGAGATATTTTTATTTTCAAAATTTTATGAACATGCCTACCTTAGGCATAATATTGACACCCCATAGGGACTCCTTTTTAACCCTATCCCCTTAATTACAGTAATTTGCATTAAGTACCATTATCCACTCTGTGAGTTATTGGTCTACAAAAAGAAATAAAAAACACTGTTCCTCACACAAAGTTAATAATGGCAAAAAATCTTGAAGCAGATCGCAAGCTCATCCTTGCCAAGGGGATGGATCATGTAGTAGGCCTACCGTACACAGCTGGTAATGCTACACTTAGTGTAACAGTTTTACTAAGTAAAACTGTTAAAAGGAATGGTATTTATTACCAAAAGTATTATTGAAGATGATGATTGTACACTTATGGGCATGATGGGGATGAGGCATAGGCATGTGTTTGGCGGCTGTTCGGCTATACTAATATGAAGGAGTCATTATTACTAATTAAATTACTATAATAACTCCTATATTCATTATTATTGATGTGTAAAATAAGCTTTATCAAAATAAGCTTAATTTATTAAGCTTATTTGCAATTATATCCTACCTTGAAGGATCCCCTTTTGGCTTTTCCAATCGGTGTTCTAAGCGCAGAAACTACTACAACATCGTCGGATCGTTCAACCATTTGCCGGGGCGCCGAGCCTCCACCAACGCCCCCCGTGGCGGCACCGCCTGGCGCCGCATGCCCCGCAGCTGTAGCGTATGTTGATATGCTTGTTTTGGGTCCTAGATGGCCCACGAGATTCTGTAGTCGATGCATGGTTTACCCTGCCCGGATGGTTTATGAATAAATACGGAATGTTTTAAACCTAAATGTGAAAGAATTCACAACAGCCTTTGCACGGTGCTTTCGTATCTTTTAATCGTTATCATATCAGTTGATCACATTTTATTTGCACTTATCTGCGAGTCAAGTGATCTGCATGATCTGCACCGTTTCAATGTTTGTACCTGTGTTTCAAGGACGTCAGGTGACCTGTCACATGGTCATAGGTCAATAGTCCGCGAGCTGGTGGTGAAGATACAGTTTCAAGCTCAGTTTGGAATTGAGAAACCAGCTGCTTAAAATGCACAAAAATCATGGAAAGGCTCCAAAAAGCGTAGAATGTTTTGATTATATCATATGGCATGTTAAACGCTTCCGGAAAGTTAGAATAGAATTACTTGCCCAAGTCTATCTAACTGGGTGAGACCAAAACAAGTAAGCAGTAAAGATCTTCGACATATATGCTATATACCCCTCCCAGTAGCGTAGCTAGGATTTTTTTCCGGGGGGGGGGGGGGGGAAACATCAATATCGTCCCTATTTTTCTCCCTCTCCTCCCCCTTTCTCTTCACTTTCTCCCTCTCCTTCCCCTTCTTTCTCTCTTTTCTCCCCATTTTCCCGCTTCTCCGTCCCCATTTTAGGTGCATTTTAGGTGTCCGGGGGGTCTGCCCCCCCCCCCTGCCCCCCCCCGGACACCTAAAATTCACCTAAAATGGGGACGGAGAAGCGGGAAAATGGAGAATTACTTGCCCAAGTCTATCTAACTGGGTGAGACCAAAACAAGTAAGCAGTCAAGATCTTCGACATATATGCTATATACCCCTCCCAGTAGCGTAGCTAGGATTTTTTTCCGGGGGGGGGGGGGCAAACATCAATATCGTCCCTATTTTTCTCCCTCTCCTCCCCCTTTCTCTTCTCTTTCTCCCTCTCCTTCCCCTTCTTTCTCTCTTTTCTCCCCATTTTCCCGCTTCTCCGTCCCCATTTTAGGTGCATTTTAGGTGTCCGGGGGGGGGGGGGGGGAGTCTGCCCCCCCCCCCCCCCCCCCCGCCCGCTGGCTACCGTCCTTCCCTTGACAAGTGATCCCTATTATACCCCTCCCCACTCCCTCAGACATTCAAGTGATCTCTACCCCCACCCCCACCACACCCTTGAGCCGAAATCTTTGTAAATGTATAGAGTTAAAGCCCTTTTGTTTGTAAATAAAGCTTGTATAGGCCTATATTAAGTTAGACAGTTGTAGTTTGTTGTAAAGTTAGGTATTTGTAATTTGTTGTATAGGTATTGGTAATAGAAGATTCTGGTCTAAAGATTAATAGGTATTTGTAATAACGATTTTGGTGTAAAGATAGGCATTTACAATAGAAGATTTTGGTGAATGAAAGTTAGGCATTTGCAATAGAAGACTCAGTATAACTATAAGTTAGGCATTTGTAAATAAAAGATTTGTTAGGCATTTGTAAATAAAGTGCTCAACAAAAAAAGTCAAACACTTTGTTTATGTCCTATACCTATAGGCCTAGAGTGTCTTCCGATTATCTTTTATCCAAACATTCTAGATAGACATTTAGATTAATCTTTACGGAATAGTTTGGTACCAAACATGCCACAAAACAACAAAGATACACCAATATTAACACCATTTAATAAAAATCCGTGATGTTTCCAAATTCGCATTTTCAACGCACGCAAGCGACTTCTATAAAGTAGACGATTTGTTAGGTATTTTTAAATAGAAGATTTGTTAGGTATTTTTAAATAGAAGATTTGTTAGGCATTTGTAAATAGAAGATTTGTTAGGCATTTTTAAATAGAAGATTTGTTAGGCATTTGTAAATAGAAGATTTGTTAGGCATTTGTAAATAGAAGATTTGTTAGGCATTTGTAAATAGAAGATTTGTTAGGCGATTTGTAAATAGGCCTACATGTATATAGAAGATTTGTTAGGCATTTATAAATACATGTAAAAGATATGTTAGGCATTTGGAAATACATGTAGAAGATTTTGTATCGTAAAACAAGAATTTTGTGTAAAGTTAGGCATTAGCATGAGAAGATTTGGTGTAAAGTTAGGCATTTGTATACATAATGGCGAAGATTATTTTGGTATAAAGTTAGGCATTTGTAATACAATGTGGAAGATTTTGGTGTAGGCCTATAAAGTTAGATTTGTAGAATAATTTGGTGTAAAGTTAGGTATTTTGTAATAGAAGACTTCAGTATAAAGTTAGGCATTGTAATACAATGTACATACAGTTAAGCCCACAATTATTCATACCCCTTGAAAAATATGAGTTTTTTGCGATTTTCTCATATCAATACCAGCTGGAGTGGTGGAACCTTTACTTTACACTAAAGACAATTAGTTTGCAAGTACAAATCAATATATTTGGGCTCAACATATTTTGCATAACAATAAAATTGAACAAGAATTGTGTTTTTATGCCTGTCCAAAATTATTCATACCCCATACAAAGTCTCAGGATTGACGCCACTTTTTGTGATAATACACATGTTTTTGACATTCCAAACATTCTTTATATTGTGTGATAAGCTTGTTATGCAATTATTCCATGTGTGTATACAATGATAATGCATTACAAATGTGTCCTATTGAAGGTACAGTGAGGGATATTATAGGACAACACTCTAGCTCATTGACAGCATGGCAAAGGAGATCAAATAACTCAGTGAGGACCTTTCTTTGTGCATTGTGAATGCTCACAAAGTCGGGAAAGGCTACAAAGCTATTTCGAAGCAATTTCAAGTGCCAAATTCCACAATATAAAACATAATTACGAAGAACAAGACAGTTCAAATCAGTCCAAATCAGTTAAAAACCTTGAAGAATACGGTCGGAAGCCAACAGTGTCCCCTTGTTTGACAAGAAAAGTATGGTGAAAGGCCAACAACAATCCACATATCACCGTCAATGCTCTCCTGAACAACCTTGGTGAGTCTTGGACCAATATATTAAGGCAGACACTCCAGCAGACATAGTACACAAGAGTTCTCCATGGACTCCAACCAAGAAAGACTCTACTCCTGAGAAGAGACAAAGAGAAACTCATCTAGCATTTGCAAGAGTACTTCTGGACAAAGATCCAAGTTTTTGGTCTTCAGTGTTGGGGTTGTCTAAGGTGCAAGACAAGTTTCTCTGTGTCTCTTTTGAGGAGTAGAGTCTTTCTTGGTCGGCCTCCATGGAGACCTCTCATGTGCAATATATGCTGGAGTGTCTGCCATTATATCTTGATCCAATGATTGCCAAGGTTGTTCAGGAGAGCATTGATGGTGATCTGTGGATTGTTGTTGGCCTTTCGCAATACTTTTCTTGCCAAACAAGGGGACACCGCTGGCTTCCGACTGCACCCTTCAATGTTTTTTAGTGAGTTGAACGTCTTGTTCTTCCTAATTATGTTTTGTATGGTGGATTCTTGCACTTGGAATTGTTTCGAAATAGCTCTGTAGCCTTTCCTCTATTTGTGAGCATTCACAATATGCACACAAAAAGTTATTTGATCTTCTTTGCCATGCTTTCAAAAAGCTAGAGTGTTGTCCTATAATATCCCTCACTGTACATTCAATAGGACACATCTGTAATGCATCCACATCGTATGCACACATCGTGGAATAATTACATAACAATATAAAAGCCTATCACACATTATAAAGAATGTTTGGAATGTCAAAAACATGTGTATTAGCACAAAAGTGGCCTCAATCCTGAGACTTGGTATGGGGTATGAATAATTTTGGACAGGCATAAAAACACAATTCTTGTTCAATTCTATTGTTATGCAAAACACGTTGAGCTCAGATATATTGATTTGTACTTGCAAACTAATTGTCTTTAGAGTAAAGCAAAAGTTCCACCACTCCAGCTGGTATAGATATGAGAAAAATGCAAAAAACTCATATTTTTCAAGGGGTATGAATAATTGTGGGCTTAACTGTAGGTCTAGAAGATTTTGGTGTAAAGTTAGATAGGCCTATTTGTAATAGAGGATTTTGCTGTAAAGTCAAGGTATTTGTAATAGAAGAAGTTAAGAGACATTAAGAGATGTGTTGAAGGCTGCGCTCTCAATTATAATTAAAACTGGAATTGGTATATCACAATTGTATTGGACTATTCCAGATAATAATGAACCCCCTATAGAGGACAAATTATTTTATTTATTTTTAATTCTGGAATTCCATGAAAAGTATATGGAATTCCAGATCAAACTTTAAAAAAGTATGGAATTCCAGATCAAACTTTAAAAAAAGTATGAAATTCCAGATCAAACTTAAACAAAGTATGGAATTCCAGATCAAACTTAAACAAAGTATGGAATTGGTGGGGGGAAAAGTCTGGAATTCCGATGTCCTCTGTAGGGGGGCGGTCTTAATTGTGAAAAAGTCTGGAATTCCAAGAACACTGTGCCAAAAAGGTATGGAATTCCATTGAAAAATTGGTGGGGAAAAAGTCTGGAATTCCGATGTCCTCTATAGGGGGGTCATTATTATCTGGAATAGCCCATTTAATACATGTAAGAAAAATCAGCCCTCTTTGTACAACAGAACATCGATTCAAAAATGCTGATCGAGTCGCGATCAGAATTTTACATCAGAAGGTATCCCCCAGTGCAGCACGCGTGATACATAACCCGAACCATGTTTACATAGAGGGCGTTGGTTCATTTTTTCACATGGTATCAGACGACGATGGACACGCGAAAACCTAAATTTTGAATTCGTATTGGAATAACACGTAATCGCGAATGTTGATCTAATCATTTTGAAAAATTCATCATATATAGGTTAGAAAGAAGAAGAAAAATTCCAATCCAAAACCGTTGTGGGTGGCTAACCACCCGCAGTGTCGTTCGTCCCATTCACTTGATCACGTAACCTCGTTCGCATATTTTAACCTGAATACTCGTGAATACGCCCATGTCCAGCGTCGTCTGCATGGTATTACTATTCTACATGAATGTGCATCATAAATACAGTCATTATACCAAAAATACTTGAAATGTCCAATAGAACCGTACAGACCTCCAGTGGCGTAGCCAATGGGGGATGGGGGACCGGCCTGCGCTAAATCATTACGCCGTCGGTACACTGAAGGTCGTCGGTACATCGAGGTCATAAGAAAAGGAGAAGGGAGGGAAACAGAGATGGGAGAGAGGGAAGGGGAAATGTTTGACATTTACTAAAAATGTATAAGGAAAGTATACAACGTTTTAGAGCCTCGAAACGGCTTACAAAATGTCCACTGAGCGCATCATTTTGTTCTTGGGGCCGGGCCAGCACCGTGGGACTAGAGGGGGAACCATTCTTGATACCAACCTGTATGCAACTCCGCACGATTATTTAGGCAAAACAAATTGAGTAACCAAAAATGCACTTGAAATTTCCCATAGAACAGTACACAGGCCCTCAGGCTCCAGTGGCGCGGCCAATGCCGAGAGCCAATGGGATTGCACGATTATTTAGTCAAAACAAACTGAAGAAAAACATGACGTTCATGAACTTAGAAATGCCCTCAAGTATCATCGTCGGTACACCGTGCTTGTCGTCGGTACACCGTATCATCGTCGGTACACCGTGCCGTTGTCGTCGGTAGGCCTACACCGTATCATCGTCGGTACACCGTGCTTGTCGTCGGTACATCGTATCATCGTCGGTACACCGTACTTGTCGTCGGTACACCGTGCTTGTCGTCGGTACACCGTATCATCGTCGGTACACCGTGCTTGTCGTCGGTATAACTGCATGTTGTGCCAACCCCCCCTTGTTTCAAAAAGCTGGCTAACGCCACGCCCTAAGCTGTTAGTGTTATTAGCGTGGTTAACCACTTTTGATGGTTATTCACTACTTTTTAATGTGTGTCAACCCACCTTTAAGATTGTAAATTGACTCGTTAGTATACCTTTTGTCCTTGACATTTGACAATCCAGAAAAAAATAAGATTTTCCCAGGTAGGCCTATTATGACTGAATCTTACGTGCCTCATAGTTTATGGGAAGTGCCAAAACACTTTATCAGTAAATCATGGAGATCTTTTTAGATCACAAGACAAAATCATCCAATGATTTAAATTGAGTGAAAATCCACATTTCTACGGGCCTGAACGACCAAAAAGAAAAATCGAAGAAATTGTGTACAATTTTTATGGCAATTTTTTAATTTTGTTGTTGTTGAAATTGTGTTTGTTTGTTTGTTTGTTTGTTTACACGGTCGGTCCGTACAGACACACGCTTGGGTCCTGAAGGGACCAGACTCAAGCAAATTGCTCGGGCCAGGCTTAAAAAGCCTATATAAGCATGCTGGTTGAATTATTATTAAAAACAGCCACTCCCAACAAATAAAGTTAACAATTTTGCTGTCAGCCTTCAGACATGAGAAAAGAATAGTCTTGATCCAATCTCATTTGCTGTGGACTGTTGTTGTTGTTGTTTTTTGTATGTGTGATAACATAAAGTGACTTTTTGTATAGGCATTTGTTTTGATATTTTTTTTGTTATGAACTTAACCTTATTTGTTGCAATGCAGTCAAAATGATTTATCACTACACCTTTTTTTTAAATAACAATCTAGACCCAGAAAATGTAAAAACAGGGTGTCCCAAAAGTTTCGATGCATTCATACATTCTTAAAGCTTTGTATCTCTCTTGAAATATTTCGCAGTACCGAAATGAAAACATATTTCGATAGAGAACATTGTACTATACTTATTTTGATACCCAACTTGACCCCTCTTCTCGTTATATACGGTTTGGCCTCATGCCCTCATTACTCACAATACCTAGACTACTCCATAGTCCACTTAAACCAAACTTGTAATAGTTGTTAGACGAGGACTCGAAGAGTCCGAGTCTAACATTTTACTTGTATGCGAGCCAAAATAGTACCAGCCTGAGGTCTTAATCTATCGTTGTTTCTAAACACTATAATTGCATTATTAGCCAGACCAGTAAGATGTTATGACCAACAGGCTGGTATCATTACCCCATAAACATTAATTACTTGTGGTTTGTGGTTTGGTGTCTTGAAATTGCCATGCCAAACCAGTTTTTAAATGTTTGTGTTTTAGTCTAAAATCTTTAATCTAGCTTTAATCTAGCTTTCCCCTATGTTACTGAACAATGCAAAGAAACAAAACTATAAAATTTGCAGCTTGCGGGATTGAAGTTTACATTTTATATAAATTATAGCATGAGAAAACACTAGCCCGATTTGGGATAGATTTGATTTCATACAAAATCAAATGTAAGTAACTAAAATGTCAAACATCAAGTTCAAGTAATTTTACCAGGCAAATGAGAAAAAAAAATGAAATAATGGAAAGGACTATGGCATAGTCTACACAATACCATGCAATATTGTAAAACTTGCCAGATTCATGTTGTATGTCGCTGTAATCACATGCTGCATAATATTCCTCACATTCCATTCATGTGGACATTTTTTCAAAAAGGATTTCACTTGTTACATTTTGTGCAAAACATTAATAACATTTATATTAAGGATTAGTCTTTCAATCTGACATATTAAAAAGAATCATCGTGGGCAAAGCTTGTTCTCTTCTTCACTACATATTTCCCTCTCTCTCGCTCCCTTCACTTTAAGATAATTATTAAAAATGATATAGGCCTAATAGGGGGAAATTGATCGAAAATGTAACCAATATTATCTCTCTGGCCTAATTTGTATGGGATGTGATAACAATGGGCTTTCTCCGGATACAAAAATCTGAATTTTGAGGGTGAAAGGTGCATTTGATCGGCTTCACGCTCATTTAAAATTCATCATTTGCATGTGCACCTTTTTGCCATGAGTACGCCACTGCTTAAAAGAATCATCTGACAACAAGTCATTATATATTTTATCTCGTTTTATTTTCTTACTCTTTAACAGGTTTTTTAAATCCTGACATCTAGGATGTTTTGTCAAAAGTCTCTTTTATCATTATTCTAAAATTGGGGTCACAATGGAAATTACGGTTTCATTTTCAAAATATCGCACTTCAAAGTTGTTTTTCAAATGATGAGATTATGAACTAAAAGTATTCCACCAATATTTCACAATTTGGTTTCTCGAACTTTCTGGTTTCGTGCCTATTGTACCTCTCGTCTATTTGAGCCATGGTATTAGTCAAAACATGGAAATATAGTGGTTCAGGAAGACCCATCTATGATTGTGTTTCTACTGGGGCACTGCAAAGTTACGGTAAGTTTTAACGGTAAGTTTTAACGCTAACTTTTTACAGTTTCTACTTGCGAAAAGTTACCGCTAAGTTTATCGATCCTAGTCGATGGGCCACGACATTTGACCTTTTGTTATACCAAACAATGCCGCTCCACCTGAAAATCCCTGCCTCACAATGCGTATAATCCAGTGTGACACGGGTCACATAACATTAAGATTAAACGGGTGGCTGTTTCTACTGGGAAAGTTACCGTTAATTACCGGTAACAAACCTGGTTTGTGAAGATTTTTGCGGTTATAAAACTTACCGGTGATTAACGATATCTGGCTGTTTCTACTGGGCAAACTTACCGTTAAGTTCCCCAGTAGAAACACGCTCTATTAGGGTTCGATACCCCGACGCCGGCTCGGACTCGCTTTCTCGACGCCAGCTCGGCAGATGGCGTATCCAATATAAAACTACAGAGGTTTACCCTCAGGCTAGAAAACCCGCTGGCTTAATCAACTCTTTTGTATTTTGATAATTAGCACAAACTAACAATTTTGTATGATAATAATGTATAGAAAAACTTTTTTGAAATGTCACCGTATAGTTAATATCACGACCTCTTTTCCAGTCCAAGTGAGAAATGTTGATAATAATGTCAGTGTAAATTATGCCCCCATGAGAACCTTTCCTTTTTACAACCGTCCACTTATATCACCTTATAACCATTTGTTCATATAAATACTTAGTGAATATATATAAAAGTCACTTCAAAATGTTGACAAAGTGCACCCCACCTCTGGAAGGTGATTTATGGCGGGCAAACTTATCGTAGATATCAGGAAGCTTAATTTCAGTTTTCTCTGTCATTTTCTTTGTTGTTTTTAATTTCCCTTTCCGTGAAGACTTGGCATTCACTAACAGTTTGCGCTCTTTTCGACCGGCGCGACGTTTCGGTTTTTGTGGAATAGCTCTTCGGAAGTTGTTAGTATCGCCACCACCAGCGTTTGTTGTCCCAGCTTTGTTATTTATTCCCATTCTTTTCCGTAATCGTTTGATTGCTTCCGTCAGGTGCTGCGTATCTAAATCGGCCGTTGAGTGGCCACATTCTTCCGTTGACGAGATTGTACGAGATTCGGAAATCATGTCTCGCAAACGTTCACTGTCTTTGGTGGATATCGTTAACTTTCCAGCAGGGTTAAGAGTTTCTGATCTCGGAGGCGGGATAGGGGTGGTATAATAAAATCTTTCTTCCTGTTTAGGCTCCACAATTTCAGGCACATTTAAAATAAACTCTTCTTGATCTTCATTTTCTTCGTAAGCATTTGGGATGACTATTGGAACGCTTTCAGCTACGGACACAACGGACGATGCAATCGACGACCTTACTGATGGTACCCTGCTTCTTTTCCTAGTTCTTGGTTCGGCGCGGGAAACCGATACTTCCTCTCTTCTATCATATAACTTCAACTTCACAATAACTTCGTCACTGTTCTTGTCGTCTTCCGTTGTGACGTCATCGTCACCGTCGTATGTTAGCCCAATAGGATCTGCTGATGATAGAATTGCAGGCAGTGGTTTGTTGGTCCTGACGCGGCCAACTCCAAGTTGTGGCATGGTGTGTCTGAGGTAATTTGTCTCTTGCAATGTCGTGACGTCATCATGCATCTTGGTAGATAATTCGTTCAGTTTGTTGCGTAATCCATTGATGTCGGCTCGCTGAAACCTGGATTTTGGTTTGAGATCCTGTCGGAATCTGAGAACCTGTTGCACCAGTGAAGCTCTGTCTCCTGCATCGTTACGTACTGAAAAAAATTACAGAGATAACATTTTAGTATTATTACTTAATTTTAAATTTCTTTACATCATAAAAAATCTAGTCTATAAAATATCTCAATTCATGTTGAGCCCATAATAGGAATACATGAACATGATGAACTATACCGATGAGTTTTTAGATTGATGCCAGTCAGGGACAAGGGACGGACTGCGGCGCTCGAGGACTGGTGTACTCATCATAGAAAGAACTCAAACGATTATCGACCACGAATGCACTGTGGATAAATAGTTCATCAATCTCTATAAGATGATCATCCTTATGACCTTATTGGCAGCGAAATACTCGGCGGCCATACAGTTGTCGGAGACGACAATGAAGTCCATGTCAATTTGCCTAATATAAATAAATATATAAGGTATCAAATGTAGGCCTATAATTAATGACAAATAATGTAAACTACCAAAGACTTTATAGGAAAAGCAGATAATGAATGGATACAAGTCTGATGACCTGACACATTATGGACGCACTTTGAAAATTAAGACATGGATTTTTGAGGTTGAAGATGCCTTCGAACCTTCCCGGTGTTATGTTATGCTAAGATATGATATATTCATTTTGGTACCACCCAGCACCCACTCATCCCGGGATTGAAGTTTTCAAGACAGGATCCCTAGAAAAAAATAAAGGAGTGCAGAAGCCGAAGATCATCTTTCTTTTTTCTTTTTTTCTCCCCCCCCCCCCCCCCCCCCCCCCTCCTCACCTCCCCTCCCCCATCAGTTGCCTCGATGTTCAACAAAATGTAACACAGATCATCTTAGTGGGGCTTGGCTACATCTGATCTTGGACACGATGGTGCAGTCGACATTGCCTGGACTTGGGTGCGAAGAATGACACACTCATACTTACGGTCGTAGACGGCCTTTATATCGACTCCTCTGTCTCTGTATTCCTGCTGTTTGTCGGCTCTAAAGTCCAGTATAAGTTCATATAGGTCAAGCCGGGATATATAATACAGCAGTGTTTGCATGAAGTAGAGACTGTTTTCTGACAGCAGATGTTGTTTTTCAAGGAGTCCAATTAAATCACGTGGGTATCGGATGGAGTCAAGTAAATGTGGTGGCTGGACGTGATCTGAATAAACAGACATAAAAGGATATAAGGCTATCATGAATATCATAGTACCTTTGCTACTGAATTCTTTCAGTATAATAGTCACAAATCCAAGAAAGCTACAACTGCAATAATTTATGATTTCGAGGGCTCAGAAACACAAGGCATCATCTCCATTTTAAGAAAAATGAGATTTTGGTATCAACATTTTCAGAAAGAAATTCTCTCTCCATTACACACAGCCTTATCTCCATAACACAACCCCTTTCAAAGTTATAGCCAGTATCACAAGGCCTCATTTCCATCTTACCAATGTGTTTAAAAATCGTCAATAGTCTTAGTCAAAATGGTCAAAATGGAGATAAGGCCTTGTGTTTCCGCGGTTTCTGAGCCCTCGATTTGTATCATGTAAACTTTTTGACACACAGATCCGTGCGAGTGTTATAATTGCGCCTAATATGTTAAAATCATAAAGTTATGGTTTTGTTTACACACTAATCATGCTAATGCAATTTGGATTGCCCTGTCACTCTTACAAAAATACTTTTTCATTGCATACTCCTTCCGTTTGGGGCGTTCGTGTCACGTCAGTGACTGTCAATGGTTAATCGAAAAATCGACTTAGCCTTATTGCTGCTGATTCTAATTCCCATTCTCCATTCTTTCTGGCAACATATACCTATCTCTTTAACTTGATTGACTTATATATTTAAATTTGGCCAGCTTTTCGAACCTTTGGCCCTGCCCACATTTACCTTTACACAGAAACTTCATATCTGCAACATTCCCCACCGTCAAATTGCTCGCCAATGTCATGACAACTTTCTTATACCGCCCTCCTTTCCCGTGGCGTGACTCTCTATAATTATACGGTGCGTGATTTGAGGCACTACTGGTGCTGGCGCTCTCCAATGAAGATCTACCGGACTCTGTCTTTTTCCTTGATGATGTCTTGGTGATGCCAGGGGTGTCATCCAGTTTTACTTTCATAGGTGGAAGGAAATGCACAGGTTGGTGCCGTCTTGGCTTGTAGTAACCGGCGGCATAAATTGGTTGTCTGGTTCGCCTTGGCATGGCCATGATGTTTTAGTGGCGCTGTCTGCTAAAGTATAGTTGTCAAAACGGGATTACCTATCGGTGACAAGTCAACAAGGAAAATGGGTGAGTAAATGGTTTGATCTATGCTAAAAAATGTAATAACAAATGTTTTTAAGATATTTTTTAATGTAAATAACCAGTTTCTCACTGCAAATAATGTCAATAATTTTGAAAGGTTTGATAAATAAAACACATTTGGGCTTTCGTACTAGCAATCAATTAATAAAGATATTTCAAAGCATTGCTTTGTTTTTATGCTGAATTTAACTTTGCATTGGGATTTATCTATTTTAATGTCCACATTTTATGTTGCAACGTACCGGTTATATAAGTTGCAAACTGATAATTCCCATTACCTAATTAATGAAAGAATAATAGGGCCTCCTACACGACTTCTATAACAAATGCCTATTAATCGCACAATTTCACGAATTGTATAGATAGCAATTTCATTTTACATTCAGAAAGAAACAAAATCCAACAATGTTACATCATCGGCACCACGCAAAACGTTATATAAATTTTAAGACAGTATTGGTGAAATAGTTTTCGTGATGGCCGGGTGATAAGTAAGATTACAGGCGCGATCGTAGCATGTTTAACACTTTCCACGTGGCAGGCTATGCAGATGACATTCCAAAATTTCACAAAATGTTTCAAAAATGTCACAATTATTGAATGTCATTATCATATTTGGAATCACCATGAGAAATGCATTGAAATAAGTATAAACATGCCTGGTATTGATTCAGTAATCCTTGAGATCAGGCGCGTCGCAACCGGGGCAGCCCTGCGCACCGCTTAGATGGTACCAGCTCAATTACCTTTACAGTTTTCAACACAAGTGGCCGCCCCACTTTTTTGGTACCTTGCTATATGCCCCTGCTTGAGACCTTGAAAGTTGGGAAAGGTTTCTGGAAAAAAAATCTGTTTTGTATGGTAAAACTAATAGCCGTGTGGAAAGTGTTAGTAGCCAGTAATGTCAAACAATTTTGTTATGGTAAAACTAAAACTGTAGCCGCGTGGAAAGTGTAAAACATCCGTGTCGTGTGCTCGAAAGCTAATTGACAATGATGATACGCAATCGTATTACATAGTATGATTGGGAGTACAGCTCTTACAAATAAACTAACTATACTGAAGATGGTCAGGGTGTTCTATGCTATCTACGGACGGAGCACATTCACTGCATGCAGTATTGCTATATATGCCTACTGAAGAGAAAGCATTACTATTAATGAAAGCATCCGTATAACTATGATGTGATAGCAATTTCGTCTTCTGAAGATAGCATCCGTATTTGTTATATTAAATGTATACTGTTACTGTGGAATGTGCTAAAATAGTTTACTCTCTTCTATGGCCGAATCAAATAAATCCGACGGAATACATCACCACCGATATGACTCTAGTAGGCTGGTAACTGAAGCCTATAAGCTTGGAGAATGGGTCTTGTCAGTGGTAATTTTTTATTTGTGGTTGCTATTGTGATTATTGTTTTTGTTTGTGCATACATTTATGTCTTGTAAAAGAAGAGGAAAATAAAACATATCGCTAACACCAGGGGCGAGAAATAGAAGAAGAAAAAATCATCCGTCCGGCGCGACAAACAGGCTTGGCTTGGTTTAACAAAGCAGGATGCCCGTGACTGATTTATAATTGATAGCATGTGATACATTTCGCTGTCTCGACTGAAGACAGCATTCACAATAATATATTTGTTATAAGCAACATAATTTACTATCCTTAATTATAAGATGGCATCTGTTAGGCTATACAGTTACTGCTCTCGGTGTGTTATCGCATTTGCTTTCTACTGAAGATAGCTATACATCTCCTGTAATCTGGAAATTCTAGTATTAAAGTCTGTTGAACGCAAATTTGAGAAAACAAAGCCACTGTTTGGTTTCAGGACTTGGCAATATCATGTTTCGTGCCCCGTAATGGTACACGCCAACGGAATAAGTTGTGAAATGTTATGGTGTTGATTCCGTATGACGTCCGGCGAGCGGGTAAGCCGAACATGATATTGCCCAGGACGTACTACATGTACTAGGTTTTCCCCTTCAGTTTATCAAGTTAAAGTGTGTGAAACTCTTCCATGTCGGCAGTTTTTCATCTGGAATCTTGTAAACTGAGGGGGAAAAACCTATATTAAGTCCAAATATGGGTCTAACTCAAATTTCACAAAAAATTGACTTACGTAGTTTTTCCAGATTACAGAAGACATGTACACTATGTATATAGAAATTAACATACATATAATTATGTGTTATCACTTTAAATCAGAAGTTATCCGACTCTGCTGTCTACTGAAGATAGCACTCATAATTATAGATCTATAGGCTATATTTTTGTAACGCGCCTCGAGCACCATTTTGGTGGATTTGTGCGCAATATAAATCCATATTATTATTATTATTATTATAGGCGATACTACATATTTGTTTGGGGAAGGATCCTATAATAATGTTACAATACGTTTCGCAAGAAATTGACTTTACTCCCTTAACACCATCCCCTCCCACATCCCACCCCCACCATTCGCCAACCCTCACTTAAAAATACTGACACCATTGATTAATATACTGATTACATGTAGCACTATATAAAAACAATCAATAACAACCACAGACTATTATAGAGGCAATGATTTTTTGGGTGAAAATGTTTAATAATATATCAAATTTGTATGACGGATACGTCTAAATAGCAAACTAACATTACTGTCAACATTATTATCAAAATCCTCATCAATAACACGGTGCTCATAAATAAATCCATACATAATTTTGATTTTTCTCCATATCATCATAATCTTTTCACCACGCTCACGATCACCTACGGGGGATCAAGAAAGAAGCATGTCGTGACCGGGAAACCGTGTTAATCAGACATCTCCTCGATGAACATGTCAGTTCAGATAAATTGATAAAGCCGAGTTAACTTTCAAATGTGTAAAATAAAATAATGAAGATTATAATGACACTGAGTGACAGTATGCGAATAGTATAATACCGTATAAGACGAATTTGAATTTATGACGAAAGCAGAGGTTTCATAATTTTCCGAGGCTGGGTTACTCTTGTTAACCCTTCCAAGCGGCTATAAGTTTTACCATATTACTATTAGGCCTATATACAAAACAGATTTTTCAGAAACCCTTCCCAACTTTTAAAGTCCTATCACATGAATAACTGAACCCATACTAAGCATGTTTGTACTATAAAAAGTAATTGTAATGCATTTCTCACGGTGATTCTAAATATGGTTTTGAAATTCAATAATTTTTATAGCACTTTTTAAAACATTTTGTGAGATCTTGGAACTGTCGTCTGCAGACGCCTGCCGCGTGAAAAGTGTTATGGAATCATTTTGGGAAATGAAATATTTTCTCCTCTCATCCGTTATTATCTAATTGATTGATTGACAAATGAGTAAAACGTACTGAAAAGCGGTAGCGTATCTCCCGGGGGTCAGAGTGCCCAGCTTTGATCGGGAAGGCCAGCTCACACTACCGGACTAAAAAATCGAAGAGAAGGGAAGAAGAGAGGGAAGAAGAGAGGGAAGAGAGGGGGAGAAAAGGGGAAAGGAAAGGGAAAAGGGGAAGGAAAGGGAAAGAAAGGAAAGGGAGGGGGAGAAAGAGAGAAGGAAAAGGGAAAGGAAAAGAAAGGAAAGGGAAAAGAGGAAGATAAAAGGGAAAAGGAAAGAGAAAATCTACGGGACTTAATTCCCTTCTAAATGACAACTTTGCCCCTTGCCCGGTAAGATGATGGGCAATTCAGTATAAAAATAGCAAATTTTCTCGCGCTACGCGCAAATTTTTCCAGGTATATCGTTATAAAAGCCCGTTTGAAATAATTGCCAGATTCGTGTAGATATGTTGTTAAATTTTCGCGCGCTGCGCGCGCATCTACCTTAGGATGCAATGTCATTCGCTGGAATAAACAACCCAGCTGCGCAATTTTTTTACTTCATATAGGGACGAACTGGTTTTCACCGGGAAAAAATACCCTTTGCCCCCCCCCCCCCCTGAAAAAGACCCCAGATACGCCACTGCTGAAAAGTCTTCTACTACTATTAGGATAAAATATGCCATTAGGCCTACTTACGAACGATCTTACGATTGGCACTAATTTATACTTTTATATGCTGTAAACAGTTGACGAAAAGGTATTATAGAATTAAAATGTACAATGTTTATAGTATATACATGAAAGTATACTAAATATAGTCATAAACCGGGGGGGGGGGGGACAAAAAACGGCCTATTGTTTCGCTATCATCGTATCAATTACATAACATGCGTGTTGCGGGTTTAGCTCTAGTAGTTGCGGGTGTGTTTTTATTCAAGAAACTCTCAAAGGTTGCCCTATAATCTTTCGAAAAATGATCAAAATATAATTTTTGAGACTATGGTCTTCATTATTTGTGGTTATTTTGATTAATTAAAACCGTGCCTTGTTGAAGGGCTATATAATACTTTATCAAATATCACAATTCCACCCTCAGAACATAAGAAACCCCAATACTGCAGTTACCAGTAGGCCCTATTCTCATTATATTACTTCTCCAATGATTCTCTTAAGAACATATAAATAGTTCCGTACAGGCATGTACCAACGTAAATCAACATTAGGCCTACATTAATTGGGAAACACACACTGTGAGATAGCATAACATTGCGGGTAAAGTGATTCAAAATAAGCTGGAAATAGAAGCAAATACTTATATTTTGAAACTAACAACATCGGAACAGCTTAGACACTAAAAAAGCTCATATAATAAAAACGATTGCGTCATTACTCATCAGCCTGAATTTGAATTATATAGGCCGTGCTTTAATTTCATACCAAACACGATATGTTTGTGTTGCAAATATATTTGTCATTATTATAACATAATCGATAAAGGGGTGTGGCTTAACACGTCAATAAAAAAAAGGTTGCCCAAGAGTGCCATTTTGGCACCCTGTGGTCTGAATCTAGACTTACTCATCCATGATTTTCAGCAATGAAATCACATTTGTACCCTACTTCACGGTCATGTCGAGCTTTCACCCGACTAAGGGTCCACCCGTATCGAGCAAGACACACAGCGAGTCGTGCAGTTATTAATGATTCAGTGGCGTATCTGGGGTCTTTTTCTAGGGGGGGGGGGGGGGGGGGCAAAAGGTATTTTCCCCCGGTGAACACCAGTTCGACCCTATTCAATAAACAAAATTGCGCAGCTGGGTTGTTTATTCCAGCAAATGACGTTGCATCCTTAAGTTATAGCGCATGGTGAGGAAAGGAAACCGCTGACGACGATTTTGTACCAGCTAAACCCGTTAGCTCATAACTAATACATCACTTTCAAATAGTCGCCGCGCGCCGTTCAATTTTCGTTAGAATCCTCACCATGACCGCTTTCTTTTAATGCGCGCGCAATAAGTGAAATTGGTGGAACTCTGGACTGGCTGTGTATGTGCTTTTAAGAATCGTATCGCCATCGCCCTGTAACTTGGAATGTATGCATGATTTATGATCAGAAATGTAAATCTGCAAGAAAATCTGCTTTCTATTTTTTTTTCGATGTTGAGGGCGTTCCCTGGAAAGATCACATAATATACCTTTAATGCGATCTTTTCCAGGGAACGCCCTCAATCCTCGAAATAAATTTCTTGCAGATTTTCTTGCAGATTTACATTTCTGATCATAAATCGTAAATACTTTCCAAGTTACAGGGCGATACGATTCCTAATTACTTCAAAATCATGGTTTTAGAGTGAAAATAAACAGTTTATTTTCACTCTAAATTCACTCTAAAACCATGATTTTGAGATAATTATTAGGAATCGTATCGCTCTGTAACTCGGAATATATTTATGATTTATGATAAGAAATATAAATCTGCAAGAAAATCTGCTTCCAAATTTTTTTCGATGATTGAGGGCGTCTCCTGGAAAAGATCACATAATATACCTTTAACTCAGTAGCGTATCTCCCGGGGGTCAGGGGGCAGAGTGCCCCCCCCCCCCCCCCCCTCAGACTGCTTTGACCGGGAAGGCGAGCTCAAACTATACAGGGCTAACAAAAGCGCAAGCGAAGAGAAGGGAAGAAGAGAGGGAAGAGAGGAAGGGGAAAGGGGAAAGGAAAGGGGAAAAGGGGAAGGAAAGGGAAAGAAAGGAAAGAGAGAGGTAGAGAGAAGGAAAAGGAAAGAAAAAGAAAGGAAAGGGAGAAGAGGAAGATAAAACTAAAAGGGAAAAGGAGAGAGAAAATCTAAGGGATTTACTTAATTCCCATCTTAATGACAACTTTGCCCCTTGCCTGGTTAGATGATGGGCAATTTAGTATAAAATTGGCAAATTTTCTCGCGCTACGCGCGCATTTGTCCAGGAATATCATTATAGAAGCCCGTTTGAAAGAAAAATTGTATCTTAGTAATGGCCAGATTCGTGTATAGGCTTATATGTTGTTAAAATTTATCGCGCTGCGCGCGCATTAACTTAAGAACCATATTCAGTAAGAATCAAGGAAATGTTGAAAAATGTGGCAGACTGAAAAATATGAATTTTCTTCATACCTTGTGCATGGATGGACCTATGGTCAAAGTCAACAAATATGGAAAAAAAATTGGTGTCACATGTATGTTACCATGGAAACGGGCAATTCCATTAATTTGATGATTTTTCTCTTTTTTTGCTGTTTTATATGCTAATTTTAGCTCAACTTGGATCTCACATTTGTAGCATACAAAATACTTTTAACAAATGCTTGTTTTTATATATGAAAGGGCAGTCCACAGTCAAACTAATCCATATTTTAAAAAAAATCTTGGAATTTGCAATTGGACTATACCATGTTTCCAAATAGGGGTGTTTCGTCCCTTTTACAAACTATCAATTATTAGCCAAATCTAATCACCGTTAACCCTGAAAGTGGCACTTTTTTTTCAAAGATATTTTGCATGTAGAGAGTAACAATGTTGCTCAATTGAATTCTAATGAGAAAAGTGTGGGTAATCTTTAAACATGGCAGCAGTGTTTCCAGAAAGATAGGTATTTTTGAAAAATCTTAAAATGCCTATTATCGAAAAACGGACAATTAAACAGTAAATTACATATATATAAGCGTTGATTAGGAGATATATTGAAGATATTACTTTGTTTGTGAATGTTTGCAATAAAATAATATGAAATTTACTTGTTAAAGGTTGCCAGGATTCTCTTTTTTGCCTCAAATTAGCAATATTGCAACATATGCCATGTTGAGTATAGTATTAACATATATGCGCAAACTGTTTGTGTGATAACTTCTGAGTTTATATCAGTTTATAAATATAAATCTACATGCTGCTAACTTTAGATTCAATATCTCCACAAACAGCCTTTTAAGGCTCAGTTTGATTAAATATCCCTTAAACACCCCTATTTTGAAACATGGTATATTCCATGTTTAATTAAATCAATCTCTTGATGTTTTGTTATATTTATTATGCTTTTAAATCTAGCTAATAGAGGGTCATAGTTTCAGATCATGCTTGCTACATGATTTTTTGATGACTTATATGTAGGGGAAGGAGGGGTAATGGCGGACACATTTTGTTAGAGAGGTATAACACACATAGTATACGTCATATAACAATAAAAATCATGTAAACACAAAGCACTGTGAAGGTTCTACCTTTTATCAAGTTATTATCAACTCATCATTTTGAAATTCGAAGCTACGACGCAATAAAAAAATATGGCGTCGTCCGGCATTACCCCACACTCTGGGGGTAATCCCGGACCGTATTTATCAATGGCAGCTCTCTTTTTATTGGAATATAGCATTTCAATGGGAGTTAAAAATACCCTTTTTAAAAGTGTAGCAGAAATCAAAGAACAATGTCACATATTTATATGGTTAACAACTATTACAGATTTATGATGTTAAATTGACCACGCCCATATTGGTTACCATGGAAACGGTTCATGTCCGGGATTACCCCAATCCATGTACAATGTATGGGCACATCCTCTCTTATTATTATGCTCATCATTGTGACTCCTATATCATTTCTTTTTTTATCAGAAGGTATCATACATTACATAAAAATATAATAAGACTTTGTTTTCCTTGATGTAGAAATACCAGTTTCAAAGAGAAATTAATGCACCAAAATATCAACTTGCCCAAAAAGTGATTTTTGTAATTCTCGCGAGAATTTGCGAGACAACCATCCCATTTAGGTTTTGTGTGATTTCAATGGAGAGGCACCTAACAGCATAGGGTGGCAAAATACCACCTTCTTTCACCTGCCTTTAGATACAGCCCTGTCCGCGATTACCCCGCGTCCGCGATTACCCCGCGTCCGCCATTACCCCACCTTCCCCTACTGACAACATTTTCAACAACAAAAATTGAAAAAAAGTGAAAAATCCAGGGTGCCCCGGCCAAAAAAACACAAAAAGTCGGCCATTTTGGAAAAACAGTATTTTGATCATAAATCAATCATGTTGGTCCAATCAATTTGATTTTGGTGGCAATACCCATGTTTGTTGGGACATAGAATAATCTTACACAACTTTTATCGCATGACGATGTTTCGTTTTCCTGAAAATGGCATTTTTAGTGAAAATAGCCCTGTGAGGGCGCTGTTTAGGAGTTACATTTTAGGCATTTCCTGAATGAAAGTTCGTTGATCCCTGTACTATCCAGTGGCGGATCCAGGATTAAAATTTACGGGGGGCTGACAACAAAAAAAATCGTAAAAGGGCCCCGATTTTTTTTGCCGTCAGCTCGTGAAATTCAGCTAAGTGTGTGTGTGTGGGGGGGGGGGGGGGGGGGGGGGGGGGGGGGGGGGGGGGGGGGTAGCGATGTGGTTGTCCCAAAACCGGCAAAAAAAATCGCAGGGTACAAGTGGCAAATGTACCGACGGAACCTACCTATGTCTCTGAAAAAGGTAAAGTGGTACACAAAAAAGGTATATTGTCAAATTTTACGGGGGCGCGTACAAAAAAAAAGGTATATTGTAAAATTTTACGGGGGGGGGGGGGGGCGCCCGCCCCCAAAGCCCCCCCCCTGTATCCGCCACTGCGAGTCCTATGGAAGTGCTTTTAACGCGTTCTTTTGATTCCACGGTAAAACGAAAAGAGGTAACATGCTCACATCCTCAGACAATGTTTCTCGACACACTCTTAACACATTTCATTTATTCAAATTCATTTTTATTAATGCGATAGCTACTTTTTTGCAAAGCGCCCTCACAGTCCAAATTTGACCAAAATCAGCTATTACAAGAAAACGAAGGGGTTATATGAGACGAAACCAGCATAGAATGACATCTTGTACCTTTAAACATGGGTATTGCCACCAAAATCAAATAAATTAGACCAAAATTAGAGTTATGATCAAAAGTCTGTTTTTTCCAAAATGGCCGACCTTTTGTGGTTTTTTGGCCGGGACACCCTGGATTTCGCATTTCTTTCAATTGTTTTGTTAAAAATATTGTCAGTAGGCATAAAGTCATCAAAAAATCATGCAGCAAGCGTGATCTGAAACTATGACCTAAAAATGACCCTCTATTATTATATTGCTGATGATCATATGCGTTCACATCATTATTATGACACATATAAGGGGTATTAACCAGTTCTACTAACATGGCAACACTGTCTTGACCTTTTGTTATTCACACATGCATGTAAATAAACTTCACTTATAGTGATACAGTAAATGGATGTAGCTGTCAAAAGCAGATTTAAGAAGAATTCTGTTTGTTTAATACGAGTCTGTTCTGCCATGAATAAAGTTAAAACTCAACCTACCTGGCAACACTTTTTTTAATATGCACTTTGAAACATGAGCAACATTACCCCTGATCCAAAAATAGTTGTTCTCTATTTTAGACATAACAGGATGATTTATTAAATAGTTTGCTGAAATTAAACGTGTATTTTCACACCATGTAATACCGATTTTTTTTGGAAAAAGTCAACACTTTCTGGCAACACTGTTTCAACAGGTATGAATTACCCATGGATATTTTTACATATTATTATTCAGACATCCCTCAAGCTTTCATTTGTAGAAGGTGAATGCAAAAAAACCACCACTTTGCTAGTTGTGATTAATTTACGAAGGTGTATTTTTTTCACACGATTTATTATGAAAAACACCCCTTTTTCAAATAATGGTATATCCCATAATACAATTTGTACAAGTTTTTTTGTTGGACGGAATGAAAGTTGAGACATGTATGGTTATAATGTTGAATGAAAATAAAATCCTGGTTGTATTGTTTGTTCAAAATGATATGTGTAAATTAGCAGTTTTAAATTTCTGAAAAATTGAAAATTTTGTTAAAAACCATGAAAATTCTAATATGTGTCGTTGTCATGGCAACGAAGGCCAAAAAAAAAAAAAAGTTCCATTTTAGTGTTTATTGACCAAAGGTCTATCAATGACCAAAGTATAATGGAAATTCATATTTTTATGTCTGCCAACAAAAACTTGATTTTTAGGGACAATGGTTCTTAAGGATGCAACGTCATTTGCTGAAATAAATAACCCAGCTGCGCAATTTTGTTTATTGAAAGGGGTCGAACTGGTGTTCACCGGGAAAAAATACCCTTTGCCCCCCCCCCCTGAAAAAAACCCAGATACGCCACTGCTTTAACTGCTCTTTATGGCACGCCGTTTGGGTCAAATTTAACATTGTTTTTGTATATCAATATGTGTTTTACATGTTGTTTTTGTATATCAATTTGTGATTTACATGTGTGTTTTTTGTATATCAATTTGTGTTTTACGTGTTGTTTCAAAATTAACATTGTTTTTGTATATAGATTGGTGTTTTAATTTTTTTTTGTATATCAATTTGGGTTTTACATGTAGTTTTTGTGTACATCAATATGTTTTTTTACGCGTCGTTTTTTTACATTTTGAACCAAACGGCGTGCCTATGCCACGCCGTTTGGTTCAATATGTGTTTCGACGTGTCGTTTTTTTACATTTTGAACCAAACGGCGTACCTTGGCACGCCATTTGGTTCAACATTTTAAAAACACCATGTTAATTTTGAACCAAACGGCGTTCCTTGGCACGCCATTTGGTTCAAAATTTAAAAACACCATGTTAATTTTGAACCAAACGGCGTTCCTTGGCACGCCATTTGGTTCAAAATTTTAAAAACCACCAAAGCATCCCTACTATCCCAAGCATCTGTAGCATCCCTTCTATCTTAAAGCATCCCTACTATCCAAATTCTTACTATCCCAAGCATCCTCAATATCCATAGCATCCCAACTATCCCAAGCATCCCTAGCACCCCAAGCATCCCTACTATCTCTAGCATCCCTACTATCCCAATCATCCTACTATCCATAGCATCGCCATTTTGGTATACAAACATAGACCTCTTTAATTTAAAAATTCGAGAACTGAAGTATTTACAGCCCGTATCTCTAGTCACGTGATTTGTGACCTCTTTGGCGAAGTAGTTTTGTGTTTGTACATCATTCCGTGTTTATATAATTTCGTGTTTGTATCATACACTAATGTGCCGGTCGTTTTGCGGTGTCTATACGATTTTGTGTTTGTTTATTCTGTTTTCATATAGTTGTCTTTGGCTATTTTATGACTTTTTATGCATGCTGGTGTGTGTTTGCTAATTATGTTATTTCTTTGCATATAGTTTTTTATATCTTTTTCTGTTTTTATATAGTTGTTTTGCTATAATTTTGTTTTCGGTATCGTTTTGTGTTTGTTTACTAGTTCTATATTTTAATATGTAAAAACACAAATTGATATTAAAACACAAATTGATATACACAAAAACTACATATAAAACACAAATTGATAAACCAAAGCGATGTTAATTTTGAACCAAACGGCGTGCCATATCTATTTGTATTGCTGAGTTCCTGGATATCTAAACCCCATCACAATTTAGGCTATTACTTTAGGTGTTAACATGACATTGATTGACACATCAAGTCACCTATATTGCTTGCTGCCTTTAAAATTATAATTAACATGTCCTAGTAGTATGATTATGCTAATTAGCTGATGTCCTTAGGGCTGGTGTTAACCTATTACTAGGCAAATCTTATGCAGGATTATCTTCTGACAGATTATTGACCATCCATCACTTAAGATGACCCTGTCCTACTTATACCTTTGGAGATAATCTACCAGGGCTTTGTAAGTTAAATAATGGTAAACAGTTTAATTTATTTATTTATTTATTTATTTATTTGAACATACGCTTTTAAAACAGCGGCACCCGTCTACCCGACGGTGCGTTCATATACAGAAAATCACAAGATTAATACACAATTATATACACAAATTACAAAGTTTTACCATGAGATAGATACATATTATATACAGACACAAAGTCAATCATACAAAATTGATCTGAAATTATGTCAGGCACACGTGGAAAATGGCACTATACATGTATATACATGAACAAATATATTAAATTCAATCGTCATTGTTTGCGCATTTCGTCTCTAATCGTGCCTTCCATGCACGCTTGGAGAAGGACTTACAAAATTTGTCAAATACATGATAAAAGTCATTAACATTGCTTATATTACAAAATGTGGTGTATGTACTACCTAGCATTAATTTATATTTTACATCAAGATCGCTAGAGATAAATAGCACCCATACATCAATACCATTTAAGTCAATTAGAGCCTTTTCTAGATTATTATATTCATTAGTTCTTATAGCATTAAGTGACATGCAAGTGAAAAGAAAGTGTTTTGTATCCTCAACACCATTATTACATAATTGACAGGTGCCATTATTATCAGGGGTCCATTTACTCACTTTGGACTCTAATGGTAGTGTATTTGAACGAATCTTGAATTTAAGACAAGCCCCATAAAAATCAATGTTATCTAACAAGTATGTCTCCATGCCTGGAGTGTACTTAATACTCAAATAATCTGTAAGAGAGGATTTGGATTTGACATCTTCTTCCCATTCAATGTTAGATATATTATTGATCGCGCGTTTAACTGAATTGGCCCAATGAGGATTCAATGGAGCTCTACCAGACTTCGCTGAATCAATGATGTCAATTAGGTCACACTTGTGCAAAATATTATGAATACAATATAAGAATTTGTATCGAAGTTTAATTGGCTCAATATCCAAACATACACGTCTAGCCACCTTTCCTTTCATTATTATCTATTGTCTTTCTATTGTTGCATCAGCCCTTTATTTTGTATGAAGAGGTCACCATTCTGGTCACGGCGTATGAACAGCCCGTTATCGAGCCAAGAGACCATTATTAGACAAAGGTTTTTGATAACGTCCTCTAGCTCACATAACGTCGTCTGCCCTGTAGTGACCTCTTCCAAAAATATTGAGCAGATGAACAAAAGAAGACAATAATAACAAAGAAAAGAGAAGTTGATTACGAAGAAGGTTTTTTACACTATTATCACCTATCGGATAAGCGGATAAGATTAACACTTCTGAGTAAACATCTCATAAACAGATTTTAAGTAGGCCTAGCAACAGTGAACATGATCAATAGTTTTTCAATAGTTTGAAATCCTGATCCTGAAGTATGCCTATTGCCTATGCATCAATGATTGAAATATAGAGACAACTATGAGTTTAAAACGGATCACACTGTTTTATCACACATACAGCGTGTTTTTACTGAAGAAAAAAAGCAGGCATATGACTGCTAACGGATTAAAATCTGTTGTCTTTTAATCCGTTAGCAGTCATATGCCTGCTTTTTTTCTTCAGTAAAAACACGCTGATAGTTGGCAAAAGTATTTTTATTGAATTTATATCGACAGGCCTACAATGAAAATAGTTTAATTCAATGATAAAGTAGGTCTAATAATAATGCAATGATTACAATTTAGATCTGGATACACAATCAAGTCTTACTATTAATAGGATGTGCATATATAAGGCCAAATAACAATAAAAACTAGTTTCTCGTCCTAACTTTTGAAAAAAAGGAGGATGAGGGCACATTTTTTTGTTAGTAAACAATGCAAAATCACCATTACCAGCGTGGTATTGCATGATTGATTGCATAACTTGAAGAGGTCGAGGCCTTTGTACAATCTTTTTATTTCATGGTTCTGGCCCTGGGAGGTTTGTGAACATAAACCTGCTATGCTCATTAGACTATAGTAACATTATTACCAAGATTTCAGCTTTTTAAATACTTTAACAAAAAGGTTATGGAAAAAATATAGAATTCCTGAAAAATCATGCGCGAGGGGACGAAAAACTGCTTTATTTTTGTTTACTTGGCCTTAATAGCACCAGAAAACAAACTTTTAGTAGTGGATTTTTTATTACCAATTCTTCAATTTAGGGGGGAAATTGAAAATGGTATATCCAAGGAGGGCACACATTCGGGGGACTCTAAAGGGGGACTCAAGGAAGTTTTTGATTTGAATTTTTGAATTTTGTGAGTGCTCTAATTTTTGAACTGTTAATCAAATGCACATACATGTATACATTTATGGAAAGGAAATGGATAAGAGAATCCGAATTTCTTTGAAATTTTGACCAAAAAGTGCCAAAAAAGAGATTTTTCAACATTTTTAAACTTTTGTTGGCACTTTTTAGTCATTAGTATTACTATTAGATTAGGTTACAAAATGAGAAATTCGTCCCCAAGTTATTGTCTTTACATCATAATCAAGCGATCTGGGCATTTTTTACTCACAATTATTTTGTTAGCTTTGTTCAAAAATGTTGGGTCAATAATTTTTTTTGTTGTTGTGATTTTCTCAAAAAAATCAACATTTTGGGTCAAAATTGGTGCCACTGATCCATTTCCTTTCCAAAACTGTACATGTTTTATATACATTTGAGTCATAGTTCAATAATTACAGCACTCACAAAATTCGAAAAGTGACTTCCTTGAGTCACCCCCTAGGGATCGATTAATTAACTTAAATCTAATTTCAAGACTTTGATTGGGGAATCGAACAGCAAATTAGTATAAAAAGTGGCGGCGACAGCAACACTTTGTTGTTGTTGTTGTTGTTGTTGTTGGAGGTCAAACGTGGGGTGGGGGAAAACGTGGGGTGGGGGAAAACGTGGCGTGGGGGACATGGGGCGTGGCGTGGGGGACGTGGGGGGACGTGGCGTAGGGGGAGTGGGGACGTGGCGTGGGGGACGTCGGGGGGGGGGGGGGGGACGTGTTGGTGGGGTGGGGCAAGAAATCAATTTTTGGGGAAAATACATTTTTGAGTTCGCGCGTCCGTGAAAATGTTAGCATTCATTAATGCAACAAAGCCTTAGTTAACTGAATTTAGGCTAAAAGTATGTAATTTTAATACTAAAATTAAACATTTTCGATTGGTTGTGGTCCAAATGGGGTAGGGCTTGAGTGAGCTGACTGGGCTTGGGAGGGCAAAGGTCGTGACCAGGTGACTGGGGGTTAATTACGTTCTACGTCTTACGTAGCGGTCATGATATTTTTAATAATTGTATTTTCTTTTTCGTATAAATCTATACGCAACTGAGAAGACGCTGAAATCTAGAATATGTACAATAATGTAGCCTGATGACCGTCGTGATGCAGTAAGCACGGCGTGAAACACAGTGTAGCCAATGTAAATTGTGTTTATTACCATTTTATAAACAATAATTTAGTATAGAATATGATACAAAATCATAGATAACTCACATTCTGTTAGTTTCTTGTCAACAGTCACTTGTACATGTAGACATTTTCCAAGTATATCCAAACATACAAATGCGTAGTCAGTCCTTGTTATCGGCGATAGTTTTACACAATCGTCCGTTATTACAAGACTTCTCATTCATTTCCCATTTGATCTTGGTAATGAAGACACTCTCGGTGACTATCTGTGGTTGTATGGATTTCGAAGATGGTATAACATTGGATCATCAGACGATAAACCACCGTGATGTTATCTTGACGAAAGCTAATGACCAAATGATACACCTGACTGATCAGTTAAAAGAACTGCAGATTATGCTAATTCCTTTATATCAACTATTAATTTTGTGTTGTACCACATTATATAACTAAAGTAGCTCATGGGTCATGGCTTGTTAACTTTAAGGAGATTGTATTTAGGGCGTCATGCTTCTGGGCACCATGATTATTATTATTTAGACTCTTGCCAAGTTTCACGATGGCAACATTATGCATTTTATAACAAACTCCTAATACAGATCATTTGCACAGTTAAAAAAAGATTAATACATACAATAATACATTATTATCTTGAATACGGTGTTTCAACGTGTATGAAAGATAAACCCCTCATAGCAGACCATCAGCAATAATAATGGTCGCCGGCGCGCCTCTTTTGCAGGCTCGGCCTGCGGCCTCGCCTGCAAAAGAGGCTAGCCGGGCGCCCATTATTATTGCTGATGGTCTGCTATTCGTCCTTTATCTAATACTTAGCATTGTGTTAATAAGTAATTTTGGCCAGCGATGTTGCTCCATGTCAATGATACGTGCGAAATATTTTGCTCTAAAGCCATCTTGAATTGTGGAAATTGGTGCCCATCCGAGGGATAATCATGTGTCAAGTCTCATCAGCTTAGCTGACAGTTACTCTAAGTGAGATAATCTATACCATGAGTTATAAGTAATAACTGTAAACAGTTAGATCTTCTGGGGATAATCTATACAACTATATGTAAATGATGCCAAATCTACCTGTGCTTATACCAGTAAACATAAATACTCTGTACCAGTATTAACCATTTAATATACATGTATAACGGGGGGAAATGCAAATGATGTAAATACTGTGAGCCTATAAAAGGCATGAGATTGAGAGAGATTCTTGGCTCAGACCTGAACGGAATCACACTAATAAAAATAGTAAAAATGGGGAAACTGGGTAACTGGTCCACGCCAAGTAAAGTTTTTAGTTTAGTGGTAATTGATCTTTTCTGTAGATATGTTTTAACATTGATTATATGCTATATATTTAATAACAACAGTTACATGGGTGATATTTTCATAGCAATTCCATAAATATTTACGCGAGCTCCCGGCGCGAGCTTTAATCTTTTATATCATGAAATATGCTTAAGCGGACCAGTTGCCCCATCCTCCCCTATATCATGCGAGTTGTAAAAATAATGAAATCGTAAAATACCGCTACTTACCATTAAATCCGCCATGACTTATACATCATCAGTTCATCATTTTTAACTTGTTAACATTGTTTAAGAAGTCAAAAGCCTAGGCTATTATATCTTTGGTGTGTAAATACTTTGTATTAGTCCATTAGGCCTTCCGCCATGATAGCAGTTTATGATAACAAATGTAGGCCCGGCGCCCTTAATACACTCGACATAATTTTAACGCCTCTTGTAACATGTATAGTAATGTATACGCAATGCAAATGCCCAAGCCCAATACAGTTAATGATGGGCCAACTCTCTCCTGTTACCAACCACATACCAACGGTGAACAATGTATAATTGGACCTTTGACCCTATACTGAAACAGATCAATAAACAAATAGGAGCGAATAACAATCATATCCTAATATATTATTTAAACAAACTATTCTTTGATTAGATAAATGTTATTGACGTTATTGTTAATATAGAAATCATTCGGATAAATCAATGATATCATCTAGACATTCACTCCATATGGTATATTTTGCTGATTACCAGTGTTGTCATAATCTTTTAGTTAACAAATTTAGAATTGCTTTAATACCAGTACAATAATTGAATAACTCCTTGGTAGTTATTATGTTAACTATGATAACTCCTTGGTAATACTATAACCATGGACTTAATTACGTAAATATCTCTCTGTTCTGACAGTGACATGATTATTAACTTTGATGGTGGAAGGACTTATTTCAATGTGTTCTCTGATGTTATGTTAGGACTTAAAACTTCAATATAGAGTCTTTATAGTGTAATTGAACTGTATGCTGCAATAACTGTATTGCATATCGAAAAATCCGGTGTAGGCCTACTGCATCAGACACCCTTCTGTCGGTGCATACACTACAGTTCACTACCCAGTCGTAGCATGACACTACATGTAGTACTACAATACAATCGGTTGCTATTTTGGTCCGTAATTTGTTGTAGCAATCCACCTCGGACAAAAACTGTCTTTCAATCGCGCATCATTGCACATTGTGTATGAAACACATCAACTAAATGCCATTTTCAAGTACTAGAAATAAATATGAATACAAGATATAATAATGTATTAACATATAATTGAAGCGAAAATACGATAAATTACACAATATTAAATACTATATTTCTATCCAGTTTAAACGAGGTTGTATACTAATAGATGCCATTTCATGCTGGTTCCATATTATGGACGGAATCATGGTGAAGCATAAAGAATCTATTCAGCGATCGGATCCACCTGTTATGGTTGTTTATATTTTTAAATTTCCTAAATTTAGTATTTTGTACTTTTATCATGACTTTAATCAGATTTTATAATTAGTAAAATACGTATAGATCGATAAATACTAATAATAAATGCATATATTCAAAGAGAAAATGTATTCAGCGATTTGGTTTATAAAATAAATAAGTATTTGGTAAAAAACAATCAATTATCTTACCTGTATTATAGAAACACTGCATACCAACAACAAATCAACACGAACAGGTGTACTGAGGCTGAGCGATCGGAGCGAGAGAAAACACATTTGATCACGTAAATTGATCTTAAACAAAGGTCATAATACACTGACTTTCTGGTAAGAATACGTGTAATTTATATATTGTACTTCGTCTTGAAATGTTACGTTCGTTCAATTGTAAACGAAATTTTATTTGACGCACGTACGTACAGAGTCGATATAGGTGCAGAATTCTGCTCCCTTGCAATCGGGAATTACTTCATAAAATGAAGCGGTTTTTTCAGATCATGTTACTGTTACCGTCCTTGTGAAAAGATGCATTCAAGAATTTGATATCGTTTTCGCATTATTTTTTATTAATATCATGATAAATATCTCTATCCCATCCCATCCCAATCCATCAACTAGCTACAAAAACAAGCATTGACTTCCTACGTCGTATTTGTTTCATAACAAAAAATAAATTTTCTGGTAGTTAAATTTAAGTTATCCTTACTTATAGAACTATACTTACGGATTATTTTGATACCATCGATGTAATTCTACGCTCACGAATTCTGGAGATTTTAGAGGTTTTTTAACGACTAAATAATTACCGTTCTTCAATGCCGTCGAGTTTGCTTGGTCCCTGCATCAATGGGCTCCACACAACTCATCCAAAAGGGATTCTGGGTACCGGGAATCAGCCTAAGAAATAGGGGTCAATTCAGGGTCGATTAGACTAACTCTCCGTCGTCCTCTACGTCGCTATCTTGCAGGCTATATTTGTACAGCTTTTGTACGGTAATTTTGAAGACTTGGGGATGTACCTAGGGTCGATACGGAGAGTTCATATGAAATAGCGTTCTTCCGTTTGCACAGCGCATTAATTCCCTTTCTTGTATTTACGTAATGAAAACTGCATACCCAGGACCCTAATTGTACATAATTTGTCGTATTGGATGGTTTTAAATGTCAAATATGTTAGAACATTGTATAGTTTGGTAATAGACCATTTAAAATTGAGATCAGAAATCTTCGGAAAACAGGTCACGTGCGTTCTTCAGAATCTCACTAAAAGCAGCCTGGTGCCAACAATTTGGAACCAGGCTGTTGTTAACAGTTGATCGCATTCGTAAAATCGTAAGTTGTCCGCCTAGTGATTTACTATTTTGCATACACGCGTACACCCATGAGGAGTAAAACGTGGAACGAGACTAATTGAAAATATTCGGAACCAATCGTAAACTACCGCGAATTGACTTCCAACTTTGCTGACGACTTCTCCATTTCGCTGTGATTAGGGCCGATTTTATATCATTAATATTTCATTTTGAGTAGCATTTATGGAGCTGAAAATGTATCTAGGATGCAATAACAGTACATAGCACATGTATAACCCAGGTAAGTGTATTCAAATGTTTTAGAAATAGGCAAACTAGAAACGAAAATCGCCAGCGTACGAACATATGCTTTCATTTCATAGCTCTCATACTGAGTCGTATCACGACGTATGAGAGCTATGAAACAGAGCTATCCATCAACAGGCCTAAAAGTTAAAGTAAAACAAACGGCGACGCCAATCTCGACTCAAAATCAAATCTTATTCTAATCTTATTCTAATCTTATTTATCTTGACTGACACTTGTGCATGCTTGCTAATTTTATATTTAGTTATTTATTCATGTTACATTGCAGGTTTTGTAACATTGGATAATGTCTACTATGCATTTATTTAAATAAACCATGTTTGAAAATATCAAATAGAATAGAAATTGGGATCTGTGCAACTGCGTTGTAATGCAACATACACGATACTCCCAACCCTCTAGGCTATAGACTAGATACAAATCTGTCTTAAACAGTGTCGTTACACTTTGTTCTAAATTGTGAGATAGGCTTTTATGACGGGAATTCATAATATAAGTTAAGATAGATAGAGTTTAACAGGTTCATTGCGGACTAACCTATTGCGGACAAGTTTAAAACTGTCAAGCTTTTGTCAGGATTCTCAGACTTTCAGGACCAAATTATTATAATATTAAGCAAAATAGAGATTGCTACTTCTGTATTGTTATCATCATTTGGGCTGCCCCTTGCCCGATAATTTGAGAGTAGGTGCCCTTTCCTACTTGTGAAAGATTGGTGGCTCTGAAAAGAGCTGTTCAGATGGATTGCTGCTTTACCACTGAGTAGAAATGGTGGCTCTGGAAAAGAGCTCTACATGTAGGTTGCCACTGGCCTACTATAACTTTGGCATTAATAGAACCTATCCAAAAGACTCCCCCTTGACCAATTGAAATAACGTAGAGACTGCCCCTTGTCTACTACAAACTACACAAAGTCTAATGCACAGTAGTGCGGCCACTAATCTGTAAAGATCGTTTGACGCTGTAATGAATGCTATATTCTGTTGTAATAATAATAATAATAATGGCAGCTTATAATGCGCCAACATTCAACAAAATTGTTGCTCCAGGCGCATCGACACAACATTGCAAAACAAAATTAGTACAAAAATCTGAATGAAGGAAAACCGTCATCACTTCAACACAACAACAACAAAAATGGTAGCGTTGACATGGTTGAACTAATGACAATCCACTCACAATGTGAACAACGCCACAAATAATAACATACACATCAAGACACATACAAATTCACAAAAACATTAATCAAAGAGATCACTCTTAGATTTCATAATTAAAGTCTTTAACAATGTTTTGAATGAATCCACAGATTCTGCAGTTTTTACAGACTCTGGAAGCTTATTCCATAAGCGAGGTGCAGCACATAAAAAAGAACGTGATCCACAGGGTTTTGCAAAACGCGGTTCAGTGAAAAGTATTTTGCTGTTCGAACGCAGTTGTCTATCTTGCTTGTATGGAGTTAGAAGATTTGAGATATACAATGGTGACATAAATAGTTGATCTATAAACATAAATAAGTATTTTGAAGATAATTCTGTCCTTTATTGGAAGCCAATGTAGATCTCTTAGAACTGGTGTGATATGCTCAGTTCATTTGGTGCGTGTGATAATTCGAGCAGCTATATTTTGTAAGCGACTGAGACGCTTGATCTGGAGATTCGGGAGTCCATAAAGCAGAGAATTTCCCATGTCAAGGCGCGATGTAGCAAATGCATGGACGAGTTGTTTAGTAGCATCATTTGTGAGGTATTTTCTGATAAGTCCTATGTTACGAAGATGAAAAGAAGATGATTTGCAAATCGCAGAAATATGATGATTCAGTGTCATGTCCATATCAAAATAGGCGCCTAAATTGCGAACTTTACTTGCTGGAACAATAGAAGAATTCCCAATACGTAAATGGGGTATATTTACTTTGTCACGTAGACATTTAGATCCAAATACAATGAATTCGCTTTTGTCATCGTTCAGTTTCAAAAAGTTGTCAGTCATCCACTCGCGTATTTCAGTAACACATGATTCCAGCTTATTCAGTGCACAATCAGCATCATTTTGAGTAGGCTTGAAAGACACATCAATTTGAGAGTCGTCGGACTTGATTGAAGTCTAGCATCATTTACAATTTCATGTATGTTGGATTCAACAGTCGCTCCAAAATATCAATTGTAAGATGGATATTTTGTATTTTGTATTTTTTTTTTCAGTCATTACTTTTTTTGTTAAGGTGTTTTAGAGTTTGAGATGTTTGTAACAGCTTTGTTTCTCCCTTAAAGGGACACAATGTCATGTTGAATTTTTTATTTTTTTTATTAATTTACTTCAGAATTCAAGATGAATAATAAAAATTGCCATTATTGTTGTTTCTACTAAAAAAACACCCAGCAAAACTTGATTAAAACAATGTTTTAAATATGTTGGAATACCACCCTTAACCATGTAAAATGCTGATCCGGCCTGATCAGCATTTTTTGAATTGACATTTTGTTGTACAAAGAGGGCTGATTTTTCTTAATCCTTTATAGGTGTAAGGTTATACATGTAGTACAATTGTAAAAATAAACAAATCCCAGTTGTTATCATACATTTTTGTAATTGAGGGCGCTGCCTCCACCACACCTCTTAATGCCCCTTTAAGGTGTTATCCAAAATTATTCGCGCACCTGGATAATTTACACCCTTGTTTTACCCCCATCCCTTCCTCGAGGTATGCACGCAATAAATAGCAAACATTTATGGCTTGATTACTCTCAGGTGTTGTTAAAACCATTGTATTTAAGATTTAATTGCAATATTTTACAATACAATAGCTATCTTCAATTCCATGGAAGAGTAGCACATGCATATATACATATACAAATGCTATCTTCAATAACAATTAATAAAAATCACATACAAATGCCATCTGCGTTAAACTTTTGTAGATAATGCAGTACCATACAGGTACTATCTTCAGTAGAAGGGGTCCATTTCGCGAGGTAGTAGAAATGGTGCACATAAATGGTATCTTCAGTAGAAAGCAGTGTGCTTACATTGAACAATTGCTATCTTCAGCAGATACAGATAGAAGATATTTATCACATACAATTGCTATCTTCAGCTATACATAAGGACAGGGAAAATGCTCAAAAGCGCAAAAGCACCAAAAAAAAGCACCTTTTGCCCAAAATAGCACTTTTTGCTCAAAAAAGCACTTTTTCATCACACAGCATTTTTTTCTTCAAAATTGTCTAAATATTTAACAAATAATGTCCATCTACCTAAAAATCAACAAGTTACATAACTGTGGAAGTGTTTATTCTACACTTAGTTTAGTTTGAATGTAGTTTTGAATGAAAAATTATGGTTTTGACAACGAAAAAAGAAATACGTCAACATGGAAACATGGAATATAATCGCTTTTGGATTTATTTTTAACGCATATGGCATAATTTTGGTGAATAAAAGCATCTTTTACTTAAAAAAAGCACCTTTTACCTAAGAAAGCACCTTTTGCTCCAAAAAGCACTTTTTCCAAAATCAAGCAGCACTTTTAGTGCTTTTAAAAAGCGCAAAATCCCTGTCCCTAGCTATACAGATAGAAGATTTGTTAGCACATATACAAATGCTATCTTCAGTAGATAGAAGATATGTAGCACATATAAAAAAGGTATCTTTAGTAGATAGCAGACATGTAGTAGATAGAAGATATGTAGCACATATAAATGGTATCTTTAGTAGATAGCAGACAAATGCTATATCTTCAATTAGAATAGTAGCACATAATACAAATGCTATCTTCTTCAGTAGATAGCAGATATGTAGTACATATACAATTGCTATCTTCAATAGATAGAAGAGTAGGACATATTATATACAAACGCTATCTTCATTAAAATTAATAGAATATATGAAATAAACCATTTGACAGTTAAACAATTTCACAACATGTGATCAAGGATGAGTCTGACCTGAGGGCAGTTCAAAGTTCACGTTGCTAATTCATTATTTTCCATTTTTAAATCGAAAAAGGGCAGTGATGTTGTGAAACCTTTGTTGAAAATGTATTTTACACTGCATAGTATTTTATCACACAATATTTCACCTTGGAATGATTTTTATTTACTCAGTGTATGTAAACAAATGTTCCTTTTATGTTCAAAGGTCAGGTCATAAGACATAAGGTCAATCATGTGACTGTAAAAAAGCATCTTTGATGATTAATATAGTACCCTTATGATACTTTCTTAGTTTTATAATGAAGAAGAAATTATACGCTAGAGCAATATAGGTTGTTTACTATTTATCATACACCAATCTTTGAAGAAAGTTGGTATTGCGGAATGATGACAAAATTTGTGTTTATTTTCACATGTTACATGAAGTGGAAAACAGTACGCTGAATGGATGTTATGGTTCTGAATTTTGATGAGATACTTGGATAATCACAGGAATCACGGTTTTGGTTGCAAACGTGTACAGATTTTGTCCCCCAAAATCACGGGAATTCCCTAAATCTGGATATGTAGCTACATATATATCTGCTATCTACTGAAGATAGCATTTATATTATGTAGCTCATATATAAATGCTATCTTCAGTAGATAGGAGATATGAAGTACATTTGTAATACAAGATAATGTAGAATATATACAGAAATGCTTCACTAGATTTAGCATACAAATGTTATCTTTGGTAGACAGGAAAATTGTATGACACCTACAAATATTATCTTAATTATCATTGTTTGAAAATGCAGAAGATGCTAAGAGTAAAAGCAAGATATTTACCAACAGGGTGTGGGGAAACAGGTAATAAACACGGGAGAATAACGCGATAAAACAGATAATAACAAAAAAACCACAATAACACACGGAAATGCACTGGGACAAGCAATGAAAATTGCTGTGCAATAAAACAACAAAGATATATGGTAACAATAAAGACTGACGTTTCAAGTGGATATACCACCCTTCATGCAGAAGATATTTTTGCTATAGCAAATTGTAGCCCATATCTTTAGTAGACCGAAGTTTTATAGCATAATAATATAACATTTATGTATAATAAATGCTATCTTCAGTAGACAACAACATGCTTCACGCAGGCAGGTAATCTTCATGAGATAGCAAATATTGTCATTATTATCATTCAAATTTGTCTACAATCAATCTTTGCGAGAATCCATTTGTGGATTCTTGTCCAAATTCTAGCCCAATAAATATATATATTTATTTAATAAAAACTTATATTTATGTTTTTATTCTCAAAATTATTTAAACTTTTGAAAATGCATCTCTAAATATACTGTTGTCTTCTGGACTATTTACAATCTTTGGGAGCAAACAAATAACAAGGTATGAACTCTAGCATAAGGAAATCACAAATGGAAAGTAACATCATATTAACCCTAACTCCCTAAGCATGTTTTTAAACTATCATCTGAGAAAAATGGGTCAAATCGGGGTGGGGGGGGGGGGAGGCGGGATCACTGTTCGGCCGCGCCAGGGATCAAGCCCAGGTCGCTCGCGTGTCAGTCGGACGTCCAACTGATTGCGCTAACAGGGGAGCTAAACAAAGTTAACTTGTTTTAGACCATTTGACAGCTCGCAGGATCATGCCACGGTTATAGGTCAATAAATGCGTATGTGTTGTTTCAAGAGAAATTAGACAAATCAATGCACGCGCGCTGATGTTGATGTGTGAATAATGGCACGACCCCGAAGGGGGAGTGCTATTATGAGCATATCAACATTTGCGCAAGTGCATTGATTTTTCTAATTTTTCGAGAAACAAAACATACGCATGCATTGACCTAATTCATACACGACACTATACAAATAAAAATTCACAATTTAAGCATAATTTTGATCTATGTAAAACGACTAAAAACACTTTAACAAGTTTGCTAACACCCGCAGTGAAAATCGGCGAACCCGCGAATCTTGAACAACGAATCAAAACAAAACGCGCACTGCGTGATTTGAACGGCGCACACGCGGAGTGCAGTGGACACTTTCAATGCACTCCGCGTATTTGTAATTCCTGCTTCCTGATTGGTTCAACACTACATAGAGTGTATGAATGAAGCATGTGGTACAGCAGCTATTTACTGCAACATTTTGTGGCCTCTGGTAAGGTTAGGGTTAAAATGACAATCTGATTACAGTTATGTCCTCTACAAAACTGGAAACTTTCTTTCTATGTATACCGAGTTTAGGTGATTTATAAAAGGGTGAAATATCAATATATTATTGTGTCAAATTTATCAATTTGCAAACCTCCAGTGATATTCAAAATAGACATCTGGGTTAATAAATATGTTCATTTTGAAAAGTAGGGTGATGTTTGTACATATAAGGCACATTTTATGGCATAATTGATCACTTTGCATATCAATATTTCAAAAATGAACAGTCATACATGATACATTTAATTGGTTGGCAGGTGCGTTTTCCCCCATTAGTCATTTTCCTATCACAGCTAGTCACACATGAAACATTTCAGTTATATACATGCATCCTGTGGAAGGGTGGTAGAGTACTCCCACACATACATTTAGGTATACATGTTAGGCTGTTAAGGGTAAGAACATTCTTTTCAGCCCTGCTGACACTCAAAGACCCACATGATTTGGTCAATAAAGAACTCTATTTTTTTGGAGTATTTTGAAACAATGACCCTAATACTTTGTGCAAATGTTTCTTTTAAAGATCCCTTTCTTTCTTTGTAGTGCCCTCGCTTCCGCGGAATGCTTCGTATTCGTGGATGTGCACACTTCATGGTGTCTGCTCATTAATTACATGTAGTCAACGCTGGAGGACTATACATTTTTAAATGCCATTTATTTCACAGTAGCACAGAAATACATTCACTTGATTACTATTCTGTGCTTGAAACAAATCCTGAGCTTTGCAGACGAATGAGACGATTATGAACATCAAAATCGTTTCCTCTTCATTTTTCTTCCTGATCTATGATTCATGTACGTATGTAGAATTTCAATATTAATTTATCCTTAGCCAATCAATATTTTGATGGATTGCTACATCTATCCATGTATGCATGTCTGATTCCTGATGCTGCTGGTAGTTACCATGGCTACAGTGTTTATGACTATATATGATTGGTGATTACCATAGCGACAGCAGTGTATCAGGCTGGCCTACATTACAAGTAATTTGACTTCACTTGTGATCTGAATTTAATCAACAGATGACAGTCGTCAGTAGTTGCTTGATGTAGGTGGTGGACGGGTGGGTGGCGGGTATTTATCTAGCCTACAGTGTTTGATGTAATTAGAACCAGAATTACTGTGTCAAGATTTTTGTTTACGTCTATGATGTCCTGAGTATGAGTAGTCTATTGGCAAAGAAGGTAAAGCTAAAGTATACAGGGTGTATCAAAAAAATTAGGACACTTTTTCATGGCGGTGTAATACTTGTTATAATCATTGGACCATGACCAATTTAGTCTCAATGTAAAGCCCAATTAATTATTATGATATCCCGAAAATATGAGATCAATCCGATTAAAAATAAGAAAACTAGCATAATTTGCGTAAACCATGTCATTTACTGGTTTGTACAATGGGATTTACATGTATAGACCAGTAAATAACATGGTTTACGTTTCAATACGTTACAATAATTATAAACATAGAAAATAATCTATCAGTCAATGGCAAAGATTAGTTTGGTAATCCATTTAATTCTGGCACAAATCAATACTGGCTAAATAATCCACAAATCAGATGCATGCATATTCTGTGCAAATCAAAAAAGTTCTCGAACCCACTGTAGATGGTTCATTACCATGATATTGGCATAAATAGTGTGCGCGTTCATGTTACTCTACTGTTACTGTGTGAATGACCATTGTACATACTACAAAATAGATTGCCTTGCCTAATAGGTCACAATTTCCTTAATTAATGATGGATTTTTCTCATCTCTTCAGGATTTTATCTTTATCGGTTGTACTTTACATTTAAATAAAAATTGGTCATGCTTCAGTGATTTAACAAGGATTTAAACCATCATCAAAAAGTGTCCTAATTTTTTTGATACACCCTGTATGTAACTCTTTTGACATCATTTAACCAATAAATGAACAACCATGATAAACAGTGCTCTTTCCTCGCTCTTCTCTTACACTTTGATTCGTCTTCTATATATTTAGGTCGGGGGAGGGGTACTCAGATTATTTTTTGTAGGGATGTACGGCCAGCAAAATAATAATTGACCTAAACATTTACCAATTTCGGGGGAAATGGACCCATATATTTACCAAAATCCCATAATATATCTACAGATTTGACAGATTTTGCTAATTTTGCTAAATTTTCTGTAACAAACAGCAAATTTAAAGATTTCAGACCCATAAATTTACCAAACATGGCTATGAAAAGGGGTCAATCATTTACCAGAGGGGTGAAAATGGGGCCCGGTACATCCAGGGACCTCATAACATCAAGATATTTATCCCAATTACAGAGACATATTGAGATGGATGGTCATCTGCCCGAGGGTCACTTGATGTAAGTGGTCACTTCACTTTTATCCCGAGTGGTCCCTCCGTGAATCCAACTGCTTATTTAGACTACTAGGGATGTCAATTTGATGTATGTATTAATTGAAGGTTTTTGCGAGTGCCATCATAGTGTCTTCATGCTGAAACAAAATTAGAAATAAAAACATCAAGAATGTCTCAGGGGGGTTAAGGATGTCCACCAATTTATATCCCTGCCTTGACAGAGCATTGTTTGATAGCATTTAAAGTTTTGAATTGTAATATAATACATGAATTTGTAATTTTTTGTTCCTTTTGCAGAGAACGTTTTGTATTGGAAGGTTTTCATTTGTGTGTAAAAACTTCCAACACCAAGTCCAAGTCTTATACTAGCTGACATCTTAACTTGACATGATGAATTTAATGTTTCACATACTTTAAGAGTGCTTTCTTCAGTAGATAGCACTTTCACCGCTGAGTACTGAGCATTGCCCTATATCGCTAAAGTGTCAAATTTTGCAGTTGGGGGTATGCCATGCCTCAAGCAAGGTATGGATTACATGTAGCAGTAACTAACACTTGTTAGCTTATAGGTGCAGGATCACACATATTGTATGCAAACATAACAATTTTCATGTTAAGGATCCAGGGTTTACCTACATGAACTACATAAATATAGTGTGTATCAGTCTTGGTTGACATAGTCCTTTTTTTGTTCTTTTTTGTTCTTTTTTTGTTCTTTTTGTAAGGTGGGAGGGGGTGAGCATATGTTGTTAGGCAATTAATGTATGTGCTGGTCATAAAAAGGACCACAACTAATAGACATGTTTAGTAAATCAATGGAGATATATTTTTGATAAATAGAATACAGTGTTTTCACTCACCCTACACAAAGGGTGAAATACCCTTCACTTTTGACTTTCACCCTTAAATTTTTTTCTCAAGAGTGAAAAATGTTGAAAGTGCCATTGTTTTACTGCCCAAAACACTGCGCGAGCACACGTTTTGGCCATCATTTTGGTTTTTCACCCTCGAGAAATAAACCCAGTGAAATTGCTGTCTGAATAGAACATTGAATAATGGAATGAGAAGTAACTGGGCCAGAAATGATGTTATGTAATTATCTACCCCTGCCAGACATGCCATTGTAAAGGTATGTTTGTAAAGTGCATCTGAGTAATTCAAATGCTTTGGGGTACATTAGGTTAACAAAACATGGTCACCAACTTGGCATTTATATAATTCTGCTGTTGTCAGGTCAAAATCAACGGCACTTTCAGTAACATTCCCTCTAGGTAATCTCTGTACTGTTCCATAGCCAACCGTTACGTGATGAGTACTTACATTCCAATGCACTTTTGTGTTTGATGGATGATTGCAGAAATCAATCTGGTTTAACCCATTCTTAAACACATCTGTCGATAGGTTTTTAGTCAAGTAAGGGTTGGTAACCTTGGGGAAGGGAGTGCACATATTATATTCAGAGGGATGAAATTATGCTTATTATTGGACTTTCAGAATGGAGCCTAAACAAGTAGTTTAACACTTTCCACACGGCTATTAGTTTTGCCATATATACAAAACACATTTTTCAGGAACCTTTCCCAACTTTCAAAGTCTTATCTTGAATATACTGAACCAATACTACACATGTTTGTACTTATTTTAATGCATTTCTCATGGTGATTCCAAATATGGTGATGATGTTTTTGAATCATTTTGTGAAATTTTACCAAAACAAGTACTTTGAAGATTTTCTCCAGCAATTTATTACATTCAAGATTCTTGATTTTCTTCTTTTTATGTTAAACATTACTTTATATAAATCATCCATATCTTGAATTGATTCAAGTGCAGCCAAACATTAACAGATTATACATTTTTAACCTGGTGAATTTCTTGGACGTATTAGCTTGAAGTCAAAACAGTTTTTATTTTCCAAATATTAAAAATACTGTAAATAAATAAATAGATAAACAAAATAAATAAATAAATAAATAAATTAACAAATAAATAAATAAATATAGAAGTTAACCTTTTCGAACGGTTCCAAAAGGTCTAACAAATAAATAAATGTAGTTCAAGTAAAATGCATCTGAAAAAAAATCAAAATATGTGTGCTGCATGAGTGGCATACATGAAACAAGTTCTTTGATCCTAGTACTGTAAAAGCCAATATTTTCGCGTACAGATATTTTCGCGGATTTTGATATCAAAGACATTTCGCGAATTGTTTTTTTCGCGGGCGACCATCTGAAAGCATTGCATGAATGTGTAAAGCAATATTTTCGCGTGTTATAATTTTCGCGGAAAAAGATTTTGCGCGAAAAGCGCGAAAATAAAACCACCGCGACTATTTCAGCTTTTACAGTACATTGCGACTTTTCCAGGGCAATACTGACTTGAATTCAAGCCATTCTTGATGTATTGTATTTTCTCAGGTCATACTGACATACATTGTACATACATGTAACAAGAGCACCGTATATAATTTGATGTTTTTGTCATGTTGGGTTATGAATATACAATAAAATTCCTCTTTTTTTATCTGTCAGTGTCAGGGGACTATTGAAACTATTATTACACAAGAAACACTGACACTGAAGGGGAACTATGTGGCGTACCTGCCGAGGGGTAGAGAGGCAGACAACTTATTTTAAACTTTAATGTTAAAATACGGTACTTGACATTGGTAGGACCACGGAACTTGGCATATCAAAATGGTGCACATCAGGGGAAAATGTGCTTTTCCCTCCTGATAACCAACCCCCAGGTACACCACTGAATGCTGATATAAAATGCGCATCTAGATGAGGTTTGGAGACATTCCCAGGGATTATTTAGAATATAATGGTGATAAATATTAATGAAATAAAGCTTTAAAATATTTATCTTAGCGGCCCAGACAAGTAGATAAATCAGTTTTACATTTAGATCTCGACATTAACCACCAATCAATGTTTTCTATAGATTTTCAATATTTTGTTTCCTTATATCTCTTTCATTTTTCTTTTGTTTTTGAATAATGAAACAGAAATAATTATGTATGGTTGTAATTAACATCTAAAATATATTTAAGTAAATAGAATCTATAAAGTGAGATCAAATTTTAGATAAGTAAATATAATCTGAATTTAAGATTAAAAAAACTTCAGGGGTAAAATAATGAAAGAATCGAGTCCCCCTGCACTACCTTTTAACAATCTTGCAAATTTGTTATTAGGCAACAAAAAAAATCCCACCCTGTTTAACGAGCCCAACCGACCCACTTTTTTGCAATTTTGGGATTTAAAAAAAAACTAGATACATTTTTCTCAAATCATGGAAATATCAGCTTTTTTTGGCCGCAAATCTGTCGAAAAATTGTTTCTGCAGTTTTTTAACAAAATTCCTGAATTTTTAGGTAACAAAAAACAAACAGAAAAACCCGACTGACCGACCGACCCTACTTGGCAGGTCCGTCCTTCCGTAAAACAGTGGGTTGTTTTTGTCGCCTTACTGTATATATTTTAGCTGGAAAATGTTCAATAAATCCTCATGAAATGGTATGTACTTATCCGTTAAATACATTGATGGCCACCTACCTCTGCCCGAGTAGAATCCAATCAAAGTGGATAGGGCAGTCTAAGTAAATAGTATGTAATGCTTTTTAAAAATAATTGGATAGCCTATCTCTGAAAATGGCTTCGGTTCAGCTTTAACTGAATCCACCGTGTGAGTATTAATACCGACTGTTGAGAGATTGAATTGCAAAACGTACCATGGTTGCAACCTGTTTTCACCACAGTTTCATTTTCTTTATTGAACAGGAGTTGTAAATTTCTGCTATGAAAGTGGGATGAGGTTTGGTAATCAAATATTTGTGAAAGTGGAACGAAGCAATTTGTTACTGTTATTAGGGGAAATGGATAGATTATGGATAAATAGATAATCACCTAATAATATGACACAATTTGGGGGGAGAGATGGCAGACTTTAATAAAGTAGAACAATTGATGAACCACAAAATGGGTGAAAGAATTACCTTATTTTGTGGCATATTCTTGATATTGCTTAACTTATAAACGGTACTAAAATATTCCCCTTCCTCCCTCCCCGTCACTCCCTCCCATCTTTCCCTCCCTCCCAACCCTTCCTCCATTGCTTTCCTACCTCCCCTTTCCTCCCTCCCTTTCCTACCTCCCCTTTCCTCCCTCCCCTTTCCTCCCTCCTTTTTCCCTCCATCCCCTTTCCTCCCTCCCCTTTCCTCCCTCCTGTTCCTCCCTCCTCTTTCATCCCTCCCCTTTCCTCCCCCTCGTACCCTTCCTCCCTCCCTCCCCTTCCTCCCTCCCCTTCCTCCCTCCCCTTTCCTCCCTCCCTTTCATGCCTCCCCTTCCCCCTCCCACCTTTCCTCCCTCATTTACTGGAATATGCACTGGTGTCACATTCAAACTTTAAATGGGATGAAATATAGTACACGGTGGCCATGGCTGCGATGTCCGATCCATTCTGATTCATACTACATGTATGTCGATACGATATTATCTTTCATAACATCAGAATGGTCAAACCTGTTCAAATTAAAATGTCTCGTATTACGCTTCGTGGCTACTAGACTTGGAGTTATCTGTATTAAAATCAGTCATCAATGATATCAAGCTACCATCCATATACTTCATAGAAATATGCACTACGTGTAGATTGTAGACACATGTAATTTGGGAATATTGCTCCGTTACAGCATTGGAATTTAAACCGAACATTTGCCAATATTGAATGATTAATCATAGCATTTAGACGAAAAAATAAGCCTAAACATCATATGTAAAAGACTTTTAATTGGTTTTGGTGGCTGTGTGTCCTGCATCACCGAGGCGATCTGTATACCATAATGTAAGGGGACCCGGGTGTGTGCGAATAATAGATCATGTCTAAAGTCTGGCCTCTAAAGATTTTTTCTATGCAATACTCTCATAAAATTCCAGATATCCTCATCATGCTCTTTCAGAGATTCTGGTATCATATGTCATATAGATATCCACATGTGCTGAAATATTATACTGAAGAAGACAGTTTGAGAACAATACTGTGTTAAAATATGGACGAATATTCAAAAATGAAAGGTTTGGGGAAATTACTAAGAAGAGAAGCTTTTAGAAAAGGTGAATGAGGAGAACCTTTATGATAAAAAAGAAAATCATGGCTATGTTCAATTTTACCCTGTATATTGCAAAGAGTACATGATGCTGATTTTTGACACATCTTAAGAAAATTAATTAAACATTAAGCTGATAGAGCAGGCATTCTCAACTGGTGGCGCGCGCGCCACTTGTGGCGCATCAAGGCATCTTAAGTGGCGCGAGAGTGGTTAAAATTTGTTTAAAAATAAATAAATCATATCATGATATAGCCCAATTCCATAGGCATATGACGGTCAGATGTATAAATACAGCAATTTTTCTCGCGCTACGCGCGCATTTGCCCTCAAAACAGTGACATTAGTTATTATGCTGCCTACATATGTTAAAATATTTTTAAAATAATGTTATAAAGGGAATTTTGCCATTGTAAATTCTAAAAGAAATATTACCAAGTGGAGCTTCAACAAGTTGGTTACTAAGATGTGGCGCATCAGTAAATCTAGTTGAGAAAGCCTGTGATAGAGATTCATTGAGCGTTTCTGCTGAGCCCTCTCTGATGGAAGATTGACATTTCTATTCTGAGGAACAAAAAGAAATCACCTTTCTTTTCTTATGTTCATTTAAAGTCTCAATTGCTTTTCTCAGAACTTGTTTGGATAACATCAGATTGACATTTTTGACATGATGCGGAAAATGATGACTACATTTGTATAAGGCCAAAAAAATAAATTGTTGTGTGTTGCCCTCAAGTGCCAAAATCTTGAAGTCGGTCGGTCAATTTGCCTTTTTTTATTTTATTTTATTTTTTGCTGACAAATATTACTGACAGACTGTGGTTCATGACGCAACAAAATTGGTAAATGTCAATTTGACGATTGTTTCTTGTGTAATAATAGTTTCAAAGCAATCTATTCAAGCAAATTTATTCATTTCAAGCAGAATATATTTTGACAAATTGGGTAAAATTTAAATCTTAAAAAATAAAAAGTGACCCCGATTTTTGAGATTTTAGGGTCGGTCACTGAGGGCAACACCCCCCCCCCCCCCCCCCCACACACACACCCCCACACAAATTGGTGGCCTAAATGGGAAGCTCCTTTCTGAGAAATATGGCATTTGAAGGGAAATTTTGGCATTTTGTGGAACATTTTGACAATGTGTGGGAGATCGAGACATTTATGAAATTCTGCTTGTTTCCCTGGAATTCAACATTTCTCCCCAGTCAGTCCTGGTTATTTAACAGTCAGTTAATTCTTGTTTTATCCTTCCGGCTATGAGTTAAAAGCGTGTTTGGGAAATACGTTGCAAAAAGTGACGCGTCCAAAAAGCACCAAGCCCAGTATTACCAATTGACCAAGTGCGCCTTTGATTTTACAACAGTTACACATAACCTGCAGGAAATTCTCTCTGAATATAGATGTTGGTTCAGATACAAATGTTGTCAAATCAATTTGTTCACAAAGTTTGATCACCTGGACCCAAAGGCAAAAGGGCCACTTTATTCCAAACATTGCAAATATAGGGTATATAGGTCATCCATATCACGAATCAGATAAATACATACAAAAAAAATCAAAAAGCAATTTACATTACAGTGTAACCTATAGTTTAATCTGTTCCAAATTGGCGAGAAATGTTTAGTTTTTATCTCTGTGCGCCAAAGTAATCCAAGCGTACACACCAGTGGCGTACCCAGGAGGGGGTCCAGGCCCCCCCCTGGAATAACCACGTTGGTAAAAACGACCCACCGTCGGTAGATTTGTGATTTTGACCATGCAATCTTTTTTGGCCGGTTATGCGGACAAGTTCATCGCTACCCCCTCCCCCCACCCCCACTTATCAAGATTTCAGCTGCTGACGGGGAAAAAATTGTGCATGTTTTACGATTTTTTTAGGGAGTCTGACAAAAAATTGTCAGTACATCATGCCTCTCGTCGGTACAACTATGGTCATGCCCCCCCCCCCCCCCCCCCCCCAGTTTGCAAAAGCTGGGTACGCCACTGGTACACACGCAATTATGGCCACACATCACACACACACCGTTTTGGCCGCATGCATATGTCACGCATACATGTATGATGCAAAGTGCTCTAAGCTTGTTGCATCATATACGCCCGCGTCCTTCTGTATTAATTCGCTATTAAGGAGGCTTCACCAATTTGGAACTGATCAAACTATAGGCTGCCTGCTCTAATATATAAATAGTCCAGACAAAACAATAATGACAAGACCATCCGTTCTCAATTTTTTGTCTTCTTTCGCTGCCTGAAAACAGCCCCAATCCATTTTTAAAAGCATTCACCTGCCTGTGGACTATGTGCGTTTATCGCATGCCATCCGCTTCAGTGAATAAGCGTAGCGGAGCAGTGCTGTACAAATTGAGTATATGCCTTGGGTGCAAGGAAACAGCTGACTACTCATGTAGGTTTCCCACAGCATTTATGCTATAAATTACCAAGGATGAAGCATCTTGATCCTCAAAAGTGAAAGGTTCAGAAATAATTACGCATTGTTATTTTGGATTTAATGTGTTTTAGAGTGTGTTCCTTCGAGATGTAAGGCACTCGCTGACATAACGACATATGAAGGTAGATATATAGGTACATCATCTCACCTTGTCTCAGTTGTATAACTCCACATATATGTAACTTGACCACTCCATTTAATTCAGAACTTGGAAAAGGAAACAATATTGTTGCCTCTTTAGGCCAGTATAGGGGGTTATATTTGAGCACTTTGATAACCAAATTGGCTTATGTACACCCCTACAGAAAATGTTTAAATTCCCCCCACCCCCCAACCCTACATTCGAGGTTGGTTTCTACCTGAACATTAAAGCAGAGTGCATTAATAAAAGATGGTTATCAAGACTTTGGGATAGACCTTGCTAGTGGACATTTTATCATGATAAAATTACTTGAGCTTCAGGGCAAGTTGGTTCAATTTTGTGTCCTGCATTTTTGTGTTGGAAGCTGATGACCTTTATTCGATTTGACAGGTTTTTATTTTTGAAAAATACAGACGTTATAGTCGAGCATATTGGTGCCCACTCATTTTTCTTAATCCAGACAGAATAGTGAAAGAAATGTCAATAATGTTTATTTAGGCATCATATTATAAAATAATGGTCAATGTAGATTAAATAATGAATTACACTTTTCAAAAACGAATGTCTCAAAATTGGAGTACCTTTTTGAAATTATTTACCTCAGTTATGAAAGCTTGTGATATAAGGCAACAACATTGTTGTGTTGCCCTCAAGGGCCAATTTGTATTTATTTTTGCTGAAAAATATTACTGACCATGGCTGTTGTGGTTCGTAATATGGGTATACACCACCATAGTCGCTTCCATTGAAACGTGTGTTAGAAACCCGATGTTCAATCGCTTCTCCTGCCGGGTCCCTCTCCTTAGCTGGGATATTTATTTTTGTTGTAAAATCTTCGTAATTTTGTTTTCTTTAATATTATCAACATTTCACATATGATCGACAGTCCCAGTTTTTCAGAAATTTTGATTTCGCAAATCACTAGCTTTTATAGCGCGTAAAAATCAGGAAAATCAGAGTTTCGGGCCGCTTCACACGTGTGATCAAGACTCACGCCCAAGAATAATTCGTGACTTTTTACATTTCAGATTACAATCGTGAAGGTTTCAACTTTTTAATAAAACAAAATCTAAGACCTATGGTGATAATCTCATCAAAATATTCACATTTGAAGCAGCAATCAAAGTTTTTTTAGGGACTTTAGTACCCCTGCACCCTGGCCCGCGGAAGGTTATGGTGGTGTGTACCCATATGTAAATGTCAATTTGACTAATGTTGCTTGTGTGATGATAGTTTTTTTAAACCATTTATTCAAGCAAACATTATATTCATAGTAATATTTTGACAATTTGGATAACATTTTCATTCAAAAAACCCACAAATTGGGACCTAATTTTTGAGATTTTAGAGTGTCGGTCGCTGATGGTATAACACCACCATTTTTTTTGCCGAATTGAAAAAGGTGCAAGTGGTGGTTGGCATTAAAATTGTTAGTGTATGGCATGTTAGGCCAAACAAAGAAAAAGGTCTGTCTCAGAAACATTGTGCAAATAAGCTAAGTGCTGTGCTTTTTTTTTTTTTTTTTTTTTTTTTTAGAAAATAGGCTATGAGGTATGCAATTTTATTTTTATTTTTGCTTATCCAAGCTTACGGAGAACTTTTTTAAACTTTTTTTTTTTAAATGTAAATTTTTTTTAAAAAAATTAAAAAATTAAAATTAAATTAAATAAAAAAAAAATTAAAAAGTTTTTTAGCCCCCAGCGCATAGACCTACGCGCCGCAGCTCATTTCACATACCAATGCGGGCGGGCTTCTGAGACAGACCTTCTTTGTTTGGCCTTATTATATGTTATTATAATTTGGTTAACATTTTCTTAACACTAAATTATCTCTTCATAGACTCATGGTGAACAATCTGATTTGACTTATTTAATAGATTTTGTTGCTGCTTTATTAAATCTGATGTTGATTAGTTATCAATGTCACTTTAATCAAATATCTGTGAGAGTATGCTGCAAGTTTCGATAAATTTGTAGATGTGTGATTTGGAAATTCAGTTTAGAATTCAGTTTACATTGTTTATGAAAAGCAATGCAAAGACTAATTTATTTTATATAAAAATTATTAAATGCAACACGTACAACATCCACAATTTTATCCATTGACTGATTGTGCAAAAGAAAATGCTTTCAGAGTTGAATATTGTGAACACTTCAACTAACATCCATTTGGAACATACTGGGACATCTCAGTTTTAATGAAGAAAATATGGTAACTGCAATCTTAAGAAAAAAGTCCTTGGAACGTGTTGCACGTTTTTGACATTATGAGCAGAATCTTTTTCTTCTGACCATTAAATGATGTTTATTTTGTTATTAGCTGAATAGGACATCTTAAACAACAATTTTCCCTTCCCCACAACCCATCAATCAATGTTGGGACACCTTGAACAACTGCTGAAGACATTAACGTTTCCCAACATTGCACGGGGAAGGGGAGCGGGAAGAAGGGGTTAGTTTTCTGTTGTTAACAAGTAAGCGTTCCAAGACTTTTTCCAGGATTGTAGCTTTTGTACGGAAAACGAAAATTGGAGACAAATGATCATGTGCATGGCAAGGCTGTTCCCAAAGAAGTGTTTGCAATTTTATCAAACAAGATTGAATATCGTAAAGCACTCAAGGTCGATCAAAATCGATATAACACCCTTGTATGATTAGCTGCCAAATTTGGGTCGATCATTACCCATGCAGGGCAATCAGCTTCTAATACCCTAAACTGATTGGGGTATCTCGAGGGCGCTCCAAAAATAGATACAGAGTGTTAACCGAGAGTAATACTTCCACATCAACAGTGTCTCTGCTCTCTTTCACATGGTTTGTGTTGAATCACAATGGGCAGGAAATGTGATAGTTTTGTTCAAATAGCAGTGAACCAATCCAAGCTCTCTTATTTAGATGGTTTGTACAGGAGCTATAGGCGCTGAACTGGGATAGACTGATATCAAGTCTTTAGGTTATACAGGATAATAAATGTTCATGTGTGCATGACTGTATTCAAGAGTAAGCCCATAGTTTCCATTCTCTCTAATTAAGCCGGTCGGGTGTACAATGTAAATAGCTGGCACTCACAGTTGCCGACCACCACTCTAAAAAAAAGGGGGGGGGGAACGGGACTTTAATTTTAATTCTTTTTTAACAATGTGGATAAAATCATTTAACTGCCTCTTTAAATAAGAAATGATGTGGTAAGAACTCTGAAAGTGCATTAAAAAACCCTAAACAAACACTAAGAAGGCCTCTGGATCCCATGCCTTGATCCACTGCACTTTGTTCGCTACACTTACTCCGTTCGCCATCAGTAAAATTAACGGCACTAAATTTGGGCTAGTGACAACACTGCTCTTTAATCAATATACCAATGTATGGGAAATGTTGCTATTCGATATCCAAATAAAGAAATACATAAGAAATGGAGGGATATCCAGCGTTTTGGGGGAGATTTTGTTTGCTTCCCGCCCTGGTGTTTAACCCCCTGATCACCAGCTGCATAACGGACAGTGTTTATGATTGGTTAATTACAAGATATACTTGTTTGAATAACCAATTAAAAAACTGCTTCTATAACATTTAATAACTTCAATGTAATGTTTTTCTTCTAACAACGTCTCTGATTGGTGCAACAAATGATGTATATATTTTTGACCAATATAGGTAGCTAGTTCTCAAGGGGTTAGTAAATGTTCTGCTGGTGTGTCAGCAGTGCTTAGGATATGTGTCTAGTGTGAAATCTATAGTCATGTTGCTGGTGTTGGACCACACTTTCCACATGAATCAATAATCATTTATAAATTCCCCTTCTCCCATGTGATTGCATTTTTCCTGTCTGATCTGTTTATCATAAGAACAGCTCACAGATAATCTGCAACAATAATATTAAACCATAAATATCTTAAGGGGGACTTTAGCATTTCGTCTAAAGTGATGGAGAAAGGCTTAACCTTAATAAAATACTACAAACCTATTTATTATTGCAAGGTGTTTAATTTCACTTGGGTATTTTAAATACATCAAATTCATTTTCTCCCATTAATCCTACACAGCAAATTTGAATGTGTAGTTCTGGACAGCATACAAGTACTATTGGGCGAGCTGTCAAATGGTGAGCTCCCCCTTAGCGCAATCAGTTAGTCGTCCGCCTGCTATGTGGGTGGCCCGGGTTTGTTCCCCGGCATGGGCAAACTGCAATCTTTCCCCAAAAAGTGTTACTCCCTTGATAGTTTAATTGTCAAAAACACGATTAGGGAGTTAGGGTTAATTAATGAATGATCATGAAAATAGGTCAAAATATCGTGAATGCGTCCATATATGAAATTGAATAATTTATATGAATTTAAGTGCCTTCAAAAGTAAGGGATTTGATACGAAGCTTACCAGTACCACCCAGGGTGCTCAGTGGTCATTACAAGGGGGTATCATGCGCGTCGAAGAATCACATAATTAGGGTGGGTTTTGAAGCCGGGGTACGATACGTACGTACGTAACGTGTTTAGGGTATCAAAACACAACAAGGAAAATCAGGAAAAAGGGTATACTTTTCATACAATGGTCTTACCTATTTTAGGGTCCTTATTTTTTTTATAGCCGCGATATATTCCTCAGTCTATTTCCGTCCAATTCATCCCGGCATCGGCCCTGTCTGGAATGCTAATAGTTATGCCTTTTATTATACTCCCAGTGTGCAATTTGACAATTTGACTGTATAGAGGGAGTGTAATAAAGAAGAAAAACCCAGAGAAAACGTTATTTTGTTTCATTCGTCTTTGATTATTTTCTTTCAGGTTATTAGTTTAAGTGCGGGCACTGGCGTAACAACAGGGGGGGATGGGGGGGATCATCCCCCCCAGATTTTTCATAACCAATAATTTTAAAAGTGACGTATTTAAACAAATAGGTGGGCGTAAAGATTCACACACTGCACCAGCGGGGGGGCAGGGGGGGCGGGAGCCCCCCCACTTGGAACCCTTGCCCCCCCCCCCCCCGCTTGCCCCCCAAATGAAATCAAGTACGGCTGTAAATAAATTTACAAACAAAGTACACACCAAATCCCCCCAATAATGACATCGTGTCGGTTGAGATTGGCACTGTCGGTTCATTTGACGAAAGGAATCATGGAATTATGATGGTCAAAAGTACACATATGAAAAAATTTCGCGCGCTACGCGCGCATATGTCTTCCCAAAATGAAATATTCTTTGGTACAAGCTTGTTTAGAGCCAAAATGTAGCTCAATCGTCAAAAAAATAGCTGTAAAGTCGAAAATTTTCGCCCGCTGCGCGCGCATCTTGGACTCAACAATATTTATGAGCCCCCCATTTCAAGTCTCTGCCCCTTCTTGCCCCCCCAAATGAAATCTGGTTGCAAGGGAAAAGAAAGTCACAATAGGCTAGTGTATATAAGAGAATACATAGTTGGTCCAAAGTCCTAAATCCGATGGCATAAAATGACAATTGACAAGTGCATTATTCCTGAATTTTTGGGCTACAAAATGAGCCCAATCTGTAAAAAGTGTATTATTTGGGTTACAAAAGGCGGGCAATAGTTTTACGAGCGTAGCGAGTAAAAAAATATTTTGAGGTTAAAAAAGTCTCACTCTGAACATTACTCTGAACTTGACAGCCCTGCCGTATTTGAGTCTGATAATTTTCATCCCCCCCACTCAAAAAAAGTAGTTACGCCCCTGAGTGCGGGTTCAAGATAGTTCAAGATCTTGAACACCATTTGTTTCATATACTACTAAATAGGGAAGGAAAATCAGTGTTTGGAGTGCATCGTTCTTAATAGGATTCAAAATATACAAATTACGTGCTTAGGGTACGTTATAGGGTATCAAAGTATTTGGATTACTTGTTTAGGGTATGAAAATACAATTACTTGCTTAGGGTATGTAAAACACCGACCATACTTGTTTAGGGGGTACTTTTTCACATTTTATGCAATTACTTATTTAGGGAACTTTTTATAAGTCCTTGGATGCGCATGATACCCCTTGTAATGACCACTGAGCACCCCAGGCAGTACCATATGACTACTGTTTTTTATCAATGGTAAACATGGATCCGTATAAGGTTACAAGTTTCGAAGTGTAAGAAAGTCTTATGGTTTCATGTTTTTGGCTCTCAACCCATCAGTGTTCAAATTAAGTGGTAATCCGGGTGTTTTTACGCCCAAAACGGCCGTCGGAAAACCTAAAATTCAATGCTGGATATCCGTCGGACGCCCCCCCCCCCCAAAAAAAAAAATATATATATATATATTAATTTGTTTTCTTCTTTTCTTGAAAGTCCAAAAGTACATAAAACATGCCCGTAGATGACCCAGATTTGACCCAAAATAATTCACATAATACCCCATGACCCACACCATAGCTATTGTAATTTATAACTTAAGATCCTACCTTACTAAGTACATTGGCTTTTAAAATTTGCTTTCTTATTTGTTTACTGAAATTCCCGAGAAATCTTGACTTTGGCGGATAACCAAAAATGTTGGCGGATAACCTGATTTCATATCATGGTTATCCACCGATAACCTTATTTTTTTCTTTAATTCGAACACTGCAACCCACCATGTGCACTTTTTTTGCATTGATTGATATTTTTTTCGGGTCTATTTTGTTAAATTCGGGGGCTAATCACCCTTAGCCCACGTCTATTTTGAGCCCTGCTATAGGATTATATATGTATATCAGAATCATTTTCTTCACTAAAGGTGGCTGCATATCATACAATACTGATAATTGCACACATTCCTATCAGCCACTTAGATTTTGATTATCCCCAAACAGCTCCCCATTTTATAACCTGGGTGGAGAAAGGCAAGTGCAGTAAAAGTGTCTTACCAAGGACAAAACACATTTTCTACACAGTGGGATTCGAACTCACATCCTTCCGATTATGAGTCGGTGCTCATTCCATTGGACGGGGGACCACACATGCCCACTATATTCATCACAATAGTTAACTATCAACCCATTTCCTTAATTGTTCACAGATTTATTTTCTGGCTGTCATCTAGTCTACACCATCCTCCAATAGACACGTTTTGAGCCTCTTACCTCCCAGGATGCCGTCTGCTGGGGCTGTGTCGACTCCTACCATCGTACCATTACGAGTACCTCAGCCTGGCAAGTCTTCAAGTCAGATAGATACAAATACACTTATTGAAATCAAAGCTGGTGAGTAGTTTTGTCAGGACAGGGGCATAGCCTCATAGGCAACCTCTCCACCATCCCTTAACCTTCCCATAGTGCAAGTTGGTCAATTTGTGCCTTTTAGGTACATGTAGATGAGTTACATGATCAACAGTAAAATTTGCAGTGGCGTAACTCCACAGCTTGCTATAAAATATGTCCTTTTATGGTGATTTTTAGTTTAATACTTATTTTGCCTACTCTCAATTAAAAGGTAGCCACAGTATGACCACATACCACATGTAACCACAGTATGACGACACACTATCACTTAAATGTAATCTACCTCTGTGCAGTGGTTTCAGGGTATATTCTAGTGATCACAGCTTATATTTCTGCATGCCTCATGAGTTAAATGCACTGTCGCATGTGCCTTGACGACCAAAAATATAGCCTGGCAATGCCTCGATCACTGGAATACATGGTGAAGTCACTGTACAGAGTTAAGTGTACAAAGTTAATTTGAACAAATAAGTTACGTACCATTTTGAAAAGTGTGGATTTCAAAAATTATAGCAATTCAACTATACTTTTTTAACTTCTGTATTCAGATCCAGGAACATCCATCTATTTCACATCAAATGCCAGCAAGCCAGAACCATTTCGCAAGAATGATAAGAATACCATCAAATACAAGGGACCATTCCTACTCAATGAAGGAAAGAGACAGATCAGGGCATTGGCAGTCTCGAGGTTAGTGCAAGTGCTTGTATCCTAATTCAACCTTAATAATTTAATAAATAATTTCTGTGTAAAGCCCTGGAGGTAAGTTCTCAGCCTTTCAAAGACTAATCTTAGCAATAGGTGAATAAATGATGCGTCAATCTGTCACATTCATACTTTAAGGTTGTCTGAAATATAGTATACTCAAACCTCTCTTCTCCACCATCAAAATGTGTTTATGCCAGGCTTGTTTTTAGATACAGAGTAAAATTGTTTGTAAAATGTAAAGAAAAGAAAAAGAAACACATGCCTTCTTTTCCTCATATTTTCAAAAGTACTCCCATCAATTTTCAAAAGTACTCCATCAATTTTCAAAAATGGTGTATGTTATTGAAAAGCTTGCATAATCCTAACCGGGTTTTTAACCGGGATCACAAGTTTGGAATAGAAAACACCAACTAAATGGCCGGGGACCGGCCGGTAATCGATCTGGAGACCCTCCGCACGTCAGCCCATCAGCCCACCCACTTATAAAGCCAGGACCCTCAGCTACTCGTTCGTGCAGTATACCGCGCTCACTATATAGGCTCGGTTGCACACACACTTCGAGATAAGCTTATATTAGAAGTAGTTGTTTTATTACTCAGGGTGGTTAGGGTTTATATTCTGTCAGATTATATGAATGTCTCATATTTTGTTTAAAGTAGACAAGATGTACATTTTGGTGTTATGCGTCACATATTTATATGTAACAGTTGCCCAAATATTGGCTTCTTTGGGTTTTGAAAAACTCTGTTAAGTTTTAATTGCTAGAATTGAATACTACAAGATAAGCATTCTTGCATAATTTGCATTGTTAGAAATGGCCTGAGTGAGAGTGCAGCCATCAGCAAGACATTCTTTGTGACTTGGAGCGAACCCGACCCAGAACCATGCGAAGATGATGATCATAGTTTCATCATGGATGCCAGGCGACCAACAAGTTCTATGAGGGTAAATACCATGAGTCACCATATTTTTCTACTTGTTCTAACAATTCTTCTGATATTTCTTTACATTTTGTCTTTCACTCCCAACTTGGTTGAGTAATGCCATATGTTGTAAGATCCCCTATTTTCAAATCTAGTGATAGTGATAGGTATAGCATAATAGGCATTTTGCTTTATTGGAAATTTGATGACACAACAAATTGTGAACTTGCGCAATGCAATTAAAATAAACAATTTTGTACAGTAATTGCTATTGGCTCACTGTTTTGCTTCACAACAACGTTCTTATTTCTATCATCCTTATGTAGAAGTCTTATTCTGCTCATCATTAATAATTTACATAGAAATCATCCCAATTCTGCTTTACAGATGCTAATACCATGATTCATTCTCATATTTAACCCATAAATATAGAATCATTGCTAATTTCTGCCTTACAAATTCCTTTCATATTTCGTAGAAATCTTACAACCAGTTTTCTGATGCTGACGACTTTATTGATGCAACTAGAAATGGCAATCATGCCCTTTCACACAGCCACTCATTTGTAAGTATTATGAATTATTGGGAATGCAAAATGAGAGGTTTGTTTGACATTACTGGCTACTAACACTTTTCCACGCGGCTTTTATAGTTTTACCATATAAATACAAAACAGATTTTTCAGAAACCTTTCCCAATTTTCAAAGTCTATCTCATGGATTACTGAACCAATACTAGGCTCAAGTTCAATAATTTTGACATTTTTGAAACATTTTGTGAAATTTTGGAATGTCGTTTTATATTGTTTTTTTGACTCCCTAGGTAAAATGTCTATAATTTCTTTTTGCATTTGCATTTGCTCTATTTTTTTTATTGAAAACTCCATTAGATTCCCGCAGCACAGGAATTAAGGAGAGTCGTATAGCCAACATATACACCAAGTGGCATTACATTTAGTAAAGTGCATGAACTTGAAAAAATTAATTAAGTGCATTAATTAGCCTAATTTTTGTAATTAATCTTTTTTTAGATAATCAAGTATAATTCATTATGCAGATGTGTTACAGCCTCCCGCAGCACAGGAAACTTTCTAAAAACTATAATAAACAAGCTCCTAAAATTTCAGCTCTGTAGCATTTATACTTTTCTTGGAAAAATTGATTAAACAAAAGAAGAAGAAGAAAAATAGAAATGAACGCTTCAATTTTACTTCATTTTTTACTATAAAATTGTCATATCTAGAAAACCGTACCTCCGATCAATCTCATATTTTAAGTTTATTGTGAAGCTCAGCAAGCTCTATTAAAATATCAAATACAAAATTAGCCATAGGAACAACCTTAATGTGGCCCGAGTTGTGGGTTATAGATAATAAGATTTTTGATTTTGTCTTTTTTCCCCCAGCCTGTTGGCAACCCAGCTCCTACTATGTCATACAATGCTTGGGGACCACCACAGACGTTAGCCACAATGCAGAAATCACCAGACTATATGTTTCAGTGAGTATAATTAAACGTTTGTATAGGTAGGGGGCAAGGAGATAATTCTTGTCACAAAGCTATACAGGGTGTCATTACAACATGACTTTAGGTGATTATCTTCCTAAATAAGTGTCGGAATTGAACATTTCAAAACAAAACAAAATAAAAAGTCATGTCAATTTGCTATAATGTGAAGAAAACTGCATTCAATTTGGTTCAGTAACTACAGAGAAATGAGCGATAACGTAACAGTTAGTCTTGGAACACTTCCATCCAATACACTGAGTATGTCTGAACTGTTTGTTTCAGTGAGTATAGGTAGGACATAATGGTTGAATGGATACGTGAAGGGGGCAAGATTCAACTGTTATAAGGTACAGCGCTTTGATCAATGTTGGAAAGGCGCTTTATAAATCCAGGTTATTGTTATTATTATTATTATTATTATTATTATTATTTAATGTTAAATTTCGATATCTCATGATGAATAAATAATAATGCTTTGTCATACAATTGCTGAATGTTCCATTTATATGCAAAGGCTATGTGCTATGCGGGGGAGGGAGGGGAGATTTATAATTTTTCATTTAATTTTCAAGATTCTAAATTGTATTAACCATTTCTTGTCAATATAACATATGTTATTGCACAGTTTCTATCATGCACATTCTGTTTTTGTTTTCTATTGTTTCATCTGGGTTTCCTAATAACTCACCAAAATACTCCGAAACACCTTAATACCATAACATCACTATATCGAATGGAACTTCTTATCCAAGGGCACAATAGCAACTGCACACTTTTTGAGTTTGCCAAAATGGTACTTCAAGGGGCTAACTGTAATCTTTTAAGGATGAAACAAATTAGAATATGTTAGGAGCAGCTTAGAAGTGAAGGATAACCATATAGAACTACCATCAATTATTGTTTTCACTATAAAATTCTATGAAAAGGAAGAAATACCAATGTGAACAAAAATGCACCCCTATTCATTAGCATTGTGGCATTTGTATTTATTTTTTCATTTACGTACAGAATAAAATTCATTACTTTTCAAATTGTATTCCTATTTGGATGCTATTCCAGTCTTCGCAGTGTATATTAGCATGCATAAACTACACGCTCAAAAATTCCAAAATCTGATTTCTGATAATTTGTCAACATTTTATGTAAAATATGAATTAGCAAATCCCTCTGCTAGTCCTTTCAAGTCCTCATATTTGACAAACCACCTATTAGTATTTATTTATTGCAACAGAACCTTACTTTATTTTCAATCTTAACTGCCACACTGATTATCAAATTTAGATTGGTATTATCTTTATTTCGGTCGCTGTTCTGTCTCCATCCGGCCCTTCAACATGTTTAAAGTAAAATGTCCTATGTAAAACCTTTGGGCAGTCTGTTCTAAACATGTTCAAGGGCCCAAAACACATCTTACAAAACCTTGTAAGTGATCTAGCCCCTTAACATGTATAAAACAACACTTCCTATGCATAACCGTGTGGCAGTTTACTTTATACATGCTAAAGGGCCGGAAAAACATTTGAGGTTTGGCAGCAGAACAGTGGCGATTTGTTGTCTGATCACTTCCATGCCTATCATGTGTGTTTTTCTTTGTTTTGCTGCACATGTACTTGTTGATGTAGACCAAGATCACTGGAGAGTAGGTTTTCAAGTAATAAAAGTATAGGAGGGCGATTAGAGCATAGGTAAGGATGATGTTGGGTTAATCCGCTGTATGATTTTAGGAATATGCCAAACTAATTGAAGGGAGCCTTAACCCTGACCTTGACGTAAAGACAGGCCATGATGCTGACCCAGACCTGATCTAAACCTAGACCCAGGCCTGACCCAGACCCAGACCTGATCTAAACCTAGACCCAGGCCTGACCCAGACCTGATCTAAACCTAGACCCAGGCCTGACCCAGACCAAGACCTGATCTAAACCTAGACCCAGGTCTGACCCAGACCCAGACCTGATCTAAACCTAGACCCAGACCTGACATGACCCAGACCTGACCCAGACCAAACCCAGAACTGACCCAAACCCAGACCTGACCCAAACCTAGACCCAACACAATCGCAAACTGTGTCTTTGCATATCATATATGGCTAACCTGATGTTAGTAGAGAAGCAAGCATGATTGATATGTCGTGGTAGTTTAAAATGCAACAGAAAACCTAAGAATCGATTATGATTTTATGATCATTGGAAAAACACCGTTTCAAAGTTTAACGTTAGGATAAAGCTTTGAGTAATTAAAGGTCCCATCAAATTTATGAACTTCACACTGTGATTTGATGGTGCAGGTTTTTCTTCCTTTTTTAGCCTTGCATCAATGCTATCAAATTTCAAATTCTGTCACAGGCTTTCTGTGCAAATGGTATCTTGCATTCCATGATTTGAAAATACCATTTCCTGAGCTAGAACAAACCATTCTGGTGATTCCTTCGAATAGGTTAGCAGTTTTATTTCAAAACTTGGTAATATCTGTTTTGTTATGGTAGGGTTTGAGACTGTACTTTTAAGGTCTTTGTTAATTTAATTCACACCAGTTTGTCTGATTCTATTGTATTATTTGTTGAATAATTGCTCAAATGGGAAAGTGGGGATATTGGTTAGTTTATAAGTAGGGACACTCTCCGTCTGAAACTGCACGATCATTATATTTGCAATTGTCTGTGATGTGTGATAAGAAATCATACACAATTGTTGACTCACTTCTCACACAACCATGTGCCCTCTATATTCAATTATTTATATGTCTAGATTTTTAACCACTGACTGTTTTCCAGTTAGACATACGTGTGCACTTGTAGTACGTAAACTAATTTGCAATTATGGAAAAAAAGGTTATCTCAATGACTTACACACCTACATAAAATGTACATAGTGAGGTTTTATATCGGAAGAAATATTTGCGCATACATTTTCTGATAGAAATCCTCAATATGCATTTATTGATTGCATAATTTATTGCACTTCAACTTCTGTAAAATATTCTGTTTTTCCCTGACATATGTAAAAGATTTAGAACTCATGGAAATATGCAATTTATTAAGAAGCCACACTGCACATTTGTCTTTATTTAGTATCGTATTGCATTATTAATTAACTATATTGTCAACCAATCCAAAATAACAATAGAACAGAATAATAAATTTATAGACATTTGCAATCAGTATACCGGGTGGTTCAAAAAAAAGTTGACCCAAGTTCAAGATAACTTTTCAACTACATTTTATAGTATCAGAGAATTTGAGTTTGCTTAGTCTTGATCAGCAGTAAGTTTTGAAATTATCCTGAACAAATGGTATATTTAGCTTGGTTGGTTCTTCAGATATGGTTCATTATAGAGAGCATGCACAAAGCTGCCTTGTCCACGGGAGCATCCTTTAGTAGAGATAGAATGCACAAAGTGGACTTACACACGATTGGTCACGAATTGTGAAAAAAGGAGAAAAAGAAAAAAGGAGACATGTGAAACATCTGTCTGGTGCTTGGCATTACCTACATACGTACCTACGTTTCTTTGTTGAATGTGAATGGCACATAAGCATAGAGATTGGGATACTTTGTCTGGGCGGGCTTTTCAATTCTGAATCTAGAGCATGCTGTTTTGTTGAAGACAAAAACTAAATGACGCTCCCGTGGACAAGTCAGTTTTGTACATGCTTTCTGTAATGAACCATATCTGAAGAACCAAACAAGCTAAACGCGCCATTTATTCAGGATAGTTTCAAAACTTACTGCTGATCAAGACCAAGTAAATACAAATTCTCTGAAACTATTTATGTGGTTGAAAAAATATTTTGAGCTTGGGTCAACTTTTTTTTGAACCACCCGGTATTAAAAAAATGATATAAGCAATTCATAGTAACTTTCTTGGTGCCTTATAAAATATTCATTTATTGTACATTTTGACTGCATTTTCATCCCTTACATATTTGCACTGCACCCATTTCAAATCCACAACTCAAACTCCCATTTACAACAATTTAGCTGTTAGACCACCAACATTTATTTGATTGTGTTTGGTTTAGTTTGTATGAAGCCAGACCCTCAAAATCCTATTGATAACTTGTAAGAATACAATCAGTATTGGCATTTATTTTTGTTTAGTTATATTTGATTTTTTTGTGACCACAGTTTCCTTTAACTTTATTGTCTATATATATTTTGTTTACTCTCAAATATATTTTTTCTGTAATGCAACCATTTGCACATGATTTGATGTATATATATAATACTCTTTTGAACTTGCATGACATAAAACTTGCTGTGCATTCATGTGTGATAAGTGTTTTATTTATAACTACTGTTTTGCTGCAACACTTTGCCCATATGTTTGGTATATGTGACCTGGCACCACAAAATGAGCATAAAGCTGCGCGCTTGGGCTGATTTTTAGTTATGATCTGAAATAGTCGATTTGACAAGGGGAGGTCGAAAATGAGATATTTTCATTTTTGGAAAGACAAACTAATATTGTATCACATTCCGAGTATTAAGAAAATATTTTGGGTCTAAGTATGGTTTTTAAGTGATTTTAGAGAGGGCATTTTTATTCTTACCTCTCAAGAAATGAATGCAAAGAGAGAAAAAATGTCTCAAAATGTCTCGAAATTACCTTTTTTACATTGTCATTTCCAGGTTTAAAATAGTACCGGTATCCCCTATGGCAAATTTGGTATGATCTCAAAAGTTAATCCAATAATAAGTGTATCAAATTGGTTGCTAGGACATTATGCATTTTTGTAGTACACTCTTTGTGTGTGCACACAATTTACATACACCTGATAAGCAAGCTTCACTGACTTTGAAGGCCTTTTTCTCCAATTCAATAATTCAGTGGTGATTAACTTCAATTTATCATAATTTCACTTTGGAATGGCCTATATAATAACTTTGGTATCATTTTAGAGCAGAGGACATCTACTTTCTGGAAATGTAAAGAAGAAAAAAGAAGATTTTTTTTGTTGTTGCTACTTTACTCTCATTTTGTGGTGCCACTCACATATATTACTCCTTACACAAACAGTTCCTGGCCATGTCCTTATCAAAATCAATATTCAATACAACAAATCTGAGATCTCATTACGTACGTGGGCAATTTTTTTTCTTCTTTCCATAGTTTGAAGCCTTACATAAAAATTGAGTGGATATGTTTCAAGTTATGATAGCCTATGTAACCAGACCAAAGGGGGGAAAAGTTGTAGATATCATTGCTTATAGAGAGTGCTATGAAGCATTAATGTGTGTGTGTAATGACTCACAGCTAATCATTCATCCATGCCACAGACTGCCACAGCTTCTACAAATCAATGATATCCCTTAGAAAAAAATATTTGCTACAACTTTTGTTGTTGGGTCTGGTCACTTAAGCCTTCATAACTTGAAATGTATCCACTCAATTTTATGAATGAGATTATCAAATTATAAGGAAGAAATTTGCTCACTGAATGAATTTCTTAGATTTTTGGTACCGATTATAAATTGTGAATTAGCTAACGTATAAGCACCTGGTTAGGACTGTTTGTGGTAGGTGTATCTTAAGGGGGGACTCAAGGAAGTTTTTGATTTGATTTTTTGAATTTTGTAAGTGCTGTAATTATTGAACTATTAATCAATTGCCAATAAAAGTATACATTTTTGGAAAGGAAATGGATCAGAGAATCCAGATTTGGCATCAATTTTAACCAAAAATGTTTTGAGAAAATCACAAAATTCATATTAATATTTTTGAAATGTGCCCAAAAAAGGTTTCCATTTTTTTCCATTTTTTGTCAAAATTGATGCCAAGTTTGGATTCTCTGATCCATTTCCTTTCTAAAAATGTATACTTTTATATACATTTGAGTCATTACATCACTCACAAAATTCAAAACAAAACTTCCTTGAGTCCCCCTAAAAACTGCACATCTTGCAACATCACAGCATAAGTTTGCCTTTTACTTTATAACTTTCAAAGGAAAGAGTAATTTCACCATCAAACTTTTTTCTTTTTTCTTTTCAGTTATCACATGCATGAGGATAAGCCCAATTTCAATCAGCCTCCACCACAGAGACACCAACCCCCACCACCTCAGCCTTCAGTCAGGCCACCAGTACAAGTAACAGTAAGTAGAGTCAATCTGTACCATCAAATTACCCACCAGTTGTCATTAATAGTAATAGTTGAAGCCATGAGGGTGTGACTTTTAGATAAACCGTCTTTGTGATTATGTTCTCCCCTATCATTTTCACAAACATGTGGTCCTATAAGTGACCCTCTGGAATGATGTCACATGTCGTTGACAACAGATGCAGCTCTGATGACAAATAATAGATTGTGCCATCAATTTCTAAAAATATGGGTCGGTCGGGCCTGCACAACAGGTTTCTCTTTCGTCTTTTAATTGCATCTTGAATCACTGATAATGATGCACCTACCAAGAAGTAAAATGATCACTATAAACAAAAGGAATTTAAAACCTGTTACCACAAAATGAGCGTTAAGTCGCCACTGTGCATTAGGAGATACGGTCCAATAAACATGCCAAAAATAAATAGAAAAACAAAGGAATTTTGCAACTTCAATTTGAATTTTGACGGGGAGAACATTGAGCAATTATGACAAGTTGCATATCATTTTAAAACTTGTTTTCTGGGCATTTTGAATCTGGACAAACATGAAAATAAAAATGTCCAAATTAATTCTCATATTGCGATGACAGGTCTCATTTTACCAGATAATCCCAATGAATTGCAACTCACCACATGTCCATACTGTTAGGATGGCTCTGTTCTGTTGTTCCCATCAATTTCGGACAGAAGCACTTATGAATAGGGTGGTTTGTTTTGTGTAAAAGACGCTATTTGCAATTGAAATCTTGTAATAAACAACCTTTTTTAAACATTCCCAGGCATTACCACCTTACCAAAACAATGAAGGGTGGCATTCACTCTCGGTACCCCTCGCCGCGGTCCTCAACCAGAACATCGGCACCCAAACAGTCGGCTTGTTCTACCCGACTCAGGAACAACTCACCACCAACCCCCGGGATGTGCAAGAGGTGCGCATGATGAAGGAGATGTCGACTACTACGTCAGCCCCACAGAAGGAGAAGTCCACCGTCAATCTAACGGAGGCGAGTCCTGGGAAGGGCTACTGGAAGCGTCAGATCTCGCATATATGCGCTCATCTGGAAGCTTTCACGCAGAAGGATGCAGAGTTCAGGGCTGATGTGGGGAAACCTAAATTGGGAAAGGTACCGAGGTTTATTTGTTTATTTCTTGTTTATTGTAGTTTTTTTGTAATAATGTTCGTTAGTATATTGTATGGTGTGATTAGAAGTAGCTATGGATAAAATCCATTTACATTAAATCCCTTTAATCACTTAAGTTTCAACTTGTATCTTTTTCATCCCAACTTCCTCATCACTACAAAAAACTACACTACTAAATGCTGTGTAGGTCACACTTCCCCAGTCTCGTGGCGGAATAGAGAGAGCTATCATATGCGTAGGGCCGGACTGCCAAGCAGGCGACCAGTGTTCAAATCCTGGCACCAGCCCAGCCAGACTTCCCCCCTAATTTGACCCTATTTCCTCTCCTGATCGTTTTATTCCCAAAAACATGCCTTGGTAGTAGGAAGGGTGATTTTCTTCTGACAAATCCTTGGTGTACAATAAGCTTATACTTAAATTACGGGAAACATTCACGAAACTAAAGCAGAACTAAAGGAAAGCAGAAGCAAACCCAGTCTTGCAATAATTTAATTCAAAACTTTACTTGTATTATGCGAGAGTTGCAGTAGTCTGCAATGTGCTTCTTACAACTACAACTTCTGTATAAAATGAAAATATGTCACCTACCTCTGTCTAAAAGATATTCATTTCCAGCTTCTAAGGACATGCCCAACTGAGTAAATTGTGGTGTTTTAAAAGATTTCACAATGACTTTAATTTACAGTTGGTGATTCTCCAAGGTGAAAGTAGACAGAATACCATATGCATGAGAGAGAAATGTTTAGATACCCCATTGAACATGAACAACATTGCTCAATAAATTTCCCAAGGTTTTTCAAAGGATAAAGATGGAAACTGTTATAAAAGTCGATGTCTATAACTTCTTGGTTTGAAACAAGCAATTAGATATCTACTATGGGTGTGTATGACATTTGAACTGAACAGTTATAATGATTGCTCTATCTCCTATCTCCTATCTGTTAACAGAGAAAGGAATCGTATCAAGTTTGGTATCAAAATAATTGTAAAGGTTTCCTATGTATTCAATTTACAAGAGTTATGAGAATTTCAAAGTGCTGTACGACTTTTGGGACACCCTGGAGAATGAACATTTTGCGAGTGTGACTTTTACAATTCTGGGTAGTCCAAATATTTTGTGCTGAATGACTCAAAATATCAACTTTACTTTAATTCTAAGTATACTGTAAAACACTTAAAATTTACGGGTTCATAATTTTGTGAATTACCGAAAGCCAACATTTTTTGAGGATTTAATTTCGCGATTCCAAAATTTGATTTAAGCATTTTTGTTGTTGAATTCTGCTTGACAGATAACCTATGCTGCTATGGAGGATGATGGGTGTGACGTTACTGTTACTTTAAGCTTTGAGTCACAGACTGACACACCGAATGTGAGGCACAACAGAGCATCAATGGCTAGAAAAGGTATGTGTATGTCATCGTCAATGGTTACGAAATATCAATTGCTCATATAGTACAATCAGCTCCAAAAATGTCATGGCTTGATACAAAATGCCCGCCTCTCAAGATCGCCCTTTAAGTTACGTACGCTTAGGGTATATTTTTACCCCTCCCGCCCGTTACGTACGCTTTGTACCTATCTGTAAATGGTGAAAAATGGTGAAAATTATGGATGACCCTGGCATGAAGGCAACATGCGCACTGTGCATCATATGCGTGACGTGTGCGTGCGAGCTAAACCGTGTGTGTGTTGCCATAATCTCGCATGTAGGCCTACGCTTGGATAACTTTTGCGTGCGGAGAGGAACTGATCAAACTATAGTGATGATAAGAAAACAGATTATGATGTAATAATGATATCAAGAATAACTTTTTTTCATCGTTTTTTTTCTTCATTTTTCAGAGGCTATGTTATCAAAGTCGTTGACCAAAGGCAGTGATTCTGGTAAGCCTGTAACAATTAAATGAATTTAAGAGAAAATGTTAAGCAAAACTTGTCGTAATACAATTATATTATAAATAATTTATTATTACATATCAACACATCTCAAAATTTCTAGTCAATAACTATAAACTTGTGTTGGTGTGAGAATGATGACACTCTGGCTGAAAATGTAACCATAGGAGAGGCACTTCGAATTCCTAGCCTTTGTATATAATAAAAGTGTATGTTTAAAAAGAACTGTTTTCTCAATTTGAGTGCAGACTGTTCCTGCAACCAACATTATGGATAGTTAGTAAGGTTGTTCTAAATAAATTATAAAGATTTATAATGTGTGTGCCTGACTCCGAGACAATTCTGAGGGATAAATGCTATAGAGTTCATCATACACTTCAACGTATCAGCCTGCCCTATGATATTAAATCTTTCTTAGACACTTATTTGCATTTAGGCGACAAAAAGAACCCCTGTTCTACGGGCAAACAGACCGAGCTGGGGTGTTTTTTTTTTGGGGGGGGGGGTCAGAAATGTTGGTCAATTTGTGAAATTTTCCAATAAATTAAAAATTTCAAAAGAAAATTAAAAATTTGCCAATTCTAAAAAACAAAAAACAAAACCAAAAAGAGTCAATCGGGCCCGTACAACAGGCTGGTATTTTTTCGTCACCTTATGAAAATAGTGTTATAGGTACTCTGATGGTACTATAATAGGTCTCAATTTCATTGGAATCTCATTTAGTATTCTTCAGTTTATATTGCTCTTGTTCAAAATGATTTTGAAATAGCATGCACATTTAGGTTTAAACAGCATTATGCTTATCTATTGATTATAGACTCTCCGTACAGTGCAACTAAGAAGAAAAAACCAGCAGCTAGAAAGTCGTCTGCTAAAAAGAAACCAGCAGAGGAAGACAAGTTAACGGTAAGATCATATCCTGATGCCGGTCAGGGTCTCAGCTAGGAATGTGCCTCGATCAAAACTCACACTGTCTTTAATGTTTGACTTTTGACCTGACCATGTTCCATGATTATTATACCAGTTGAAGTGCTGTATTTAACCCCTCAAGATTTTGAAGGCAGTGTTGTATAAAGACCAGTGTTGTATAAAGACCAGTGAAGCCAAACTTGAAGGCAAAGATGAATGCAAAATCTGTTGATATATCAATACGAATAGACCAGAACAAAATCTGGCCTATAGACTGGTTATTGAGGCCTTCATCATTGGCAGAAGCACATGAACTTGAATATTGGCATAAATGGATCTAATACGAAGGTTGTCAATTTGAATTCAGTCAGAATTGTTTGGGGTGGATTTTTTTCAACACTTGTTTGCACTGGCCTACTCTGGGAATAGATAAATAATTGAATATGTGTTGAATATTATTTATCCTAGCCTGAAGACCGCCAGCTGATCAAGGAGGTTGGAGCCAAAGGAGAAGGCGACCCGGAAATGATACAAGAATTATTAGATGAGGTAACATTTGAAATAAAATAAATAATCTCTTACTAACGCTTGTCTGCCAAAATAGCGTGCATATGCTAGGTTTTCTTTTGTACACGGACAGTAAAAAAACACATATCTCGCCAATTTGGAACTGATTGAACTATATAGGCTCAAATTGCCTCGTGAGTTGTACCATCAAATGAACAACATGAAAGTAACGATAAAGATACATTTAAAAGAACATGCGGTTTATGAAATTAACCTCCTTCAACAATGCAATGATTAATAATGTCACATTGTACCCGTCACACTCTACGTTTTATGTAATAAAGTTATAATGTAGGGTGTGGATAGAGGGTATTTCAGAGTTATGCTTTGTGACCAAGTGGTCATAAGTATTGGTCATAAGTATAATGTGTGTAAAACTGATATGACAATCAAACAAAGACATTTTACACACATTATACCTTTGGTCATAACATGCGCTGGCAAAAAATGACACGCTATTGTGTTATTTGAACTAAAATGAATGAAATATATCAAGGGATGTGACAAATTGAGCAATACAATACTCAACAATACAAATGTTGTGGAGTCCCGTGGCGGCCAGCGTGTTGTGTCCTTGGGCAAGGCACGCTTGCCTCTCTGCACCCAGGTGTATAAATGGGTACCAGCATTAACTAATGTTGGGAAGGTAAAACAGACTAGCTGTGCAGGAAGGGTGGCAAACCCCCACAGCAAAAATTACTACAAGGAGGAGTCTGGCCCAAATGCCAAGGAACGAAAGGTGGGCACTCCGCGCACGAGCTAAGCTCGGCACGACACTTTACTTTTATGTGACATATGATTATGGATCACTTGGAAATAGGACCATCCTTCCCACTCTTCAAGATAGATTTGGAAAGAAGGTCCCATTTCCTTCCTTCCCACTCTTCAAGCTAGATTGATTCTTACACAAACAAAGTAAATGATTTGTAATGAGTCTAAATGCTCTATTGTTTCAGGGGGCTGATCCTAACTGTGAAAACAGCAACGGTGTCCCAGCCTTGACCTTAGCCGCTATTAACAACCACCTAGACGCCTTGCTTGTATTACTGGATGCTGAAGCAAAGATCAACACCAAGGCAACAGGAAGGTAAGAGTAGCTAAGAGAGGGCGCTATATAAATGATTAAGCAGTTCAGACGATTCCGGACATAGGCTCGTTCACAAATATTCAAGGTTAAATTATATGTACGCGGTTATATTATCAACTGAATGCGACAAACTGTTAATGATGGATAAAATTTGAGTTGATTTTCCAACTCCTGAGCTTTTAGGATGAAATAATTTAATTCCAACATGTGATGAATTTTGTCATTAAAACCCAACAAAAAATTAACAGCCATTCATGTCCACCGTTGTCTGAAACATATTTTACATATGCTCAGTAGACCCTACTTTATTTTAGCAGTATATAACATCAACATGTTTGAAAGAATCTATTCCCAATCTCTTTTGAAGTGGGTGACTAGTAATCTATTTGTATCTTACCGTTTAGACAACTGATTTTGTAGATGATCCTAATTTCTTATTGTCCTGGGTATTATGTTTTTGATATACCTAGAATTTGTTTATGGAATTCCATCATTCAGGCGATCATGTGAAGGCCCCGAACCTAAATCAACAGATCATAACTTAAGCCATCAAAGTATTGTAAACATAGATCTGTCAGACTTAACCCTTTTTTGCAACTGCAGACTTTAAACATACCACAAACTTATTCCATGAATGAAGAGGCGTGATCGCTTTATCAGCTATTTCTTGGAAGAACTGTATCTCTGCAATATGACAAGTGTCCAGTATTAAAACATGTGCTATTTATCAGTGTGTTTGATTCAATATAAACAAAGTAACTTGGGCAACAGAAAAAAACCTATGTTCTACAGGCCCGTCCGACCACCCCATTTTTTATTTAAATTTTCAACAACAAGACTTACATATTTTTAAAAATCCACCTAAATTCCTAAATTTGTGTGAAAAACAAGACAAAATAGAAAATGCCCGACCGACTACCTGAGAGGTTCGTATGCCCATAGAACAGGGTTTTTTTTCTTCATCTCCATATATGCAGTATTTAATCATAACGTATATCCAAAGTGTAGACCCCTCTATGTAAGTTGGCCTTCACAGGCCACAGAAAGACTGAATAAATAAAGAATTAATAAAATGTCGTTCATGTTTTGAAATCATTCCAGGAAGGGTAACACTGCCTTACATGAAGCCGTACTCTTGGGTCCAGACGGTCAAGAAGCAATAGAAGCCTTACTGGAAGCAGGAGCAAATGCAAAGGCCAAAAACGCAAAGGGGGAAACACCATACGATCTGGCTGTTAAGAATGGTTATGAGAGCGTGGTGGCGCTCTTTGCGTCAAGCATGGGTCAGGATATGCTGAATAAGATGTCTGATACGCGGAAGGAGAAAGGTGCGAGGAAGAGGGAGAGTAGGGAGACGGCAGCTCCAGAGGTTGACAGGAAATACAAGGAGAAAAGGCCAAAGGTTTGCGAGGGTCATTAATTGAATAGGGAATGTTGGGTTAACAACCAGAGGGTCTAAGCCTTTTATTGCTGAAAGAATTTGAGACCTATTTATTTCTGACCCATCACATCAAAATGGTCATGTAAATTAAGGGCAAGAAATCTATCTCAGGTATAGATATGCAGTATAACAACCACAATCTAAGCTTTAATACAAAACCATATTGAAGGAAATAAAATCACAAAATACGATTTCAAGAAGAATATTTCGCTCTTTTATATTTAGTTTTTGTATTTCACAAACTTTATCATTCTCGATCTCAGATTTGAGGACAGCATGTACAGTGGAACAGCGCGGGATTCATAATCATGAGGTTGTGAGTTCTAGACTCGTTGTGGCCAATGTTTTTGTATCTTAGGGCAAGATACTTGGGTGATATTACAATCTAGGTGCTGATATGCTGATACGTAGATGAAGCGAAATGATTGTGACGATTTCCTAAAGGCAGCGTAATAATAAATAGGCTACAGGGCCATGAGCGTCGCTTGCGGTGGATACCGGCGCATTATAAATATCCACTATTATTATTATTACTTCAAGTGACTGGTCAGATTTAATATCTTGTGTATCTGGTTTTAACTTGGTATATTAACACAAGCATGTCTAATTTCAACTTTTCCATTTGTTATTCCACAGGACAAGGGAACACTAGTAGCCGCCAACAGATGCGACGCCCAAGCCGATGCCGAAAAGCTGCGTAAAGCCATGAAAGGCTTAGGCACAGATGAGAAGGCTATCATTGAGGTTGTGACTCAACGTGATACCACACAGAGGCAGAAGATTGCTAAGCAATTCAAACAGATGTTTGGAAAGGTATGAACTTTCATATACACAGCCATATTTGTATGCCCGGCATCATGGTTACTCTGCGGCAAGTAGCTGTACGGGTACTGTGTGCCCAGTATTTGTATGAGTACTGTTTAAAGTACCAGAGTACCGACAAAGTAGCTGCACAGTACCGGTAGGGCTGCTATAGTTTGATCAGTTCCAAATTGGCGAAGCTGCCTTACTGTAGCGTATTAATACAGAAGGACACGGCGGGATGAATGAAACAGGTGCACTGTGAATCATATGCGTGACACGAGTGTGCGACCAATACCGTATGCATGTGGCCATAATCATGGTCGTACGCTTGGATTTATTTTGGGCGCGGAGAGATAAAAACCAAATATTTCTCCACAATTTTGAACTGATTGAACTATACTGTGGGCTACTTTAGTCATACCACACAGGCAGGCACTGTTCAGATCCAATAGTTCCCATACAGGTACTACACATACAATACCTTTACAGGTAATCATGATACCAGGCACTACACTAAACAAATGTCTGTGTACATATATAAAGTGCTCAACAAAAGAAAGTCATACACTTTGTTTTGGTCCTTTAGAGTAACTTCCTATTATCTTCTGACCAAACAGACTAGATAGACATTTAGATGAATCTTTCCGGAACAATTTGATACCAAAGTTGTCCCCTAACAACAAAGATAAACCATGATTAGCACCATTTAAAGAAAATTAGTCACTTTTCAAAAGTCACATTTTCAATACACTACGCGGGAAGAAAAGACCACATGTTACCTGTTCATAATCAAATAGCCCGCTCGCTCAGGCACTACCAGCGCAGTTGCCCTGTGTAATCAATATCCATTACATTGCCGGCCATTCAAATGCCACGCATAGCATTTTCTCGCGGCTTGCGTGCGTTGAAAATGTGACTTTTGAAAAGTGACCAATTTTCTTTAAATGGGGCTAATCATGGTTTATCTTTGTTGTTAGTTGGCAAATTTGGTATCAAATTGTTCCGGAAAGATTCATCTAAATGTCTATCTAGTCTGTTTGGTCAAAAAATAATCGAAAATTACTCTAAAGGACCTAAACAAAGTGTATGACTTTCTTTTGTTGAGCACTTTAGTTCTGATTTTAGGGAATGTATGGGTACTCTAATTCTTGCATCAATTTGAATTCATGCATCTGTACTACCAGGTAAAACAAGCCCAAAATGAGAGGCTTCTTTTGAAATCCATGTAACTGCAATTAGGATGGGGGTGGGGGGAAGCTGTTCTAGCAGCGGATAGACCTTTCAAGTTTGGTTGTTGTTGTTTTTGTTTGTTGAGTTTTAAAAAAAAGGTTTGAATCAAAAATCCTGAAGAAACACATGTTTTAAAAGATTTCAAGTCTTCAAAAAGAAACACCCCCAATTCACAAATTATAGGTTACCCATGCCTTTGAAGCCGGCTTGATGTTGTACAGTCCTAAAATATCGGTTATAGAATTTAGTAAAAAATTACTTCACATTGCTCAAAATAGTACGCAAACATGTTTCTCATTGATTTTATTCAATATGCTCAACTGACAAATAGCAATCCATTTGTGACAACTGCAAATGTGTTTATGAATTTCAACTTGTTTAAATATCCATTTTATTTTTTGTAGGATTTGGTAAAGGAATTCAAGAGTGAGCTTAGCGGCAAACTGCTTGATGTGGTACAAGGTCTGATGATGACACCTTCACATTACGATGCCTCTCAACTCAACAAAGCGATCAAGGGTCTGGGGACTGACGAGGATGTGCTGATCGAGATTCTGTGCACCAGGAGCAATAGCACCATTGAGGCCATCAAGGAAGCTTATGATGACTGTAAGTTTGTTATACAGGACATGGTATAGGACATGGTAAGGGATATGGATAGTCATAAGAGATAGTGTTAGGGGAGGCGGCTGATGAAGATGTACTGATTGAGATATTGTTCAACAGAATCCCAGGTCTAAGTTCCAGTTGATCCCAGTTGAAACGCTGTCCATTTTAAATATAAACCAACTGGTTTTAACTGTTTTGAACTGGATCTTAACTGGGTTTCAAAACCAGTTCAAACACTAGTTGAAGCTGTCCATTTTCCATATATTAAAACCAACTGGTTTGAACTGTTTTGTAACTGGATCGTAACTGGTTTGAACTGTGTTTAACTGAATTTTCAACTGGTTTCCATGCGACTAGTTCAACTAGGCCCAACTGGAATTTAGACCTGGGATGGGACTATTGATGTCGTCTTGGAAGCTATAGTTGTAAGATTGTAGCACAGGGGAAGGGGTATATGATCAAGGAGGGGTGAGGGGTAAGGGGAGACGTCAAAACTCGACCGCGCGTTGACTGCCGGTTACGGGCGGTTCCGCCCGGTTCTTTCAGGTCAAATGTTTTACTGGTATATGAATATTCGCGCATGCAACACTGAACAACCGCCGGTTGACTTAATGCTGTAATCTGACCAATTTACACTATCAATCTGTTACTTTGCGGTCATAATAGCTCTCTCTATAATCGTTCTATAAAAAAAACCATTCATAGACTTTCGGTATTGATTTTAAAAAGTTAATTGAGCTATAAACAGATTGAAAAAGCCAACCCCAGCGAAAATCAATAGCTGTATTGTACTGGTTGTCAACTGAGACTTTTAAGTCTTAAAAGAGCCCATTACTTCAAGATGTTATTGCTCACGTGTGTGACGAGGCACTTTCAACCGGTCGTGTTCACCAGAGTGTTACTATTTGACCTCATTATGTGTGTATATTATAACAGACGACACGTTTTGTGAGAACCGAACGGAACCGGCCGTAACCGGCGGTTGCCGGGCGGTCAAGTTTTGACGTGATCCCTAAGGTTTTAGTCAAGGTTAAGGGCTATAGGGAAGGATTATGGGGTAAAGGGAGGATTTAGTTAAAATATGCCTTTAGAGATACTCTCCAAGGGGTACATGATCAAGGAGGGGTGAGGGTAAGGGTTTAGTCAAGGTTAGGGGCTTTAGGGAAGGAGTATGGGTAAAGGGAGGATTTAGTTAAAATATGCCTTTTGAGATTCTCTCCATCAGAAGCAAAATAGATCCGCTGTTGCCCAGACATTGTTGCCATTAGTGAAGTATTGGTATTATTATAAGAATGCATTAGTTCAGGGAGGGAAAAGAAGACTGACCTTCACTACCATTGCCACCACCATCACCCCACTACCATCTGATAACAACACTGATGTAACATCACTAAACAATTTATTACAATTTCTATGTCTTACTTTTTGTCTTACAATCCAGTATATCACAAGGACTTAGAGGAGGATGTTGCAGATGATACATCTGGCAACTTTGAGCATCTTCTGGTGTCCGTCTTACAAGGATCTAGACCAGAGGGTGATGAAGTGGATCCTGACAAGGCTAAAGCAGATGCTATGGTAGGTAACGCCCAACACTATAGCATTGAAGGGATGGAGACGGGGAACAAATGAAACCACTTTTTTCAACTTATACTGGAATGAAAAAATGAAAAATCAAGCCTTTTCAACCCTCTGCCGCACAACTGACTCCTGTTTCAAATGTGAAAGCTCTCTGGGGTCCATCTGACAAGAATAAGGATGTAATAATAAATTCTTCAGATGTAAAATAATTCTGTATAGTAGATTTCGAGATGGACATGTTCAAATTTCTTGGAAACCATGACATAAATTGGGTATATGCTCAGTCCGGAGGCGGGATACTCACAAGATAATAGGATGATATCCACCCTGTGGTCACTGTTTTAGCTGGTGATCCTCAGGCATGGTTCCTGGTTGGTTTTAAAAATCCTCCAAGTAGGCTCCCATTTCATGAAAATGACAAAACAGTCAAGTCAGCCATTTGTTTGAATCACAATTTGCAAATGGATAGCAGTTTTAAAACTCCTGTATCCCCAAGCCATAACAACACTAATAATAATTTAGGCTTGGTAATTAACCCAATCATTTTGTAGATCTTTGGGAAGTGGATATGATTTGAAACTACTCGGGACCTAGGTTGATATATCGGAGCGTTTAGCTTTCGAATTGAAATGGATCTGCTGCTAACCATATACAGCCTTGCATTTAGCCTTAACCCCCTGGGGGACTACTCTTACAGTCTCTCTGATTGGTTCATTGCATGATATAACCCTCTGAGTAACCAATCAAAATAGTGCGTCTATTTCTCTGTATGTTGACTCGCTGTAGCACTGGTACCTTTCTTACAGCATCCCAGATTGGCTCATTAGATGATATAATGTTATGAGTAACCAATCAAAATACTGCTTTGAAGCCAAATCGGCCGGTAGACCCCAGGGGGTTAAAGGTAGTTGTTTCGATTGCTGGCCCGATTTTCAACTTGATATTTTTTTATTTTACATGAAAGGTCATTCCTAAAATTGTTGCGTTCCAAAGTTTGAGTTGCATAACTCCAATGGTTCTATTTTTATAAGCACAATGTCAGAAAACATTTGCCCATTGAGTCGTACACAAACTGGTTGGTGGTTAACCACCTTTGGCAGTAATTCACCACATTTAGCCTATAATTTCTAAATGAAACATTTCTGGCCCTAAGATTTTACAGACATAAGTATGGGGATTCTTCTGATATCAAAATATCTTGATGTGAAAAAAAAAATCATAGCCACAAAAGCTTTTGTCAGCTTTTGTTATATAAATTTTCAAAAAGCAATACAAACATGGTTTAAAATAATAATACCAACAATATTTCATCATTGATCCATCCACCCATCAGGATCTGTACAAAGCTGGAGAAGACCAATGGGGCACTGACGAATCACGATTCAACGTCATCCTGATGTCTCGTAGCTACGCCCAGCTGAGGGCCACGTTTGAGGAATACGCCAGAATCTCCAAGCACGACATTGAAGCGGCAATCAAGAAGGAAATGTCGGGTGATCTCAAGACGGGGATGCTCACTGTCGGTAAGTGATGGTGGCTCTTTCTTTCATTTTGAACTGCATCGCTTGTATCACATATGGAATATAAACTAAGTACAGAAAGACAGTACCAAGCTTATTAGGGGATGTAACAGTGATTGGGATTGTCCTTCAGTTAGGCCAAGAAAAATAATAAGTTGCGACCCTAAAATCATAAAAACTAGGGTCACTTTTTCTTTTTTCTTTTTTTTTAGATTTAAATTTTATTAAAAGTGTCTAAATGTTACTATTTCTTGCTTGACATGAATAAGTAAGCTTAAATAAATGTGTTTTAGACTATTGTCACACTAGAAACATTAGTTAAATTGACATATGGGCCTATATCAATTTTGTCTTGACGTAAACCATAACTTTTTCAGCCAAAAAAAAAGAAAAAAAGAAATTGAAACAAAAAATGTGAAAAAAAAATTAATAAAAAAAAGAAAGAAAAGGATTTCCGACCGACCGACCCAATTTAAATTTTTTGGCACTTGAGGGCAACACAACTTATTATTTTTCTTGGCCTTATACAGATTGTCCTTCAGCTTAATAAATCACGTTTTCATTCATTCATCATTTATTCATTTATGTAATTAATTTATACCATGTGAGAATTCTGGTTGCTACATTTTCAATCTGTTTGCTATCAAAGATTGGGAATGGTCCTTGACTGCAAATCGCTTATGAAAAAATATTGCAGATCGAAAATAGCATAGGAGAAATTTGAACCAAAGACACAGGCCTATGAATGCATGCCCAATTCTGAATCAAGTAACCCCCGACTGTGTAATTGAGTGTTCCTAGTATTAATTTCAACCAGTGTAACGTTGTCACTCCACCTATTGTATATAATTGTCACCTTAGAAACAAAAAAGGTCTTACCCACCCAGCGTGCCACTTCACATCAACCCACCCCTATCTCCCACACTTATACCACTCTCCCACTTGATATTCAAGTTATTTCTTTTTCATTTAATTTCCAGTGAGGTGTGTAATGAACAAACACAAATACTTTGCTGGCAGACTGCACAAGACTATGAAGGTAAGATACCAAGTAGGGGTCTAGAATTCATGATGGCTGCAAAATGGAATTGCCGAATATGGATACCAATATTTTGGGCATCAATAAAGCATAACCATCAATTAAGAACAACAATTGTTTAATCTATAAAAGTTTCTAATCAGGCATGAGAGTTGTCCTGATAAAGCAGGAATTCCTGCGTTTTTCATCTATATTTCCAATATATTTATTTTGAGCCCTTCTCTTTGTTACCAAATTTCACTCATATTTTCATGGTTTTTTACAAGTTCATGCTGGTCTAATGAGACTACATTGTAAGTAAGCCAACAACACTTTTTAATTAAACACATATATTTATGTGTTTAGAATTCAGCAAACAATTATAATCTTTATTTATCTGGTTCTGTTTGTGTTCGCTGCTCATCAATGTTGTTTGTCAATAAAAAATGAAATGATACATTCAAGTCTATGTTTCAGGCCCAAAACTATGATTATTGCCCTAAACAAAAACAAAAAACTCTCGAGCAACAATTCGTATGATTTTCTATTATTATTGAGACCGGCAGCTAAGCTTGTATGGTGTTTCTATAATATTTTGAGCAATTTGAAAGATCCCAGATGGCAACCAAATATCCATAATGGCTAATGCGGTAATAAAGTCAATATTCAGCTCTACTTAAATTTCTAAATTTTATCGTATGTCTCTTGTTTCAGGGTGCCGGTACAGATGATGATACTCTAAAGCGCATCGTGATCTCTCGTTGCGAGATCGATATGCAGAATGTCAAAGCAGAATTCAGCAAGGCGTACGGACAAACTGTGGGCAAATTTATCACGGTAAGTGGGGAAAAGTGTTTAGGAAATTGATTTTGGGGAGCATGGGAGAAATTTGATGTTATTTCATTTTATTTTTTTAGGTTTCTTTTTTTCAATATATATACCCCAAATTCTTTTTAAACCTTTAAGTTTAACAAAGCTTCAAAGTTACCGTGAATGACTCATATCATAAGCGTCTTTGAGGAAAATACCGTTTTTTTGTTTTAGATATAGCTTTGGCAAAGTAAAGTATCCATCTTGAGAGGTGCACAGATATAATCTGTGATCTCTTAAATCTGCTTCAATGCCGCTACACAGATGTACATGATAATGCATAGGCTATACTCTTCAAAACAAGATTTTGGAAAGTTGTTTCAATCGCCAATTTGTCAGATATATCATGATATATTCATATTGTGTTACATATCAATGGGGTTTGATGTGTTCATCTTTCCAATGATACCACATTAGTAGTTATCACTTGTATCAATGCTCAGCCACTTGCTTGAGAATGTGGGAAGACTAAATCAAACTGTGCCAAATTCACCACTATTTTGCGCTCTATAAAGAACAACTCTGTCGTCAGTTCACCGAAATGTTACAATGACAATTACAGAATTGAGTGCTAATTTTGGCACATTCCCATAGAGTTCTCCACATATTCACAAGCAAATTGCTGAGCACTGAAACAAATGAGTGCTACACATTTGGTATAGTTGAAAAGATAAACGCATCAGCTTTTCATTTGTGTGCAACACCCGGTGAACATATACTGAAATATACAAAATGCAGGCAATTGGAAATAAATCTAACTTTTTTAAAGGTTTATTTAGCCCAAACATAATTTTTTTTGTTCGTTACAGGGTGACACTTCTGGGGATTACAAGAAGATACTAGTGGCTCTGGTGGGTGGAGAAAGTTAAAGCATGCAGGCTCAAAGATGGGAACAGTGCATTGTATTATCAAATCTTTTATATGAATCATTATGATGTAAATATGAACATGTGTTAGGATGTCTGATGGAGAGATAAAGGAATCATAACTCATGGATTTCCCATGGAGCTAGATGGACTGATGGTAAAAGGTATTTGTGTCAGTGCAGTTCTAATGCATTGGTCAGTAGATACTCTTTAAGAACTGCACATGGATTTCCCATGGAACTAGACTGGCTGATGGTTTACAGTTCTTTTGATAGTGTAGTTCTAATGCAGTGGTCAATAGATACTCTTATGCACTGCAGAGAGGATGTGGAATCTATAGTAAATAAACATCAATGTCTTTTACCGGAGGAGGAGGAAGTGAATTTTATGAAAGTGCGCACATGCATGACTAAAATTCTTTTCCAAACAATGCCCTGAATATCCCTTTCAAGCAAAAATTTCCCTAAACATGAATGGTTTTATTCTCAAATTTAGCCCACAAAGGGGGACGAAGCATGTTTTGTCCAAAAAGTACACATTTTGCATTCTTGTAAACAAATCAATTCATACATTTTTGATGAACAAGTAATACATGGTAAAGATGATCAAAACATTCCCTCTTTCTAATGTTGCATTCACTGATATGACTGATTATTTAAAAGCTCTCCTTTTTATGCATATCTTTTTGTCATGCGTATGTTCACCATTGACTCCCTCCGTCCCCAAATTACCTCCTCCTTTGAACATATCATGAACAGAAGTAAAATACCCTTCTCCCAGCAACAAATAGTATTTTACATTATGAGAGAGGTTGGCTGGCTAGTGTTTGTTCCAAACCCAAATAGACAGCTCTTGTAATTTAAGAATTGATTATTACATTTGTACGGGTATGAAGGAACTCAGGATACAAAGCCAAAGCCTAATATGCATGCAATATATGGGTGCATATTTTATAAACACATAAGCAACAAATAACATAAGTATCTCAATTTGGCTGTATATATATGCAGACTATTGAAATACCTACATGACTGTCAATCCTGGGTTGACGATCATGTGAATCGCAGCTCCATTCATAATATTGTGTGTGCTGATCATAATAGTAGTATTGCTTTATTCCGTAATGTTATAGGGATTAAAATCATGTCTTGGCCAGTTCACCCCTCGCTAGTCTAGTGGTTGGGAGATATGCTTTGCAATGCAGAGGTCCATGGTTTGATTCCCACTAGTACCACTTTTTCAACTGATAAATTTCCTTATGTAAAAGTTAAGGCTAAATATATATTCAAAGTCGACAAAGTATGTACCTACCTAAACAACCCCGGGTAGACAGTCATGTGAGTATTTCCATTGCTGCATATATACATATATTTATAAGAAATCAAAGCCAAGACCTTACTGAAAAGGAGTCGTTACTCTGGGTGTCATGCCAATAAGGCAATCGTCAGCCATATTGGCTTGAAATTCAGAGTAATAACTCCTTTTCTGGAAGGTTTAGACTTTGGATTCTTATTATCAAAAGACCATGAAATCTTGTCGATATTCATGAATTAATGTTGAAATATATATATATTATTTAATGTCTTAGCACTCTAGAATAAAGTCATGAAGTATATACAAGCAATGGAATTGGAATTGTTTATACTGTTAACATAGTATAATGTGGATATTGCCACATTTCTGCATACTTTTTACCGAACACACTTTAGAGACCTGTGTGTCCAACAAGACTGTGTATGTGTCAAGCAAAATGAGTCTGAAGTCAAAAATATCAAATTGTTTGTTTTCTATTTGGCTTCATTGATTATTTGCAAAGCTACATTTAGCAGAATTATTATTATTATTATCCATTATTAACCCTTACAGCCCTGAATTCAATGAAATCCCATTTGAAATCTATGCTGGAGGCACGTGTCACCTCAGTCTATCTCACCAGGCACTGACACCAGGTGATAAATGCGCGCGGAATTGTTAATTGCGGGCGCGTGACTGCCTGGCTGAGTGGACTAAGACCCTGTCATCCATGCTGGAGGACCCGGGATCGAATCCTGTCGTCGGCAAGTCCGGGTTTTTTCGGTAAATTTCGCCCATTTCCACCCTCGGATATTCTTTTCAACATTTCCATTCCAAAAGTGTTAGGGTTATTGGTCACTTAATTCCAAGGATATGAGGCATTGAAGGGTTTTCAAAGCAATAGAATACAAAAATAATATATATCCTATGTTTGGCTATATCTCAAAATTAATATTCCTGACTTTCAGCTCATTATGCTTAATCATGCACGTGACATATTAAAAGATAGTTGTGATAAGGCAGTTTTGATAACGCTACACCAATCATGCTAATGAAATTATGTAAGGATTTTTAAAACGACTGAATATGTATATATATCATTCCATATATTGGAACAATTTGTTACCGTGCGCTATCAAATGATACCAAAAATACCAATATGTTTTACTTCTTCTCGTGAAAAACAAATTTGTACATAAAATATTAGCTCTATTGTTAAAAAATATTGTTGATACCTGTCGCTAGATAAGACACCGTAGAAGTAATTGTTTCCTTGTCCAAACAAGGAAAAATGAAGAAAAGAAACACTATCCAAGTCAATCTAGCAATTTAAATTTTCTTGTTCCCCATTTTCATGTGATACAAAACTGTTTTCTTTGGCCTTACAAATCTTTACGATATTCTGTGTGTTATGGTGTAGTGTGCCAACTAATGTATGTACATGAATGTTTTTTCATTTATTCATTATTTAATGTACCGTGACCCTGTTGTACAAATTTCTGTGTGTATTTTAATAGTTGTATATTTTTATTTTAACTCAAGTCTCTGTATGTACATAATTTTGATTATATAGCTTTAAACAACTGTTGGTACAATACTAGTGGTGACCAGTCACAACTAAAGAGGGCTGTTGTCCTGCAAAATGAAAACTAACATTATATTTTCTTGCAAAAGTGTATTTTGTAAGCGTTAAAATGACACCTCGTTTTACAGTTGGTCAATGCATTCAGATGTTATGTCAAATATTTAATGCAAATTTCCTTTTATTTATATTGTTTTTTCATACTTAACGTCCTCAATATCTTCAAATGCATACTGTCAACAACACAAACCTTTTGATGTGACTGGTCACATTTATCCTGAGTTTAATCAGGTCACCTTGAGTAGTTATAATTATCATTGGCAGTATTTTGGGTTCTACCTATTCTGCCCGCCCACGATATAAGGAAGTATGGGACACTTTCATCAAAATATACTTTTTAGTTTGTTTAGCTTCAGAAGACATATATTCACATTAAAATCACTAATTAGTGATATAGCCTACTCATAGGTAACATCGTTTTTTGACAAAACACTGGATAATGAACAGAAAGCATTTAAGGATAATGTAAAAAGAGATATCGATATTACAGCTTCATGGGTTTATACAGCTTTAAAGGTATATCCTTAGTGTAAGACATTCGTAAGTTAGACTAGTGTAAAGACCCCACTAGGCTGTATAATCCTTTAATCCGTCAATAGAGCATCTTGTGCTAGGTTAATTATGTGCTGTCTTACACCAAGGATAAACCGGTATTTTTAAGGTCGTGAAAACCCCTGATCTTGACTTTCATAGTCTTAACTCTGTACAGTGACTTCTGAGAGCATCTTCCAATTATCGCACTATATTATTGCATGTGTAACTATTACGAGCTGGCGTACTTACCCATGCAATAAAAGACAAATTGTGACACTTGCATGTAAATGCTGTGCTGATCATCAGAATACACTCTCATGTCACTGCACAGAGTGAGATGATCCAAGTGTAATGTGAGTAAGAAAGGCTTTATTATCCTACAAATGTATTGAATTTTCAAAATTTTCAAAATGAATTTCAAATTATGTGAACAGTTTTCAAAACCTTCCAAATTCTTTAATATTTTCAAAATGATATAAAAAATTATGGATAGTTGGGGTCATAGGTGGTTAAGAAAGGCTTTTTTTCCTACAAATAATTGAATTTTCAAAATTGTGAAAAAGAATTTCAAATAATGAGAACAGTTTTCAAAACATTCCAAATTTTTCAATATTTTCAAATCATTTAAATAAATAATGGGGGGGGGGGGTAAGAAAGGCTTTTTTTCCCTTCAAATATATTGAATTTTCAAAATTGTGAAAAAGAATTTCAAATAATGTTAAAAGTTTTCAAAACATTCCACATTTTTCAATATTTTCAAAACATTTAAAAAAGGATATCTTAAATTATGGATAATTGGGGGTCTTTAGAACAGGTTTTTTTTTGTTTACTTACACTTATATACAAGGATAATTTACGAATGCTTGGTTGAAAGTATCACCAGAGAAACAATCATGCACATATTTATATTCTTAATAAAACATATTTAGAGAAATACATTGATGTATGGAATTATTTTTTAAATTGATTTATTCATGAAGAAATGTACCACAAGGGCATGAATGTAAAATACTCATGTAAGAGATGTATGAAGATTTTTATCACAAAATTCAGAAAATATCTTTTTTAGATGAATTAAGCAATTACCATGTATCTTATATCATGTGCTTTCAGATCACAGCGCACTTTCAAAATGTCTATCAAATGTAACAAAATGTTCTCCTAACTTTTAGCCATAATTGGAATTGCTACCAATATCTTATAAAGGTACAATTGAAAAAACAACATTTTGCGATGAATTACTTCAAATGGTGATATTCACACAAAGCAAGATATGGTAAAAAGATTCAGGTCAGAAGCAACTATGGGGTGTTTATATTTATATGCAGCAATTGATAATTATACTTCCCCATACACCCCCACATATTATATCCAACTTTGGAATAAAGCAATATGATTAAAGTAAAAGTTGGGTCAAAGCCAACAATATATCGGCCTATTTGTCAAATACCCAGTGAAATGTATCTATTTTCCCATTGTATTGGTTTAGATATTGTGAAATTGGGACCTGAATATTTTTACTTGGCCTTTGTATAAGTAGTTCAGGGTGTTTAGGCTTCCTTTTAAATTAAGTGTTAAACAAATTCATCGCCCCTTGCCATTGTGGAACAAGACAAATTAATATGTATCTGGTATTTTGATATACTCAAAGGTTCTATTATCTGAGTTATCTACAGGGTGTCCCAAAAGTTGCACCACCATTTAAATACTTCATATCTATGTCAATTGCATGGGACAACCTAAGCATGTTGAGGTAGCACAATCTTATAGAATCAGTTTTAAAATTTTAATACCAAACTTGATTCCATTAATGGGTTCTTTCAATACACTCTACTTACATTCAAAGGTGTGCTAAATGCATACATGGGTTCTTTCAATACACTCTACCTACGTTAAAAGGTGTGCTAAATGCATACATGGGTTCTTTCAATACACTCTACCTACGTTAAAAGGTGTGCTAAATGCATACATGGGTTCTTTCAATACACTCTACCTACGTTAAAAGGTGTGCTAAACAATAGAACAGGTGCGATGCATTTAAACTGGACATACTGGCACGTGCAATAATCATTCACAACTTGCATCCCTTTACTCTCACTGTCGTTTTGTTCTATCATTCGCCATTTCTAGCATTATTCGTTTGAAATAAGCCCAAGAAACTTCACTATAAATCAGCAGATTCAAATCGTTTGGCTCTACTTGGAAACAAAATCAATAGTTTGCACTTGTCAATAAATACGGAGCAAGTGTCAATCTAAGACACGTTGTAAACTCTGAAATATTTCAAGATTGTAGTTTTATCGAAGCTATACAATAACGCTAACAAATGTCGATACATTCCATAAAAATGTCCATATAAGTATACATTGATTTTGTAGCCAAAAAATAAATGTAGCAATACAAATGAAATTACTTTGTGATACCGTTTATTGTATATTATATTGAGTACAGATGCTGTGGTGTTCATAACTCTTTAATTCTGATAGGTTTCAGTAGCAGCTAAAGAGTGAAATCTGTGAAATTTCAACACTACCAGTAACATAGCGAAGGCAGATAATGCATTATCTATCCATGATTCTTTTAATGGAATAAATAAAAGCAAACTATTAAATGAGGTGCGTTGAGAAGAATTGACTTTATACTTGGCTACAAACTTGGCTACAAACTTGACTTGACTTCCATTCTGGTGTTAAACTAACTCAAGTATTTTTAGGCTTTTAAGCCTACAAAATGTGTAATTGTCCGAAATTAATATTACTTAATAAATTTATATAACTTGACTTGTAATTTCAGTATTTCAAGCAAATAATTTCATGTTCAATTACTTGATGTGATTTGAATAAAATCAGTGACTTATATTGACTTAAGGATAATAGAGAAAGATTTGACTGGAATCACATCTATCTGTCGGTAACTTGAGTTCTACCTATGAGTATAAAGCTATCACAAATTTAGTCTAGTGCAAATAATTATATTGTATGAGTTTACACAGATTTATTCCTTTATCATGTTAATACACATAGACTATGATTAAAATCGCTACCTCAGCACCACCGACAACCTATTTGGTCTAGTGGTTATTATATTCGTTTGGAACCGTGAGGCCCTGGGTTCGAATCCAAGTATCGTCAGATTTCATGATCTTTCTCAAAATGGGGACAAAGTTTCTAAGTCGAAAGACTTACGAATAGGCTAATTCGTGATAGTGTACTCATAAGGTAGCACCGTAACTTGACTTTTGACCCGAGGTGTAATGACTTGGTCACAACCCTTACACTAAGTAAGCCATGACGTTTTAACAACTCGTATGAGTAATGTTTATATGGTGCATATGTAGCATATCTTATCCCAATTATCAGTGTTGTAGGACTCCAACTCGAGTCCAACTCGAGTCCTTTTTTTCAAAGACTCGGACTCGGACTCGGACTCGGACCCCGAGGACTCGAAACGAGTCCGGCAAAATTGGTTTTTTTTCAGGTGTTTTATTTTCATTAACTTATCTGAATTTTGTTTTGCTGAGGGACTGAATTTTGCAGTCCGCCGCTAGCAAAACAATAACTTTCATAAGTAAGCACAGAGGTGCTGTCTGTACCAGACCAGCAAGTAGCGCTACCATGGAACGCATATTCAGCAGAGGGGGTTGGGGTTGATCATGCGGCCACATCGCGCCAGATTATCCCCCAAAATGGTGCAGATGCTGATATTCCTGAAGTGCAATGAGCATCTTCTTTAAATTCAACATATAACATTAGGCCAACTCAAAACTGCTTTTGATGATTGATGAGGTCAAAACTCAGGTGTTGTCAAGCAATGAAATAATTAAATTTTCTTCCCTGTTTCATTTTCATAGCCTTATTTTACTGACATCTTCTTTCAATGTCAGTACTCCCAGTTCCAAAGATATCGTCGATTTAGTAACAGTGAAATACAAAGAACATTAAATTATATCCTGGCTTTTATCAGAATTATTAGCCTTAGCAATAGCAATAATTTACTTCTTTAACTTGATCTGTTGTTGTTCGTCCATCGCAAAGCAAAGACGACAATGACAACAAAGATTAGTTATATAGTCGAATTTGATCTATGTGTCAGAAGATGACTAACAAGACCAATACGGGCAAGGAAGCAACTCCCACATGTGTGGCCCTTGTGATCAGTATCTGGCGTTGTGGCACTTGCTGCTCTCGTCTTGCGGGTCTCACGTTTTCCTCCTACGTCTTTCTAATTTAAGTAATTTTGCATGCAAATAATTGCATATAAGCAGTAAATAAAAGAACAACCACAAAGACAACACAAGCCTAATAAGTAAGTTACTGAACTGACTGGGATTATACTTTGATTAGTAATTGTTATATAACGCATGAAAATATTCTAGCCATCTGATTGGTGGATACTACATCAGATAACACAAAATAGTTTGGTCCATTTCATGCTTGACGTAACTTTCCGGTCTTGTTTTGTCTTTCAAAAACCGGTCAATAGTACTTTTTGAAAGACAAAAATGCCCTGCCTCGTATGATTTTGCCATAATGGCATGGAGGATCGACTCGCCTGTAAGATCTTTTTCATGTTTATTTTGATCAAAATCGCACACAAAAATATGTTCATGCGTTATATAAGGTCACATTTCTTAAGTTGGGACCCTAAAAAGGGTGGATTTGTCACATTTTTTCGCTTATTTGCCATTCAAATGCTTATCTTTTTCAAACCATACATCACAATCGAGTATATTTAGTCTCATTTGGAAGATAATTTATAGCTTTAATAGTATCTATATGAAAAATGTATAAATCAAGTTGAGATTAATTACTATAACTCGTTAATTACAATTAGTCAGGGTGGAGGCGGGTGAGGATGCATGCGTGTGAGGATGCATGCTACAGTATGTATTTCCAATGGGATGGGCAAAATAAATGATTAAACCTTGTGTATATTAGTTCATTGAATTATTATTTTGTGTGATCAGTTTCATTATTGTAATTGCCAAACCTTAATTAGTGTTAATTACATCCCCAATTAATTAATATTACTAATTAATTACATACAACAAATACCATCTGAAAATGTATCAACGGCAGATTATTACCAATTTCAAATGGTAACTGGGGGGGGGGGGGGGGGCAATATATCTGCAGTGTTTTAATGAAGTTTGACCTGATGTTGAATGCTCCTTAATATTTTAGATAATCTTTGCTAATTATATTGATACTAATTACCTAGGAAGTGCTTATTTTATCCACCAAATCCGCACAATAATATCACCTTTTAGTGTTTAGGATTAACATGTCCATCGCCGTCACCCTACTAGTATATCATTTTCAAATTGTTCAATATCCAATGCTGATTTCTATAGATCAACAGTTTTAACTATTTATGTTAGCAAGATGTCAGTGCAATTAATGCCAGGCATAACATTGTAATCAATTCATAATACAGAAATGAGGTTGTAAGTAATCAGCCGAATTTGTTTCCTTCATTTTCTGTATAATAAAATTTGAATGAATTGTACCTTTCTACCAGAAAGGTATGTTCAAAATTTCATTTAAGTGTTTCTTTTGAACAAACAACATTTATATACATTTTTGTCATACTGTCCACACAGAATATATAGTTTTTTTATATGAAAATTGACACATTTTGATCACCCTGTATTTTCGTTTGACAATTAATTAACCCCTACAAATAATATATGACCGGAAGGGCCTTGCCTTTGGCTTCTCAAATCTGGGGTTCAATATTTATTTCAATGCACTATGTTTAAATTAGGAAGCATACAGTAAATTACATTTCATAGTAATATTTCTTTTGTTACACCCTATATATTTCCTAAGTCACCCTGTATACTGGAACAAACACTAGATATTCACAATCCTAGATATCTCAGCTTTCTAACAATGTATAATTTTGCACACTTTGGATTTATACTTTTTGATTCATTAGGCTTAGAGCATTATCACATGTAATTGTTGTCAAATGTATGCATGTGACGCAATAGGGTCCCAACTTAATAAATATGACCATAAATCAAATATGGACTGCTCTTTATTCGTGAAATGGGGTGAACTATTGTTCCTCGGTGATCTGGAGACCTAAGCCTACTATTTTCCCTCAGCCTTCGGCATCGGGAAAATAGTAGGCTTATGGTCTCCAGATCACCTTGGGGCAATAGTTCACCCAATTTCCCTCATGAACAGTCCATATTTGTATACAAGTAAACAGTATAGAACTGAAATTCTGATTAATAAAACGTTGATATAGTATTGGTGAACTGCGTCTTGAATTTGATACATAAGGACTCGGACTCGGATATTGAGGACTCGGACTCGGACATAGAAATTGGCAAAGACTCGGACTCGGACTCGAGTCCTTTCCTCAAGGACTCGGATGATGAGGACTCGACTCCAACACTGCCAATTATGTACATTCATTAATAGTTACGTCATCAATACGATATCGAATATAGCTTAACTGATTTCACGTCTGCCACCGCTAGAAGGCCGTCCGAAGTGAGTTTCATAAAATACGGAGCATAAAGACATCGCGCAATGCACGCGACCATCTGACCCGTATGACTGCAATATTGTTCGATAACGCCTGTTCCCAGTGCCAATTTGTCAGGATGTGATGGTAAGCTGTTACAACGACCGACCAATAGGCACTCATTTTTGTCATCATAGCATACACTGAGAGGTAAAGATATGCTGAGATGACAAGTTAGTTTGATTGTATTCGCTTGTGTATGTTGCATATCGATAACTTCGATGCCGTGGACACTTCGAGATTTTAACACGGAGATTTCAGTGTCTCTGACCAGATCGAAACCATGCGGTAGAAAACTGGTCTGTATTGTCCTAACGACTTTGCCACTGGAATCGTATTCAGCAATAAGACACCTATCAGTTTGTCCTGCAAACAATCTTCCTTTACAAGCCACAAGAGCTCCGATACGCTTTCCATGTTCATATTCCTTGACAGTTGTGAGACACCTACCAGACGTATCATACATCTTGACTTCGTTGCCATCAGAAACCAAGAAACTGTTTTCAGAAACTTCAGCTACGCCCAATGGTTCCTCTGGCAGGTGAACGCAATCTAGCCGATTGTACAACCAGTATTTATGGTACAGCCCATCCTGTTTCCGAAATATCCATATTTTTTTTATCTCTTTATCGGCAATCATCAAACTACCGTTTGATGTGGAGGCAATTGCGTTGGCATAATCAAACCCCTCTATCTCTTGATAGATTGACAACACAGTTGGTTGCACCAGTCTACCGATGCTCGCTGCTGGGAGCGTAGTAGTTTGCTCCATGTGAACCGTCGGAATCTGTTTTAAAACGTTGAGAGTATGTGCGTCGCCTTCATTTACTTTGTCGAGCCATGATAGTGTTAAACGCTGGTTTTTGATGATTTGAGCATTCGTCTTGATGTTCAGTGCTTCCGGGAATATCTTGGAGCTGTGCATCACTGACTTGATAGTCTCTATTTGTCGCTGTATGTGTGCCTTATCTGATACAAGTTCATTCATCATCGGTCGGAAACAATTGTCAAGTTGATCACTTAATCGCTTTTCTTCCTCTCGTATCGGAATGGTATGATCTCTGACGGCGCTATCAACTTCCTCATACTCGCCATCCCAAGATATCGCCAATCTAGTCTCGATATCTCTTAGTTTATCAAGATCGATCTTCCAGTATCGTTGGTGTTCAGAAGCCGTCTCAATTTGCCCCCGAACTAATTGTCTGCACTGTGCGACTGCGTCCTCAATATTTTTTACGTCGTGCTGCAGATGAACAGGAACGAGACATCGCTGACAGATGTGCTCGGCGCAAGCGAAGCAATAGAATATAAGTTCCTGATCCCCGTGCTTGCGGCATTTGCTATACTTCGAAGGAAGTTCATCCGCAACGTGTGTCAAGACCTTCGCTGGTGGGACATCTTTTTCGTCTGTATCTACATTCGTCGATTTCGTATTTGCAGAGTCGGTTTCATGTTCTAGAGGTGCTTTCCGGTTGCTGCTTGCATCGTCTACCTTCGCGAGATAATGTTGTGTCATTTGCTGTGGCAATGGCTTTTTCCATTTAGCGATGGGGTCAGGTGCACCAGTGGGGTTGTTGCTTTGTAGATCTTTCTTTTGAGCATTTTTCCCCGTCGGATCATCATGGTCTGAATGACTGCTTGGGTATGTTTCTTTCACGCCGTGCAGTTCTACTCTAGTGTTCAGCAGCTGCAAAGGTTGCTTCATATTTTCTACATTCTCATCGCCTTTCTGTGGCGTGTGCGCGTGCTCTCTCAATTTATAAATGGGTTTAGGTGTATCATAAATTGGGTTACTTTGTTGATTGTTCTTCTGAGCAATAATTACCAGCGGATGACTATGTTCACATTGATCTTCCTTGGAAATTACCACAAGGTCTTCTTCGACCATATTATTCCGGGCAACATTTTCATAATTAGTCTCTGTGGAAGAAATGACCTTACAACCAACACTACTCTCTTCAGGTTGTCCAATGTGATATATTCCATTGTTGTTATCATCGAGGTCACTATTAACATCATCTTCAGCCAGATCACTATTAACATCATCTTCAGCCAGATCACTATTAACAGCTACTTCAGCCAGATCACTATGAACAGCTACTTCAGCCAGGTCACTATGAACAGCTACTTGAGCCAAGTGACTATTAACAGTATCTTCAGTCATTCTTAGCAGTCGCCTATTGGTGGGCATATCAGCGACACCACTTTCAGGAATATATATTTTCGCTTGACATTCAGGGCACGTTAAGTGCGCAGTATATAAATTGTCATCGCACATGCGCTGGAGACAAATTTCACAGATAACGTGCGTACAGTTTGACAGTTCTTTAGGAACGTGTGGATGTTGGAATGAAGCGTTGCACATCGAACACCGCAAAGTTTGTACGGCCCCATAATCCGCCATGTTGCGCTGAATGTTATAAAATGTAGTACTGTTTATGGATATATGCACTGACTACTAATATATCGAAATCATTAGTGCGGATCAGTAAAGGTCAATTCTGGATTCACAGGGTGTGAAGAGGAAATGATTTACACATTTTTATATTAGTTTGAGTTTTGTATGTCAATGTTAAACATGTTAAAGGCACGCTCAGTCATTTTGCATAGAAAATAAACTTTTTAATAGTCTCGTCCGTTTTGATAGTTTGCAAAGCTGTGACGAGCAGTGGCGTAACTAAGGTTTATTCTTGGTGCCAGACAACACGGAATTAACCTAGCACAAAATCCTCTATTAACGGATTATACATCTTTATTCCGTCATGGGTTGTTTACACTAGTCTAACTTATGAAATGTCTTACACCAAGTTTTTCCGTACTGTGGTCTTCAATTGGAGGGGGCATGAGGGGGAGGTCTGTGATCAGGAATGGGGTGCAAAATCGATTATTGGTATACATAGTTTGTCATTCGGGGGAGCCAGAGGGGCGAGCCTTCTGGCAGCAGTGGGGTGGGGGGGGGGGGGGGGGGGGAAATGACCCCTGCCTCCCCATCCATGAGTTATAATACACGCCCATGTACACGACGAAGAAGCCGATGTTGAGTCGAATTGAACTTTGCTGATGTAATTGAGCAGGATCTACAACCTTCCAATTCGTAAAATCTATGGCGTGAGCCATCACACCAAATGTTACCAGGGGGTTATATAACCACTTCGATAGTGAATTTTACATAACTGTAACAAGTGGCTTTTTTCTGCCAATATAGCTCAGAAAAGTCGAAAAACAGTGGGTTTTATCATTAGCCTTTTAGTAGTTAAAATTGACAGCTAGACCTCTAGTGACCAGATCATGACCGTTGACCCAGATAATGTTGTCATGTTTGGACAAATTAAAGTGATTGCATTTTAAAGAAGAATGCCATTTCACATGTTTTAACGTCACTAGTTGGCCTTTAAGAAGGGGATATGGCTGGTGAACCAAACAGGAAATATCTCTAGAGTATAGAAACTGGAGTTTGTCAGTATTGTAAATATAAACAAAGTTAAAATAGCAATGTGTTTCGAAACTTAGCGAAATAATAGTTATTCAATATCCATTCTAACATGAACTGGGTGAACTTGGTATTTTAATTACAATGCCTCAATTTGTTGACAGTAAAAGTTGAACCATATCTCAATATGAGGCGAAAGAAGGCGGAAGTTCTGTGTGCATTCATTCGAATCGACGTGCGTATTAAAATAATATTTTGCAATAAAGGAAAGGGAAAAGGCCCAACACTCTCATATCGACGGACTACATGTAGAACTTGATTAAAATGGTTGAGTCACAGTCGCCGTCTTTCGCAACTATTGCTAAAGAAGACCTCTCATGTCCCATATGCTACGAACTATTGAAAGCTCCTAATATTCCAAAGGACTTGCCGGATTGTCAACACGTCTGTTGTGAACTTTGTCTTGAGCAACTGGTAGAAAACAATAACAGCGAAAACAACAACTCAACGGTAGTATGCCCGGAGTGCAGGTCAATCAATACGGTTCCCGATGGCGGAATCACCGACTTCAAAACGAACATGCGACTTCGGAATCTTGCGGAAAAACAAAGCATCTATGAGGCACAGAAATTTAAAACGACTGATGACGAGACTGATGAAGTTGGAGTTTACAATATGCCAAGGAAAAGAGAAAAATGCCCTCGTCACCATACGAATGACGCACTGTTTTATTGTCTCACTTGTGACGATTCCATTTGCCAGCAATGTCTAGTCCCGGAACATCTTAACCATGAGGTCAAGGAACAAGACATTATCATGCGTAAGCAACAGACTCAAATAGACGAAAAGATCAATGCAGTCGAAGAAGTTCTACGACGTCAGGAAAAGTTGTCTACTCAGTGCGATCATATGGAGAGAGAGTTTCAACAATCAAAACAGGCTGAACTTGCGAAAATCAACCAATGTGCGAATGAACTGGTCGCCCCTTTCCGCAAAGAAGGAAAACGTCTACGAGATCAGCTGGCTATTTTTGAAAGTCGACAACCTTACCTAGGCATAGTTAAAGAGGACAAACAACTGTTACAGACCAAAATAGATGCCCTCGCCACAATTCGTAAAGATGTAGAAAAGTTGGATGATATGGATTTCATGAACAGGCACGTCGCTATTACGATGCAGCTTGAAGAACTTTGTCGAGATCAACCTCTGGTGTCTTTGACCATCCATGCACCAAATGTGCCGAGGTTCATTCGTTACCCTGACCTAGGTACTACGCCTGTTTTGTGTAAGATAGTGAAGAAGCCTATTTCTACCAACCCGCAGCAAATTGAATCCACTGAAGACACAGTATATGAGATACCATCAATTGGCGGTGATGTGGAACCAATGTACGAAGGTACCATTCCTAGACAACCTCAAATGGAAGCTGGTGGTGCTGAGAGCACCAAAGAGGTGGAAGATTCTAATGCAGATCCTAACATGGAACGTGTCACTGAAGCCACAGCAACAACACCTCCGCGAAACTCTCGACTAATAGCTCTGAGACCGTTGAACGAGTTTGGTAGTTTTCTGAATGCCAGATCCGTTGATTTTGGTAATGACATACTTGCAGTTTGTGACAGCAAAACTAACAAGGTGACCGTGTATAACAACCAGTTTCTAAAAGAAATAGCCACCTTGAAAGTTGATCGTCCGCGAGACGTAGCGGTGGTAGCCAATGGCGCAATCGTGATAGCTAATTCAGTGAATGCTCTGATATTCTCGTCAGCTTCCAATTACAAGCACAAGTCTATTGTCCAAACCACCGGTCAGGTGAACAAACCGCGGAAGGATTCCATAAGTAGTGTTGTAAATAACTCAGGACGCGGGTTTCTTGTTGGAGATACGGAAAGGTACATGATCACTCGACATGGGAATCGAGGCGAACTTCTGGAAAGCATTCCTGTAAATATCAGACCGTTTTGCATGGCTGTGAATCAGTACAATCATATCGCAGTGGCTGATTCCCAGAGTGGAAAGGTTTTAGTAATGGATTTATCCGCAGACGAGTCTCCGAAAACCCTTTTACAAATTAACAAAGTACAAGGGCTGTGTTTTCAACCTTCATTGGATTGTGATTCGTTGTTGGTGACAAAAAGGAAAACTGGCTCCCTACGTTTATCTATTAGAACAGATCCTTCTAACCACGGAGGTGTTATTAGCTTGGCACGTTCTTCAATAAATGGTGATGGCAGTCATCCGCTTCAGACTTTAGCCGAAGGGCTCTACAAGCCTGGTGGACTCACTTTCATATCTAACTCTAAAGTTGCCGTGGCTGATGGGAAAACTATTAAGACATATCGATGCATTTACTCGGCTGGTGACTCGGCATAGGAATAGTGAAAGAATCTTAATCGGAAATGAGAGAGTCTTGATCTATTCACGAGTTATCAAGCATGCGCAGCAGTGAGCTGACGGTAGTACTCCCGCTTTTGTAGGACACATGTAGTGAATTATAGTCAATAACTGTATCTGTGTGATATTTCCATGGGCCAGCTATTTAGTGTCCTGCGCGCTATCATTACTCTGATTTAAACCATGTTATTATGTCGTCTACATAACATTTGAACAGAACAGGGCTTGAAGTTTATTTTATGGCATAGGGGAATATTGGGCAACTGGTCCGATATGAAGGATTTTGTAATTGTATGGGCATACTGCTTTCTTTTGAACAGTACGACTTATATTGAAACTTGCCATTATGTCCATACCTTCTACATTACAAAACATTACTTTAGGGTTTTTACACATGTGATATTCTCCAGATCTTTGAAGCCACCTCCTTGAGTGACTTATTGAAAATTCACAGATAGATAGATGGGCGATTTATGAAGATGGGTTTAGAATATGTTAAATGTACTTTATATGATTGATAGATATGCAACAGTAAATATATACATGCATTACAGTCATCTTAAGATGCTAGGTGCATATTGCATTTGATAGGTGCTATATCGTAGTGGTTCAGCGACTTTTCTAAATGATTAAACCCATAGGTTGTGGTTGTAACGACCATAAAATGGCGCATGTTGCTAACTTGGGACATTGGTAGTTTGGATTTGCGATCAAAATTATCATTTAAAGAATGAATCAACTTAAATCATTATCACGGGTATTCATTTGGTAGAGTTATTATTTTATGAATTTGCAAATAACAAAGTATACCATTTCTTAAGACACTCGTCTACTTGTAGGACCCGAACGTTGTTATAATTGGGAATTCAAAGATACTCGCTAGCTACAGAAAACTGCGTAATGACTAAAAACAAAGATGCAGTTTTACCTTTTTTCTGAAATGTTTTGAAGTTATTGATTATTATGACAAGTAGTGCAAGTGGTATGTTTTAAAACATTTTGGCGTAAAATATATTACGTCACAGGCGTGCTTGAATAATGTTTCATCTAGACAAAGTGCTGAGTCATTTGTTGGGACAAGCGGTCCGAAGGGTTATGGGGCAACTGGTCCACCTGCAAAAACTTAATCAAAATTGTAAAATTCATTTTGAAAATTAGTTGTGAATGTGAATAGAATATGACATCAGCTGTCAAGTTTGATATACCTTCCCCTTTTCATCCATCTGTCACTTTGTCCCCCCCCTATTGTGTCATTTCCTGCCCATTGTTCCCCTGTCTATATGTTATGTATGTTATATTCCGTCATTTTAACTTCGATAAAGATTCTGTTAGAATCGAAACGTCAGGTCCTCTTATATTTATTACATTTACTTACACAGGCTATTTTTGTAGATAAGCAGTTTGCATTCAGCTTTTACATTAGAATATGAAATATTTCACATTTTTTCTAGTTCTATTTGGGTCTAATACCACTATTTCTGCTATTGAATGGTTACAGTATGATACGAAAATGCTTTCGAATGGTTTAAAACCTCGGTATTATAAATTACATCTGTATTATATTTTGAATGGTGTCTGTAAAGTTATTTGCAATGACGAAATATCATGATTTATATATTTTATTCACTGTTTTTTGTGTATAATTAACCGTTGGGTTATCATTGTCATATTGACTTACTTCCGGTAAGAGCTGTCCCCTGACCCCCGGGAGACACGCTACTGGTGACGCATCGAATACAGAATGCATTGTTGCGCTCCCATGGCATGGCGCAATGCTGATTGCTACACCATGCGTTTGAAGTCCGACGCTGTCATGGGCGCCGGCACAGTGTATTTGGTGCCAATCAGCGAATTTGTTATCGTTCTAAGTGTGACGACGCTGGCATTGACCGAATTTATTTGTGATGCCAGCAGATCAATGTGATGACATGATTTGTGCGTACCTGCATCTATAGAGTGAGTTGTGTGGAGCCAAGTGATGCAGGGAACCAGCATATGCTTATAAAAATATATAAGGGCAGTCCTATGGCGAGGTCTACACGAATCCAAGCTCTGCAACAACACTGTGGTTAAATATGTTAAATTGTGAATGCGGAATATTGGCTTTTGCCGGGTTGACCTTGTACTTGGCGTAACGGGCGTTTTTCTACGAGCTCAAAGACAATCATATGACTAAATAAGTGATTGATACCTACACAGTTAAAATATAATGTTGTTAAAAATAACCCCTTTTCAGGGGCAACTATACACTAACCGAGAAAGGGTTAAAAGACTCTTTTTCTAGTTATTTTTACAATTTTTGTGTCATTTTTTAGTCATTTGACACAAAAAAGGGTTAGAAATGACTAAACAGAGTCAGCATTTAACCCTTTTACAGTTGACGCGGAAAAGGGATTATTTTTAACAACATACTTTTAAAGGTATATTATGTGATCTTTTCTGGGAACGCCCTCAACATCGAAAAAAAAATAGAAAGCAGATTTTCTTGCATATTTACATTTCTGATCATAAATCGTACATACATTCCAAGTTACAGGGCGATACGATTCTTAATTACTTCAAAATCATGGTTTTAGAGTGAAAATAAACTGTCGTGATAACACGACAGTTTATATATATTTTCACTCTAAATTCACTCTAAAACCATGATTTTGAGGTAATTAGGAATCGTACCGCTCTGTAACTTGGAATGTATGTACGATTTATGATCAGAAATGTAAATCTGCAAGAAAATCTACTTTCTAAAAAAAATCATGAATAGAGGGCGCTCTCTGGAAAAGATCACATAATATGCCTTTAAGTGTGTATACTCACACTGATAAACTGATATTGGCAAAAATTTCTTGGTTAATCATTTTCCAATAACCTGCAGGAGATGAGAGTTAAGTGACTGTTCAAATCATAAAAATTGTACTTTTAACCCTTTATATTAAAGGTGCATTCTACGTACTTTTAGCCTTTCCGTGTTTGTAGTACAATGCCCTTATGTAGGCCTACTTGAGTGAACATTTTGGGGAGATTCTTGCAAACCATGTATAGACCTATGTATAATGATTCTAAAAAATGAGCTTGTCATTTTTTTCAGCAACCATCTTGGTATAATGGCCGCCATTTTTGAAAATGGCCGCCATTTCAGACTTACTTTGACCATATCTTAGCCCAAAAAATACCTAGAGTTGTGATTTAAGGAGCTACAACCATGTTTCGGGGGTCAAGGGGTTCATTGGAACAATCACTCAGTATATTGAGGCATTGCAACTACAATCAAATCCAAAATGGCCGCCAAAATGGTGCCGGAAATCTGGAATTATACATATTTGCATCTATTAATATTTTCAAGGTGTCATCAGGGTTATGTTTTTGGTTGAATCTTGCAATCCATTAAACTTTTACTTGAAACAGCATAATATCAGTTAAAAAATACAATGGCTTCAATTTAAAAAAATACAATGGCTTCAATTTTTTATTTGCCAATCTTGTTGTTATGGCGCCCATGTTTCAGAAAGACAATCACTGAAGAATAATTATGTGTATCTATATCTCAGCTGCAGAATGTTCTTACAGATTTGAGTGTCAATACCCATGTTTTCGGGGTTCAAAGAATTAATTTGAACAATCATTTATTCATAATAATATATCACTAGCGGGCACCAGCGCTTCGCGCTGGACCCGCTAGAAAATTTCACGGGGAATAAGTAAACAAAGCGTAAGAAAATTTGATACAATAATATCAAGAACATGTCCTATACATAATCCAGACGGGGCCCTAAATAATCCGAATATCGCAGGTGCTTTTGATAATCCATGATGTTATACATTGCCTTAATCTAGGTAGGCCTACGTTTGTGTTTCCAGATACCTATGTAGGCCTCCCATGAGACCTGAAATGCAGGTACCCGTTGTCCCATTATATCCAGGGACCCCATAGGCCTAAGCCCTACCCCCTAATCCAGTTACCCCAGGTGCCCTTAATAATGCACTGGATACCACATAATCAAGGTAGGCCCACTGCAGTGTGCCGTGTGCCGTTATCTCGAGATACCCAGGTGCCTTACTTTATCATAGTCAAGTAAATTAAACGCGGGTGCCGAAGATAGCGGACAGTAAAAGTCACAATAGGCAGAGGTCAGTAATATCAAAGCGTTATAAATGTTTATATAAATATCAATCAAGAGTGTGTCCTTAAATAATTCAGGTACTAAGGTGCCCTTGATATAATGTAAGTGACATGGTGCCCTTAATACACCATGAGCCTAGGCCCAATGTGCTCTTAAATAATACAGATACCCAAGATCTTAATCCGAGTAGGCCTACTCCATCAACGTGTTCTTAATACCCCCAGTTATACTCCTGTCAGCGCATGTCTCTACCTATTTTGTACCCCAAATAATAAAAAGTTGAATTTTAATGTCAAAATTGAAAGTTACATAAAATTCGCTTTTAAATGTCTCCCCCGATTCTTTTATTGCCCTGCCACCCCGTTTTACTCCTTTAAAGGTATATTATGTGATCTTTCCATGGAACGCCCTCAACATCGAAAAAAATTGAAAGCAGATTTTCTTGCAGATATCCATTTCTGATCATAAATCGTACATACATTCCAAGTTACAGGGCGATACGATTCTTAATTACTTCAAAATCATGGTTTTAGAGTGAAAATAAACTTATTTTATTCTAGTCTAAATTCACTCTAAAACCATGATTTTGAGGTAATCACTAAAAAAAATCACGAATAGAGAGCGCTCTCTGGAAAAGATCACATAATATGCCTTTAACATATGGTGCTGGTGCAAGTGTCGCCACTGCCCATATGCATATACTGTATCCAGGTAATTCAGTAGGCCTACGTTCTGAGCGTTATAGTTTTATAGTCGGTCGTTTAGTTTTATGGTCGGCGGAGTCTATCATCAAGATCACTTGTACCATTCCACGCTTGTACTTGAGCACAATGTGTGCCATCCGGGTTTTGTTTGGCCTATTTACATTAAATACATTATTCCTCCAATAGGCATGTGGGGCCTTAACGTATAGTATATGTAGTCCCTTTATCATGTTTGCTGTGTTCTATAAAGCCTCCCGAGATACTACCTGAGTGTACACCCTTGAAATCCAGTTATCACAGGTGGCCCACCTGCGCATAGTATATCCAGGTAATTTGAGACTCGTTTTATAGTGAACCCCGTAATCCAGATACCACGGATCCCCGAATAATCCAGACACTATATAATAATCATGATAATGTACCACCGTACGTTCCGTTTATCCAGATGCCCCATGTGCCCTTATATCCAGACTATCAAGTAAGGGAAGTGCGGAGAGGAGGAGGTGGCTTTAGGGTACACTATTAGAAAAAGGGTGCTTCAGAGGGGTTCTTGGCTGTCCCGTATAATGGTTTAAAGGTTCTTTGATTTTAAAGGCCCCAAAAGGTTCTGTAGAGAACCTTTAGAGGTTCGAAAGACCAATGTTTGCCCATATTTTGCCTATTTTGAACCTTAAAATGGTTCTTTTTTGAACCTTTTAAGGTGATATAAAGGGTTCCATACGGGACAGCCAAGAACCCCTGAAGCCTGAAGCATCCTTTTTCTAAGAGTGTACGGACTGCGGCCTGCTTTCACTCTGCTCCGTTACAATGTCCACGGTTTGCGCCACAAACGCGTACACTTTTTGTCTGCGTCATTACGTGTGCGCCGAACCGCGTGCGCCATGTTAAACGCGGTCGCGCAGCACATCATAGAAACGGTTGACATGGTACTGCCAGTTTCTTTATCGTTAGCAAACGTCGCATTCATCTATGTTACTAATGTGAAAGTGTCACTTTAAGATCTGTGTAAGAGTTTTTGTTTACATTTAGAAAATGTCGTGAAATATTTTTATTTGTCGGACGTATAAATGCTTGTTACTATGAGATCTTTAAGAATAACAAACAGCCGCATATACAGAAATGTAGCTATATCCCTGAAGAAAATATTTTGGGTGAAGACCATATGTCATCACTCATTCCGAAAACCACAATTTGTGTCCGAAAGTAGCTACCCGAGTAAAAGAAATTCAACATTTCGGATTTTCACATGTGACCCTTTCTGCGCATGTCTGAAAACGGTAAAAAACGGGCATTGAACTATCTAATTAGCTCGTGTATTAGAGGCGCAATTACCACGCTTTTTCAGTTGAGGAGGGACGCGAGTGTAAAATTATATTGAACTATCTAATAAAGCCATGTTCCGAAAATTAGTATATAGATACTCGTATATATGCAGCGTTACCATGGTTACTGCATATACAAACAAATCCAAAATGGCTGCCGTAATGGCGCAGACAATCTGGATACATTTGCAACTGTATAGAGTTTCATGGTACAAGGCATGCCATGGTGTGTACCATTTGAAGACGTTGGTTAGAAAAGTGCACACCGTATCATTTTCAGTTGAAAGAGCATAACATTACAAAACAAATATGATTTCCATATCTTTAAATGTCCATCTTGTTATAATTGCGACCATCGTGGGAATCATTTAAAGATAAGTTTGACAATATATCAGTCCATAATACGAAATGTACATAGATTTGTGATTTAATCTGCTGTACTCATGGAACTCGGTTTTGGAGATCAAAGAATATATCGAAAAATAGTAAACACGGGAGTCCATTTGGTGATAATTTCTACCAGCACCAAACTATTAATTATCGATGCTGGCTAATTAATTTTCGGAATTTATTCGCTCGATTCCATTTAGATTATTGTTTCTTCTTTCAAATGAGCCTAAATTCAACATTACTTTTTGAACGAAAAGGGTTGTCAATTTTGTTTCAAAACACACATTTTGTCAAGAAATCGTCGCGTATCAATGTTGCCAAAGCCATTTCCAGCGGGTTACGGCTTTAAATTAATCAGCAAAATTCTCTTGATTGTATTAAAAATCTTCGGACGGCTAAAAATCTACGGGGACTACTCTTTCTCTTGACGTGGTGATTTTGTATGACCCCCCACACACACATCTTAAACAAATTACAATAATGGCATGGACGAAATTCAAGCTATTTTGTCATCCAGATGCATAAAATGTGCGACCTGGTATTGTCATATTTGTAATTGTCACTGCAGAAACGTGTAATATTGGCCTTTGCCGGATTGACCTTGAACTGGGCGTGACGGGTATTTTTAGCGACCAATTCAAAGACAATAAACAACTCATTGATACCTTTACTCCCACGGATATTGGCAATAATTTCTTGGCTTATTATTTTCCAATTTCCCGTGTGAGATGAGAGTAAATCGACTATGTCCAAATCATAGCATTTATAATAAAGGGGATACGCAGTAGTGTTGAAGATTTTTGTCATATTATATAATTTACTTCAGAATTTGATGCTGGACATGGGCTCGATCACGAATATTCAAGGTGAAATTATGCGTATGTGTATACTAGTATGTGATTTAGCGATGATACTATCACTGAAGTAGGTTATTCAACTCCAACGGTTTTAGGATGATATAATTTAGTTCTAACGTGTGATGAATTTCTGGGATCTATAATTAAAATCCATTTTTTAATTGAAACACTACGGAGATTTCAAATTTACGGCCCTTCCGGTCCACCGTCGTCTGGAATATCATAGGAAGAGCTTTGTTGCAAAAGGGCTGTGGTGCATTTTTTTTACAAAAATGAGTTTGATATAGAAATGTAAAGGGCACAATCATATGTTTCAAGGAAACAAAGTCAATTTTTCTCAAAATGACCGACAGTCTTTGAAGTTGTTTTGTTGCAAGGGCTTGTATCCATAGTTAATTCTGGATACAAGCCCTTTTGCAACAAAAGGTGGCAGCCTACCAACTCCGCCCTGCAAACGGGCGCGAAACGTGTGTGCCGTCTTTATACCGTCCTCAAACCGGGCTCTCACCGTTCGCCGCCGCTTTTACTCATCCGGCAGAAGTTTTGAGGATGCTTTAAATTCCTGCCGAGCGCATATGGCCGGCAATGTCCCCGGCAACGTGTTTAACGGACGGGAAACGGCCCACCGTGTGTCCTCAACGTTTACCGCCGTCTGCACCAATTTGTCACACGGTAAGGGTTCGGCCAGGTTACACGGATACATGTGAGTAATGGGGCCCTCACATGTATCCGTGTGAGCTGGGCGGCCCCTTACCGTCTTATAGAAAAACAACAGAGTCCAACACGGTGAACAATCAGCAAAACATGTCAACGGCCGCATTGATTTTTTTTTTGTCACCGGGTTCATACTGTTCTATACCGGGTCCTTATCGGCCTGGAACCGGGCTCATACCACCTCCTCACCAGGGCCTCACCGGCCGAAACGCTTGGGTATCGACCGAACCGCCTTGATAACGTCATCAAACTGCCCTGTATAAGCTGAGCGCTCAAGCTCGTCGCTTCGCTCACATTCCGGGAATGTCTGTAAAATACATTTGTACTCACATGTATCCGTGTGAGCTGGCCGGCCCATTACCGTGTGACAAATTGGTGCAGACGGTGGCACACGGTGATGTCACACGGTGGGCCGTTTCCCGTCCGTTGAACACGTTGCCGGGGACATAGCCGGCCATCCGCGCCCGGCAGGAAGTTTGACCATTTTCAAAACTCTTGCCGGGTGAGTAAAAGCGGCGGCAAACGGTGAGAGCCCGGTTTGAGAACGGTATACAGACGGCGCACCCGTTTTGCGCCCGTTCGCAGGGCGGTAATGGTAGGCGGTCACCTTACCGTCTTATAGAAAAACAACAGAGTCCAAACAATCAGTAAAAAATGTCAACGGGCGCATTAATCTTTTGTTGTGGCCACCGGGTCCATAACGTTATATACAGGGTCTATACCGGGTCCTCACCGGTCGAGTACGGGCTCACCGTCCTCATACATTTCTAGCTTACCGTTCTTATCGGGTGCATAACACCTCCTCACCGGGTCCTCGGTCCATACCGTTCTACACCGGGTCTGTCCCGGGTTCTCACCGGCCTTGTCCCGGATCACCGGCCTCATACAGTTCTAGCTTCTCACCGTGTGCATACCACCTCCATACCGGTTCCTAACTGGTCGAAACGCCTGGGTACCGGCCGAAACGTCTTGATTACATCATCAAACCGTCCTTTTCAAGCTGAGCGGTCAAGCTCGCCGCTTCATTTGCATTCCGGAATTCGTACGACCTGAACATCTATAATACTCTCTAAATGTAAAAGAGCTAAACCTCACTCTTTCGAGAGCTTTAGGAGGGACGGCTCTTCTAAGAAGTGAAGTTCACTCTTTTCAGAGTGATTTGTCACTCTTTTAAGAGTGATTTCCACTCTTTTCAGAGTGATTTTAACTCTTTTTAGAGTAAAAATCGCTCTTTTAAGAGTGAACTTCACTCCAAAAAAAGAGCTGTTCCTCCTAGAGCTCTCGAAAGAGTGAGTTTTAGCTCTTTTACATTTAGAGAGTTGCAACATGCCTGCTGAGAGTCCGTTCCGCGAACAGTTACTAGGCTGCATGCGGCCATTCGCAGTCCGTCGCTAAGATGGTCGACGTCCACCACCGTCCATCACCGCCCTGCGAATGGGCGCGAAACGGAAGCGAAACGGGTGCGAACGGGAGCGCCGTCCTTATACCGTCTTCATACCGGGCTCTCGTCGTTCGCCGCCGCTTTTACTCACCCGCCAGGAGTTTTGAGCATGTTCAAAACTCCGGTGGCCGGCAAAGTCCCCTGAACGTGTTCAACGGACGGGAAACGGCCCACCGTGTGTGCCGCCGTCCGCACCCATTTTTCACACGGCAAGGGGCCGCTCAGCTCACACGGATACATGTGAGGGCCCCATAATACAGAGATTCCCGGAATTTAAGTGAAGCGGCGAGATTGAGCGCTCAGCTTATAAAGGGCGTTTGATGACGTTATCAAGGCGGTTCGGCCGGTACCCAGGCGTTCCGGCCGGTATGGACCTGGTTAGGAGGTGATATGAGCCCGGTTCCAGGCCAATTAGGACCCGGTATAGATCGGTATGAACCCGGTTACAAAAACAAAATCAATGCGGCCGTTGACATTTTTTGCTGATTGTTCACCGTGTTGGACTCTGTTATTTTTCTATAACACGATAAGGGGCCGCCCAGCTCATACATGTGAGGGGCCCATTAAATGTTTTCTGTCAAAAGTAAGCGGCCAACAAAATTATGATAAATGAGCGGTTAAAGATGCCCATGGCCTAAATATGCCCGAATACTGGGTCGTTCTTTAACATGCTTGAAAGCGGTCCGAGGTAGAGGGGACCCCGTTAAAGATGCTAAATGATCCTGAGAGTGCATTACTATAATATTATGATGCCTTCTTTATCATTCAAAGAAATGAACTTCAATTTTGACTCTATTATCATAAATTTGTTGGCCGCATTTTTTTTCAAGAAAATATTTCAATTTCGATTTAATGCGAAACATTTATATAGGTATAATGGTTTTAATGTTTTCTGTCAAAAATAAGCGGCCAACAAAACAATGATAAAAGAGCAGTCAACAAAAGATGCCAAAGATGCCCAATGATGGGTCGTTCTTTAAAAGCGGCCCGAGGTTCAGGGGTACCCGTAATTACGGTCATAATTAGTTGGAACATCCTGGTAATAATTAGTCTTTCATGCGTTCCCGTTTTCGCAAAATTTACACTATTGAAACATTGCTGCCTTTGAAGGAAAGCTTGAAGCCTTACCTCAACATGAATAACTCCCCGCCCACTGGTCAATGTTGACCCCTTCCAGTATCCCGTAACCCAAAAATCGTGTTTTAACATTGATCCAGGGGAGTTTTTAAACACATGTATAAAAGTGTTCCAACAATATTGGCCGGGATTGTCTCCAGGAGTGACAAATGTAAAGTTTTCGATTAGCTTAAATTATTGTATTTTTGTAACGGATCGACCGATTTTATTCATACTTAGAGACAATTTTACCTACATACCATAACTAAAAATGAATGACAAAAATTGATCTTCTCAATAATTCTTTAAGGGAACGGTCACTTTTATTGAGATATTAGGGCTATTTCTGGCGTACTTTTATTCATAAAATTGCCACGTGGGTTTACTTTATGTCCAGAACTATTGAACTGTTCGCTATAAAGTTAGCAAAATGTGAGAATAGTATGATGCCCATTGTTGATACTTATCAATCTAATCAACTGTGTTTCATTTATTTGGTAAAACGGTCACATTCGAATAGGAAGTAGATAGTTTTGGCCTACTGTCAAATTGGCAATTAATTTATAATTTCGTTCTATATTTTCGATAAACTCCACTAAGGCTGCTTTTGAATTCTTTATTCTCTCTCCTTAAATTATACCAATTTCGAACAACAATGAACATTATTCTCATTTTAGCAGCCGCGTATGCACATCGCTAAATATTGATATTACGCCCTATTTTAAATCATTTGATGTAATTGCAACTGACATTAAGTATGCAAACTTTAAAGGTCCTGGTTAAAACTCAAATTTAAAGGTCCTGGTTAAAGGTATTGAATCCAAAATAAAGAATATGCTGATATTCATAAAATCAAAATTGTTTATCCGACATTCGTGACGAAGTGGGTGTGCGTATACACTGCATTAATAGGGCCTACTTATCAGCCATAAACCACCGATAAAATGTCAACAAGTTTAATCTGTTTTGTTTTGTTGTAAGACTTAAATGTAGGTTACACAGGTGCACCATTTCTTCCATTCATCATTCCATTCAACGGTGGGTTTTTTCGTCGCATTCATGTTATTTATTCTATGAAGTGGTTATTAGGTCACACACGTGTTCGTTTTTTCGCGACTAGCAGTTAGCTCAAACAAAACCACCAAAGTGTAAAATGCTACACTCTTAAAATAAACTCATTACATTATTAGAACGGAGGACATACTATTAAATCTAGAATCAAATTGATATGGCCAATCATATCATCTAATCACATTTTTGATGCGGGAATCAATTAAAAAATACCAAAAAAACAGCACAAAATCTGTGGTGGAAATATATATAAATATTACAGAAATTCAGCGAGGCGGGACTCGAACCCCGATCTAATACCATACCGTTAATGCGAACACTTTGAAGAGAGCGCGATTATCCGCTTATTGTTTTAAGTGTATGGTGGCAATTGAAATGGAAAGGCATTAGGCCTATGTAGCTTGTTTTAGGAAGAAACCTGGTTGTTTCGTAAGTGACCTGAATATTGCCATATTATGAAATTGATAATTATGCAGTAGTGATTCTATTACTAGGGATTCGCCACGAGTCATTTGTTTTGACGATGAAACAATTGCAACACATTTGTTGAAATATCTTCAAGACAAGTTAAGTCTTTTAAAAAAGGCCATCTAGATATTGGCATAAATTTCACAGCATTTTACCGTTGGTTTACCTCAGGATCCTGAACTGAGACAACAACAACCCGAAACTACAAACAAATTAAATGCCGCTAAAAAGATTGCTAAAACTGTGGATGGCTTACGGGAAACAAATCAAGACATGCAATAACCAAAAGATGTCGTATCTATTATAAAAGCATAAATTAGCCTACACAAATTTCAAATTTCAAATGGTGAGTATCCTCTATAGCATGGATTCCGTATGCTTCAAAATGTTGATCATCTTACACCTCTATGGATCGTACCGAATGCCTTCTTGAAGTCTATGAATGTCGTTATTGCTGGGAGGTTTTTGTCATGTATCCCTTCAATTATTCTGCGGAGTGCATTAATCGGGTTTTACACTGTACCATAAGCCATGACGTTATAACGACTCGAATGCGTAATGTTTATCTGGTGCATATTTAACACATCCTATCCCAATTGTGTAAAATCACACATAGTTACGTCATCAATACGATTTCGAATATAGCTTAACTGATTTCACGTCTGCCACCGCGAGAAGGCCTTCCGAAGTGAGTTTCATAAAATATTGCGCCTAAAGACATCGCGCAATGCAAGCGACCATCTGGCCCGTTTGACTGCAATATTGCTCGATAATGCCTGTTCCCAGTGCCATTTGTCAGGATGTGACGGTAAGCTGTTACATCGACCAACCAGTAGGCACTCATGGATTTCATCATAGCATACACTGAGAGGTAAAGGTTTGTTGATATGACAAGTTAGTTTGGTCGTATTCTCTCGTGTATGTTGCATATCGACAACTTGGATGCCGTGGACACTTAGTCTTTTAGAAGTGAAACCCAGATATTGTTGTCATGTTTGGACAAATTAAAGTGATTGAATTTGAAAGAAGAATGCCTTTTTTACATGTTTTAACATCACTAGTGGGCCTTTAAGCACGTTAAGAACGGGTCATCCGGCTGGTGATCCAAACAGGAAATATCTCTAGAGTATAGAAACTGTTTTTTTCTTCTTTTTAGTATTGCAAATATGAAACAAAGTTAAAATAGAAATGAGAAAAATATTTCGAAAAATAGTTATTCAATATCCATACTAACATGAACTTGGTGAACTTGTTATTTTAATGAGAATGGCCCAATTCAAAAATATGAGGCGAAAGAAGACGGAAGTTCAGTGTGCATTCATTAGACTCGACGTGCGTATTCAAATAATATTTTGCAATAAAGGAAAGGAAAACCCCTCCACTCCCATACCGACGGACAACATGTAGAACTTGATTAAAATGGTTGAGTCGCAGCCGCCGTCTTTCGCAGCTATTGCTAAGGACGACCTCTCATGTCCCATATGCTACAAACTATTGAAAGCCCCTAATGTCCCAAAGGACTTGCCGGATTGTCAACACGTCTGTTGTGAACTTTGTCTTGAGCAACTGGTAGAAAGGAACAACAGCGAAAACAACAACTCAACGGTAGTATGCCCAGAGTGCAAGTCAATCAATAAGGTTCCCGATGGCGGAATCACTGACTTCAAAACGAACAAGCGACTTTGGAATCTTGCGGAAAAACAAAGCATCTATGTGGCACAGAAGTCTAAAACGACTGACGACGAGACTGATGAAGTTGGAGTTTACAATATGCCAAGGAAAAGAGAAAAATGCCCTCGTCACCGTACGAATGACGCACTGTTTTATTGTCTCACTTGTGACGATTCCATTTGCCAGCAATGTCTAGTCCCGGGACATCTCAACCATGAGGTCGAGGAACAAGACATTCTCATGCCTAAGCAACAGACTCAGATAGACGAAAAGATCAAGGCAGTCGAAGAAGTTCTACGACGTCAGGTAAACTTGTCTACTCAGTGCGATCATATGGAGAGAGCGTTTCTACAATCAAAACAGGCTGAACATGCGAAAATCAACCAATGTGCGAATCAACGGGTCGCCCCTTTCCGCGAGGAAGGTAAACGTCTACGAGATCAGCTGGCTATTTTTGAAAGTCGACAACCTTATCTAGGCATTGTTAACGAGGACAAAAAAATGTTACAGACCAAAATAGATGCCCTCGCCACAATTCGTGAAGATGTAGAACAGTTGGATGATATGGATTTCATGAACAGGCACGTCGCTATTACGATGCAGCTTGAAGAACTGTGTCGAGATCAACCTCTGGTGTCTTTGACCATCCAGGCACCAAATGTGCCGAAGTTCATTCGTAACCCTGGCCTAGGTACTACGCCGGTTATGTGTAAGATAGTGAAGAAGCCTGTTTCTACCAATCCGCAGCAAATCCAATCTACTGAAGACACAGTATATGATGAGATACCATCACATGGCGCTGACGTCGAACCAACGTACGCAGGTACTCTTCCTAGACAACCTCAAATTGGAGCTGCTGCCGAGAGCACCGGAGAGGTGGAAGATACCAATGCAGATCATATAATGGAACGTGTCACTGAAGCCACAGCTACAACACTTCCGCGAATCTCTCGACTTATAGCTCTCACACCGTTGGACGAGTATGATAATTTTCTGAATGCCAGATCCGTTGCTTTTGGTGGTATTGACATACTTGCAGTTTGTGACAGCAAAACTAACACGGTGACCGTGTATCGCAAGGTATTAAACAAGCAGTTTCTAAAAGAAATAGCCACCTTGAAAGTTGATCGTCCGCGAGACGTAGCGGTGGTAGACAATGGCGCAATCGTGATAGCCAATTCTGTGAATGTTGAGATATTCTCGCCAGCTTCGAATTACAAGCACAAGTCTATCGTCCAAACATCCGGTGCGGTGAATAAACCGCGGAAGGATTCTATAAGTAGTGTTGTCAATCACTCAGGACGCGGGTTTCTTGTTGGGGATACGGAAAGGTACATGATCACTCGACATGGGGGTCGAGGCGAACTTCTGGAAAGCATTCCTGTAAATATCAGACCGTTTTGCATGGCTATGAATCAGTACAATCATATCGCAGTTGCTGATTCCCAAAGTGGAAAGGTTTTAGTAATGGATTTATCCGTGGACGAGTCTCCGCAAACGCTTTTACAATTCAACAAAGTACAAGGGCTGTGCTTTCAACCTTCATCATGTCCATTGGATTGTGATTCGTTGTTGGTGACAAAAAGGAAAACAAACTCTCTACGTTTATCTATTAGAAAAGAACTTCCTGACCACGGAGGTGTTATTAGCGTGGCACGTGCTTCTGTAGATGATGGCAGTCATCTTCCGACCTTAGCCGAAGGGCTCTACAAGCCTGGGGGAATCACCTTCATATCTAAATCTGTGGTTGCCGTGGCTGATGGGAAAACTCTGAAGACATATCGATGCATTTACTCGGCTGGTTGGTGACTCGGCATAGGAATAGTGGAAGAGTCTATCGAAATTTGAGAGCGTCTTCATCTTATATTCTATTCACGGGTTATCAAGCATGCGCAGCAGTGAGCTGAGGGGAGTGATGCTGCTTATGTTGGACACATGTCAATAACTGTATCTGTGCGATTTGAATGGGGCAGCTATGTCGTGAACATAAGCCTAAACATTTGAACAGAAAAGGGGCTTGTTTTTTTATGGCATAGGTCCTACGTATGAATGAAAAATATCTGCCGGTTTCTTCTGATGCAGTACAATCAGCAATGTACCGTGCTATAGGTGCTAGTAAAATTGCCAATTGGAAGCTACTTCATCCGAGAACTGCGACTTGTGTGTGATCATATCGTAGCACTGTCTGTCGGCTTAGGTCAACCCGATCCTCACCTAAATCTGTGTATAATGCACAGTATTCTTGGGATTTGTGGTGTTTGACCATAGATTACCTTTATTCCGTAAAACGTCTTCAACGAAACAAAGCGCAATAGCACGTCCTGACATAAAAGTCTAAAGAATGTAAGATATCCAATATTTAAGCTAGATGCCATCCGTATTTTTCCCACTTACCACCAACCCCCTGAGTGTTTTGAAGTAAACTTATTCATGAATATACTTTTAGAGGTGTTACAATAAAACTAAATGTTGTGTTTCTATGGTTATATCGATATAGAGGGCGCTATATTGTAATTATGCCATTAGTCACACACCACAAAGTCCAAGAATTATATGTATTCTGTGCACGATATACAGATGTTATAGGAGGTGATCGGGTTGGCCTAACCCTACAGCACCTTCAAGATTATGATCATACAAAAGGTAAAGTTGCATTAAAGGGGCACAAAGTGGTGTTGACATTTTTTTGTTAAATTAATTTACTTCAGAATTCAAGATGAACATTACAAATTACCATTATTGTTGTTTCTATGAACAAAAACACAACAAAAACTTTAAAACAATACCATCGCTATTCATTGAAACTTTTCTTAAAATGCCCTCTATGTAAATATGGTTCGCGTTATGTATCAAGCATACTGCAGGGGGACACTGTCTGACGTTAAATGCTGATTTTGTAAGATCAGCATTTTTTGAATCGACTTTTTGTTGTACAAAGAGGGCTGATTTTGTTTAATCCTTATAGGTGTAAGTTAATGCATGTACATGTAATATAATTGTAAAAATATAGTACATTATCCCAGTTTTTATCATAATTGAGGGCGCAGCATCCAACACATCTCTTAGGGCCCCTTTAAGTCTGTCAAACCCAAACAACAACGGTTTAAAGACCGAGCTAAAAATGTTTAAAGCAAACAATTAAACGTGATTTAGGGCCTAATCATATTCAGTGTGGTAAAAACCCTACAGCACGTACGGGGTTTTTTCCTGTTAATTTAGCTAAAATGTATAAAACTAACACATAAACGTTATTTTATCATATTTAGTGTGGTAAGATTCCTGCAATACACGACTAACAATTCATTGATACCTTTACTCCCACGGATTCACACTTAGTTGATCATTACTCACGCTGTAGAATAGTGCAGTTTTCAATGGTCTGCATCCTAAACACAATGCAAGAGACCAGGTACTAAATCTGGTGGCCCGGCAGTACGCGTACGCACCATAAGGGTAGGTGCTTTTAAAATTGGCGCTCAGTGATGAGTTTTTGCTTGTGAATAGTACGTATGCAGTAGACATGGACTAGTACCTCTAGCATGTCTTCAGACCAGGCGCTAATCAATTTGTAAACACTAGTAAACAACGGTCACATCTTCTATAGGGGTTTCCTATCCTAATATTATCCTCAGTCGTGGTTAACTGTGTGTCTAGTGAACCGGGGTGTGTGTAGTGAATAGCACGATATGAGTGGTTGGAAAAGTTCTACTTATGGGGTGGCGGAGCCTACGGGCTCCCCCTCTATTAATTTGAGTTTTGACCTTTATAAAACTAATCAGCATACCCACTTTTTACGTCTCACGGTATACACCTAGCACAACAAGTCCCTGACCAGGTGCTTTGATGTTTCTAATTCAAAATAGATAATCGGTACCAAATATCTGAGACACACATTAAATGAGCACATTTCTTCTCCGTAGTTTCATACCTCATTCAACAAAATCGAATGGATACTTTTAATAAAGTTATGGCGTTTTTAATGACCGCGCATAACAACAGCTAAGTTGCACTAGAAATGGTTTTCTATGGAATATCATTGATTTGTGTGTGATTTCGCACTGAAAATGTGTGTGTAAAGACTCACAACTAAGCAGCAAAATACGTTTAATCTTCACAGCTATAGTCACACATCTATCCCGCAAATTGCGGTTATCACTCCAGAGCCATTCATCTAGTAGATACCTAGAGGGGGCTGGTTCAAATAGCGGCACACAGTTATGACAGAAAAAGTAACACTTTTCACGATCCTATACAAGAAAAAGTTACAACAATGTCTCCAGTGCTTTTTAAAAATTAATTTCGACTGTCTTCGGTTTTATGCAAACAAACTCGTATGATCTTGAAAAGTGCCACTTTTTCTTAAAACTTCATTAATGAATGATGCAGCTATTATAGTTCAGTTCCAACTTGGCGAGAAATATTCGGTTTTATATCTCCGCGCAAAAGTAGTCCTAGCGTACGCGCAATATTATGATCGCACGCACGCGGTTTAGGACGCACGCACGTGTAACGAATATAATGTACAGTGCGCAGCTGCATTATTGTGCGCCCGCGTCCGTCTGTATTCAATCGCTGCTGCATGTTTATAGGATTGTTATGTGCCGCTCTTGAAGATAACATTTTACACTTTTTAAAAAGTATTTTCATATTTGAGATCCAGTTCAGTCAATAATAACGTGTGACGATGGGGTGCATCATTTGAAACTGTCATGGTCCGTCAGAATAAATCAATAAAGCGTCACAAAATTAACTAAGGATGCAGTCATAGTATGGCAAAGGTCATTCATATTTGTGACATCGGGGTGCGTCATTGCTTATGAGAAAGTCACGCACCTAAGTCACGCACCATTCCCGGGGGTCGTATAGTGCGTCATACAACTGACATGTGCATAACAGCAATCACTACATCGCTCTACTGTTACTTGTAGAGCCCAGATTTTTCCATATTCAGGTCCCACACCACCAAATCAGTTCCCTATTGCTTTGTGTGGTTAAGAGGTCAAGTTTGTGTTAATTTTTTTCACCTTTAGAGCAAACTGGTTCATTCAAATCATTGTTTTTATTGAAGCTCTAGATGTCTTCTGCTTCAAAACAATCACTTGTGTGGGGGGTGACCAGCATTTCATTTCGCTACGGGTCAATGATATCTATCTTAGGTACGACAGACTGCCTTTATCCTAAGATCAGAGATTCTAGCTCTAAATTGGTGGAAACAGTGAAATCGTGTAAAATGATACCATTCAAGAAAAAGCTAGATATTCTGGGCCTGATGTGGAGGAAATAACCTACAAATGCAAAATTATGAAACATTTAGGTACATTTACAGCATTTATTACCTTTTCTAGGATGTTAAATTTAGACTTATGGTGGGGTCAATCTTAATTTCAACCACTGTCGTGTAATGTCAGAATGCAAAATATGATTTGGTGGTGTGTACTCTACATGTGTGGAATTTGTCTTTAAATGTTGTTTGTAGTGTTTGTGCAATATTAATACATATTTGGAGTCCTTTTCTTCATATCTAAGCAAGCATTTTACTTGAATTTAGGTGTTTGAAACGTGCACTTTTTTTTATTAAAACTATCGTCTAGTATCTGAACATTGCAAACGTTCTTAAACACGGGTTAAACTCAAACGAAAGACGGTCGGAATGATACCAAACCGGAATTGGTAAGGAATCGTGGATATTGGCTGAAAATCATTGTGGCGCTGTTTTAGGCGCTCGATCGTAGCGCAAAGGTTTGTCTAGATATTGGTTCAGAGAAAAATCGTTAAAAAAGTTTAAAATAAAATTCAACCTTTATCCAAGATGTTCACGTAATACATTATACCAACTTCTAACATTGCCACGTGGGGTAAAAAACCGGTCTTGAAAAATGGCCGAATAACATGTATTTCAATAATTTGGGGATAAAAAGTGGTTTGACCTCGACAAGAAACCAGGGTCAAATGACTCAATTAGTGACCGGTTGACTGCACATGGCTACATGGATAACCTATACATGTACTTATTAGTGGTGCGCCTTAGTCACTCTGGTAAACACGTTACCATATCGTGTATGCAAACCTTGATTATCATTAACTATATAATATATAAGAGATAAGATTGAGGGTCAAATGTCATGCACCCGATATTGCGTGACACCATTATCATGATTATACGGACATACGGAGTCGGAATATACATGACAGCACACAATTACAATAAACGTATTGTGCTATCCTTTCAATATGGTGAGTGGATTCAACGTTATTTATTCAATGTTTTGGTCTATTTTATTTGTGTATAAAATTATCCATGTAACCAAAAAAGCTTGGAATAGAACACATCTTATTTTCCATTGGGAGACCAGTGTACCAACGGATTGGGGACAGATAATGGCGTCTTGCGTCAATTAGGCCCTAGGCCCTGGAAGCACTCGATGCCATTAAAATGGCATCGAGTGCTTCCAGGGCATATACCTAGCTCTACGGGGTCGAACCTGTGTTCATTAGCTCAATTGATGCCCAGGGAATTGACGAAGGTAGTCTAGTAGTTTCTATAGTTATAGTTTAATATTCGTTATTCGTTATTTTTCCTCCCTATTTGGCTGAGCAGTGTATGTCCCTGCTCGCTCCCTACGATCTGCGATGGACACTAACCGGCTGGTTGTTTCCAGATCCAACCTTACTATCGGTGATCGCAGTTTTAAGGTTAATGCTGCAAAGGCCTGGAACTCCCTGCCAATACACTTCAGAACTGCTCAATCAACGGAGACTTTTAAAAGTAATCTTAAGACTTATTTATTTTAACTTTTCTTTTCTTGTTAACATATTTAAATAGTGTCCTAAATACCCGTTTGTTGTTGTTGTTGTTGTTGTTGTTGTTGTTGATGATGACTCCAGATGTTGCTTCAATGTAATCCCAGCATGCAGTGGAAAAGCACTGTGCACTGAGATAATTCAAAATAACAACACCTGATTTCACATTGAAACGTACAGAAATATCATGTTCATTAGAGGAACTAAATAATGGAGACTTTTCATATCTGTATCAATATATGAATTGGGTTGGGATTCTATTTCTCAATACAATATTCGATACCAACCAAGTATAAAAGTCTCAATGATTTAGTTCCTCTAATGGACCATGATGTTTCTGTACATTTCAATGCAAATTAAGTGTTGAACTGTCTCCATTATCACAGTGCACGGTGCTTTTCTACTTCATGCTGGGATTACATTGAAGCAACCCCTGGGTAACTACCGGGTATATTTACAACCTTCCAGCAGTTGATGAGTAATTCCCATAGTAACTCCACTTTGACCTGTTGTTAGAGTTAAGAGGTAAATGTACTCAATAGTACTCAATAGTACTGCACACTACATACTCATAGAATACATAAAATTAAAATGTACATGTACATTTAAACAATACAAATTGTCTTTGCTTTAATTTGCTCTGTGGTCTTTCCACAATACACTGAAAAATAATTTGGTGTCATTTTGACACTAAAACAAGCGTCAAAAAATGGGTCCTCAGTTGGCCACCTAAAGGTGTCAAATTGACACCATTATGGGTGTAAAATATGACACCTTAGGGTGTCATATTCATTTTGACACCTTTGGGTGGTTACCTGAGGACCCATTTTCGAAAATGCCATTACACCCCGAATGGGGTGTAATATTGACTCTCTTTAAGTGTCATATTGAGTTTGACACCCTAAAGGTGTCAAATTGACACCATTATGGGTGTCAAATTGACACCTTTGGGTGTCATATTCATTTTGACACCTTTGGGTGGTTACCTGAGGACCCATTTTCGAAAAATGTCATTACACCCCAATGGGGTGTAATATTGACTCTCTTAAGAGTCATATTGAGATAGCACATGTTTAGGAGCCGTTTTCTCGTCGTCATTTTGTTTGCATGTTACGAGCCGGTAAGACTGGTAAGTACCGATCTGCTCCATTTCCAGACATTTTTGATAATAATTATGATACAATTAGCGTAATGTAAGACGTCCGTATGAAAAAGATGACCACTGAGCCAGATAAATCGGGCTACATGTATGTAATGTTGCACATATCATCGTATGCATGCATGACGAACACACACATAGTACAGTAGGTCCATGCACTGACACAGTCCAACAAAATGCTAGTCTCTGACTATGAAATTGTAATTCATTTCATCAGTTAGTTGGCGCAATATTAAACAACATGAACAAGGCGTACATTACGCTAATTGTATCATAATTATTATCTAAAATGTCTGGAAATGGAGCAGATCGGTACCAGTCTTACCGGCTCGTAACATGCAAACAAAATGGCGACAAGAAAACGCATGCGTTGATATGTTGATAGACGCCCAAATTGGTGTCAGAATTACACCAATTGGTGTCAGAATTACACCCGTTGGTGTCAGAATTACACCCGTTGGTGTCAGAATGACACCAATTGGTGTCAAAATGACACCAATTGGTGTCATGCTGCTTCGACACCTCTAAAAACCGTGAGCTTTCCAGCCAACTATTGACGCCCTTGGAGTTATTTCAATTAATCTGACACCAGTTTTGGTGTAAATCACTAAATGATCACTGAAAGGTGTCCGTTGGACACTTAACGGTGTCAACGTAAATTATGTGCAAACCCATATCATTGACGATTACACCAATTTTGGAGTCAAAATAACGCCTTTGTAAGTGTCATTTACAGTTGACTCCAAGAAGGCGTCGCTGTGACACCAATTTATTTTTCAGTGTATAATATAGGTTTGTCATCAATAACAGTGAAAGTGATACTTAAAATGGAATAACCATTACTGTCAGTGAGAATGGTGTGTAAAGTTTACATTAAATCACCGTGAGAATTAATGGGCAATCATTATGAAATAGATCAAATAGAAACAAAATGTATGCAATCAGAGTTCTTAGAATGTACTTTGAAGGGCATTGTAATGGGTTTATAATTATAAACTGATGATCAAGATAATAATTAACAAGGCAGGGGGGAATTTACCCCTCACCCTTCCTCTGCCAGAAGGCTCCCCTATGCCCCAAATGAAATGGCAAATCATGTATAACCCGAAATTGACCTTTTGTGGAGCCCTTTCGGGAGCCTTTTTGATTTGGAAACCCACCGGATGACTTTTGTTTTGCGGGCACCTTTTCCAGTGGCTTAGATTTTAGAAACCCATCGGAGGGCTTCCTGCTTTAGCTACTGGTTGTCTGAAAAGGTATCCGCTAGCTTTCGGATAACTTCAAATTTGTCGCCCGGAGAGCACCCGGTGAGCCACCGGTAACTATAGGGTAGTCACCAGCTACTATTTTTATTTACCTATGAGAAGGCTTGGAATGCCCTGGAATTCTGGACGCCCGTCCTTTCGATCGAAAGAAACCTTTTTTCAGTGGCTTAGTTTTTGGAAACCCGTAGGGTGGCTTCCTGCTTTATCGGGTGGTCACTGGCTACCTTTTTTATTTTGCTATGGGAAGGCTTGGAATGCCCCGGAATTCAGGTCCGTGACGTGTTTTACATAACCTTATGTGCGAGCCATCAACGATCGAAAGGAGCCATCATACAAATAACGTCTATTCGAGGGTATTCCTCAACAGTGGCGTAGCTAGGATTTTTTTCAGGGGGGGGGGCAAGATTTCTAAAATTTTCGTAAAAGGTTCGCACAGTCCAAAAAAAATCGCACACTCGAAAAAATCGCACAGTAAATGTACTCCATTTACAATTTTGCCTTATATTTGGCTAATAACCTCGGTCTTTTTTATCAATTTTTTTTTAGGGGGTGGGGGCGGGGGCACAAATGTTTTTTTTTTCGTCAGGGGGGGGGGGGGGCATTTGCCCCCCCCCCCTTGCCCCCCCTCCCCCTGCCCCCCCCCCCCCCCCCCCCCCTGAGCTACGCCACTGTTCCTCAACCGTAATCTTTATACCCGAACTGTTTATTAATTTCCTAGTCGTCTAAACGTAATCTCTTGGAACGTCTGAAGGATGGAATCATTGTGGGCGATGGCAGTTTTGGTATGACTCTGGAGAAGCGTGGCTATCTGTCCATTGGCTCCTGGACGCCAGAAGCTACCGTTCTTTATCCAGACGCAGGTAATTATATTTTATGGACAACATTCAAATAAAGGTCTCACGAATCTCTTAAGTTTTGAACCGGAAATAATACTCAATGTATGTATTTAAACCTACGCTGAAACGAGAGTTTCAAGATATTAGATGTTTAAAACCACTTCCTCACAGGGACCTGATACAAATACCTCAAAATATATATTTTATATAAGTGGAAACCGCCAAAGAGGTTTACCTTAAAATCTATCTGAATACAAATTAACATCCAGATCATAGTCTGAAATGTAGTGACATTTTTAGTATATCACCATTGAACTTTATAATTGAATACGGTATTATTTTGCTTGAGAGCTTCCATTGAATATTTTTATAAAGCCTGAAAGTTCCAATTGACTAATAATTTGCCTTCCAGTTTCCTATATATTGAATATTCTTGGCACGAACATTACCATTGAATAATGTTTTGTCTGAAAGTACCTATTGAACATTTCTGGCATGAACGTTTCCATTAAATAATATTTTGCCTTGAAGTTCCTATTGAATATTTGTGGCACGAACGTTTCCATTGAATAACGTTGTGTCTGTAAGTTCGTATTGAACATTCTTGGCATGAACGTTTGTATTGAAAAATGTTTTGTCTGAAAGTTCCTATTAAACATTTTTTGCATGAACGTTTCCATTCAATAATATTTTGCCACATTGCGAAATTTTTCAACAGTTCGACAGCTCCATCGAGATTACTTGCGTGCCGGATCTGACGTCATGCAGACATTTTCATTTTATGCGAGTGACGACACACTTACTCATAAGAGATCTACAATACCTGAGCAAAGTAAAACCCACACACTCACGGTTAGTATACTTGGGTTTGCTTTATACTAGAAAATCTTAGGTCGACATTTTGTGAGAATTTGTGGAAAATATGGAACATTTTTGAAGCTGTTTGGGAAATGTTTTGGAACAAATAGAAAATATTTCAAAATGAAATGTAAACCAATCTTAGCAAATGTTCTTAAATTCATTCATTTTTTTTCTACAGGGTCAGACGACGCTGGACATAGGCGTATTCACGAGTATTCAGGTTAAAATATGCGAACGAGGTTACCTGATCAAGTGAATGGGACGACCGCTTAACAACGGTTTAAATTCAAAAAATAGCATTTACAATTGGGATGATTAGCCATCCCGAACGGTTTTGGATTGGAAAATTTTTCTTCTAACCTATGATGAATTTTATGGGGTCATATAATCAAAATCCATTGTTACATTGAAACCAACGGAAATTCAAAATTAACGGCCGTTCGTAGCCACCGTCGTCTGTACAGGGTACAGCCATAAATAGCGCCGCCTGCGATTTAGCTACAGAGGTCGCCAACGAAGGAGACGCCCTTGTTGCCGGCGGCCTGTCTCCAGTCGCAAGCTATCGAAAAGGAACGGCCGGGAAAGATTACGTACAGGGAGAATTTAGAAAACAGCACAGAAAACTTTTCTGGGTCAAAGATGGGTCAAGTGACTCATTTGAAGTGGGTCATCTCACATTACCCGTCTATCTGTGTCAAGTAACCGTGTCCCAGCGAAGCGACTCACCTGTGATGAGTCGGTGCGTTCGGACCCATTTGAATTGACCCACGTAAGATGAGTCAATGCATTTTAATGGGTCGCTTGACACGTTGACTCACGTAAGATGGGTCACGTGCAGTCTGACCCATTTGAATTGACCCACATAAAAACGTAAGACGTGAGTCAATAGATTTTAATGGGTCGTTCCGACACATTTACTCATTTGCAAGTGAGTAAAAGACGCTCAAAAAATCGTGATTGGTCGAAAGAAAAATATATTATGGGATAGCCAAGGCACACCATTCACACGCACGTCTCCATCCACCGTTTGTTGTTGTTATTGTGTTGCAGTCCGACCGTACCGGTATGCAGTCAAACAAGCACAGAAAACTTTTCTGGGTCAAAGATGGGTTAAGTGACTCACTTGCAGTAGGTCATCTCACATTACCCGTCTATCTGTGTCAAGTGACCGTGTCCCAGCGAAGCGACACACGTATGATGGGTCACTGCAATCTGACCCATTTGAATTGACCCACGTAAGATGAGTCAATGCATTTAATGGGTCGGTTGACACGCCGACTCACGTATGATGGGTCAGTACAATCTGACCCATTTGAATTGACCCACGTAAGATGAGTCAATGCCTTTACATGAGTCGGTCGACACGTCCTACCCATATGCAAGTGAGTAAAGATCGTACGAAAAATCGTGATTGGTTGATGTGTACATCATGCATATTCATATAGTTAAGGTCTGTTGCACAACAATATAACGAACTGCAATGTAAACAAAGATGACTGGGCATAGGGTCTGGGCAGGGATGGTTGGTATCAAACAATAAATCACCTTTCTCTATACACTGCTACTGTACACACATAATGGGAGACGGCAACAGTAATACAGCAGCATCCATCTTTTCTCGACAGCCAGGGTATGTAACGTTATTATTATGTATCTAAATAACAAATCCAATGTATTTCCCCGTGTATCAAACTGTATAAATGTGATCAAACTATATAAATGTACTAAGTTTACCAGTAAGTTGATTTTAAGTAGATTCAAGACTAGAGATACTTGTTTCAGTGAGGTTTAACTGTGTACGATCCGAGTTTGTATACATGCATATAGGACTAGGAGTTGCCTTAGTATAAATCTGATAAATGCAGTCACATATATAGGTTTAAAACCAAATTATATAGTGAAAATGTATTTATAATGCATCATTCATAACTAGATATCAATTAAGAATGGAATATAGCGCACGAGATACGTTGCCAATGCATGTTTAAATTGTCAATAATTAGTTCTAATTTAAAGACGATGATAATGCGTCATATTGTTTCAATGTATAGTTTATCAAATATTTAGTATTATTTTGTATCTTTTGTTTTTATTTACAGGGCTTGCTTGTTTCTTGTTGTTATTTGTGAGTGATACGAATGAAACAGAGGATGGAACCTGGACTATTATAAATTTATTGTAGGCGTAGTCTTATCCCCGTTGCAATTGGCGATCTTGACATGACAGGACTTTCACATCGTCTACTCTACATTCTACATCGTCTACTCTACATTCTACATCAACTATACGCCCCTGGCTATAACTACTCCTGCCCCCCCCCCCCCCCCCCCCCCCATCGACACAAGATGAACATTTAATGTGTGTATCATTTGGAGTTATCTATCCGAGTCATTTGACTCACTTTGAAGTGTGTCCATTGACTCACTTGAATTGTAAACAGATCCGAGTCATTTGACTCACTTTGAAGTGTGTCCATTGACTCACTTGAATTGTAAAACAGATCCGAGTCATTTGACCCACTTTGAGTTTAAAGTGTGTCCATTGACTCACTTGAATTCTTAACCGGGTCACCACACGGACAAACATGAATACCCACCTAAGTGAGTAATGTGAACCACGTAGGCAGGTCAATTGACCTATTTGAATAGGTTACTTGAGTCATTTGAACTTTCAGTGGGTAATGTGACTCACACAAGTGGGTCAATCAATTACCAATGACCTACTTTCATACCAATTATACCTACTTACATGGGTCATTAAACTCACTTTAAGTGTGTAATATGACTCACATACATTCTGAAGGCGGGTCGCCTCATGGACAAAATGAATACTCACGTAAGTGAGTCACTTGACCCAGAAAAGTTTTCTGTGAGTGTGACTTGTTCTGTCAGAAAAATGTGGATTTCTTGATAGGCGAGGTATGGATGTGATACGTTTTAAATTGTTAGTATACAAATATTGACTTGGTATAAAAAAAAGTTCATTGCCTCAAGAAAACAAAGTGGGTTGTTATTTGGTACACGCCCTCGAGATAGCAAAGGTATCTTTTTGGTATCAAAAACAAAAAAAACTTTTTTCTTTTTTCTCTTTTGGTATCTTTTTGGTATCCTCGAGAAAGCAAAGGTATCTATTTGGTATCAAATGGTTCAGTGTTTCGACAAAGAAAAGTGAACTATTTATTTGGTATCAAAAAGTTCAGTGCCTCGAGAAAGTAAAGTGAACTATTTGGTATCAAATAGCCCACGGCCTCGAGCAAGCAAAATGGACTATTTGGTACCAAATAGTTCACGGCCTCGAGAAAGCAAAGTGGAATTATAGGTATCAAATAGCCCACAGCCTCGAGAAAGCAAAGTGGACTATATGGTATCAAACAGTTCACTGCCTCGGCAGAAAAATGGACTTTTTGGTATTAAATAGCCCGCGGCCTCGTGAAAGCAAAGTGGACTATTCGGTATCAAATAGTCCACGGCCCTCAGAAAAAAGGTGGACTATTTGGTACTAAATAATTAGTTCCCTGCCTTGAGAAAGCAAAATGGACTATTTTCTCTAACCCCACCAGAATGAAACTTAGAATGAGCTGGCTCGGTCAACATAAATACTATCTTTAATTATTCCAGCAATAGGGACCAATGGATTAGTGTCAAGAGCCAATTTGAAGACCAAGTCCCTCTGCAATAAGATCATCCAAGGATGAGCCACTACAGGCAAATTTATCGAAACTTGAGTTTTGTTAAAAAGTTGGCTTTTTACTATGTATGCTACTACAACCGAGTCTACATATAATTGAAACTCTACTTTGTATTTATTACCCTTCACCTGTACAGTTCTTTAACGCAGTTGAAGAAGCTGAATGGGCCATTGAGACAATGAAAGAGACGAATAAACCAGTGGTGTGTACCATGAGAATATGTACAGTGGGTGACGTCAAAGGTGTCAGCCCTCAAGACTGCGCTGTAAGAATGGCGCGAGCTGGTAAGTCATCTGTGGTATGTAATATAAGAGGGTGTACGGTGGGTGACGTCAAAGGTGTCAGCCCTCAAGACTGCGCTGTAAGAATGGCGCGAGCTGGTAAGTCATCTGTGGTATGTAATATAAGAGGGTGTACGGTGGGTGACGTCAAAGGTGTCAGCCCTCAAGACTGCGCTGTAAGAATGGCGCGAGCCGGTAAGTCATCTGTGGTATGTAATATAAGAGGGTGTACGGTGGGTGACGTCAAAGGTGTCAGCCCTCAAGACTGCCCTGTGAAAATGGCGCGATCTTGTAAGTCATCTGTGGTTGTACTATGAGAATTTATACGGAGGTTGACGTCAAATGTGTCAGCCCTCAAGACTGCGCTGTAAGAATGGCACGAGCTGGTAAGTCATCTGTGGTATGTAATATAAGAGGGTGTACGGTGGGTGACATCAAAGGTGTCAGCCCTCAAGACTGCCCTGTGAAAATGGCGCGATCTTGTAAGTCATCTGTGGTTGTACTATGAGAATTTATACGGAGGGTGACGTCAAAGGTGTCAGCCCTCAAGACTGCCCTGTAAGATTGGCGCGAGCCGGTAAGTCATCTGTGGTATGTACTGTGGGAATGTGTACTGTGGGTGACGTCAAAGGTGTCAGCCCTCAAGACTGCCCTGTGAGAATGGTGCGAGCCGGTAAGTCATCTGTGGTATGTACTGTGAAAATGTGTACGGTGGGTGACGTCAAAGGTGTCAGCCCTCAAGACTGCTCTGTAAGAATTTCATGAGCTGGTAAGTCATCTGTGGTATGTACTATGAGAATGTGTACATTGGGTGACGTCAAAGTGTCAGCCCTCAAGACTGCCCTGTGAGAATGGTGCGAGTCGGTTAGTCATCTGTGGTGTGTACTGTGAGAATGTGTACGGTGGGTGACGTCAAAGGTGTCAGCCCTCGAGTCTGCCCTGTAAGAATGGCACGAACCGGTAAGTCATCCGTGGTATGTACTCTGAGAATGTGTACGGTGAGTGACGTCAAAGGTGTCACCCTCCAAGTCTGCGCTGTAAGAATGGCACGAGCCGGTAAGTCATCTATGGTATGTTTTCTGAGAATGTGTACGGTGGGTGACGGCAAAGGTCTCATCTGCCTCAATACTTCGTTGTAAGAATGGCGCGAGCATCTTTGGTATGCATTACGTACCAAACACCGGTCAATTCTATGACCATTTTGTGACATGTTTGTTAGGTCAAGAAATGCAGACCTAAGATAGACCATATGTAGAGTGTTCCCGATTATAATTAGCATTCAGCCTCAGTCAGGCACTGGCTGGCTTACCTGGCCTCACCTTATCCAGCTCAGCTCTACATAATTCTTTTCTTCCATCTTTTCTAAATTTCATTTCATTCAGCCAGCATGCTATATAGGCTTTTTAAGCCTGGCCCGAGCATTTTGCTTGAGCTTGGTCCTTTCAGGACCCAAGCGTGTGTCCGTACGGACCGACCGTGTAAACAAACAAACAAACACCATTCAGAATGCATTTCAGTAAGTAAATAATTAAATTTTCGCGTACGCTTTTAATTTCACAGGGTAGATTACCAATCAATCGAGATCGCCAAATATAATAAACACAACACCAAAAGTAAGTCCCCTCTAAACAATTCGTCATAACATCGTAAGATAAAACATTTTACCAATAAAACTTAGTTAGAAATAATCCTATGACTGTTTCCTAAGTGGTGTTTGAAAATGAAAGATGTCCATGACTTCATGGCTGAATAAGCTCCAAAATAAGACAAAAACTGCCCTTCTCAAAAGTCTTAACTCACTATGCTAATATCTGAGCCAAGAATGGGATTTACATGGCTGAATGATCATGAATTGATTACACATTACAGTAAATTTTGCTCAGCCACGGGTACTTTTCCATTAGTGAGAAGCAATTCATAAACTTTTGTGACTTTTGAGAAGGGCAGTTTTTGTCTTCCATTTGAGCTCATTCAGCCATGAAGTAATGGAAATCTTTCATTTTCAAACATCACTTAGGAAACAGTCATAGGATTATTTCTAACTAAGTTTTATTGGTAAAATGTTTTATCTTACGATGTTATGACGAATTGTTTAGAGGGGGACTTACTTTTGGTGTTGTGTTTAGTTCAATATCGACCTGGGAAACTTGAAATTTTCACGACACGATAATATGACTGTTGGTATAAAATTACGAAATTGCATGGTAGTTTAATTTGGGGCATTGAGTTTATAAATTGTTATTCCATGAAGGTTAAAAAGTAGAACATGGACGTGAAATGTGATGTGATGTTATATTTTGTCGGTAAAATCATTATTTTGTTAATAATACTGAACCGATAGATTTCCACTATTCAAACGTCAAACTATACCAACATTGGCACATCATTTTTGTTTTTGCTCTTAAATCCCGTAAATCGTCAAAAAAACGTGTTATTCTATAAAGGATTCCGTGTTCAGCCTGGTCATAGGCCCTATAACCCTTATCACCACTAACCGCATGCTGTGATCATCAACTCCCGAAAATATCTGCCAGAGATCATAATAGCATTGATCGTGTTGATGGCATCACCAATCTACAGCGAACACTTGGTTTTGTTAAAAGCACTGTTTTATTTTAAGGGACTCCCTTAGTCTAGTCTTTCAGCTGAGACGATTCTTTCAGTGACGAGCGGCTTAAAAAGTAGGATATTTCTTGTCGTGACATAATCAGAAAGTGGGTCTTTCAGTAACAACTGCACGAAATCTATCAATTTGATTCCAAACTTAAACAATGGTTGACACCTAGGAGAGGGTACTTTGGCACCGGTGACAGCCACTACTTTGATGATTTTATTTTAGGGGCTGACGTCCTTGGCATCAACTGTATGTACGATCCTGACATCTGTCTTGAGACACTAGCATTGATGAAGTCTGGATTAGAATCTGCCGGTTTGAATCCGTATCTTATCGCACAACCTGTTGGGTATCACACCAAAGATGTAGCGACAAATCCTGATGGACATTTTGCGCTTCCTGAATTTCCGTTTGGTGAGTTTCATTGACAAACATGTTGCATAGACTTCGGGTCTATCTGTATAAAGTCAATACGACCATTTATAACCTTTTCGGATACTTTCCTTCACTTTGTGGTACTTAATATATTGTTAACACTTTGCACGCGGCTATAAGTTTCACCATACACAAAACAGATTTTTCAGAAACCTTTCCCAAATGCTAGACATGTTTGTACTTATTTCAATGCATTTCTCATGGTGATTCCAAATATGGTAATGAAATTCAATAGTTTTGACATTTTTGACACATTTTGTGCAATTTTGGAATGTCGTCTGCAGACGCCTGCCGCGTGGAAAGCGTTAACGACCTTGACGACAGTCTAGGTGTCTCTCAATCAGCTTCCATCTTAGATATCAGCGAGATACCACATCCTTAGACTACATCCCCAAGTCTTCAATATTACCGTACGGCCGCTACAGCTGTACTAAATGTAGAAGCCTGCAAGATAGCGACGTAAGAGGGCGACTGAGAGTTACAGTCTAACCACATCCTCTGGTAACCTGTTGAGTTTCAGAATTGTACTGTAGTTTGACCGTGTTCGTGTTCGTGTTTCTGAACTCTCCTGAATCTAATGTAAGAAAGCAAAATTGACAAGGTTATCTAATATAGACCACGTGAGACGCCTTTTGACTCTTCAAAATGATTGATTTCCCCATGTGTTACGCTTTGTTTTAATTTTAGCGTTGGAAACGCGACTTTTATCTCGGATAGACGTCAGAAATTATGCTAGGAAAGCGTACGATCTCGGTATTCGTTACATAGGAGGCTGCTGTGGATTTGAACCGTATCATATACGAGCAATAGCAGAAGAGGTAAGACTTTTAATAATGGAAGTCCATAATTTCGCTAGGAAAGTTTACGAAACCTAGACGTTTTGTAGGATATGCTGATGTGGATTTTGCCATGGTCATCATTTTATACGAGCAATTGCAGAAGAGTTAAAGACTCAAAGTTGAATTGATATTTTATGGAGTTCATGATTTAACTAGGAAAGATTACGATTTTGGCGTTTGAAACAGTTGTGAAGTTGGTTAGGATTTGAGCCGTATCATATTTACGAGCATTAAGGAAGAGGTTTATATCTTACTGGCGAAGGATTGCGGGATTTCTCGTGATCACGGATAGTTTCCGTTAGGTCGGGAACGGAGGTCTTCCAAATTAAACCGTAAATACTGACTTGAAGGGAGGATTATCGAACTCCAGTTTTAATTACTGTAATGATACTGCAATTACAGATTCAAGTGCGAGGTATAGTTTTTTTACAACAAACGCGAAACACACGGTTCTCCACACCGTGTTAGTTACGGCAATAGAGTCAATTGCATGGTGCCTTTTTTCCTTCAACATTTTCTTGATAATGATTTTTCAATAGTTGGCAGAGGAACTGGGTAAAAGGCCACCTGGAGCCGATATGAGCCCTGGTTTAGAAGGATTAAAGATGAGCTTGACGCCATCCCAACGTGAAAGGTAAGCACACACACAAGATTACAGCTCCTTCCTGGAGTGTCTAGTTGTTATGCACCAACCGGCAAGGGTTTAACTCCTGTGTCCAACCATGATCACCATGATCACCGATTAACTAAATCCTGTATTGTGAAGGACGGCAATCTGAAATTGAACTAAGCTGGTTGGGGGGGGGGGGGGGTAACCCCATTGACAATCAATCAATCAATCAATCAATCAATCAATCAATCAATCAATCAATCAATCAATCAATCAATCAATCAATCAATCAATCAATCAATCAATCAATCAATCAATCAATCAATCAATCAATCAATCAATCAATCAATCAATCAATCAATCAATCAATCAATCAATCAATCAATCAATCAATCAAATAATCAATCAATCAATCAATCAATCAATCAATCAATCAATCAATCAATCAATCAAATAATCAATCTATTTATTTAAATTTATCTAAATGTGTCTAGATTTATTCATTTATTTATTTCTTTATTTCTTTATGCTTTATACTAAATATTAATACATGTAGGCATACTCACGATGGGCCATTTTCATCAAACTTGGGAAATCCTAAATCTATTCAATTCTAAGTTTAAGACTAAGTCAATGCTATTCAAACAGCGATTTTATACCAAACCAGGGAATTTTGTATTTTTTCGTAAATAGTTCAAACTTCCAATGCAGATTTCATCTTCATTTGCAACTTTGGGATTTGACATACCCACACATATCATTCAGAATATATCAGTCTACCTAAAAATCAAGAATTCTTTTGGGTAAATTACCTATGTACATCAAAATTGTGTAGTGATTTGTGTGCTAGGATTCAGAGCTACCACTTGGGATGGAGTCGAATTCGAAGTTGTGTACATATGTGTTCCGATGAATTGCATCATTGCTATGGCATGTTTGCTGCTCAATTGGGCTCGGAAATAGTCGTGATAGGAATGGCAATATATTTGTAAGTGTACAAAAAACATGCGCCGTCTCCTGCATTCGATTGTTTGTGCAAAATGTTAATCTTTTCTGGCGTAATTTGTATTTAAATCGCTTTTGCGATTTTAGTTTTTCAAAAATACTATTAAAAAATGAAATGCGTAAATTTACGTCACCAAAACGGAATGCGCGCGCCCTACAAACTTGGTTTTGTTTCTTCGCCTAATGTCGATGTAGCCATGTAGTAATAGAGTTCGTAATTTGTATGTCTTTTGTTTTGAGCAATAAAATAAAAACTCAAAAGGGAAAACACAGAGTTAGTTGAATTCTACAATAGCCTACGATAGATTAATAAGTTAGACTAATACTGGAGCTTACTTTTTACAACTTCTACGTTGGGTGTGAAACTAGTTCCAGTATTAATCTAATTTATTTTCATACTTCTGGGTGACTGACAACATTCATATTTCGGTATTGACAAAGTTTTGAAGTTGATTTTTGCTTTGATCATTATAGGGCAAATTATGAATATTGGAACAACTTGACACCCGGCACAGGAAGGAATATCACCAAGAAGGTCATAGATGCTTAAGCCATGGTTTACTGAATTTCGTTTATTATTTACAGATCTTTTAAGTTTAAATATTTTTCAGTATTGGTCACAACTACTTTACGCGCACAAACACATAGGAAGTTTGATAACAAAATGTGTATTTAAATACCAATCAACCAGTCAATAGTAAAATAAAATGACCAACCGAAACGTTACGATTTTGAGATCATATACCGTATACGGTGTTTAAAGCATTTCAAACCGGAAAAAGATCCTGTGAACAATGCTTGTATTACAATCGATATTGGGTGAATTACATTGTTTTTTGTGCTAGCTATCACGATAGCTAGCTCTTATAGCCTGAATTCAAAATCAATATTCCAAGTACGCGATGACTTCGAGTCACTTGGTTCAGGAAACCGTGACCAAATCGGTATAATTATCGAACGGGTCCAGCCAAATTACACGCTCATACCGGTATATTGGTTGATCGAGAAGTGTGACGCTTGGATGCTATGTGTATTGCATCAGGGTCACTTACAAGCGCCGCCTAATCCATCTATGTCCATGGCTTTGATTGGACGAGAGATGTGTTCAGTTGTTTAGCGCCCGGGGTGAAATTTTGAGATGATGTCCGCAGTTGTTTGCCTAGCCTGTGTAAAGTATATTTACTCCGATAGGTAAACAAAGCGATAAATATCCACTAGCTTGTGGCAATGTAAAGAAATGGAGGGGGGAAGCAAACTGAGAATGTTAGGCAAATATAGAATAGATTAACGCTGTCCATGCGCGCGGTTATGCACACGCAAAATACAATTCACAATTAATTTATTGGCTTTCATCATCATATATTTCGAATCACCATGAGAAATTAATTAACATAAGTACAAGCACGTCTAGTATTAGGTCAGTTAATTATTCTTGAGATAAGACTTTGAAAGTTTAGAAAAGGTTTTTGCAAAATCTTTTTTATATGGCAAAACCAGGGAGGTGTAATAGGTAATATCACTCTGGTAAAACTAGCCGCATAGAAAGTGTCCCTTATGTCTGTTATTTTGTTATTCAACGAAAGCCGTTTAAAATCTATTGTACTTTTTAATTCACTATTGAGCAAATATACCTCTGACAATCTGTGTTGATTTTTACATCACTTATACCAATAAAGCCTATGGAGAGGGTGGTTCTAAAATGTTTACTCTCGTGTTTGCCAAAGATGGAGATATCGTTTATAACTGCACAAACAAATCATACTGGGTAGTTAATTTACATTCTTTGGTAGGCTTAATGAAATAAATACAAAATTGGCGGTCGTTTTATGAGTTTTGAAGTCAATTGTTTGCGACATATGGGCGTAGCCAGGAGGCTTGTCATCCCGGGGGCACGAGAGTGGCGTGGGGTCCAGGGCCCACATTACATAAGGGCCCCGGCCCGGTAGGTCCTGGGACAAAGCCCAGGTTAATTGTTAATTTCACCCCCCCCCCCCCCCCCCCCCCCCGAATGACCCTTGGTGGGTTACCTGTAGCTACGCCGCCAATGAATGCACACAACAAGATCAAATGATTGTTTCATTTCTTCCAAATTTCTTTTTAATTCACGAATTGGGCAGAGCTCCAAACTGAGTAATAGCCCAAACCGTAATTGGAGGTGATTCTTGTAAATAATTAATTTTCAGAGTGTTTATAACATTAATGTGAAAGTTTCAGATTAAAAATTCAAACCAAAAAATAAAAAATAAAAAATAAAAGTACATCGTTAGTACATTATAAGTACATCTTTAAAGGATGATATCTCAGTTTGGAGTTTTCATAAAGACTATAACTGAAAAATTATATAACTCCGCTTAAAAAAAGAGTACAGCCCAAACCCTAATTGGAGGTGATTCTTGTAAATAATTAATTTTCAGAGTGTTTATAACATTAATGTGAAAGTTTCAGATTAAAAATTCAAACCAAAAAATAAAAAAATACAAATAAAAGTACATCGTTAGTACATTATAAGTACATCTTTAAAGGATGATATCTCAGTTTGGAGTTTTCATAAAGACTATAACTGAAAAATTATATAACTCCGCTTAAAAAAAGAGTACCATTGTTAAGCGGAAGATCTCTACTACAATAATCAAATACAAGCTCAATGTTGATATCTTGCCTAATTGTGTCTGATTTTCACATATATACAGTACGGACAACTACTGCAAATTTGTCTTCAGATTCATTACTTGATATCATGCCCAAATTTGCCAATACGTTCACTGCCTGCTCTTGTGCCAATACTGATTACCCAATTACATGTCATTATTCTACCAAATGCTTTCCTAAAAAAATAATATCAAAGTCTTTCATTTGTACTAGCACTTCCCCTTTAAAGGGTTTTTATCAGTCTTATCCCCGCTCTCATCATACTGTGATTGGCGTATGTTGGCGCGTGTGTGCAGACGTATAGAAGATAAAGGATACGCCAGTGCTAGATGAAGCTCTTATCTTAGCATTGAAACTTTCCAAATAATGTGTATGCGATCTTCACTAAATACTTGGCTTTGTATTAATAAACCTTTTCAGTCATATTTCATAACAAGAACAAGGTGAGTTGATAATTTTTAAGTACGAACAATCCAATCTCTAAAAATATGCTTTTTGAAATGATTGATGGCCAATTTGACACAAGTCATCACGTAGCATTATTGCCATAACTAATTAGTACCTTTCATTTCAAACAACATTTATTTCGCAGTGCTTTCGAAAGGCGCAATTTGCAATAAAAGTAATATGACAATTATTATTATGATTGTATGCAGTCAATTATTTTGCGTCGTGCAAATAAAGATATTTAGAGAGTGTCGTGATATTAATTTGGAACAAAACACTTTCCATGCGGCTGTCGTCTGCAGACGACAGTCCCAAAATGTTTCAAAATTGTTAAAATTATTAAATATATCATCACCATATTTGGAATCAACATTAGGAATTCATTAAAATAAGTCCAAACGTGCCTAGTATTGGTTCAGTAATTCTTGAGACTTATATAAATACCAAATTAAACCTCTCCACATCTTTCAATCGTAGATAAAACTATAATTATCTTATAATATTAAAGACAGCAATCTTTTCCCCTATCGTTCCATGTAGGCAACATATTTTAAAACACTTTGTAGACACATGTATACTCTTAAATATTTGAAGATTGTAGTTTTATCAAAGGTACACAATAACTCTAACAAATGTCGATACATTCCATAAAAATGTCCGCAAGTATACATTGATTTTGTAGCAAAAATAAATAAATGTAACAATACAAATTAAATTACTTTGTGATACCATTTATTGTAGGCCTATATTGAGTACAGATGCTTTGGGTTTATAACTCAATCAGTATCAATCAATATTTTTTTCCATATAAAATATACATCAAATCACATATAAAATAACACAATATGGAGGAGTAGACTGGAAAGCCAATGAGGCCCGTTTATGGTCTACCCCTTAAAACAAGCAATACATAAACAAACATTTTATATATATTACTCTCAATTTTGGATAAGGTTTTGCTTTAACTGGGTTCGGAAATGCTTTAAAGATTTGGATTGTTTCATGTTTTTGGGAAGTGAATTCCAGAGAAATGGACCATTGGTTCGAATAGCACGGTCGGGGAAAGTCTTTTTGTTATTTGTCATGTTAAAATCATTTTATTAACGCAATCAAGGTTTTAAAAGCTACGGGTAGATCATTTATAGAATATATAAACATGAATATCCCAAGTTCCATTGTGTACATTCGGTTATTGTAAGAAAATTATACTTAGCAAATAAAGGTGCTGTGTGACTCCTATAGTCATGATAGTGACTATTAGAAGTTCTAATTGCCAATTTTTGCAGTTTAACAAGTTTGTCTAGATATGATTTATATATAAGTTTTGCCCCATATAAGTATTCCATAGCTGAGATAAGGTAACATTAAAGTACAATATAACGAATATAACGTGCTGGAATAGAATGCTCAAGTTTGTTCATGACACCAATATTTCTTGAAACTGTTTTCGATATGCAATCAATGTGGTTTTTCCATGTAAGACACTCATCAATTAATACGCCTAAAAACTTAGTACATTTTACTCTTTCTAGTGTAATATTATTTAAAGTAGCATTAAAATCTTCTCGTATTTTGGTTGATGTCATATGAGGTGTACCTAAAATCATATAATTCGTTTTGCTAGCATTAACTGATAATTTGTTGGCTTAAAACCAATTGCTTACTTCATTTAATTCTTCATTTATTACATTTATTTTGCTATTGATGTCCTTGTGTGAGTAAAGAATAGTGTCATCAAACAATATGAAATCAAGTACATTTGAAGTATATGTAATGTCATTAACATACAATATGAAAAGCAAATGGCCAAATATGGATCCCTGTGGAACACCACATACAATATTTATAAAGTCAGAATTACAGTTATCATAAAATACACTTTGAGTTCTATTGCTTAAGGGGGCTGTGCACCTTCAGATACAGTTTAACAAGTTTGTCTAGATATGATTTATATATAAGTTTTGCCCCATATAAGTATTCCATAGCTGAGATAAGGTAACATTAAAGTACAATATAACGAATATAATATACGTGCTGGAATAGAATGCTCAAGTTTGTTCATGACACCAATATTTCTTGAAACTGTTTTCGATATGCAATCAATGTGGTTTTTCCATGTAAGACACTCATCAATTAATACGCCTAAAAACTTAGTACATTTTACTATTTCTAGTGTAATATTATTTAAAGTAGCATTAAAATCTTCTCGTATTTTGGTTGATGTCATATGAGGTGTACCTAAAATCATATAATTCGTTTTGCTAGCATTAACTGATAATTTGTTGGCTTAAAACCAATTGCTTACTTCATTTAATTCTTCATTTATTACATTTATTTTGCTATTGATGTCCTTGTGTGAGTAAAGAATAGTGTCATCAAACAATATGAAATCAAGTACATTTGAAGTATATGTAATGTCATTAACATACAATATGAAAAGCAAATGGCCAAATATGGATCCCTGTGGAACACCACATACAATATTTATAAAGTCAGAATTACAGTTATCATAAAATACACTTTGAGTTCTATTGCTTAAGGGGGCTGTGCACCTTCAGATACAGCCGCCGTAAAACTGCCGTAACTTCTTCATTATTCATTTAATCTATATGAAAGTATACATTTTTTTGCAGGAAAGGGTTCAATAAATCCAACCATGATCATGAAATTGACCATTTTGGAAAAAATTATAAAAAACACGTTTTTTGCCCCCATTTTAGGTTCTGCAAAGATAACTCAAAATATATTTTGTTAAATTTTGTCATACTAGTTTTATTATATTCCTCATACAATTCCCTAGGAATCGGTTGGGTTTTTTTGAAAATATTTATTATTTTTTGAATTAGAGACCAAAAAGTGCCAAAAAACGTTTTTTAGCACATTTTGGTCTCTAATTCAAAAAATAATAAATATTTCAAAACAAAAAAAACGATTCCTAGGGAATTGTATGAGGAATATAATAAAACTAGTATGACAAAATTTGACAAAACATATTTTTGAGTTATCTTTTCCAATCCTAAAATGGGTCAAAAAACGTGTTTTTTATAATTTTCTCCAAAATGGTAAATTTCATGATCATAGTTGGATTCATTGAACCCTTTACTGTAAAAAAATGTATACTTTTATCTAGATTACATGAATAATGAAGAAGTTACGGCAGTTTTACGGAGGCTATACGAAGGTGCTCTCAAACCATTCAAGTATTACACCACGAAATCCATAATGTTCCAATTTATGAAGAAGTATTTTATGATCAATAGTATCAAATGCTTTTGATAAATCTAAGAATATTCTTATTGTAGTTTCATTATTTTCGACGGCAGTGTTGATTTTATCTACCAGTTGAGCAATAGCCATGTAGGTTGAATGTTTGTAGCGAAAACCAAATTGTTTTTATTAAGGATTTCGTGAGTATTTATGAGGTCAACGTATCTGTTAATAACAAGTCTCTCGAGACTCTTTAATTCAGTAGCAGCTAGAGAGTGAAATCTGTTCATTTCAACACTACCAGTAACATAGCGAAGGCAGATAATGCATTATCCATGATTCTTTTAATGGAATAAATAAAAGCAAACTATTAAATGAGGTGTATTGAGAAGGATTGACTTGACCTGGTTATAGAACTTCATTTCACTTCAAGTCTTGACTTGACTCCATTCTGGTGCTAAACTATAGTTCAATCAGTTCCAAATTGGAGAGAAATATTCGATTTTATCTCTCCGCGCGCAAAAGTAATCCAAGCAGACGTGCACGGGCGCGGCGGTTCTCGTTGGTGTCGCTCCCTCCCCCTGGGGCGAGTGGGACTTATCGACGGACTAGGTTTTAGTAGCTGGCACGCGTCACGCATATGATGCCCAGTGTGGGTGTTGTCTACATACGTGCCACGTCCTTCTCTAGGCCTATTCATTCGCTGCTGTAAGGATGCTTCGCCAATTTGGAACTGATCAAACTATAACTCGAGTATTTTTAGGCTTAAACTTGACATGTAATTTCAGTATATGAAGCAAATAATTTTATGTTCAATCAATTGTGATTTGAACAAAATCAGTGACTTGGATTCACTTAACTTGACTTTAGGATACTTGAGAAGGATGTGACTGGTATCACATCTATCCGTCGGGAAATTGAGGTCTACCTATGAGTGTAAAGCTATCACAAATGAGTCTAGTGCAAATAATTATGTCGTATGAGTTTACACAGATTTATTCCTTTTCTATGTTAATACACATAGACTATGGGCTACCTTACTATTATGATTAAAATCGCTACCTCGGTCTAGTTCGCTTTGGGACTGCAAGGTCCTGGGTTCAAATCCCAGTATCGCCAGATTGTATGATCTTTATCAAAATGGGTAGAAAGATTCTTAGTCGAAAGACTTACGACTAGGCTAATTTGTGATAGTTTACTACTCTTAGGTAACACCGTACCTTGACTTTTGAACCAAGGTGTATGACTTGGTCGCAACCCTTATACTAAGTAAGCCATGACGTTATTGCGACTCATATGCGTAATGTTATATGGTGCATGTCTCTTAACACATCTTATCCCAATTGTATCAATTCACGACCAGTTACGTCATCAATACGTTATCGAATATAGCTTAACTGATTTCACGTCTGCCACCGCGAGAAGGCCTTCCGAAATGAGTTTCATAAAATATGGCGCATTAAGACATCGCGCAAGGCATGCGACCATCTGACCCGTATGACTGCAATATTGCTCGATAACGCCTGTTCCCAGTGCCAATTTGTCAGGATGTGACGGTAAGCTGTTACAACGACCGACCAATAGGCACTCATTTTTGTCATCATAGCATACACTGAGAGGTAAAGATATGCTGAGATGACAAGTTAGTTTGATTGTATTCGCTTGTGTATGTTGCATATCGATAACTTCGATGCCGTGGACACTTCGAGATTTTAACACGGAGATTTCATTTTCTCTGACCAGATCGAAACCATGCGGTAGAAAACTGGTCTGTATTCTTCTTACGACTCTGCCACTGGAATCGTATTCAGCAATAAGACACCTATCAGTTTGTCCTGCAAACAATCTTCCTTTACAAGCCACAAGAGCTCCGATATGCTTTCCATGTTCATATTTCTTGGCAGTTTTGAGACACCTACCAGACGTATCATACATCTTGACTTCGTTGCCATCAGATACCAAGAAACTGTTTTCAGAAACTTCAGCTACGCCCAATGGTTCTTCTGGCAGGTGAACGCAATCTAGCCGATTGTACAACCAGTATTTATGGTACAGCCCATCCTGTTTCCGAAATATCCATATTTTCTTTATCTCTTTATCGGCTATCATCAAACTACCGTTTGATGTGGAGGCAATTGCGTTGGCATAATCAAACCCCTCTATCTCTTGATAGATTGACAGCACAGTTGGTTGCACCAGTCTACCGACGCTCGCTGCTGGGAGCGTAGTAGTTTGCTCCATGTGAACCGTCGGAATGATCATCTGTTTTAAAACGTTGAAAGTATGTGCGTCGCCTTCATTTACTTGATGATTTGAGCATTCGTCTTGATGTTCAGTGCTTCCGGGAATATCTTGGAGCTGTGCATCACTGACTTGATAGTCTCTATTTGTCGCTGTATGTGTGCCTTATCTGATACAAGTTCATTCATCATCGGTCGGAAACAATTGTCAAGTTGATCACTTAATCGCTTTTCTTCCTCTCGTATCGTATTGGTATGATCTCTGACGGCGCTATCAACTTCCTCATACTCCCCATCCCAAGATATCGCCGATCTAGTCTCGATATCTCTTAGTTTATCAAGATCGATCTTCCAGTATCGTTGGTGTTCAGAAGCCGTCTCAATTTGCCCTCGAACTAATTGTCTGCACTGTGCGACTGCGTCCTCAATAGTTTTTACGTCGTGCTGTAGATGAACTGGAACGAGACATCGCTGACAGATGCGCTCGGCGCAAGCGAAGCAATAGAATATAAGTTCCTGATCCCCGTGCTTGCGGCATTTGCTATACTTCGAAGGAAGTTCATCCGCAACGTGTGTCAAGACCTTCGCTGGTGAGACATCTTTTTCGTCTGTATCAACATTCGTCGATTTCGTATTTGCAGAGTCGGTTTCATGTTCTAGAGGTGCTTTCCGGTTGCTGCTTGCACCGTCTACCTTTGCGAGATAATGTTGTGTCATTTGGTGTGGCAATGGCTTTTTCAATTTAGCGATGGGGTCAGGTGCACCATTGGGGTTGTTGCTTTGTAGATCTTTCTTTTGAGCATTTTTTCCCGTCGGATCATCATGGTCTGAATGACTGCTTGGGTATGTTTCTTTCACGCCGTGCAGTGCTACTCTAGTGTTCAGCAGCTGCAAAGGTTGCTTCATATTCTCTACATTCTCATCGCCTTTCTGTGGCGCGTGCGCGTGCTCTCTCAATTTATAAATGGGTTTAGGTGTATCATAAATTGGGTTATTTTGTTGATTCTTCTGAGCAATATTTACCAGCGGATGACTATGTTCACATTGATCTTCCTTGGAAATTACCACAAGGTCTTCTTCGACCATATTATTCCGGGCAACGTTTTCATAATTAGTCTCTGTGGAAGAAATGACCTTACAACCAACACTACTCTCTTCAGGTTGTCCAATGTGATATATTCCATTGTTGTTATCATCGAGGTCACTATTAACAGTTACTTCAGCCAAGTCACTATTAACATCATCTTCAGCCAGATCACTATTAACAGCATCTTCAGCCAGGTCACTATGAACAGCTACTTCAGCCAGGTCACTATGAACAGCTACTTCAGCCAAGTGACTATTAGTATTAACAGCATCTTCAGCCATTCTTAGCAGTCGCCTATTGGTGGGCATATCAGCGACACCACTTACAGGAATATATATTTTCGCTTGACATTCAGGGCACGTTAAGTGCGCAGTATATAAATTGTCATCGCTCATGCGCTGGAGACAAATTTCACAAATAGCGTGCTTACAGTTTGACAGTTCTTTAGGAACGTGTGGATGTTGGAATAAAGCGTTGCACATCGAACACCGCAAAGTTTGTACGGCCTCATAACCCGCCATAGTGTTGCGCTGAATGGTATAAAATGTAGTACTGTTTATGGATATGCACTGACTACTAATATATCATAATTGTGAGTGAGGATCAGTAAAGGTCAATTCTGGATTCACAGGGTGTGAAGAGGAAATGATTTACACATTTTTGTATTAGTTTGAGTTTTTTATGTCAATGTTAAACATGTTTAAGACACACTCAGATTTTGCATAGAAAATAAACTTCTTAATAGTCTCGTCCGTTTTGATAGTTTGCAAAGCTGTGACGAGCAGTGGCGTAACTAAGGTTTATCCTTGGTGTCAAATCTAGCACAAAATCCTCTATTGACGGATTATACATCCGTAATGGGCTCTTAACACTACTAGTCGTTGCTGGTCTTTACTAGTCTATCTTATGAAATAGCTTTAAAAAAAACTATAATTTTTTTTAAAAATAAAATAAAATAAAAACTTATGAAATATCTTACACCAAGTTTTTCCCGCAACTATGGTCTTCAATTGGAGGTGGGGGAGGGGGATGAGGGGAAGGTCTGTGATCAGGAGTGGGGTGCATAACCGATTATTGTTAATATACATAGTTTGTTATTCGGGGGAAGCATGAGGGACGAGCCTTCTGGCAGCAGGGGGTGGCGGCAAATGACTCCTGTTTTCCCCATCCATCTAGTTATAATATACACCCATGTACACAATGAAGAAGCCGATGTTGAGTCAAATTGAACTTTGCTGATGTAATCCGTAAAGTCTATGGCGTGAGCCATCACACCAGAAGTTGCGTGATCCAGTGTAACCAGGGGGTTATATAACCACTTCGATAGTGAATTTTACATAACTGTAACAAGTGGCTTTTTTTCTGCCAATAGCCTATATAGCTCAGAAAAGCCGGGCAGAAAAGTCGAAAAACAGTGGGCTTTCTCATTAGTCTTTTAGTAGTGAAAATTGACATCTAGACCTCTAGTGACCAGATCATGACCGTTGACCCAGATAATTTTGTCATGTTTGGATAAATAAAGTGATTGAATGTTAACGAAGAATGACATTTCCCGTGTTTTAACATCACTAGTGGGCCTTTAAGGGCAGTGTCAACCCGGCACTTGTTTCAAAAATTGATTTTTTTTTCAATTTCATGCCCGTGAGGGTCTTTATTTATTTACAAGCTCTCAACATAAAAAGACAATATAATAAACAATGTACATGTACATACACACACAAACAAAAAAAAACACACCATCAATCGGTATTTTGTAATGACAACATTCACTATAAATACTCAATAATAAATACAGAATTATTTTACATTAAAGGCTCCCATTTTTTAATATGGCCTTCCAGCTTTCCTTTACTCATGGCAATTTGTTTTTCAACTTTTTGCACAGAAAAGACCCATTCTTTAAATTGTATAAAAACCAACCTTGATTCTTGAACTCGACACCTATAAATGTACTTCTTAGCCAATATGATAATCATATTAATGAAATTGGTATTGTTTACCTCATAATACCCAAGACAAACAGTGATATATGAAATAGTAATTTGGAATTTCAAATCATTTAACCATTTGATTACTTCCTTCCAAAAGGAAGAAGCCGAAACACACAACCACATTAAATGTTTGACAGTTTCCTTCTCATCCTTACAGAAAGTACATTTATCACTCTCAACTATACCAATTTTAAAAAGAAACACATTAGTTGGTAGAATCCTATGAATAAATCTGTACTGGAAATAATGAGAATGTGCATCAATTGTGCACTTATAAGGTAAAGAGTAAACTTCATTCCAATTGATTTTATTATCAGTAACACTACCAAACTCCTCTACCCACTTGTGCTGAGCGGTAGGTGTGATATTACTCTGGTTCAACAATTTATATGCAAATTGGCTTCCTTTCACTGCATTGTCCAGGTCAATCAATACCTTGGGTGTCTGGCTTTGTTTACATTTTGTCAGATAGACTTTATAGTGTTTGGAGATCACATTAATCAGACCCAAGTATTTCAAAACATTACAATCAATGTCATACTTCTTCTTGAAGTCAATATATGGCATCCAATGTTTATCATGAATTAAATCAGAGATAAAATTAACACCTTTGATGCTCCATGATTTAAAATACACAGTTTTTTTGTTAATCTTTATATATGAGTTATACCATAAAACATCATCAATATTACCTTGACAAGCATTTCATATTTCTCTATTATTTAATACTTTCATATGTATTCTATCATTACCATCATAAGTAACTAATCGGAAGCGATTATTTCCCGTTCTTTTGGGTGATTTTAAATTGTTGTTTTGGTAAGTTTGAGTCAGGAAAAGGCGCATGGTTATTTGGCGGGAATTTAAGCGGAGTTTCGCGCTTTTCTGATGCTGCGACAGCTGTTCGATCATTGCGTCGCGCGCTGAAACTTCCCTCGAGTAATACTAGACGCGCCGCTTAATGTCCGCGACATAGACGCGAAAAACAAAAGAGCGCAAAAAAATGTAAACAAAGGCCAATTACGATCATTTAAATTTCAGTTTTCTTCCAATTTCTTTACATTGTGACAATATAAATTGAATCTGATAGTTTATTATGATTGTTCATAATAGTATACTCGCTTTTTAGGTCACACACCCGTGTATTCCGTGAACATTTAGCTTTAAATGGTGGAAAATGTCAATACTTTTACTAAATCGATGTTTTCTTGAAGTTCAAATTTGAAGGAATTTTACGAATTTTCAGATAACATAACTAAAAATATATCAAACTATCAGGTAAGCTTTTACTACCATTGTGTAGAGGACTTTCAGCGCTAGGAGGCAATTTTTTATTTTTTTATTATGGATTTTAAACTCGAGATATGCATCCATTTCTAGCGAAATGTATGCAAAAAAACACGACTTTTACACTTTGCCGATGTTTTTAGCAATATTTCCAAAACCAAGCTTTATTTTGTAAAAAGAAAAAATTGCCTCCTAGACAAAATTGTTTTGTTTAAAAAAACGTATATTAGAACAAATTACCATTTTTTATTTTATAGTTATGCTGTCTGAAAAATTTGGGTTAAAATAATTGCTTTTTGGTTCATTTCTCAAAATTTAGTTTATTTGGTATCACATTGATATCACCATCGGATTCCTTATCAAATTTCCTTTCTAAAAATGTATACTTTTATGTACTTTTATTCAATATTCTCAAACTTAGAAGCAAAAGTTGATCATCAAAATAATAGGGTTGACACTTCCCTTAAGAAGGGGTCATCCGGCTGGTGAACTAAACAGGAATGTCTCTAGAGTATAGAACCTGTTTGTTTTTTCAGTATTGCAAATATAAACAAAGCTGAAATAGCAATGAGAAAACTTGTGTTTCGAAACTTCTAACATGAACTGTGTGAACTTTTTATTTTAATGACAATGCCTCAATTTTTGACAGTAAAAGTTGAACCATATATTAACATGATTAATATGAGGCGAAAGAAAACGGAAGTTCTGTGTGCAGTCATTCGAATCGACGTGCGTATTCAAATAATATCTTCCAATAAAGGAAAGGGAAAACCCCAACACTCTCATATCGACGGACTACATGTACGTGTAGAATTACTTGATTAAAATGGTCGAGTCGCAGCCGCCGTCTTTCGCAGCTATTGCTAAGGAAGACCTCTCATGTCCCATATGCTACGAACTATTGAAAGCTCCTAATATTCCAAAGGACTTGCCGGATTGTCAACACGTCTGCTGTGAAATTTGTCTGGAGCAACTGGTTGAAAAGAACAACAGCGAAAACAACAACTCAACGGTAGTATGCCCGGAGTGCAGATCAATCAATAAGGTTCCCGATGGCGGAATCACTGACTTCAAAACGAACATGCGACTTCGGAATCTTGCGGAAAAACAAAGCATCTATGAGGCACAAAAATTCAAGCGCGGCATAAACACGTGTGAACAATCTAAAACGACTGATGACAAGACTGATGAAGATGGAGTACACAATATGCCAAGGAAAAGGGGAAAATGCCCTCGTCACCATACGAATGACGCACTGTTTTATTGTCTCACTTGTGACGATTCCATTTGCCAGCAATGTGTAGTCCCGGACCATCTTAAACACGAGGTCACGGAACAAGACATTCTCATGCCTAAGCAACAGACTCAGATAGACGAAAAGATCAAGGCAGTCGAAGAAGTTCTACGACGTCAGAAAAAGTTGTCTACTCAGTGCGATCATATGGAGAGAGAGTTTCAACGATCGAAACAGGCTGAACTTGCGAAAATCAACCAATGTGCGAATCAACGGGTCGCCCTTTTCCGCGAAGAAAGAAAACGTCTACGAGATCAGCTGGCAATTTTTCAAAGTCAACAACCTTATCTAGGTATAGTTAACGAGGACAAAAAACTGTTACAGACCAAAATAGATGCCCTCGCCACAATTCGTGAAGATGTAGACAAGTTGGATGATTTGGATTTTATGAACAGGCACGTCGCTATTACGATGCAGCTTAATGAATTGTGTCGAGATCAACCTCTGGTGTCTTTGACCATCCAGGCACCAAATGTGCCGAAGTTCATTCGTAACCCTGGCCTAGGTAATACGCCGGTTTTGTGTAAGATAGTGAAGAAGCCTGTTTCTACCAACCCGCAGCAAATCGAATCCACTGAAGACACATATGATGAGATACCATCACGTGGCGCTGACGTGGAACCAATGTACGCATGTACTCTTCCTAGACAACCTCAAATTGGAGCTGGTGCTGAAAGCACCAAAGAGGGGGAAGATTCTAATGCAGATCATATGATGGAACGTGTTGCTGAAGCCACAGCAACAACACTTCCGCGACACTCTCGACTAATAGCTCTCAGACCGTTGGACGAGTATGATAATTTTCTAAATGCCAGATCCGTTGCTTTTGGTAATGACATACTTGCAGTTTGTGACAGCAAAACTAACACGGTGACCGTGTATAGCAAGGTAAACAGGCAGTGTCTTCAAAAAATAGCAACCTTGAAAATTGATCGTCCGCGAGACGTAGCGGTGGTAGCCAATGGCGATATCGTGATAGCTAATTCAGTGAATGTTCTGATATTCTCGTCGGCTTCCAATTACAAGCACAAGTCTATCGTACAAACCACCGGTCAGGTGAACAAACCGCGGAAGGATTCCATAAGTAGTGTTGTAAATAACTCAGGACGCGGGTTTCTTGTTGGAGATACGGCCAGGTGCATGATCACTCGACATGGGGATCAAGGCGAACTTCTGGAAAGCATTCCCGTAAATATCAGACCGTTTTGCATGGCTATGAATCAGTATAATCATATCGCAGTGGCTGATTCCCAAAGTGGAAAGGTTTTAGTAATGGATTTATCCGCAGACGAGTCTCCGAAAACGCTTTTACAAATTAACAAAGTACAAGGGCTGTGTTTTCAACCGTCATTGGATTGTGATTCGTTGTTGGTGACAAAAAGGGAAACTGGCTCCCTACGTTTATCTATTAGAACAGAACCTCCTAACCACGGAGGTGTTATTAGCGTGGCACGTTCTTCTATAATAGGTGATGGCAGTCATCCGCTTCAGACCTTAGCCGAAGGGCTCTACAAGCCTGGTGGAATCACTTTTATATCTAACTCTACGGTTGCCGTGGCTGATGGGAAAACTATTAAGACATATCGATGCATTTACTCGGCTGGTGACTCGGCATAGGAATAGTGGAAGAGTCTTAATCGGAATTGAGAGAGTCTTCATCTATTCACGAGTTATCAAGCATGCGCAGCAGTGACCTGACGGTAGTGCTCTCGCTTCACAAGTGCTACCGCGAGCATATAACCAGACGACGCTGGACATAGGCGTATTCACGAGTATTCAGGTTAAAATATGCGAACGAGGTTACCTGATAAAGTGAATGGGACGACCGCTTAACAACGGTTTAAATTCAAAAAATAGCATTTACAATTGGGATGATTAGCCATCCCGAACGGTTTTGGATTGGAAAAATGTTCTTCTAACCTATGATGAATTTTATGAGGTCATATAATCAAAATCCATTGTTACATTGAAACCAACGGAAATTCAAAATTAACGGCCGTTCGTAGCCACCGTCGTCTGCATATAACGGACATTTAATGCAGCGCCCACTAGCGACCAGCTGAACAATAGGAATCGAACCACAGCTAAATATCAATGGTCGCTTGCTCTGATGTCAATTTTCTAAAGCTAACTATAATTATTGGGTGTCACTATATCAGAAAATTGACATATCAAAATTGTTGTTTAATGGTATAGATGTAATGAATATTAGTCAAACCTTTAATGAGATGAGAGCCAAATGCTTTTCCCCTGCAACATAGCAGATCGATACAAAAGAGTGAAAATTAACGTTTCGCAAACAATTCAAAAACTCAACAAAAATTAAAAATGTTTGCAACTTTCATTTCAAGATTTCTCTGTAATGTGTGCAGTAAAGAGAATGATTTTGTTTGTAATACTTATTTATACATCAAGGAATATTTTGATAGCTTACTTATTGAAGTTGATTCAATAAATCGTCTAATATCAATACATCCGTCAGTCTCAAAATATAAATAATTTAGTTGTCCCCGGTCAGTCCTTATATTATTTGGTCATCTCTAAAACATTTTTAGTGAGTTCACACGCTAATAATGAAACAAACCAATACAACAACAAAAGAATTTCAACACATTTCCCAATCGACAGCCTGCCCATCAACGGCTAATAATTGGCGTTTGAACTCACATCAACTTAGCATAATCACACACTACTACACATGAATGCTTTCATTGCACACTGGTCTATCTGTAGTCAAATCCAACGCCACTGCACTGATACAATACAGGTACAGTCTCTATTTCTGCTATTGAATGGTTACAGTATGATACGAAATTGCTTTAGAATGGTTCAAAACCTCGGTATTATGAATTACATCTGTATTATATTTTGAATGGTGTCTGTAAAGTTATTTGCAATGACGAAATATCATGATTTATGTATTTTATTCACTGCTTTTTGTGTATATTGACCGTTGGGTCATCATTGTCACATTGACTAACTTCGCCTGTAACATGAAAAGCTGGCTAAATATCAAGATGGTTTATTAGAAGTACTAAATGATGATTATACGAAGTAAATAAAATAATCAAAGAAAGGGGTATATATAGACAAATGTATGGGGCATCTGAATATCACAACCATGTAACCATTTAACTAGGTTCATACCGTTTTATCTAATAAACGTGCAGTCGAACATTTCGCTTGCTTTGTACACCATTCGTATAACTGCTATTTACACGCTGTTTTTCCCGGTCAGAGCTGTCCCCTGACCCCCGGGAGATACGCTACTGGTAAGTGACGCATTGAATACCGAATGCATTGTTGCGCTGCCATGGCATGGCGCAATGGTGATCGCGCTACACCATGCATTTGAAGTTCGACGATGTCATCCGGGAGGGGGGGGGGGGGTGTGCCGCTGGAGATTCAAAACCCCTACCCATTTTAGGGGTGATTTTGGAAAAATCGGTACCCATTTTTAGGGGTTTTGCTTCATTTTAGACCAATTTTTTCGCAAATTATCGGGAAAATATACCTAATTTTCTAGACTGGAGCATTTTCTGTGAGCATTTTCTGTGCGCTATTCGCGCGATTTTGCGTTTTTCTTAATGGAAATGGTAGAAATTATGGACATTATGGGTCGTTCTTTAATAACCCCGTCCAAAATATTGAGATTTAAAAAAATATTGAACACATGCTCCTTAGTATCGCATTGTTGGCCACTTTTATATAATAAATTTCAATTTCGACTTTTTAATCATAAATTTGTTATTGAAAGGAAATATTTCAATTTCTATTCAATGAGAGGTAAGATGGAGAAATTAATAAGGTATAATGGTTTATGGGCCCCTCACATGTATCCGTGTGAGCTGGGCGGCCCCTTACCGTGTGAAAAATGGGTGCGAACGGCGGCACACACGGTGGGCCGTTTCCCGTCCGTTGAACACGTTCAGGGGACTTTGCCGGTCACCGGAGTTTTGAGCATGATCAAAGCGCCTGGGGGTGAGTAAAAGCGGCGGCGAACGATGAGAGTCCGGTATGAGGACGGTTTAAGGATGGCGCACCTGTTTCGCGCCCGTTCGCAGGGCGGGTGGACGTAGACAACCTGGCGATGGGCTGCGAACTGGCGCATGCCGCCTGGTTAATCGCAGAACGGACTCTCACAAAAAGTGAATAAGGCAAAAACAAAAAACAAAAAACATGTTTATAGCGTCTGGACTATTTCAAAAAAAGAAAGCCTGAGGAGGCCCTTCAAGGCGGATCGGCCGGTACCCAGGCGTTCCGACAGGTGAGGACCCGGTATAGAGGTGGTATGCACACGGTGAGGACACGGTGAGAACGGTAAGCTAAAACTGTATGAGGCCAGTGAGCCCGGTACCAGACCGGTGATAACGCGGTACAAACTCGGTGTAGAACGGTATTGACCGATTACACGGTGAGGAGGTGTTATGCACCCGGTGAGAACGGTAAGCTACAAATGTATGAGGGCGGTGAGCCCGGTACTCGGCCGGTGAGGACCCAGTATATAACGGTATAGACCCGGTGACCGCAACAAAAAATCAATGCGCCCGTTGACATTTTTGTATTAATTGTTTGGACTCTGTTGTTTTTCTATTAGACGGTAAGGTGGCCGCCTACCAACTCCGCCCAGCGAACGGGCGCGAAACGTATGTGCCGTCTTTATACCGTCCTCAAACCGGGCTCTCACCGTTCGCCGCCGCTTTTACTCACCCGGCAGGAGTTTTGAGCATGCTTAAAATTCCTGCTGGGCGTGGATGGCCGGCAATGTCCCCGGCAACGTGTTCAACGGACGGGAAACGGCCCACCGTGTGTCCTTACTGTTTACCACCGTCTGCACCAATTTGTCACACGGTAAGGGTTCGGCCAGGTTACACGGATACATGTGAGTAATACAGAGATTCCAGGAGCGGCGAGATTGAGCGCTCAGCTTATAAAGGGCGTTTGATGACGTTATCAAGGCGGTTCGGCCGGTACCCAGGCGTTCCGGCCGGTAATGACCTGGTTAGGAGGTGATATGAGCCCGGTTCCAGCATGTCCAGGCCGATGAGGACCCGGTATAGAACGGTATGAACCTGGTTACAAAAACAAATCAATGCGGCCGTTGACATTTTTTGCTGATTGTTCACCGTGTTGGACTCTGTTATTTTTCTATAAGACGGTAAGGGGCCGCCCAGCTCACACGCAATCACGGTCATAATTAGTTGGAATATCCTGGTAATAATTAGTTTTCGCAAAATTTGCACTATTGAAACATTGCTGCCTTTGAAGGAAAGCTTGAAGCCTTACCTCAACATGAATAACTCCCCCACCCCTCTTGTCAATGTTGACTCCTTCCAGTATCCCGTAACCCAAAATTCGTGTTTCAACATGGATCCAGAGGGAGTTTTTAAACACATGTATAAAAGTGTTCCAACGATATTGGCCGGGATTGTCTCCAGGAGTGACAAATGTAAAGTTTTCGATTAGTTTAAATCATTGTATTTTCGTAACGGCTTGACCGATTTTATTCATACTTGGAGCCAATTTTACCTACATACCATAAATAAAAATGAATGACAAAAACAATTGATCTTCTCAATTATTCTTTAAGGGAACGGTCACTTTTATTGAGATATTAGGGCTATTTCTGGCATACTTTTATTCATAAAATTGCCACGTGGGTTTACTTTATGTCCAGAACTATTTAACTGTTCGCTATAAAGTTAGCAGAATATGAGAATAGTATGATGCCCATTGTTGATACTTATCAATTAAATCATCTGTGTTTCATTTATTTGACTTGAACTGGAGAATTGCTCAATTGCTCAATTTTTACAGTTTACTAATGAAATAAATGGCTGTTTATCAAGACAGGGGACTGAACTCATGAACACAAGAAACAAGAAAGGTATCTGGCATGTTGGAGAAGCAGAAACGGCACAAGTACCGGCGGTTCAGGCGCCGACCTCCTCCTGAACCAGAACCAGCTGCATCCACTGTCATTAACCTTTCATCTTCCACCTTATCTGATGCTGAACACAAACTTCTCTCTAGGGGCCTTAAATTCTGTCCCACTCCTCCAGATGTCAATCAAGTTTAGCTTAACGAGGACCTTACTCAGTATTATCGGAGGATACGTCTCAAAGAATTTTTTCTTGATGCCCCACCATCTGTACCTGAGCCGTTCTACAAGAGTACTTGGGTTCCTCCCAAGAACAGAGTCCCAGCCCTTGAGACTTATAGCCAAGTCGTTAGCACCCAAGTGAACACTTCTGAGCAAGTTTCCCGCAGATCTCATGACAATATCCGCCAGGCACTGAATTCCATCAGGTTACGGACAGACATCATCATCAAGCCAGCAGACAAAGGGTCAGTAGTAGTTGTCATGGACCGACAGAAGTACATTGATGAAGCCATGCGTCATCTTGACAACTGCATTCATTATGCTGTTCTTGACTCCGATCCAACTAACACATTTTCTCAACAGATTCAGCGTACCCTGGATGACATGCATCAGCGTCATGAGCTCTCTGACAAGGCCTTTGAGTTTCTATCTCCCAACGATTGCAGTGCTGCCCGCTTCTACCTCCTTTCAAAGATCCACAACGGCTCCCCAAACTGAGCATATATCCCTCTTTGTCGATAACTTCATCAAGCCTCTTGTTCCACAGGTTCCCTCCTATATCCATGACACCCCAGACTTTCTCAGAAAACTCGAAGCCATCAAGAACCAAGTTCCAAGCACCGCAATTATTGGCACATTTGATGTTAAGTCCCTCTATACCAACATTCCCCATCAGGAAGGCATACGAGGGTCATTCAATAAGTTCTACCTCCTACCTCATAACTTTGTTATTATATAAGCCAGCCTTATGAAATATTACACAATTGTAGCGTGGAATCTCAGCTACAAATTCATAGTAAATTGATCTGAGTAATGGTTGTACTTTTCTGTAGATGCAGTGAAAGCCAAACCTCCATTTAGTGTGACGGAAACGGATGAAAAACAGCAAAATATCGCCGAAGTGCTATTTATTTGGCCTATATTAAGAGATCAAACGTAGCTTTCGGCCAATTATAACAGTTCTAAATGTCAGATATCTCTTGAACAGACTATAAATGATAAAGGTGACTGATTTTTTAGAAAATAATATGCCCTTTGATTAGCCAGAACCAGACCAGGACAATCATTAATGTTACCCCTCCCCTAGAGAACCCTGCAGAAGTCACATTTGATTTTCATAAAGAACTAAGAGATCTTCAATATACAGGACTGAAGGAGGGATTGCAAGTCTCTCGAAGAGATAATTTTCTATCATTTCCTACCTGATTATCTATTCTGAAGGTTGTACATAAGAAAAACTCAAAAAGTGACTATTATGTTAAAGATTTCACATACGAGGCATCACTGTGGCTTAACTTGTAACAATGAAAATTCGACCGATTAGCAGTTTCCAGTATGCCAAAGGCATATCAATACATTCGAGTTGATATTACACTATTTGAAAGCCTACAGGCGTTAATATTGCTTACAATCTCATGTATACATGACAATACTGTAATATATTCAGATATGTGTTATTGATTTCCATTTTAAATATTTAAATCATGCTTTTATATCTAACCATACACTACGGAAAACCCCCTGAAAAACATGTATTTATTTTTAATGTAATTTTCCGTTTCCGTTGTCCAAAATCTCTCTCTGGCTTTGACCGCATCGTAACAAAAGTGAAACAGGTATCAATTATGATTTACCATAAATGTGTAGCTATGATTTAGAGCTTTAATTATGACAAATGTCATGAGGCTGACATTCCTATTAGCGATGTTATGAGTGAGGAGGTAGAACTTATTGAATGACCCTCGTAGAAGCAAGCCGTGCAGCTTTGGCTAAGATTGGTCATAGCTCCACCAAATTCCAGCAAGCCATCAAGAAAGTCCACTCTCTCGAGAGAGCCACAGTCCTTCAGGAGAAGCCCAGAAACCAAGACCACACCCCTAAGATTCCCCTTGTTACCACATTTCATCCTAACCTTCCTCCTCTACGTCACATCACCAACACTAACCACCACATTTTCCACATATCAGACCGTCTTCGTCGTGCAGTTCCTGACATACCCATCCCGGCCTACAGACGCCCTCACAACCTACGAGATATGTTAGTACGTGCTACCATTCCCCCATTAACTGATGATTCTCTCCCTACGCAGCATGGTACTTCTAAGTGCGAGTCGACCAGCAGATGCGTCGTTTGTCGGGAACACATCAAGGAAGGTGATTCCTGCACAACATCTAATGTCATTTACCTCTTATCATGTAGAGTGTGTGGAGTCCAGTATGTTGGTGAGACCAAACACTCACTGAAGAAGCGCTTCTATGGACACAGATCGACGGTCAACACCAACAAGCCACCTGTCGAACACCACTTTAACCTTCCCAACCACACTATGTCTGATATGATCTTACAGGGCATTGAATCTTTAGGTAGCCGTTTTTCTTCACTTTTTCTTTACTCCATTTTTCAATTTTTTACTTCTTGATATGTGTGATGCTTTGTTTTCATTTTCAACATTATCTCCTATGCACAGTAATTTTCATCACTCATTCCAGTGCATTTCCATTATTTGTTACCATAGGCCTAGTCCTACTCCTACTTTGTTATATATTGTTTTCTCATGCTTTCTCTCAGTCCTTTTACATTTCCATCTATTTTATTATTTATTTGTAGTCATCAATCACCATTATGGATTTTACTCATCATTTTTTATATCCCATTTGCCTTTTGATTTTTAATCTCCCCTTTGTCTATGTCATCCTTTTGTTACATTATCCACTTCATCAATCAGCTGTCAAGTTTGATATTCCTTCCCCTATTCATCCATCTGTCACTTTGACCCCCACTGTGTTACATCACTTCCTGCCTATTGTTCTCCTTTCTATATATGGTCACGCGTTATGAACCCGCCTCCCAATAGGGTCAGGGGTATGCCACTGAGCTTGCCGATCGGGTCCACTTTTAAATTTAAGTTAGTCAGCATAGAATTGGTGGCGCTATACTGATAGAGGTGATTGCCCTGGTGATTGTAGCAGACGATGGTAGACACGAACGGTCGTTAATTTTGAATTTCCATTACTTTCAATGTAACAATGGATTTTGCCCGGGATTTTGATTATATGACCCCATAAAATTCATCACACGTTGGAACTAAATTATTTCATCCAAAAATCGCTGGAGTCCAGTGTCAGTATTTTTTTTTGACAGCAAGCTGTGTGTAAATCTACCGCGTGCACAGCGCCACCAATTCTATGCTGACTAACACGCCGGTCACCGACGCATTCCAGACGATTATCATAATTTATTCAAATATTCAAAAGGACCGTTTTCGCTACGTACGTTAGTATACGACTTTCCTATCCCAAAATTAATAGTATCCCTGATAGGGTGGTGCCGTTACATTTTTTAGTTTTATGCTGTCATTTTCATCATATATATTCAAAACCACAAAAGCTATCTCAACAAATTTGGTATCATTTTAAAGCCCTAATAACAAGCTATCTGCCTGCAAAATGGCATTGGTATAGCTTATACAGAAGGGGACATACAGCTGTTTAATGTTTGGAGACCAGGGTGGTGCTGGCCGGAAGGGGTGCCGCCTGTACAAACTCAATGGGGCTAATCCAATAATGGCGATAATCTTTGTTCTTTTTACAATAACTAGTCATCCCACAATGTTACAAACACCATTCTGGTCCCATTTTAAAGGATATTTAGTAGTCTTTAAGTATGTGGTTCAACAGACTTGTCAACTATTTGTAACAACTAATTAATTATGGATAAGACCATGATCACCAGCTTTCTTCCTATTCGCTACACAGTCAACATGAATAATCAGCCTCAATTTACCGGATTTATAAAAATGACTATAACAGAAAAGGTTTTCAACCTATGATAGCAAAAGTATACATTTTTGGAAAGCTTGTAACTAGAGGAATTCAGAAATGCTGTATATATCAGGGAAGGGTTCATCCTTAAACAAATATTTCTGAAAATTCTAAAAATATATAAAATAAAATTTGGAGATATTCACTAGCCGGTATAATTACCATACCGACGTAGTAACTTTGACAATTATATATCATATAATGGGTAATTTCATGACAGGAATTCAAATATGTAAAGTGAATAATGAGAGGGGTAGGTATAAAAATATATGGATCTCAAATCAAAAATTAAAAAACTCTGATATTTTCCCGAACATTTCCGGTCGTACTATAGTTTTAATGGCATATTTGGCAATTTCCCAGAAAATGTATACTTTTACTACCTCGGGGGGGGGGGGGGGGGGGGGGGGGGAGAAAGGGTATACAAGCAAATATAAATGTGTAAGGTTAAAATCATGTCGCGAAAGCCAAAATCCGTGTGTAACGCGAAAGGAGGCGAGCTTAAAACACATGACCATATATGTTGTGTTCTGTCATTTAACCTTCGATAAAGATTCTGTTAGAATCGAAACGTCAGGTCCTCTTATATTTATTACATTTCATTTATTTGGTGAAACGGTCACATTTGAATAGGAATTAGATAGTTTTGGCCTACTGTCAAATCGGCAATTGATTTATAATTTCGTTCTATATTTTCGATAAACTCCAAGGCTGCTTTTTAATTCTTTAATCTCTCTCCTTAAATTAGACCTATTTTAAACAACAATGAACATTATTCTCATTTTAGCAGCCGCGTATGCACATCGCTAAATATTGATATTACGGCCTATTTTAAATTATTTGATGTAATTACAACTGACATTAAGTATGCAAACTTAATACCATCCATTTACTTATGTAGATCATATTTCGGTCAAATTTAAAGGTCCTGGTTAAATGTATTGAATCCAAAATAAAGAATACGCTGATATTCATAAAATCAAAATTGTTTATCCGACATTCGTGACGAAGTGGGTGTGCGTATACTGCATTAATAGGGCCTACTTATCAGCCATAAACCACCGATAAAATGTCAACAAGTTTAATCTGTTTTGTTTTGTTGTAAGACTCAAATGTAGGTTACACAGGTGCACCATTTCTTCCATCATTTCCATTCAACGGGGTTTTTTTCGTCGCATTCATGTTATTTATTCTATGAATGAACACCCCGGATATTAGGTCACACGTGTTCCTTTTTTCGCGACTACAGTAGCAGTTAGCTCAAACAAAACCACCAAAGTGTAAAATGCTACACTCTTAAAATAAACTCATTAACATTATTAGAACGGAGGACATACCATTAAATCTAGAATCAAATTGATACGGCCAATCAAATCATCTAATCACATTTTTGATGCGGGAATCAATTACCAAATACCAAAAAAACAGCAAAAAATCTGTGGTGGAAATATATTACAGAAATTCAGCGAGGCGGGACTCGAACCCCGATCTAATACCATACCGTTAATGCGATTGAAATGGAAAGGCATTATGTAGCTTGTTTTAGGGAGAAACTTGGTTGTTTCGTAAGTGACCTGAATATTGCCATATTATGAAATTGATAATTATGCAATAGTGATTCTAGCACTAGGGATCTGCAACAAGTCAGTTGTATTGACGGTGAATTGCAACACATTTGTTGAAATATCTTAAAGACAAGTTAACCGCTTTTAAAAAAGGCCATCTAGATCTTGGCATAAATTTCACAGCATTTTAACGTTAGTTTACCTCAGGATCCTCAACAACAACCCGAAACCACACAAATTAAATGCCGCTAAAAAGATTGTTACAACTGTGGGTGGCTTACGGTAAACAAATCAAGAACCAAAAAGATGTCGTATCTCTTATAAAAGCATAAATTAGCCTACACAAATTTCAAATTGTAACATCCATCCAATAGTTTGCGAATTTAAGTTGTTACTGTTCATGTTTCTGAACCATAGAGAAGAATGCTTTCCACTGTATCTTGGAATAGCTTAATTTTTGTTGATCTTCGTAGGTTGGATCTCCATATCTTGTTGAGCTTATTACACGCCTTCCATGCTACATGTAGTGCCTTCCTTGTTTTGATATCTTGCACGCTACTTGATGTCCAGGATCCCAGATATTTAAAGTCATTGACTAATTCAAGACTTGATCCTGTTGCTTAAACACCATGTATTTTGTTTTCATGTGGCGGCCAACACAAAGAGCTACCTTGTCTACTCTTTCCACGAGTTTTTGCGCCTGTCCAGCAGTGTCAGACACTAGTGCTATGTCATCAGTGAAATCCAAATCTGTTACCATCAGTGGTCGCAGCATGATGTTATATCTGCCAATAAATCAAATTCATCAATGTCCCCATCAGGAGTTGTCACTTTGGCCTTTGTTTTGTGGTAAGTATCCTCAATAGCATATTGATATGGATTCCATATGCGTTAAAATGTTGATCATCTTTCCTCTATGGATCGTATCGAATGCTTTCTTGAAGTCTATGAATGTCATTATTGCTGGGAGGTTTTTGTCATGTATCCCTTCAATTATTCTGCGGAGTGCATTAATCGGGTTTTACACCGTACCATAAACCATGACGTTATAACGACTCGAATGCGTAATGTTTATCTAGTGCATAGTTAACACATCCTATCCCAATTGTGTAATATCACTAATAGTTACGTCATCAATACGATATCGAATATAGCTTAACTGATTTCACGTCTGCCACCGCGAGAAGGCCTTCCGAAGTGAGTTTCATAAAATATGGCGCCTAAAGACATCGCGCAATGCAAGCGACCATCTGGCCCGATTGACTGCAATATTGCTCGATAACGCCTGTTCCCAGTGACAATTTGTCAGGATGTGACGGTAAGCTGTTACATCGACCAACCAGTAGGCACTCATGGTCAGTAGCGTAGCGAGTGGGGGGGCGGGTGGGGCGAACTGCCCCCCCCCGGAGGGAAAAAAATTGGCAAAATGGGGACGAAAAGGGCGGAAAATCATGTTAAATCAGCCGTTTTTTGACCTGGTTTCTTTGAAATAGGGACCGTTATGGGGATCTATGGGGATCTTGCCCCCTCGGAGTGGCTGGACTGGCTACGCGGCTGCTCATGGTTGTCATCATAGCATACACTGGGAGGTAAAGGTTTGTTGATATGAAAAGTTAGTTTGATCGTATTCTCTGGGTCAGAGCGTTTGGTGACCCCAGTTTTCTGAACCCACTTTTCTGAACCCACCTGAACCCACTTTTTTATTTGTTGAATATGTAGTAAATAATAATAAAGAACATACTTTGAATTATGGTTTGAATCTGTATCATTTATGTAGGAGAAAAACAGTTTTTCTTAATAAATTAAAAACATGATATCGAGCCACGTGCGTTTAGTCTCTAATTCGGTCGTTGTATAGAAAACAGCCTTGACTCAACCACCAAATATTATCTCTATACCGAAGTTTAAGAAGCCACCTGTTTCTACTTGTCAGTATGGTCAAGGATTCTGATCTTCACTCTCTTTCGCAACGTCCAAATATCGGATACACTGTGCATGTATATAAAACACTTTGTATTAAAATCTCACCGGGGGTTGGTTTGGCTTTTGATAGCTGATCACACAGCCATGCACAGCCCCAGCTATCATTTGTTTGGTTTAATTAACAATTCAATTCACTTAATGAAATGTTTCATTCTTGTTAATAAGTTATTTATTTTATTTATTTGTTTATTTATTTATAAGTATATTTAACTATTCATTTACTGAATAATTTAGTTATTTATGTATTCATTCATTTATTTATCCATTTATAATGAGTGATGTCTTCATCCTTTATAAATCACCCTCTGCAAAATCACCCACAAAGTAATTCGTTCAATTGCACGTGGTTCATATGGTATCGTTGCTCGTGTCCGATTACATGTGAGTGTGTTGCGTATGGGAGGCCCTTGCGTGATTACGTACTGTATAGCATTTCCTGAGTTGTACTGACATAATTTCACACGATGCACGAACGAGGCTGGGCATAAAATGCCTTAAAAATACGGTTTTACTTTTTATTTCGCCGACATATTCAGGTATATTAGTTGTACTTGTTGTCCCATACTATAACTCAAATAAAAAAGTGGGTTCAGGTGGGGTCAGAAAAGTGGGTTCAGAAAAGTGGGGTCACCAAACGGCTTGACCCGTATTCTCTCGTGTATGTTGCATATCGACAACTTGGATGCCGTGGACACTTAGTCTTTTAGAAGTGAAACCCAGATATTGTTGTCATGTTTGGACATATTAAAGTGATTGAATTTGAAAGAAGAATGTCATTTCACATGTTTTAACATCACTAGTGGGCCTTTAAGAAGGGGATATCCGGCTGGTGAACCAAACAGGAAATATCTCTGGAGTATAGAAACTGGGTGTTTTTTTCTTCTTCTTTTCAGTATTGCAAATATAAACAAAGTTAAAATAGAAATGAGAAAAATATTTCGAAAAATATTTATTCAATATCCATACTAACATAAACTTGGTGATCTTGTTATTTTAATGAGAATGGCTCAATTCAAAAATATGAGGCGAAAGAAGACGGAAGTTCTGTGTGCATTCATTCGAATCGACGTGCGTATTCAAATAATATTTTGCAATAAAGGAAAGGAAAACCCCTACACTCACATTTCGACGGACTACATGTAGAACTTGATTAAAATGGTTGAGTCGCAGCCGCCGTCTTTCGCAGCTATTGCTAAGGACGACCTCTCATGTCCCATATGCTACAAACTATTGAAAGCTCCTAATATCCCAAAGGACTTGCCGGATTGTCAACACGTCTGTTGTGAACTTTGTCTTGAGCAACTGGTAGAAAACAACAACAGCGAAAACAACAACTCAACGGTAGTATGCCCAGAGTGCAGGTCAATCAATAAGGTTCCCGATGGCGGAATCACTGACTTCAAAACGAACATGCGACTTCGGAATCTTGCGGAAAAACAAAGCATCTATAATAAGGCACAGAAATTTAAAACGACTGATGACGAGACTGATGAAGTTGGAGATTACAATATGCCAAGGAAAAGAGAAAAATGCCCTCGTCACCATACGAGTGACGCACTGTTTTATTGTCTCACTTGTGACGATTCCATTTGCCACCAATGTCTAGTCCCGGGACATCTCAACCATGAGGTCGAGGAACAAGACATTCTCATGCCTAAGCAACAGACTCAGATAGACGAAAAGATCAAGGCAGTCGAAGAAGTTCTACGACGTCAGGAAAACTTGTCTACTCAGTGCGATCATATGGAGAGAGCGTTTCTACAATCAAAACAGGCTGAACTTGCGAAAATCAACCAATGTGCGAATCAACGGGTCGCCCCTTTCCGCGAGGAAGGTAAACGTCTACGAGATCAGCTGGCTATTTTTGAAAGTCGACAACCTTATTTAGGCATAGTTACTGAGGACAAAAAACTGTTACAGACCAAAATAGATGCCCTCGCCACAATTCGTGAAGATATAGAACAGCTGGATGATATGGATTTCATGGACAGGCACGTCGCTATTACGATGCAGCTTGAAGAACTGTGTCGAGATCAACCTCTGGTGTCTTTGACCATCCAGGCACCAAATGTGCCGAAGTTCATTCGTTACCCTAGCCTAGGTACTACGCCGGTTTTGTGTGAGATAGTAAAGAAGTCTATTTCTACCAACCAGCAGCAAATTGAATTCACTGAAGACACATATTATGAGAAACCATCAATTGGCGCTGACGTGGAACCAATATACGCAGGTAGCATTCCTAGACAACCTCAAATTGGAGCTGGTGCTGTGAGCGCCAAAGAGGTGGAAGATTCTAATGCAGATCATAACATGGAACGTGTCACTGAAGCCACAGCAACAATACCTCCGCGAAACGCCCGAAACTCTCGACTAATAGCTCTCAGACAGTTGAACGAGTTTGGTAGTTTTCTGAATGCCAGATCCGTTGATTTTGGTAATGACATACTTGCAGTTTGTGACAGCAAAACTAACACGGTGACCGTGTACAGCAAGGTAAACAAGCAGTTTCTCAAAGAAATAGCCACCTTGAAAGTTGATCGTCCGCGAGACGTAGCGGTGGTAGCCAATGGCGATATCGTGATAGCTAATTCAGTGAATGTTCTGATATTCTCGTCAGCTTCCAATTACAAGCACAAGTCTATCGTCCAAACTACCGGTGAGGTGAACAAACCGCGGAAGGATTCCATAAGTAGTGTTGTCAATAACTCAGGACGAGGGTTTCTGGTCGGAGATACTGCAAGGTACATGATCACTCGACACGGGGATCAAGGCGAACTTCTTGAAAGCATTCCCGTGAATATCAAACCGTTTTGCATGGCTGTGAATCAGTACAATCGATATCATATCGCAGTGGCGGATTCCCAGAGTGGAAAGGTTTTAGTAATCGATTTATCCGCAGACGAGTCTCCGAAAACGCCTTTACAATTCAACAAAGTAAAAGGGCTGTGCTTTCAACCGTCATTGGATTGTGATTCGTTGTTGGTGACAAAAAGGAAAACTGGCTCTCTACGTTTATCTATTAGAACAGAACCTCCTGGCCACGGAGGTGTTATTAGCGTGACAGGTTCTTCTGTAGGTGATGGCAGTCCTCAGACCTTAGCCGAAGGGCTCTACAAGCCTGGTGGAATCACTTTCATATCTAACTCTGTGGTTGCCGTGGCTGATGGGAAAACTATTAAGACATATCGATGCATTTACTCGGCTGGTGAATCGGCATAGGAATTGTGGAAGAGTCTTAATCGGAATTTGAGAGAGTCTTCATCTAACAGGTATATCACGAGTTATCAAACATGCGCATCGGTGAGCTGACGGTAGTGCTCCCGCTTGTGTTGGACACATGTACTATTGTGAATAGTCAATAACTGTATCTGTGTGATATTTGAATGGGGCAGTTATTTAGTGTCCTGATATCTTTATTCTGATTTAAACCATGTCACCATGTCGTGTATAACATTTGAACAAAATAGGGCTTGAAGTTTATTTCATGGCGTACGTGTGAATGAAAAATATCTGCCGGTTACTTTTTATGCAGTACAATTAGCATTGCACCATGCTAGGTATAACCATTGTATAACGAAGTCCAATGAGGGTTGTGCAACTCAAATTGTCAATGGCGCTGTAGCGTTCGTTGTCTGTCGGCTTGGTATAAACTTGCATCAAGTCTGTCAGACACAAACAACAGCGGCAAACGGTGTATATTTAAAGGGAAATGACACACTGAGCTAAAAATGTATAAAAACCAATTGAACGTGATTAAATCATATTCAGCGTGGTTAAAACCCTACAGCAGCACGTAAGGTTTTATGACAATTTTCAAAACTGCACAATTTTTAAGGATTTCCTAACAATTCCGTGTAAACTTCAATTAAGTCTATAAGCAAATGGCAAACAGCGTACAGCGCCATCAAGATATGATACAATACAATACAATACAATACAGAAAGCATTAATTGCGCCATTTCCAAAAGGCTCAGAGCGCTTACAAGATAAAACCTTAAAATTACAACTTAAACTACAAAATGTGAGTGTAACATGAGCATAGTACGTACAATATATTATAGCAATTACAAAATAGATTAGAAACAAAATATAAACAGAAAAACTGTTTAAGGGAACAAATGAGTTTTAAGAGCTTTTTTGAACACACTTGTAGATGATGATTGTCTAATACAGATAGGTAGCTTATTCCACTCTTTTGACGCACAAACTGTGAAAGTTCTATCACCAGCTAGAACTCTAGTGATAGGGTATTGAAGACGTAGATAGTCATTAGAAGATCGGAGTGGTCTCTTTGGAACATATAATGATAAACAATTTGACAAGTGGTCCTTGGTTATGAAGACATTTATAAACACACAGAAGTAATTTAAAGATGATCCTTTGGCGTATTGGAAGCCAATGCAGTGATTTTAAAAGTGGTCCAGGCGAATGTTTTCGGTCGACTTCAAATACAAGACGTGCAGCCCAGTTTTGCAAACGTTGCAGGCGAATGATGTAAGTAGATGGTAGCGAAGAGAGAAGGCCATTACAATAATCGAGACGTGAGAGTATCAATGAACGTACAGCATGTTGACATGTAGGTTGATCAATATATTTCCTGATTCTGCCGATATTTCGTAAATGGAAAGTAACCGTTTTGCTGACATTTGTGATATGTGATGACATGGTCATTTGTGAATCAAAGAAGGCACCTAAATTCCTTACGGTCTTCACAGGTTGAATGTTTTCATTTCCAATAGAAAGAGTTATATCAGATGGCAGATGGTGTTTGCGATTGTATGTAGATGCGGCAATAAAGAACTCTGTTGTGCTATCATTTATCTTTAATTTGTTTGCAGTCATCCAGTTCTTAATATCAAATATACACTTTTGGAGTCGAGTTATTGCACTGTTAAGGTCACCCGGCACTTTGGGATCAAATGATATGTATAACTGCGTATCATCGGCATACTTATGATGAGACACATTATGATGATTTGCAATGTCACCAACTGGAAGGGTATAAACAGAATATCCAACAGGTCCGACTACAGAGCCTTGTGGCAAACCAAACTGCGAGATGATTGGATCTGAAAGTTCACCAGCTATATCCACTTGGGTAGACCAATCATTTAGATAGGAACGAAACCAATTTAATGCAGTTCCTTTGACACAAATCCGTTCAGAAAGACGTGAAATTAATATGTCGTGGTCAATCGTGTCAAATGCAGCTGATAAGTCTAATAACACAAGAAGAACAGCTCTATTAGCATCTAGTGAAAACATGATGTCATTTTTCACTTTTAGAAGTGCTGATTCAGTACTGTGTAGTGCTCTGTATGCAGATTGGTAAGGGTCTGCAAGATTGTTCAAATCCATATGTTCTGTGAGACGTGAACATGCGATCTTTTCAATTAATTTACCAACAAAAGTTATATTGGCAACAGGTCTGTAGTTCTTCAGCGTATTTTGATCAAGAGTTGGCTTTTTCAGTAGAGGCCTTATAATTGCAGAATGAGCTCCTTTGGGAAAGACTCCGGTAGAAAGAGAGACATTTACAATATCAGCAAGCACAGGAAGAAGTTGAGGCAGGTTGTCTTTGAGGTACCATGTTGATATAGGATCCAACCGACTGGTTTTACTTGGTGATGAGTTGATGATTTTCAAAAGTTCAATTTCATTAGTTGGTCTGAACACTTCAAGAGGAGGAAAAATTCCATGGGAAGAGTCACAAAAGTGATCAGGAATACTAACATTTTCATTGTCAAGTTCCTTTCTGATGTTCACAATCTTATTGACAAAGAATGAAGAGAATTGATTGGCGAGATCTATTGCAGAATCGTAGTATCAATCGTACAATTGTTTAAGTTCCCGAGTGAGCTCATAGTCTATAAAACGCAACCTGTTATTTACGTATGCACGGTATTATAGATGATGTGATCTGTGACATAATGCCCGGCAGTATACGTGCGCACCTAAGGGAATATGCTTTGTAAATTAAATTCACACCTGGTTGATCATAACTTACGTTGTAGAATAGTGCAGTTGTCATGGTCTGCATCCTTAGCACAATGCGAGAGACCAGGTACTAAATCTGGTTGCCCGGCAGTATGCGTACGCACCATTAAGGCAGGTACTTTTAAAATTGGCGCTGGTGATGAGTTTTTGCTTGTGAATAGTACCTATGCAGTAGACATGGACTAGTACCTCTAGCATGTCTTCAGACCAGGCGCTCATCAATTTGTAAACAATAGTAAACAACGGTCACATCTTCTATTGGGGTTTCATATCCTATTGTTATCCTCAGTCGTGGTTCACTGTGTGTCTAGTGAACCCAGCTGTGTGTAGTGAATAGCACAATAGTGGTTGGAAAAGTTCTACTTTTGGGGTGACGGAGCCTACGGGCTCGCCCTCTATTAATTTGAGTTTTTACCTTTATAAAACTAATCAGCATACCCACTTTTTACGTCTCACGGTATACACCTAGCACAACAAGTCCTTGACCAGGTGCTTTGATGTTTCTAATTCAAAATAGATAATCGGTACTAAATATCTGAGACACACATTAAATGAGCACATTTCTTCTCCGTAGTTTCATACCTCATTCAACAAAATCGAATGGATACTTTTAATAAAGCTATGGCGTTTTCAATGACCGCGCATAACAACAGCAAAGTTGCACTAGAAATGGTTTTCTATGGAATATCATTGATTTGTGTGTGATTTCGCACTGAAAATGTGTGTGTAAAGACTCACAACTAATCAGCAAAAGACGTTTAATCTTCACAGCTAGTCACACCCTTTATCCCGCAAATTGCGGTTATCACTCCAGACCCATTCATCCAGATACGTGGCTGGTTTAAGAAAAAGTGGCACTTTTCACGATCCTATACAAGAAAGTTACAACAATGTCTCCAGTGCTTTTTTAAAATTAATTTCGATTGTCTTCGGATTTATGCAAATAAACTCGTATATGATCTTGAAAAGTGCCACTTTTTCTTAAAACTTCATTAAAGGGACATTAAGTGATGTTGAAAATTTTAAATGTTTAAAAATTTACTTCAGAATTCAAGATGAACATCAAAAATTGCCATTATTGTTGTTTCTACTAACAAAAACACAGCAAAACTTGATTAAAACAATACCATCGCTATTTATTGAAAAACGCCCTCTATGCAAATATGGTTCGCGTTATGTACCACGCGTACAGCAGGGGAATACCGTCGGACGTAAAATGCTCGTCCCGGCTGTACGAGCATTTTTGAATCGACGTTTTCTTGTACAAAGAGGGCTGATTTTTCTTAATCCATAGGTGTAAGTTCATACATGTAATACAATTATAAAAATATACTAATCCCAGTTTTTATCATAATTGAGGGCGCAGCCTCCAACACATCTCTTAGTGCCCCTTTAATGCTTAAATATGATACGGCTCAAATCCTAACCAACTCCATAACTGTTTCAAACGCCAAAATCGTAAGCTTTCCTAGTGAAATCATGAACTTCCATAAGATATCAATTCAATTGAGTCTTAACTCTTCTGCAATTGCTCGTATAATATGATGACTAAGGCAAAATCCACATTCAGCATATCCTACAAAACGTATAGGTCTAATTGAGGGCGCAGTCTCCAACACATCTCTTAGTGCCCCTTTAATGAATAATGCAGCTATAGTTCAGTTCCAAATTGGCGAGATATATTCGGTCTTATATCTCCGCGCAAAAGGAATCCTAGCGCACGCGCGATATTATGGCCGCACGCACGCGGTTTAGGACGCACGCACGTGTAACGAATATAATGTACAGTGCGCATCTGCATTAATGTGCGCCCGCGTCCGTCTCTATTCAATCGCTGCTGCATGTTTATAGGACTTTTATGTGCCGCTCTTGAAGAAAACATTTTACACTTTTAAAAAGTACTTTCATATTTGAGATCCAGTTCAGTCAATAATAATGTATGACGATGGGGTGCGTCATTTGAAACAGTCATGGTCCGTCAGAATCAATCAATAAAGCGTCACAAAATTAACTAAGGGTGCAGTCATAGTATGGCAAAGGTCCTTCATATTTGTGACATCGGGGTGCGTCATGACCTATGAGAAAGTCACGCACCTAAGTCACGCACCATTCCCAGGGGTTGTATAGTTCGTCATACAAATGACATGTGCATAACAGTAATCACTAACATAGCTCTACTGTTACTTGTAGAGCCCAGAGTTTTCCATATTCAATCAAGTTTCCTGATTGTTTACGTACTCGTTTAACCGTCGAATCTGGCACCATTTTGTAGCTAATACCCTCTTGATCTGCACTGTTAGATTTTAATAATCTACCTGAAGAAAGATATGTCAACTAAAATAGTACTTTCATCTGCAAAATGATGACAAAAGTCTCCGCTTTTCCTTTACTCTACCATGATTAAAACATTAGCTACATACGGGCAGTAGCGTAGCTACCGGGGGAGGGGAGGGGGGGGGGGGGGGGGGGGGAATACCCACTGACAGAAAAAAATCCATTTGATTTGTGCCCCCCCCAAGCCTATTAGTGCCCTGCCCCATTCTCCGGATGTATGTGTACTGGCATTATGACAACTTACGTGGACCATTTTCGAGCGTTTTGTGTAAAACATGTCCTAACCCCCCCCCCCCCCCCCCCCCCCCCCCCCCTCCCTTCCTTCTGCGTTTGGAGTATATTCTGAAAAATAGTACCTACTGAAAATCATGATCGTCCCAAGAGAAGCAAATTGTATTGAAACGTGCACATTTTTATTAAAACTATCGTCTAGTATCTGGACATTGCAAACGTGCTTAACACGGGTTAAACTCAGACGAAAGACGGTCGGAATGATACCAAACCGGAAGTGGTAAGAAATCGTGGATAATGGCTGAAAATCATCGTGGCGCTGTTTAGGCGCTCGTAGCGTAAAGGTTTGTCTATAGATATTGGTCCAAAAAAAAATCAAGTTTAAAATAAAATTCAACTTTTATCCAAGATGTTCACGTAATACATTATAACAACTTCTAACATTTGCCACGTGGGGTAAAAAACCGGTCTTGAAAAATGGCCGAATTACATGTATTTCAATTATTTGGGGATAAAAAGTGGTTTGACCTCGACAAGAAACCAGGTTCAAATGACTCAAATAGTGACCGGTTGACTGCACATGGCTAAATGGATAACCTATACATGTACTTATTAGTGGTGTGCCTTAGCCACTGTGGTATAAAACACGTTACCATATCGTGTATGCAAACCTTGATTATCATTAAATATATAACTTTATATAAGAGATAAGATTGAGGGTCAAATGTCATGCACCCGATATTGCGTGACACTGTTATACGGACATACGGAATATACATGACAGCACACAATTACAATACACGTATTGTGCTATCCTTTCAATGAATATGGTGAGTGGATTCAACGTTATTTATTCAATATTTTGGTCTATTTTTATTATTGTGTAAAATTATCCTTGTAACCAAAAAAGCTTGGAATAGAACACATCTTATTTTCCATTGGGAGACCAGTGTACCAACGGATTGGGGACAGATAATGGCGTCTTGCGTCAATTAGGCCTAGAGTATAATACTCAAAGGCCCTGGAAGCACTCGATGCCATTAAAATGGCATCGAGTGCTTCCAGGGCATATACCTAGCTCTACGGGGTCGAACCTGTGTTCATTAGCTCAATTGATGCCCATGGAATTGACGAGGGTAGTCTAGTAGTTTCTAGTTATAGTTTAATATTCGTGATTCGTTATTTTTCCTCCCTATTTGGCTGAGCAGTGTATGTCCCTGCTCGCTCCCTACGATCTGCGATGGACACTAACCGGTTGGTTGTTCCCAGATCCAACCTTACTATCGGTGATCGCAGTTTTAAGGTTACTGCTGCAAAGGCCTGGAACTCCCTGCCAATACACTTCAGAACTGCTCAGTCAACGGAGACTTTTAAAAGTAATCTTAAGACTTATTTATTTTAACTTTTCTTTTCTTGTTAACGCTATGGTACATATTTAAATAGTGTCCTAAATACCCGTTTGTTGTTGTTGTTGTTGTTGTTGTTGTTGTTGTTGTTGTTGATGACTCCAGATGTTGCATCAATGTAATCCCAGCATGCAGTGGAAAAGCACTGTGCACTGAGATAATTCAAAATAACAACACCTGATTTCACATTGAAACGTACAGATATATCATGTACATTAGAGGAACTAAATATTGGAGACTTTTCATATCTGTATCAATATATGAATTGGGTTGGGATTCTATTTCTCAATACAATACTCAATACCAACCAACTAGAAAGGTCTCAATGATTAGTTCCTCTAATGGACCATGATGTTTCTGTACATTTCAATGCAAACATTATGTTCCCACTCCCTTAACACTTTTTGACCGGTGATTTGACTTTTCGCCAGTAATAAATCATCTAAGGATGTGTCTATTTCCAAATATGTGATCCCATTAAAACACTGCACAGGTCATATTTATGCCCCAAGGGCATAAACTAACCTTCATAACCCTGAAAATGGACCACATAGTCAGCGGTTGACAACATCTTAGATGATTTATTACCGGCAAAATGTCAAAATCACCGGTCCAAAAGTGTTAAGGGATGGGAACATAATTAATTAGGTGTTGAACTGTCTCCATTATCACAGTGCACGGTGCTTTTCTACTGCATGCTGGGATTACATTGAAGCAACCTCTGGGTAACTACCGGGTATATTTACAACCTTCCAGCAGTTGATGATTAATTCCATGGTAACTGCACTTTGACCTGTTGTTAGAGTTAAGTAGGTAAATGTGCATCCTACTCAATAGTACTACACACTACATACTCATAGAATACATACAATTAAAATGTACATGTAGGCCTACTTTTAAACAATACAAATTGTCTTTGCTTTAATTTGCTCTGTGGTCTTTCCACAATATAATATATGTATGTCATCAATAACAGTGAAAGTGATACTTAAAATGGAATAACCATTACTGTCAGTGAGAATGATGTGTAAAGTTTACATAAATCACCGTGAGAAATAATGGGCAATCATTTATGAAATAGATCAAATAGAAACAAAATGTATGCAGTCAGAGTTCTTAGAATGTACTTTGAAGGGCATTGTAATGGGTTTATAATTATAAACTGATGATCAAGATAATAATTAACAAGGCAGGTGGAATTTACCCCTCCCCCTTCCTCTGCCAGAAGCTCCCCTATGCCCCCAAATGAAATGGCAAACCATGTATATCCCGAAATTGACCTTTTGTGGAGCCCTTTCGGGAGCTTTTTGATTTTGGAAACCCACCGGATGACTTTTGTTTTGCGGGCACCTTTTTTAGTGGCTTAGATTATGGAAACCCATCGAATGGCTTCCTGCTTTAGCTACTGGTTGTCCGAAAAGGTATCCGCTAGCTTTCGGATAACTTCAAATTTGTCGCCCGGAGAGCACCCGGTGAGCATCCGGTAACTATTGGGTAGTCACCAGCTACCATTTTTGTTTGCTATGAGAAGGCTTGGAATGCCCTGGAATTCTGGACGCCAGAAGCTACCGTCCTTTCGATCGAAAGAAACCTTTTTTCAGTGGCTTAGTTTTCGGAAACCCATAGGGTGGCTTCCTGCTTTAACGGGTGGTCACTGGCTACCTTTTTATTTTGCTATAGGAAGGCTTGGAATGCCTCGGAATTCAGGTCCGTGATAGGTGACGTGCTATACATAACCTTATGTGCAAGCCATCAACGATCGAAAGGAGCCATCATACAAATAACGTCTATTCGAGGGTATTACTCAACCGTAATCTTTATAACTGAACTGTTTATTAATTTCCTAGTCGTCTAAACGTAATCTCTTGGAACGTCTGAAGGATGGAATCATTGTGGGCGATGGCAGTTTTGGTATGACTCTGGAGAAGCGTGGCTATCTGTCCATTGGCTCCTGGACGCCAGAAGCCACCGTCCTTTATCCAGACGCAGGTAAGTCTATTTTATGGACAACATTCAAATAAAGGTCTCACGAATCCCTTAAGTTTTGAACCGGAAATAATACTCAATATATGAATTTAAACCTACGCTGAAACGAGAGTTTCAAGATAATTTGATGTTTAAAACCACTTCCTGTTTACAGGGACCTGATACAAATACCTCAAAATATATATTTCATATAAGTGGAAACCGTCAAATCTACCTGAATACAAATTAAGTGAAATTTTGAGTTTATCACCATTGAACTTTATAATTGAATACGGTATTATTTTGCTTGAAAGCTTCCATTGAATATTTTTATAAAGCCTGAAAGTTCCTATTGAAGATTATTTTGCATGAAATATTCCATTTACTAATAATTTGCATTCCAGTTTCCTATTGTATATTCTTGGCACGAACGTTACCATTGAATAATGTTTTGTCTGAAAGTTCCTATTGAACATTTCTGGCATGAACGTGAATAAAATTTTGCCTTAAAGTTCCTATTGAATATTTGTGGCACGAACGTTTCCATCGAAAAATGTTTTGTCTGAAAGTTCCTATTGAACATTCTTTTGCATGAACGTTTCCATTAAATAATATTTTGCCACATTGCGTATTGATTTTTTAACAGTTCGTCAGCTCCATCGAGATTACTTGCGTGCCGGATCTGACGTCATGCAGACATTTTCATTTTATGCGAGTGACGACACACTTACTCATAAGAGATCTACATTACCTGAGCAAAGTAAAACCCACACACTCACGGTTAGTAGGGGTGGGTTTGCTTTATACTAGAAAATCTTAGGTCGACATTTTGTGAGAATTTGTGGAAAATATGAAACATTTTTGAAGCTGTTTGGGAAATGTTTTGGAATAAATAGAAAATATTTCAAAATTAAATGTAAAACAATCTTAGCAAATGTTCTTAAATTAATCCATTTTTTTCTACAGGGTACAGCCATAAACAGTGCCGCCTGTGATTTAGCTAAAGAGATCGCCAACGAAGGAGACGCCTTTGTTGCCGGCGGCCTGTCTCCAGTCGCCAGCTATCGAAAAGGAACGGCAGGGAAAGAGTATGTACAGGGAGAATTTAGAAAGCAGTGCGACTTGTTTTGTCAGAAAAATGTGGATTTCTTGATAGGCGAGGTATGGATGTGATACGTTTGAAATTGTTAGTATGCAATTCAAATATTGCCTTGGTAAAAAACGTTCACTGCCTCAAGAAAGCAAAGTGGGCTTTTTGCTTCACGTCCTCGAGAAAGCAAAATGTACTATTTGGTATCAAATAGCCCGGGGCCTCGTGAAAGCAAAGTGGACTATTTGGTATCAAATAGTTCAGTGCCTCGAGAAGAAAAGTGGACTATTTGGTATCAAATAGCCCACGGCCTCGAGAAAGCAGAGTAAACTATTTGGTATCAAATAGTCCACTGCGTCACGGCCTCGAGAAAGCAAAGTGGACTATTAGGTATCAGATAGTCCACTGCCTCAAGAAAGCAAAGGGGATGTTTAGGTATCAAATAGCCCACGGCCTCGAGAAAGCAAAGTGGACTATTTGGTATTAAATAGTTCACTGCCTCGAGAAGAAAAGTGAACTATTTGGTATCAAATAGCCCACGGCCTTGGGAAAGCGTTATTTCAGCAATAGAGACCAATGGACTAGTGTCAAGAGCCAATTGGAAAACCAAGTCCCTCTGCAATAAGAACATCCAAGGATGAGCCTCCGCAGGCAAATTCATCGAAACTTGAGTCTTGTTAATAAGTTGGTTCTTCACTATGTAAACTACAACAACCGAGTCTACATATAATTGATACTCCACTTTGTATTTATTACCCTTCACCTGTACAGTTCTTTAACGCAGTTGAAGAAGCTGAATGGGCGATTGAGACAATGAAAGAGACGAATAAACCAGTGGTGTGTACCATGAGAATATGTACAGTGGGTGACGTCAAAGGTGTCAGCCCTCAAGACTGCGCTGTAAGAATGGCACGAGCCGGTAAGTCATCTGTGGTATGTAATATGAGAGGGTGTACGGTGGGTGACGTCAAAGCTGTCAGCCCTCAAGACTGCCCTGTGAAAATGGCGCGAGCCTGTAAATCATCTGTGGTATGTACTGTCAGAATGTGTACGGTGGGTGACGTCAAAGGTGTCAGCCCTCAAGACTGCCCTGTGAGAATGGTACGAGTCGGTAAGTCATCTGTGGTATGTACTGTCAGAATGTGTACGGTGGGTGACGTCAAAGGTGTCAGCCCTTAAGACTGCCCTGTGAGAATGGCGCGAGTCTGTAAGTCATCTGTGGTTGTACTATGAGAATGTATACGGTGAGTGACGTCAACGGTGTCAGCCCTCAAGACTGCGCTGTATAGAATGGTGCGAGCCGGTAAGTCATCTGTGTATGTACTGTGAGAAAGTGTACGGTGGGTGACGTCAAAGGTGTCAGCCCTCAAGACTGCGCTGTATAGAATGGTGCGAGCCGGTAAGTCATCTGTGTATGTACTGTGAGAAAGTGTACGGTGGGTGACGTCAAAGGTGTCAGCCCTCAAGACTGCCCTGTAAGAATGGTGCGAGCCGGTAAGTCATCTGTGGTATGTACTCTGGGAATGTGTATGGTGTGGGTGACGGCAAAGGTCTCACCTACCTCAAGACTTCGTTGTATGAATGGCGCAAGCATCTGTGGTATGCATTACGTACCAAACACCGGTAAATTCTAAGACCATTTTGGGACATGTTTGTTAGGTCAAGAAATGTAGACCCAAGAAAGACCACATGTACATTTGTAGAGTGTGAATATTGTAGTTCTGTGTTCAATTAAATTGGTCAATATACATTAAATAATTATTTTCCTACCATATAATGATTGGTTTTGTGAATTGCACTGTTTTCCTTTAAGGGACTCCCTTAGCCTAGTCTTTCAGCTGAGACGATTCATCTCAGCTTTCAGGGACGCTTATTAAAAAGGTAGGGATTTTTTTTGTCGTGACATATTTAGAAAGTGGTTCTTTCAGTGACAACTGCACGAAATCTATCAATTTCATTCCAAACTTAAACAATGGTTGACAGCTAGGAGAGGGTGCTTTGGCACCGGTGACAGCCAACACCAACATTTTGTTGATTTTATTTTAGGGGCTGACGTCCTTGGCATCAACTGTATGTACGATCCTGACATCTGTCTTGAGACACTAGCATTGATGAAGTCTGGATTAGAATCTGCCGGTTTGAATCCGTATCTTATCGCACAACCTGTTGGGTATCACACCAAAGATGTAGCGACAAATCCTGATGGACATTTTGCGCTTCCTGAATTTCCGTTTGGTGAGTTTCATTGACAAACATGTTGCATAGACTGTATAAAGTCAATACGACCATTTATAACCTTTTCGGATACTTTCCTTCACTTTGTGGTACTTAATATTGTTAACGACCTTGACGACGGTCTAGGCATACGGTATATCAATAAGCTTCCATCTTAGATATCAGCGAGATACCACATCAGCCCTTTTATGGCAAAAGAATGTATCTTATATGAAGTTTTCTAACAGTATACTTCCTTTTAACATGATCAAAGTTAGCTTTTTTCTCCATAAATCATGTAGTGGTAAAAGGCAGTATATTACTTTTATTGTCTTTACAAGTTGCAACCTTTTCCTAAGTGAGGATTATTGAACCAAGTTATTCAATCCATGTTAAAAGGAAGTATATCATTAGGAAAGTACATATAAATATACATCCTTTTGCCATAAAAGGGCTGACATCCTCTGGTAACCTGTTGAGTTTCAGAATTGTACTGTAGTTTGACCGTGTTCGTGTTTCTGAACTCTCCTGAATCTGATGTAAGAAAGCAACATTGACAAGGTTATCTAATGAAGACCACGTGAGACACCTTTTGACTCTTCAAATGATTGATTTCCCCATGTGTTACGCTTTGTCTTAATTTTAGCGTTGGAAACGCGACTTTTATCTCGGATAGACGTCAGAAATTATGCTAGGAAAGCGTACGATCTCGGTGTTCGTTACATAGGAGGCTGCTGCGGATTTGAACCGTATCATATACGAGCAATAGCAGAAGAGGTAAGACTTAACATAATGGAAGTCCATAATTTCGCTAGGAAAGTTTACGATACCTAGACGTTTTGTAGGATATGCTGATGTGGATTTTGCCCTAGTCATCATATTATACGAGCAATTGAAGAAGAGTTAAAGACTCAATTGAATCGATATCTTATGGAAGTTCATGATTTCACTAGGAACGATTTTGGCGTTTGAAACAGTTATGGAGTTGGTTGGGATTTGAGCCGTATCGTATTTACGAGCATTAAGGAAGAGGTATATCTTACTGGCGAAGGATTGCGGGATTTCTTGTGATCACGGATAGTTTCTTTGAGGTCGGAAACGGAGGTCTTCCAAATTAAACCGTAATTACTGACTTGAAGGGGGGATTATCGTATTCCAGTTTTAATTACTGTAATTATACTGCAATTACAGATTCAAGTGCGAGGTATAGTTTTTACAACAAACGCGAAACACACCGGTTATCCACACCGTGTTAGTTACGGCAATAGAGTCAACTGCATGGTGCCTTTTTTAAAGTTACATTCATTGTTTGTCAAAAAAGTTATCGGGTTTTTTTTCCTTCAACATTTTCTTGATAATGATTTTTCAATAGTTGGCAGAGGAACTGGGTAAAAGGCCACCTGGAGCCGATATGAGCCCTGGTTTGGAAGGATTAAAGATGAGCTTAACGCCATCCCAACGTGAAAGGTAAGCACACACACAAGATTACATTTCCTTCCTGGAGTGTCTTGTTGTTATGCACCAACCGGCAAGCGTTTAGCTCCTGTGTCCTGTTTCACCACCATGATCACCGATTAACTAAATCCTGTGTTGTGAAGGACGGCAATCTGAAATTGAACTAAGCTTTCAATTCAACAGAAACCTACCTAACCTCTCCTCCCTAACCATCTGACCCTGGTGGGTGGGGGGGGGGGGGGGGGGGGAGGGGAGGTACCCCCATTGACAATCAAGAAATCAAGAAATCAAATAATCAATCTATTTATTTAAATTAAATTTAAATTTATCTAAATGTGTCTAAATTTATTCATTTATTTATTTATTTATGCTTTATACTAAATATTAATACATGTACTCACGATGGTCCATTTTCATCAAACTTGGGAAATCATAAATCTAGTCAATTCTAAGAGTAAGACTAAGTCAATGCTATTCAAATAGGGATTTTATACCAAACCAGGGATTTTTTTAATTTTTCGTAAATAGTTCATACTTCCAATGCAGATTTCATCTTCATTTGAAACTTTTGGATTTGACATACCCACACATATTATTCAGAATATATCAGTCTACCTAAAAATCAAGAATTAATTTGGGTAAATTACCTATGTACATCAAAATTGTTTAGTGATTTGTGTGCTAGGATTCAGAGCTACCACTTGGGATGGAGTCGAATTCGAAGTTGTTATGTGTGTTCCGATAAATTGCATCATTGCTATGGCATGCTTGCTGCTCAATTGGGCTCGGAAATAGTCATGATATGAATGGCAATACATTTTTAAGTGTACAATAAAACATGCGCGTCTCCTGCATTCGATTGTTTGTGCAAAATGTTAATCTTTTTGGCGTAATTTGTATTTAAATCGCTTTTGCGATTTTATTTTTTCAAAAATACTAATATAAAAATGAAATGCGTACATTTACGTCACCAAAACGAAATGCGCGTGGCCTACAAACTTGGTTTTGTTTCTTCGCCTAATGTCGATGTAGCCATGTAGTAACAGAGTTCGTAATTTGTATGTCTTTTGTTTTGAGCAATAAAATAAAAACTCAAAAGGGAAAACACAGAGTTCGTTGAATTCTACAATAGCCTACGATAAATTAATAAGTTAGACTAATTAATACTGGAGCTTACTTTTTACAACTTCTACGTTGGGTGTGAAACTAGTTCCAGTATTAATCTATGACTTATCAATTTATTTTCATACTACTTGGTGACTGACAACATTCATATTTCTAGAATACGGTATTGACAAAGTTTTGAAGTTGATTTTTGCTTTGATCATTTACAGGGCAAATTATGAATATTGGAACAACCTGACACCCGGCACAGGAAGGAATATCACCAAGAAGGTCATAGATGCTTAAGCCATGGCTTACTGAATTTCGTTTATTATTTACATATTTTTAAAGTTTAACATATATTTCAGTATTGGTCACAACTACTTTACGCGCACAAACACATAGGAAGTTTGATAACAAAATGTGTATTTAAATACCAATCAACCAGTCAATATTAAAATAAAATGACCAACCGAAACGTTACGATTTTGAGATCATATAATATACGGTGTTTAAAGCATTTCAAACCGGAAAAATATCCTGTGAACAATGCTTAACAATGGATATTGGGTGAATTACATTGTTTCTCAGTCTTATCCCCGCTCTCATCATACTGTGAATGGCGTATGTTATTGTGTGTGTGCAGACGTATAGAAGATAAAGGATACGCCAGTGCCGGATGAAGCTCTTATCTTAGCAGTGAAACTTTCCAAATAATGTGTATGCGATCTTCACTAAGGGTCCATATCCAAACTCTCAGTGCTTTTAAATCGTTTTTCTAGCGATTTAAAAGCGCTTTTCCAACGGTATTTCGTTCTATTGAATCTGTGACTCTTTGATTGAACCAGTAAAGAGTGCTCGCAATTTGGGAGTCATTGTTCAGAATGATTTGAAAATGGATGTCTTTGTCAAAAACATATGCCGTTCTGCTTCATTTGCTCTGTATCGTATTGGACAGATTAGAAAGTTTCTCGACAGAAAATCAACTGAAATGCTGGTACATGCATTTATTACATGTCGCTTAGATCAATGTAACAGTCTTTTACACGGCCTTCCAAATTCGCAGATAAACAAGCTTCAAAGAATTCAGAACTCTGCTGCAAGATTAATCACTCTTTCACGCAAACATGATCACATAACTCCAACTCTCCGTGATCTGCATTGGCTGCCTATCAAGTATCGTATTGTGTATAAAATATTACTTCTGACTTATAAATGTCTTCATGGTACTGCGCCAATCTATCTTCAAGATCTAATCAAACAATATACACCTTCACGCAATCTTCGTTCTTCATCTCTATCGCGTCTTGTCTGCTCTTCAACGTCAACTCAGTATGGTCAACGTTCCTTCTCTGTGTCAGCTGCAGAACTCTGGAATAATATTCCACTTCATGTGAAAAATGCAGAGACTATATTTCAGTTTAAGAAATCCTTAAAGACTCATTTGTTCACAAAGGCTTTTTAATTGTAGTCCATATCCATGTATTTGTTTGTTATTATGTTTTTTATGTTAAAGCGCTTAGGGATCTCGATGTTAGGCGCTATACAAATATGGTTATTATTATTATTATTATTATTATTATTGTTAAAAGCATCGGAAAAAGATCGGTGATTAACTAGAAACCTCTCTACTTATCTGGCGTTAACAATAGAACTATTGTAGTACTCTGGATGACTCAATTAGTGAAGCAGACACATCAAAGCGCGAGGAAGGTTGTGTTATATTCTTTAAGAAATACTATTTATAAGCTTTTTAAATCCGATCATAAAATGTTTACGTTCACCGCCGATCAATGTATCTGGTCGTCTAGAAATATGAATTAAGCTACCGCTCCATCACTCTATTCATCTATTGTTTGGCGCAGTATTGCCAAGATATTGTGAAAGTAGCCCATTTCCCCCTTCATTCCATTGAAATCAATGCTGAAAACATTTTGGCGATAGGTCACGTAACATATTTGTACAATGGATGGGTGATGACGGAGGGGCGTAATATATTGACCATCGTGTTTGGAAGTATTATACAATATAATACCTATGTATTATACAATATATAATCCAAGTCATTAGTTTAGAGAGGATATTGTTTCCGACTTTTGTCCTTTCGATTTTAGCCTCCGATTTAAGAGATATTTGTATTTTGAACCCTATGTAATGTTTTTCTTCAAAACGTTTATGTATAGCCTTCATTAGCTCAAACGTCAAAGCGCCGGCTTCACAATCATGAGGTCAGTGGTTCGAATCCTGCGGATGGGGATGGTTTTCTTTTCTGTTTTGTTATTACACTGTTTGTTTTATACATTGACAGGATTGCTTATCGTTCGCTATATTTATTGAATGTTGAATTCTTTTGCAATTTCACTGCGATAAAGAATGTCCTGTAAATATAATTGTGTTTACTACTCCTAGGCTTACATTGAATGGCCCCTAGCTAGTCTATGAACATGATCTGCAAAGGCCAATTGTTATGTAAATAAGAAGCCAGTCGGCTCATGTCCTTGAATCGATTTTCCTATTTCCTACACCACCGCAACATTATTTCAATAATAATAATACAGGCAAATTGATTTGTATTACATAACGGCTGGCATTTACTTTACAAGTTTAGCTCAATCGATAATAACACACAACGAGTTTCTATTGTATTGGCCTGTTGCATAGGACTAGGACAGTTCGGTGGTATACCGCGGTTCATTCACATTTCATGATGCCATGCACACTAAACAGTCAGTGGAAAATTAAAATGAAATCGTAAATAATTCCACATTCCAAAATAAACTATAATTGAACAATAATGAATAATTATACGAAATGATAAACAATATCGAAAACTAATTTTAAACAAATGTATATAAACGATTAAAATAAAATTTCAAAACGTGATAGGATTCGAACCCACGACCTCCGGTTTACTAGTCCAATGCTCTACCGCTGAGCCAACTATGCGCTATGTGAACGCAATAACAAACAAAAGTAATATGGTTCAACATACCACTCTTCTCTAAATTAGATGTTTAAAATGCTTTATATTTCTTAATCTTTGTAGTTTTAAGATAGTTTCTCGCTCAAAAGTTGATTATTTACTGTTAAAGAAAGTAATTCTGATTTAAATGTAACGAATAACACTACTTTTTGAAACAATTCTAGATATATTATATTTCGTTTGTACAGCATTTTGTCGATTTATGTGCACACTTTTACGACTTAGTATTGCATCATGGGCTTTTTGCCGGGCACGCGAGGACTTGGGAGCGAAGCGAGTCATGTGATTTTTGTCCAGGACAAACACTTGAGATGTACACGCCCCTTTAAGAATCGGTTCACAAAGTACGGGATTTGTTATTCGTTAAATCTAATAAATCATAGACTCATTTTATAGACAACAACACCGTGTTGAAAAACCCGTGTGTATTTAGGGAATAGTTGAATGAGAACTATATTTGGGTATAAAGCGCTGAGGATTTCAGGAAAATCGAAATAGCTCAGTTGGTAAAGATTTGGACTCTCAATCAGCAGGCCGTACGTTCGAATCTTTGTGGCGGTTTATATTCCTTGTGCTCTATGCTTAGAGCGGTCGAGTCTGGGTAGAGGTCGGTTAGGGTTTTAAGTATGCCGAAATATAATATTTATTATTGTTCTCTCATTATACGTCCGTTCGGGGTTTTCGTTTATATTGACATAATTTTAACGTTATTTATTTATTTTGTATTTACTTTCTTAATTGTTGATGTTTATTTAATTATTTATCAATCAATTAATTATAAATAGGCCTTAATATACTATTTTATTGATATAATTATTAATCTATATATTATTTATTTACATTAATTACTTAATTTCTTCATATTTATTATTTATTTATTATTTATTAGGTCACGTTCAGAGTGTATGCAACATTCTTAAATAGTCTAAAAACGCAGAAAAATGACACTATTTAGGGGAGTAAGATTCATAATGCTACTTGATTACACACATTATGCCCATACCAGAAAACAATAACACGTTGTATGTTTAATGGCTCCCATATTGTTTAGTATTGAATGATAACATTATCCATGCTTGTACCAGGGAGGTGTCATTGACACCTCCCTGCTTACTCTAAAATCATCCACGGCTGAACAATAGTCTTTAAAGGCCACTTCAAGGAGGATTATTCTTATGACGTTAACGAGTGGATTACGATAAGCCTAGCAATGAATAGGCGGCTACAAACATATCGTTTGAGTCGGGGTTTGAGGAGTGTCGCCTCTATCACCTGCCATGATAAAACCTGGCACTTGTACCCGGGGGGGGGGGCACTCAACTTTTTTGGGGGGTAGGGGTGTGCCGCCCAGGGTCTCAAAAAGGGGGCTAAAGAACTGAACTGAGTGGATTTTATGACGAAAAATAGGGTCTTAGGAACAGATTTTTTTCCCAAAAAAATAGGTCTTGAGAACTGGCCTATAGTTCAATTTTCGATTTATTTTGGTTTAAGAACGCAAAATTTTCGAAAAATTGGGGCTTTGGAACACAAAATTGGTGCTTTGGAACGCAAAATTTCGCGATTTTTGAATTTTCAATGAAAACGGGGTCTTAAGAACTGATGCAGGCTCGAAAGGGGGGGGGGGGGGTCATAAGAACTAGCAGCAGAGGGTGAAAAGGGGGTCTTCAGCGCGGCACCTAACTATACCCTTTTCAAATGTCAGTGCCCCCCCCCCCGGGACTTGTACTAGAAACCCGATAGGTGTACAATCTGGCAAATGGGTCGCTCTCTACGTCACAACAGGGGTCGGGTGAACACTGGTCAGCTTAATAACACAATCTTCCTCGCGCTTTCATGTGTCTGCTTCACTAATTGGGCCATCAAGAGTACTACAATAGTTCTATTGTTAACGCCAGATAAGTAGAGAGGTTTCTAGTTAATCACCGATCTTTTTCCGATGCTTTTAACAATAGAACGAAATACCGTTGGAAAAGCGCTTTTAAATCGCTAGAAAAACGATTTAAAAGCACTGAGAGTTTGGATATGGACCCTAAATACTTGGCTTTGTATTAATAAACCTTTTCAAGCATATTTCATAACATGAACAAGGTGAGTTAATAATTCTTTAAAAGTTCGAAAATACAATATTCTAAGAATATGCTTTTTGAAATGATTGACGGCCAATTTGACACAAGTCATCACGTAGCATTATCTATATACTAATTTTCGGTCCCTCGCCTGATTAGATAGTTCAATAATAATTTTGCACTCGCGTCCCTCTTCAACTGAAAAAGCGTGGTAATTGCGCCTCTAATACACGAGCTAATTAGATAGTTCAATACCCGTTTTTTCCCGTTTTCAGACATGCGCAGAAAGGATCACATGTGAAAATCCAAAATGTTGAATTTATTTTACTCGGGTAGCTACTGTTCGGACACAAATTATGGTTTTCGGAGTGAGTGATGACATATGGTCTTCACCCAAAATATTTTCGTCAGGGATATAGCTACATTTCTGTATATGCGGCTGTTTGTTATTCTTAAAGATCGCATAGTAACAAGCATTTATACGTCTGACAAATAAAAATATTTCACGACATTTTCTAAATGTAAACAAAACTCTTACACAGATCTTATAGTGACACTTTCACATTAGTAACATAGATGAATGCGACGTTTGCTAACGATAAAGAAACTGCCAGTACCATGTCAACCGTTTCTATGTTGTGCTGCGCGACCGCGTTTAACATGGCGCACGCGGTTCGGCGCACACGTATGATGACGCAGACAAAAGTGTACGCGTTTGTGGCGCAAACTGCACATTGTAACGGAGCAGAGTGAAAGCAGGCAGTCCGTACACTCTTAGAAAAAGGATGCTTCAGGCTTCAGGGGTTCTTGGCTGTCCCGTATGGAACCCTTTATATCACCTTAAAAGGTTCCAAAAAGAACCATTTTAAGGTTCAAAATAGGCAAAATATGGGCAAACATTGGTCTTTCGAACCTCTAAAGGTTCTCTACAGAACCTTTTGGGTCCTTTAAAATCAAAGAACCTTTAAACCATTATACGGGACAGCCAAGAACCCCTCTGAAGCACCCTTTTTCTAATAGTGTATCCTAAAAGCCACCTCCTCCTCTCCGCACTTCCCTTACTTGATAATCTGGATATAAGGGGTAAGGGCACATGGGGCATCTGGATAAACGGAACGTGTGGTACATTATCATGATTATTATAGAGTGTCTGGATTATTCAGGGCATCCGTGGTATCTGGATTACGGGGTTCACTATAAAACGAGTCTCAAATTACCTGGATATACTACATATGTATGCGCAGGTGGGCCACCTGTGATAACTGGATTTTAAGGGTGTACACTCAGGTAGTATCTCGGGAGGCTTTATAGAACACAGCAAACATGATAAAGGGACTACATATACTATACGTTAAGGCCCCACATGCCTATTGGAGGAATAATGTATTTAATGTAAATAGGCCAAACAAAACCCGGATGGCACACATTGTGCTCAAGTACAAGCGTGGAATGGTACAAGTGATCTTGATGATCATGATGATAGACTCCGCCGACCATAAAACTAAACGACCGACTATAAAACTATAACGCTCAGAACGTAGGCCTACTGAATTACCTGGATACAGTATGTGCATATGGGCAGTGGCGACACTTGCACCAGCACCATATGTTAAAGGAGGAAAACGGGGTGGCAGGGCAATAAAAGAATCGGGGGAGACATTTAAAATCTAATTTTAAGTAACTTTCAATTTTGACATTAAAATTCAACTTTTTATTATTTGGGGTACAAAATAGGTAGAGACATGCGCTGACAGGAGTATAACTGGGGGTATTAAGAACACGTTGATGGAGTAGGCCTACTCGGATTAAGATCTTGGGTATCTGTATTATTTAAGAGCACATTGGGCCTAGGCTCATGGTGTATTAAAGGCACCATGTTACTTACATTATATCAAGGGCACCTTAGTACCTGAATTATTTAAGGACATACTCTTGATTGATATTTATATAAACATTTATAACGCTTTGATATTACTGACCTCTGCCTCTTCTGATATGACTTTTACTGTCCGCTATCTTCGGCGCCCGCGTTTAATTTACTTGACTATGATAAAGTAAGGGCACCTGGGTATCTCGAGATAACGGCACACTGCAGTAGGCCTACCTTGATTATGTGGTATCCAGTGCATTATTAAGGGCACCTGGGGTAACTGGATTAGGGGGTAGGGCTTAGGCCTATGGGGTCCCTGGATATAATGGGACAACGGGTACCTGCATTTCAGGTCTCATGGGAGGCCTACATAGGTATCTGGAAACACAAACGTAGGCCTACCTACAATCAAGGAAAATAATAGTTGGCACACTTGACGCAACTTATTACAAATATCCCTGTGCTCGCAATTGAGATCAGACTTGGGACATAGCACTGTTTAATAGAAAGCAAAAGTCTCCCCCTTTCTTATATCCTTCCCCATCCCCCATCAATCAATGTTGGGGGACCTACCATGGCTTCTGATAATATGACTGTGATCAACATTGCCTCCGGGGAGAGGGGCGGGTTTTTTCCGTAATTAAGACGAAGTGTGCCAACCTTTTTTTCCTTGATTGTCTGAGTCATTTGCTAAAAAAATCATCTGTGTTAAGTCTTTTGGCTATAACATGAGATTAAACAAAGATTTCTTCACCAGATTTGGACGACAGATAGGTTATAACACTGGTCACGTGTTCAAACAATATGCGTCAACGTACTTTTAGGGACCGGTCACTTTTAAATACGGAGGTATATTTTTCACTTAAAATGGCAGTGAAACTATAGACATGACCAGTTATTTAAATTCAGATGGATGCTCGACCTCATATATCATCAGCTAAACGTTGAGAAAACATCTTCCTGTCGTTTATATATATCTCAAGACCAGTATCTATATCTATATATCTTAATACCAGTGGCTATATAACTTAAAAATATAGACCCAACATGAAATATGCCTGTTTTGTTTTGACAATAAATCAAAGTTGTCAAGCCATTACGCCCATTTATAAGAATGAGTACATCTGCACTCTTTCGGTACCAAAATCTAGGACATTATGATTATTCAAGAAATAGAAGACACAATGATAGTGCTGATTAAAAACAAATAATGCAAATCATGATTGTTAGAAAAAAGAAGCAACAAATAAATCATTATCGAATAGAAGCTTAGACAAGGATTCGAACCCGGGACAGTGGGGTGCAAGTCTCATATGTTAACCACTACACCAACCGGGCGTGTGTGCATATTGTAACTGAATTATACGCTATCAATGCTCGTGTATTGTCATCGCAATGGTGAATCAATATTATCGGTTCACCATAAGAAATCATCAAATGTGTCATTGTTGCGAAATACAGAACTGATTTTTCAATGGATAAGGGATTAGAGGACAAATACCGTTCATATAGACCCTTTTTAAGCAAAGATTAAGCACCGCATACCTACCTTTCAACGGTGTACCATTGGTGAAATAATATAAATCTATAGTCATATATGTTTAAATTCAGCAGGGGTGAACCGTTGAAACATACCGAAGATGCGATTCATTTCTTCTAAAAGATAGCCTATGAGTTTCACATTGTCCACTAAACACTAATCCATTGAGAAAAAAAGTTTTGCATTTCATAATAATGAGAAATTTGATGAGTTGTAATGGTGTACCGTTGCAATGATTCACCGCTGCAATAACAATGCACGTGTATTGATAGCGTATAATTCAATTACAACATGCACACACGCCCGGTTGGTGTAGTGGTTAACATATGAGACTTCCACGCCGCGGCCCCAGGTTCGAATCCTTGCCCAATCTTCTATTTTTCTTCTTCTTGTGTGTGCCTCTAAGCTTATTTCTAAACGATCATAAAGTCCATTTTTAAAATAATCGGCACGTTATCTTAGAGTTTTGTCTTCATGGCGCATTATTTGATATATGTGACTTTATTTATTTTCCATAATTTCATATTTAAATGATAAGAACATAACGTGTCATCTTCTGAAGATAGTAATGTTTGCATGAACTATAACAATTGCAAGGCCTATTATAGACCTATCGTCGCACACATTTAATATACAGAGACAGCCTTAGTAATTAATGGCCACTCCCTAATACAATTTTGTCTGACTTAATATGCCGTCTATCAAATGTTGATTAGAAATCAATTAATACATATACGAACTCTAATTGTTCTTCAACATTTTGTTTCACATCCATGAAAATAAATTGTAAAAATAACATGTTTTGACGTATATGTTGCCTAAGTATTGACTGACCAATCCCTAAATGACGTAAGTGATACTTGTAACTTTTTGGGAATGTTGACAATATACCCTACAATAATCGTGCAAAACCTCGTTAGCATCGGGCATTTGGTTCTAAAGTTATAGCCAAAAAACCAATCCCACATGGTGAATTTAGGATTTCGCTCAGACAATCAAGGAAAATAATAGTTGGCACACTTGACGCAACTTATTACAAATATCCCTGTGCTCGCAATTGAGATCAGACTTGGGACATAGCACTGTTTAATAGAAAGCAAAAGTCTCCCCCTTTCTTATATCCTTCCCCATCCCCCATCAATCAATGTTGGGGGACCTACCATGGCTTCTGATAATATGACTGTGATCAACATTGCCTCCGGGGAGAGGGGCGGGTTTTTTCCGTAATTAAGACGAAGTGTGCCAACCTTTTTTTCCTTGATTGTCTGAGTCATTTGCTAAAAAAATCATCTGTGTTAAGTCTTTTGGCTATAACATGAGATTAAACAAAGATTTCTTCACCAGATTTGGACGACAGATAGGTTATAACACTGGTCACGTGTTCAAACAATATGCGTCAACGTACTTTTAGGGACCGGTCACTTTTAAATACGGAGGTATATTTTTCACTTAAAATGGCAGTGAAACTATAGACATGACCAGTTATTTAAATTCAGATGGATGCTCGACCTCATATATCATCAGCTAAACGTTGAGAAAACATCTTCCTGTCGTTTATATATATCTCAAGACCAGTATCTATATCTATATATCTTAATACCAGTGGCTATATAACTTAAAAATATAGACCCAACATGAAATATGCCTGTTTTGTTTTGACAATAAATCAAAGTTGTCAAGCCATTACGCCCATTTATAAGAATGAGTACATCTGCACTCTTTCGGTACCAAAATCTAGGACATTATGATTATTCAAGAAATAGAAGACACAATGATAGTGCTGATTAAAAACAAATAATGCAAATCATGATTGTTAGAAAAAAGAAGCAACAAATAAATCATTATCGAATAGAAGCTTAGACAAGGATTCGAACCCGGGACAGTGGGGTGCAAGTCTCATATGTTAACCACTACACCAACCGGGCGTGTGTGCATATTGTAACTGAATTATACGCTATCAATGCTCGTGTATTGTCATCGCAATGGTGAATCAATATTATCGGTTCACCATAAGAAATCATCAAATGTGTCATTGTTGCGAAATACAGAACTGATTTTTCAATGGATAAGGGATTAGAGGACAAATACCGTTCATATAGACCCTTTTTAAGCAAAGATTAAGCACCGCATACCTACCTTTCAACGGTGTACCATTGGTGAAATAATATAAATCTATAGTCATATATGTTTAAATTCAGCAGGGGTGAACCGTTGAAACATACCGAAGATGCGATTCATTTCTTCTAAAAGATAGCCTATGAGTTTCACATTGTCCACTAAACACTAATCCATTGAGAAAAAAAGTTTTGCATTTCATAATAATGAGAAATTTGATGAGTTGTAATGGTGTACCGTTGCAATGATTCACCGCTGCAATAACAATGCACGTGTATTGATAGCGTATAATTCAATTACAACATGCACACACGCCCGGTTGGTGTAGTGGTTAACATATGAGACTTCCACGCCGCGGCCCCAGGTTCGAATCCTTGCCCAATCTTCTATTTTTCTTCTTCTTGTGTGTGCCTCTAAGCTTATTTCTAAACGATCATAAAGTCCATTTTTAAAATAATCGGCACGTTATCTTAGAGTTTTGTCTTCATGGCGCATTATTTGATATATGTGACTTTATTTATTTTCCATAATTTCATATTTAAATGATAAGAACATAACGTGTCATCTTCTGAAGATAGTAATGTTTGCATGAACTATAACAATTGCAAGGCCTATTATAGACCTATCGTCGCACACATTTAATATACAGAGACAGCCTTAGTAATTAATGGCCACTCCCTAATACAATTTTGTCTGACTTAATATGCCGTCTATCAAATGTTGATTAGAAATCAATTAATACATATACGAACTCTAATTGTTCTTCAACATTTTGTTTCACATCCATGAAAATAAATTGTAAAAATAACATGTTTTGACGTATATGTTGCCTAAGTATTGACTGACCAATCCCTAAATGACGTAAGTGATACTTGTAACTTTTTGGGAATGTTGACAATATACCCTACAATAATCGTGCAAAACCTCGTTAGCATCGGGCATTTGGTTCTAAAGTTATAGCCAAAAAACCAATCCCACATGGTGAATTTAGGATTTCGCTCAGACAATCAAGGAAAATAATAGTTGGCACACTTGACGCAACTTATTACAAATATCCCTGTGCTCGCAATTGAGATCAGACTTGGGACATAGCACTGTTTAATAGAAAGCAAAAGTCTCCCCCTTTCTTATATCCTTCCCCATCCCCCATCAATCAATGTTGGGGGACCTACCATGGCTTCTGATAATATGACTGTGATCAACATTGCCTCCGGGGAGAGGGGCGGGTTTTTTCCGTAATTAAGACGAAGTGTGCCAACCTTTTTTTCCTTGATTGTCTGAGTCATTTGCTAAAAAAATCATCTGTGTTAAGTCTTTTGGCTATAACATGAGATTAAACAAAGATTTCTTCACCAGATTTGGACGACAGATAGGTTATAACACTGGTCACGTGTTCAAACAATATGCGTCAACGTACTTTTAGGGACCGGTCACTTTTAAATACGGAGGTATATTTTTCACTTAAAATGGCAGTGAAACTATAGACATGACCAGTTATTTAAATTCAGATGGATGCTCGACCTCATATATCATCAGCTAAACGTTGAGAAAACATCTTCCTGTCGTTTATATATATCTCAAGACCAGTATCTATATCTATATATCTTAATACCAGTGGCTATATAACTTAAAAATATAGACCCAACATGAAATATGCCTGTTTTGTTTTGACAATAAATCAAAGTTGTCAAGCCATTACGCCCATTTATAAGAATGAGTACATCTGCACTCTTTCGGTACCAAAATCTAGGACATTATGATTATTCAAGAAATAGAAGACACAATGATAGTGCTGATTAAAAACAAATAATGCAAATCATGATTGTTAGAAAAAAGAAGCAACAAATAAATCATTATCGAATAGAAGCTTAGACAAGGATTCGAACCCGGGACAGTGGGGTGCAAGTCTCATATGTTAACCACTACACCAACCGGGCGTGTGTGCATATTGTAACTGAATTATACGCTATCAATGCTCGTGTATTGTCATCGCAATGGTGAATCAATATTATCGGTTCACCATAAGAAATCATCAAATGTGTCATTGTTGCGAAATACAGAACTGATTTTTCAATGGATAAGGGATTAGAGGACAAATACCGTTCATATAGACCCTTTTTAAGCAAAGATTAAGCACCGCATACCTACCTTTCAACGGTGTACCATTGGTGAAATAATATAAATCTATAGTCATATATGTTTAAATTCAGCAGGGGTGAACCGTTGAAACATACCGAAGATGCGATTCATTTCTTCTAAAAGATAGCCTATGAGTTTCACATTGTCCACTAAACACTAATCCATTGAGAAAAAAAGTTTTGCATTTCATAATAATGAGAAATTTGATGAGTTGTAATGGTGTACCGTTGCAATGATTCACCGCTGCAATAACAATGCACGTGTATTGATAGCGTATAATTCAATTACAACATGCACACACGCCCGGTTGGTGTAGTGGTTAACATATGAGACTTCCACGCCGCGGCCCCAGGTTCGAATCCTTGCCCAATCTTCTATTTTTCTTCTTCTTGTGTGTGCCTCTAAGCTTATTTCTAAACGATCATAAAGTCCATTTTTAAAATAATCGGCACGTTATCTTAGAGTTTTGTCTTCATGGCGCATTATTTGATATATGTGACTTTATTTATTTTCCATAATTTCATATTTAAATGATAAGAACATAACGTGTCATCTTCTGAAGATAGTAATGTTTGCATGAACTATAACAATTGCAAGGCCTATTATAGACCTATCGTCGCACACATTTAATATACAGAGACAGCCTTAGTAATTAATGGCCACTCCCTAATACAATTTTGTCTGACTTAATATGCCGTCTATCAAATGTTGATTAGAAATCAATTAATACATATACGAACTCTAATTGTTCTTCAACATTTTGTTTCACATCCATGAAAATAAATTGTAAAAATAACATGTTTTGACGTATATGTTGCCTAAGTATTGACTGACCAATCCCTAAATGACGTAAGTGATACTTGTAACTTTTTGGGAATGTTGACAATATACCCTACAATAATCGTGCAAAACCTCGTTAGCATCGGGCATTTGGTTCTAAAGTTATAGCCAAAAAACCAATCCCACATGGTGAATTTAGGATTTCGCTCAGACAATCAAGGAAAATAATAGTTGGCACACTTGACGCAACTTATTACAAATATCCCTGTGCTCGCAATTGAGATCAGACTTGGGACATAGCACTGTTTAATAGAAAGCAAAAGTCTCCCCCTTTCTTATATCCTTCCCCATCCCCCATCAATCAATGTTGGGGGACCTACCATGGCTTCTGATAATATGACTGTGATCAACATTGCCTCCGGGGAGAGGGGCGGGTTTTTTCCGTAATTAAGACGAAGTGTGCCAACCTTTTTTTCCTTGATTGTCTGAGTCATTTGCTAAAAAAATCATCTGTGTTAAGTCTTTTGGCTATAACATGAGATTAAACAAAGATTTCTTCACCAGATTTGGACGACAGATAGGTTATAACACTGGTCACGTGTTCAAACAATATGCGTCAACGTACTTTTAGGGACCGGTCACTTTTAAATACGGAGGTATATTTTTCACTTAAAATGGCAGTGAAACTATAGACATGACCAGTTATTTAAATTCAGATGGATGCTCGACCTCATATATCATCAGCTAAACGTTGAGAAAACATCTTCCTGTCGTTTATATATATCTCAAGACCAGTATCTATATCTATATATCTTAATACCAGTGGCTATATAACTTAAAAATATAGACCCAACATGAAATATGCCTGTTTTGTTTTGACAATAAATCAAAGTTGTCAAGCCATTACGCCCATTTATAAGAATGAGTACATCTGCACTCTTTCGGTACCAAAATCTAGGACATTATGATTATTCAAGAAATAGAAGACACAATGATAGTGCTGATTAAAAACAAATAATGCAAATCATGATTGTTAGAAAAAAGAAGCAACAAATAAATCATTATCGAATAGAAGCTTAGACAAGGATTCGAACCCGGGACAGTGGGGTGCAAGTCTCATATGTTAACCACTACACCAACCGGGCGTGTGTGCATATTGTAACTGAATTATACGCTATCAATGCTCGTGTATTGTCATCGCAATGGTGAATCAATATTATCGGTTCACCATAAGAAATCATCAAATGTGTCATTGTTGCGAAATACAGAACTGATTTTTCAATGGATAAGGGATTAGAGGACAAATACCGTTCATATAGACCCTTTTTAAGCAAAGATTAAGCACCGCATACCTACCTTTCAACGGTGTACCATTGGTGAAATAATATAAATCTATAGTCATATATGTTTAAATTCAGCAGGGGTGAACCGTTGAAACATACCGAAGATGCGATTCATTTCTTCTAAAAGATAGCCTATGAGTTTCACATTGTCCACTAAACACTAATCCATTGAGAAAAAAAGTTTTGCATTTCATAATAATGAGAAATTTGATGAGTTGTAATGGTGTACCGTTGCAATGATTCACCGCTGCAATAACAATGCACGTGTATTGATAGCGTATAATTCAATTACAACATGCACACACGCCCGGTTGGTGTAGTGGTTAACATATGAGACTTCCACGCCGCGGCCCCAGGTTCGAATCCTTGCCCAATCTTCTATTTTTCTTCTTCTTGTGTGTGCCTCTAAGCTTATTTCTAAACGATCATAAAGTCCATTTTTAAAATAATCGGCACGTTATCTTAGAGTTTTGTCTTCATGGCGCATTATTTGATATATGTGACTTTATTTATTTTCCATAATTTCATATTTAAATGATAAGAACATAACGTGTCATCTTCTGAAGATAGTAATGTTTGCATGAACTATAACAATTGCAAGGCCTATTATAGACCTATCGTCGCACACATTTAATATACAGAGACAGCCTTAGTAATTAATGGCCACTCCCTAATACAATTTTGTCTGACTTAATATGCCGTCTATCAAATGTTGATTAGAAATCAATTAATACATATACGAACTCTAATTGTTCTTCAACATTTTGTTTCACATCCATGAAAATAAATTGTAAAAATAACATGTTTTGACGTATATGTTGCCTAAGTATTGACTGACCAATCCCTAAATGACGTAAGTGATACTTGTAACTTTTTGGGAATGTTGACAATATACCCTACAATAATCGTGCAAAACCTCGTTAGCATCGGGCATTTGGTTCTAAAGTTATAGCCAAAAAACCAATCCCACATGGTGAATTTAGGATTTCGCTCAGACAATCAAGGAAAATAATAGTTGGCACACTTGACGCAACTTATTACAAATATCCCTGTGCTCGCAATTGAGATCAGACTTGGGACATAGCACTGTTTAATAGAAAGCAAAAGTCTCCCCCTTTCTTATATCCTTCCCCATCCCCCATCAATCAATGTTGGGGGACCTACCATGGCTTCTGATAATATGACTGTGATCAACATTGCCTCCGGGGAGAGGGGCGGGTTTTTTCCGTAATTAAGACGAAGTGTGCCAACCTTTTTTTCCTTGATTGTCTGAGTCATTTGCTAAAAAAATCATCTGTGTTAAGTCTTTTGGCTATAACATGAGATTAAACAAAGATTTCTTCACCAGATTTGGACGACAGATAGGTTATAACACTGGTCACGTGTTCAAACAATATGCGTCAACGTACTTTTAGGGACCGGTCACTTTTAAATACGGAGGTATATTTTTCACTTAAAATGGCAGTGAAACTATAGACATGACCAGTTATTTAAATTCAGATGGATGCTCGACCTCATATATCATCAGCTAAACGTTGAGAAAACATCTTCCTGTCGTTTATATATATCTCAAGACCAGTATCTATATCTATATATCTTAATACCAGTGGCTATATAACTTAAAAATATAGACCCAACATGAAATATGCCTGTTTTGTTTTGACAATAAATCAAAGTTGTCAAGCCATTACGCCCATTTATAAGAATGAGTACATCTGCACTCTTTCGGTACCAAAATCTAGGACATTATGATTATTCAAGAAATAGAAGACACAATGATAGTGCTGATTAAAAACAAATAATGCAAATCATGATTGTTAGAAAAAAGAAGCAACAAATAAATCATTATCGAATAGAAGCTTAGACAAGGATTCGAACCCGGGACAGTGGGGTGCAAGTCTCATATGTTAACCACTACACCAACCGGGCGTGTGTGCATATTGTAACTGAATTATACGCTATCAATGCTCGTGTATTGTCATCGCAATGGTGAATCAATATTATCGGTTCACCATAAGAAATCATCAAATGTGTCATTGTTGCGAAATACAGAACTGATTTTTCAATGGATAAGGGATTAGAGGACAAATACCGTTCATATAGACCCTTTTTAAGCAAAGATTAAGCACCGCATACCTACCTTTCAACGGTGTACCATTGGTGAAATAATATAAATCTATAGTCATATATGTTTAAATTCAGCAGGGGTGAACCGTTGAAACATACCGAAGATGCGATTCATTTCTTCTAAAAGATAGCCTATGAGTTTCACATTGTCCACTAAACACTAATCCATTGAGAAAAAAAGTTTTGCATTTCATAATAATGAGAAATTTGATGAGTTGTAATGGTGTACCGTTGCAATGATTCACCGCTGCAATAACAATGCACGTGTATTGATAGCGTATAATTCAATTACAACATGCACACACGCCCGGTTGGTGTAGTGGTTAACATATGAGACTTCCACGCCGCGGCCCCAGGTTCGAATCCTTGCCCAATCTTCTATTTTTCTTCTTCTTGTGTGTGCCTCTAAGCTTATTTCTAAACGATCATAAAGTCCATTTTTAAAATAATCGGCACGTTATCTTAGAGTTTTGTCTTCATGGCGCATTATTTGATATATGTGACTTTATTTATTTTCCATAATTTCATATTTAAATGATAAGAACATAACGTGTCATCTTCTGAAGATAGTAATGTTTGCATGAACTATAACAATTGCAAGGCCTATTATAGACCTATCGTCGCACACATTTAATATACAGAGACAGCCTTAGTAATTAATGGCCACTCCCTAATACAATTTTGTCTGACTTAATATGCCGTCTATCAAATGTTGATTAGAAATCAATTAATACATATACGAACTCTAATTGTTCTTCAACATTTTGTTTCACATCCATGAAAATAAATTGTAAAAATAACATGTTTTGACGTATATGTTGCCTAAGTATTGACTGACCAATCCCTAAATGACGTAAGTGATACTTGTAACTTTTTGGGAATGTTGACAATATACCCTACAATAATCGTGCAAAACCTCGTTAGCATCGGGCATTTGGTTCTAAAGTTATAGCCAAAAAACCAATCCCACATGGTGAATTTAGGATTTCGCTCAGACAATCAAGGAAAATAATAGTTGGCACACTTGACGCAACTTATTACAAATATCCCTGTGCTCGCAATTGAGATCAGACTTGGGACATAGCACTGTTTAATAGAAAGCAAAAGTCTCCCCCTTTCTTATATCCTTCCCCATCCCCCATCAATCAATGTTGGGGGACCTACCATGGCTTCTGATAATATGACTGTGATCAACATTGCCTCCGGGGAGAGGGGCGGGTTTTTTCCGTAATTAAGACGAAGTGTGCCAACCTTTTTTTCCTTGATTGTCTGAGTCATTTGCTAAAAAAATCATCTGTGTTAAGTCTTTTGGCTATAACATGAGATTAAACAAAGATTTCTTCACCAGATTTGGACGACAGATAGGTTATAACACTGGTCACGTGTTCAAACAATATGCGTCAACGTACTTTTAGGGACCGGTCACTTTTAAATACGGAGGTATATTTTTCACTTAAAATGGCAGTGAAACTATAGACATGACCAGTTATTTAAATTCAGATGGATGCTCGACCTCATATATCATCAGCTAAACGTTGAGAAAACATCTTCCTGTCGTTTATATATATCTCAAGACCAGTATCTATATCTATATATCTTAATACCAGTGGCTATATAACTTAAAAATATAGACCCAACATGAAATATGCCTGTTTTGTTTTGACAATAAATCAAAGTTGTCAAGCCATTACGCCCATTTATAAGAATGAGTACATCTGCACTCTTTCGGTACCAAAATCTAGGACATTATGATTATTCAAGAAATAGAAGACACAATGATAGTGCTGATTAAAAACAAATAATGCAAATCATGATTGTTAGAAAAAAGAAGCAACAAATAAATCATTATCGAATAGAAGCTTAGACAAGGATTCGAACCCGGGACAGTGGGGTGCAAGTCTCATATGTTAACCACTACACCAACCGGGCGTGTGTGCATATTGTAACTGAATTATACGCTATCAATGCTCGTGTATTGTCATCGCAATGGTGAATCAATATTATCGGTTCACCATAAGAAATCATCAAATGTGTCATTGTTGCGAAATACAGAACTGATTTTTCAATGGATAAGGGATTAGAGGACAAATACCGTTCATATAGACCCTTTTTAAGCAAAGATTAAGCACCGCATACCTACCTTTCAACGGTGTACCATTGGTGAAATAATATAAATCTATAGTCATATATGTTTAAATTCAGCAGGGGTGAACCGTTGAAACATACCGAAGATGCGATTCATTTCTTCTAAAAGATAGCCTATGAGTTTCACATTGTCCACTAAACACTAATCCATTGAGAAAAAAAGTTTTGCATTTCATAATAATGAGAAATTTGATGAGTTGTAATGGTGTACCGTTGCAATGATTCACCGCTGCAATAACAATGCACGTGTATTGATAGCGTATAATTCAATTACAACATGCACACACGCCCGGTTGGTGTAGTGGTTAACATATGAGACTTCCACGCCGCGGCCCCAGGTTCGAATCCTTGCCCAATCTTCTATTTTTCTTCTTCTTGTGTGTGCCTCTAAGCTTATTTCTAAACGATCATAAAGTCCATTTTTAAAATAATCGGCACGTTATCTTAGAGTTTTGTCTTCATGGCGCATTATTTGATATATGTGACTTTATTTATTTTCCATAATTTCATATTTAAATGATAAGAACATAACGTGTCATCTTCTGAAGATAGTAATGTTTGCATGAACTATAACAATTGCAAGGCCTATTATAGACCTATCGTCGCACACATTTAATATACAGAGACAGCCTTAGTAATTAATGGCCACTCCCTAATACAATTTTGTCTGACTTAATATGCCGTCTATCAAATGTTGATTAGAAATCAATTAATACATATACGAACTCTAATTGTTCTTCAACATTTTGTTTCACATCCATGAAAATAAATTGTAAAAATAACATGTTTTGACGTATATGTTGCCTAAGTATTGACTGACCAATCCCTAAATGACGTAAGTGATACTTGTAACTTTTTGGGAATGTTGACAATATACCCTACAATAATCGTGCAAAACCTCGTTAGCATCGGGCATTTGGTTCTAAAGTTATAGCCAAAAAACCAATCCCACATGGTGAATTTAGGATTTCGCTCAGACAATCAAGGAAAATAATAGTTGGCACACTTGACGCAACTTATTACAAATATCCCTGTGCTCGCAATTGAGATCAGACTTGGGACATAGCACTGTTTAATAGAAAGCAAAAGTCTCCCCCTTTCTTATATCCTTCCCCATCCCCCATCAATCAATGTTGGGGGACCTACCATGGCTTCTGATAATATGACTGTGATCAACATTGCCTCCGGGGAGAGGGGCGGGTTTTTTCCGTAATTAAGACGAAGTGTGCCAACCTTTTTTTCCTTGATTGTCTGAGTCATTTGCTAAAAAAATCATCTGTGTTAAGTCTTTTGGCTATAACATGAGATTAAACAAAGATTTCTTCACCAGATTTGGACGACAGATAGGTTATAACACTGGTCACGTGTTCAAACAATATGCGTCAACGTACTTTTAGGGACCGGTCACTTTTAAATACGGAGGTATATTTTTCACTTAAAATGGCAGTGAAACTATAGACATGACCAGTTATTTAAATTCAGATGGATGCTCGACCTCATATATCATCAGCTAAACGTTGAGAAAACATCTTCCTGTCGTTTATATATATCTCAAGACCAGTATCTATATCTATATATCTTAATACCAGTGGCTATATAACTTAAAAATATAGACCCAACATGAAATATGCCTGTTTTGTTTTGACAATAAATCAAAGTTGTCAAGCCATTACGCCCATTTATAAGAATGAGTACATCTGCACTCTTTCGGTACCAAAATCTAGGACATTATGATTATTCAAGAAATAGAAGACACAATGATAGTGCTGATTAAAAACAAATAATGCAAATCATGATTGTTAGAAAAAAGAAGCAACAAATAAATCATTATCGAATAGAAGCTTAGACAAGGATTCGAACCCGGGACAGTGGGGTGCAAGTCTCATATGTTAACCACTACACCAACCGGGCGTGTGTGCATATTGTAACTGAATTATACGCTATCAATGCTCGTGTATTGTCATCGCAATGGTGAATCAATATTATCGGTTCACCATAAGAAATCATCAAATGTGTCATTGTTGCGAAATACAGAACTGATTTTTCAATGGATAAGGGATTAGAGGACAAATACCGTTCATATAGACCCTTTTTAAGCAAAGATTAAGCACCGCATACCTACCTTTCAACGGTGTACCATTGGTGAAATAATATAAATCTATAGTCATATATGTTTAAATTCAGCAGGGGTGAACCGTTGAAACATACCGAAGATGCGATTCATTTCTTCTAAAAGATAGCCTATGAGTTTCACATTGTCCACTAAACACTAATCCATTGAGAAAAAAAGTTTTGCATTTCATAATAATGAGAAATTTGATGAGTTGTAATGGTGTACCGTTGCAATGATTCACCGCTGCAATAACAATGCACGTGTATTGATAGCGTATAATTCAATTACAACATGCACACACGCCCGGTTGGTGTAGTGGTTAACATATGAGACTTCCACGCCGCGGCCCCAGGTTCGAATCCTTGCCCAATCTTCTATTTTTCTTCTTCTTGTGTGTGCCTCTAAGCTTATTTCTAAACGATCATAAAGTCCATTTTTAAAATAATCGGCACGTTATCTTAGAGTTTTGTCTTCATGGATGGCGCATTATTTGATATATGTGACTTTATTTATTTTCCATAATTTCATATTTAAATGATAAGAACATAACGTGTCATCTTCTGAAGATAGTAATGTTTGCATGAACTATAACAATTGCAAGGCCTATTATAGACCTATCGTCGCACACATTTAATATACAGAGACAGCCTTAGTAATTAATGGCCACTCCCTAATACAATTTTGTCTGACTTAATATGCCGTCTATCAAATGTTGATTAGAAATCAATTAATACATATACGAACTCTAATTGTTCTTCAACATTTTGTTTCACATCCATGAAAATAAATTGTAAAAATAACATGTTTTGACGTATATGTTGCCTAAGTATTGACTGACCAATCCCTAAATGACGTAAGTGATACTTGTAACTTTTTGGGAATGTTGACAATATACCCTACAATAATCGTGCAAAACCTCGTTAGCATCGGGCATTTGGTTCTAAAGTTATAGCCAAAAAACCAATCCCACATGGTGAATTTAGGATTTCGCTCAGACAATGTCTGAGTCATTTGCTAAAAAAATCATCTGTGTTAAGTCTTTTGGCTATAACATGAGATTAAACAAAGATTTCTTCACCAGATTTGGACGACAGATAGGTTATAACACTGGTCACGTGTTCAAACAATATGCGTCAACGTACTTTTAGGGACCGGTCACTTTTAAATACGGAGGTATATTTTTCACTTAAAATGGCAGTGAAACTATAGACATGACCAGTTATTTAAATTCAGATGGATGCTCGACCTCATATATCATCAGCTAAACGTTGAGAAAACATCTTCCTGTCGTTTATATATATCTCAAGACCAGTATCTATATCTATATATCTTAATACCAGTGGCTATATAACTTAAAAATATAGACCCAACATGAAATATGCCTGTTTTGTTTTGACAATAAATCAAAGTTGTCAAGCCATTACGCCCATTTATAAGAATGAGTACATCTGCACTCTTTCGGTACCAAAATCTAGGACATTATGATTATTCAAGAAATAGAAGACACAATGATAGTGCTGATTAAAAACAAATAATGCAAATCATGATTGTTAGAAAAAAGAAGCAACAAATAAATCATTATCGAATAGAAGCTTAGACAAGGATTCGAACCCGGGACAGTGGGGTGCAAGTCTCATATGTTAACCACTACACCAACCGGGCGTGTGTGCATATTGTAACTGAATTATACGCTATCAATGCTCGTGTATTGTCATCGCAATGGTGAATCAATATTATCGGTTCACCATAAGAAATCATCAAATGTGTCATTGTTGCGAAATACAGAACTGATTTTTCAATGGATAAGGGATTAGAGGACAAATACCGTTCATATAGACCCTTTTTAAGCAAAGATTAAGCACCGCATACCTACCTTTCAACGGTGTACCATTGGTGAAATAATATAAATCTATAGTCATATATGTTTAAATTCAGCAGGGGTGAACCGTTGAAACATACCGAAGATGCGATTCATTTCTTCTAAAAGATAGCCTATGAGTTTCACATTGTCCACTAAACACTAATCCATTGAGAAAAAAAGTTTTGCATTTCATAATAATGAGAAATTTGATGAGTTGTAATGGTGTACCGTTGCAATGATTCACCGCTGCAATAACAATGCACGTGTATTGATAGCGTATAATTCAATTACAACATGCACACACGCCCGGTTGGTGTAGTGGTTAACATATGAGACTTCCACGCCGCGGCCCCAGGTTCGAATCCTTGCCCAATCTTCTATTTTTCTTCTTCTTGTGTGTGCCTCTAAGCTTATTTCTAAACGATCATAAAGTCCATTTTTAAAATAATCGGCACGTTATCTTAGAGTTTTGTCTTCATGGATGGCGCATTATTTGATATATGTGACTTTATTTATTTTCCATAATTTCATATTTAAATGATAAGAACATAACGTGTCATCTTCTGAAGATAGTAATGTTTGCATGAACTATAACAATTGCAAGGCCTATTATAGACCTATCGTCGCACACATTTAATATACAGAGACAGCCTTAGTAATTAATGGCCACTCCCTAATACAATTTTGTCTGACTTAATATGCCGTCTATCAAATGTTGATTAGAAATCAATTAATACATATACGAACTCTAATTGTTCTTCAACATTTTGTTTCACATCCATGAAAATAAATTGTAAAAATAACATGTTTTGACGTATATGTTGCCTAAGTATTGACTGACCAATCCCTAAATGACGTAAGTGATACTTGTAACTTTTTGGGAATGTTGACAATATACCCTACAATAATCGTGCAAAACCTCGTTAGCATCGGGCATTTGGTTCTAAAGTTATAGCCAAAAAACCAATCCCACATGGTGAATTTAGGATTTCGCTCAGACAATGTCTGAGTCATTTGCTAAAAAAATCATCTGTGTTAAGTCTTTTGGCTATAACATGAGATTAAACAAAGATTTCTTCACCAGATTTGGACGACAGATAGGTTATAACACTGGTCACGTGTTCAAACAATATGCGTCAACGTACTTTTAGGGACCGGTCACTTTTAAATACGGAGGTATATTTTTCACTTAAAATGGCAGTGAAACTATAGACATGACCAGTTATTTAAATTCAGATGGATGCTCGACCTCATATATCATCAGCTAAACGTTGAGAAAACATCTTCCTGTCGTTTATATATATCTCAAGACCAGTATCTATATCTATATATCTTAATACCAGTGGCTATATAACTTAAAAATATAGACCCAACATGAAATATGCCTGTTTTGTTTTGACAATAAATCAAAGTTGTCAAGCCATTACGCCCATTTATAAGAATGAGTACATCTGCACTCTTTCGGTACCAAAATCTAGGACATTATGATTATTCAAGAAATAGAAGACACAATGATAGTGCTGATTAAAAACAAATAATGCAAATCATGATTGTTAGAAAAAAGAAGCAACAAATAAATCATTATCGAATAGAAGCTTAGACAAGGATTCGAACCCGGGACAGTGGGGTGCAAGTCTCATATGTTAACCACTACACCAACCGGGCGTGTGTGCATATTGTAACTGAATTATACGCTATCAATGCTCGTGTATTGTCATCGCAATGGTGAATCAATATTATCGGTTCACCATAAGAAATCATCAAATGTGTCATTGTTGCGAAATACAGAACTGATTTTTCAATGGATAAGGGATTAGAGGACAAATACCGTTCATATAGACCCTTTTTAAGCAAAGATTAAGCACCGCATACCTACCTTTCAACGGTGTACCATTGGTGAAATAATATAAATCTATAGTCATATATGTTTAAATTCAGCAGGGGTGAACCGTTGAAACATACCGAAGATGCGATTCATTTCTTCTAAAAGATAGCCTATGAGTTTCACATTGTCCACTAAACACTAATCCATTGAGAAAAAAAGTTTTGCATTTCATAATAATGAGAAATTTGATGAGTTGTAATGGTGTACCGTTGCAATGATTCACCGCTGCAATAACAATGCACGTGTATTGATAGCGTATAATTCAATTACAACATGCACACACGCCCGGTTGGTGTAGTGGTTAACATATGAGACTTCCACGCCGCGGCCCCAGGTTCGAATCCTTGCCCAATCTTCTATTTTTCTTCTTCTTGTGTGTGCCTCTAAGCTTATTTCTAAACGATCATAAAGTCCATTTTTAAAATAATCGGCACGTTATCTTAGAGTTTTGTCTTCATGGCGCATTATTTGATATATGTGACTTTATTTATTTTCCATAATTTCATATTTAAATGATAAGAACATAACGTGTCATCTTCTGAAGATAGTAATGTTTGCATGAACTATAACAATTGCAAGGCCTATTATAGACCTATCGTCGCACACATTTAATATACAGAGACAGCCTTAGTAATTAATGGCCACTCCCTAATACAATTTTGTCTGACTTAATATGCCGTCTATCAAATGTTGATTAGAAATCAATTAATACATATACGAACTCTAATTGTTCTTCAACATTTTGTTTCACATCCATGAAAATAAATTGTAAAAATAACATGTTTTGACGTATATGTTGCCTAAGTATTGACTGACCAATCCCTAAATGACGTAAGTGATACTTGTAACTTTTTGGGAATGTTGACAATATACCCTACAATAATCGTGCAAAACCTCGTTAGCATCGGGCATTTGGTTCTAAAGTTATAGCCAAAAAACCAATCCCACATGGTGAATTTAGGATTTCGCTCAGACAATCAAGGAAAATAATAGTTGGCACACTTGACGCAACTTATTACAAATATCCCTGTGCTCGCAATTGAGATCAGACTTGGGACATAGCACTGTTTAATAGAAAGCAAAAGTCTCCCCCTTTCTTATATCCTTCCCCATCCCCCATCAATCAATGTTGGGGGACCTACCATGGCTTCTGATAATATGACTGTGATCAACATTGCCTCCGGGGAGAGGGGCGGGTTTTTTCCGTAATTAAGACGAAGTGTGCCAACCTTTTTTTCCTTGATTGTAGATTAAGGCAATGTATAACCTGGATTATCAAAAGCATCTGCGATATTCGGATTATTTAGGGCCCCGTCTGGATTATGTATACATGTATAGGACATGTTCTTGATATTATTGTATCAAATTTTCTTACGCTTTGTTTACTTATTCCCCGTGAAATCTTCTAGCGGGTCCAGCGCGAAGCGCTGGTGCCCGCTAGTTGCAATAATAATTAGCCGTACCTTTCATTTCAAACAACATTTATTTCGCAGTGCTTTCAAAAGGCGCAATTTGCAATCAAAGTAATATGACAATTATTATTATGTATGCAGTCAATTATTTGCGTCGAAAGAAGGAAAGAGGGGGAGGAAAAGAATAGTGTTGATAGTGGATAAGGAAGGGAAAATAAGTGGAAAGATGTGAAAATCGAAAAACAACTTGGAGAAGAAAAGAGATTTAGGGGGGGGGGGTCTATGTTGATTTGCACCAATTTTGGAAACAGATTTTCTCAATGTTACCGTGGGCTTACCCCTTAGAGTCATATATAAAATTGAAGCTTAGGTAACAGCGTTTCAAAAACTGCGCGTTATTTTGATCTGGTTGCTATGGTAACCAGACAAGGCCTCTGATTGGCTAAACACGGGAACAAACGTAACTAGAATACTAAATGTTGCATGTTCACCATACTTTGGTAGATGATGTATGGGAACAATGCGCACGAACCAAAGAAGCCGGATTTTTCATATGGTTGCCATGGTAACCAGGAACCGACCAATCAGGTAATTTTACGTTATAATTCTAATTTGAAAAGATAAATTGAAAATCTGGCTTCATTGGTTCATTCCTATATTCAAGCTTATTATCCATTCCAAATATCACCTTGATACGAGGTTTCGTTTTTGAGTTACGTGTGTTCCCATATTGCAAGTTTGCGTGTTTTATAGTTTTGAGATATCGTGCAAAACGTATGAAAAATATCAACATTGGCGAGAGAAAAAAAGATGACATTTTGGATAAAAATAGTTGTTCAATTTATGCAAGAGCATGAATTTAGTCCTCCTTATGCAGTAATAAAACAAGTCATAATGGTAGCATACAAAATGTTCCATAATAATGTTCAAGAGTTGAAAAAGCATAACATTAGCATCGTGACTATGTAAGGAGTTTATATGTATCATAGTCACTGTCTCAATACTATGGACATAATTCAAGCTATTTCATGTTATTTCAAGTATGTTTTGTTTCTATTCGCGAAGCTGTTTCATGTTATTTCAAGTATGTTTTGTTTCTATTCGCGAAGCTGCGTCCTAATTATAAATGCGCGGACAACCATGCATGCATGCGGGTCACGACTAACTAATCAAGACGCGGAGTCATTTTGAAAAGTGTCTGGTACGCATTTTCGTGTTGACGCACATAGCACGCATTGTTAATTATGGCCAAAGTTCTTTGATGTTACTATTATGGATGGATGAAGTTCATTTAAGGTCATGCTTTTTAGCTTAGGCTACATTTTTGCCGGGGGGAGGGGCACTTGTATACGAAGACGGATATGACTTTCACATGCAGTCATCTCCGTCACATGAATATTTGATGCTCATAATACAGTAATACAGCATTGGACACAATTATCAGTTGTATAAATAAACAGTGTTCTCATGCTAACTTAGCTGAAATGTATGCTCACTAAGAGGGTGTCGATGAAAAATAAAGTGACAGTCAACATTTTAACCAAAAATCGGTACTTTTTGAGGTTGTAAACTTTTGCGAAGTTTTAAAATCGGTATTTTATTCTGAAACAATAAAATAGTTGAATTTATTTGAAGAGAATACTCTTTATTTTATAGTTTGGGATATGTATGTCAATTTCTAGTCTGGAATCATATACATTTTCTAATGGATTTTTATACTGAAAATGTGACGGAGATGACTCTATCGTGTGACCAACCTATACACAATAAGGGACAACATCAATTAGATATCCGTAAAGATAGTACCAAACATGTTTTTAATATGTTACAGATGTTTATCTTTGTGAAAAAATATTCGAAGCTAGAAAAATTTGAGATTTAAATCCGAGTTTCTTGAAACTTGAGATCTAACATTTACCGAAGAATGACCCTTATAGAATATAGTTAATGTAATAACTAATATGTTATTGGATGTTATACAGGCTGTCCCAAAATAATTAGTACCCATACATAAAAACTCTTTTATGTTTTAAATTAACATATTCATGTGTTCACTAATGTATATTATCAAACTGGACACATATCAATTAATGCTTTATTGTACAATCAATGTGTTGATTTACAGGGGGATTTTTTATGTTCCTTTAATATCTTGATAAAATTCCCTAAACACTTATTGGAAGTTCTCAAAATATACCCTTTTTGCAGTTTTGATACCCTAAACGATGTACGCGCGTACATCGCCTTTCCGTGAAAAACAACCCTTTGTACGCGTTTTTTTTAAACGAGCATGATATCCACCACGGTGCTCGGTCATCTCCGTCACACGGAAAATCAACAATAATGTGACGGAGAAGTTACGTACAAAGCGTACGTAGGAGGGGGTAAACAAACAACTCTAAGCATACGTAATTTAAATGGCGATCTTGAGAGGCAGGAATTTTTTTATCAAGCCATAACATTGTTGCCATTTATTGCGTACGTAACTCGAGGTGAGGGGGGGGGGGGTAAAAAGTTACGTACGCTCTGTACATATAATTTTTTTATGTAGGTCTATGTATGGAAGCTCAAAATCGCAGAAAGAAAAACAATCAAATAATAGTTCAAAATGTGCAAAGCGCGAAAAATTACATGCGCGAAAATTTCCAACTTTACAGTCTTGAGTATTGATATTTCTAGTTCTGGGTAAAACATACAGATTGCCGTGTGCAAAGACTTTAAATGTTAAGGATGATGCAGCTTTAACGGTATATCCTCGGTGTAACTGTAATTGTAAGACATTCATAAGTAAAGACTAATGTAAAGACCCCAGTAGGGAATAAAGCTGTATAATCCTTTAATCCGTCAATAGAGCATTTTGTGCCAGGTTAATTCCGCGCTGTCTTACACCAAGGATAAATCACTTAAAGGCTTCTTGACTTGATAGTCGTTAGGGTCACAGGTCACTAATAGGTATATCAAATAAGGTGGAGCCGTTTCAAAAAATCCATAAAATCGTGATACGTGTCTCTATTTTAAATAGAAGTTGTCAAAAAAACATAACATTTTTGGTATCATATTAAAGACAATTTACCCAGCTACCGAATAAAAAAAGAATTAAAGCCACATGTTTAGCAACAGTGAAGTTATCAATCTAAACGTCGAGTGAGTCAAGGGTGGAGCCGGTGGGTGAGGCGCCGGTGGGTGAGGCGCCCATAGGTTTCTACACAAAATAGCGGAAAACTAGAACTTTTGAAATTGATGCCATTTTAAAAGTATACATAGGAAAGTGTTCAAACTTCTCATATGTGTTAATAACATGTGCCTGCTACTATGAATAATAATATTGAATTGTTATCTAGACATTCTCTACTAGAATATGATGTTCAATTCAGGGAGTGTTTTAACGTAAAAAATACACAGTTTTATTCATTTTATTGATTAAACAATGGCCAAATCGCGGTCTCTCTTTCATTTGTGTGACTCTTCGGTCCTTTTCTACCCTGGGTAGTAAAACATTTAACTAAAAAAACCAGAAGTGTTTCTTCACAGAATTGTTCATAGATTTATGAACTTTAATGATATTCATGTAGTTCATTTTGATAACCATTTTCCTTTAAATTAAATAGTCCCTGCTAACTAAATTTCATAGAATATTATATACAAACCTTCATTTTATGCATTATTTCATCATAATTTTAGACACCCTGTACTTTTCCTGTGTACATTTTGGGCAGGTTATTCTTAGCAAATTTGGTAGCACCTTCTGCGGTTGTTCTGATTTTGGTGACTATCTTCAGCTAAACCCTAATTGTACAAACTATCAAAATATTTTGTGAGGAGCAAAAACGATCAACTTTTTTATGTTCCACCCTGTAAAAATGTTACACACCCTGTATAATTTGATTATTTTTTGCAAAAATGAAAAACCTTGAATCATAAGCTTTCCAACAATATATAGTTTGTGGGTCATTAAGTATGTAAAACTTAAGTTTTGTCCCGTGTAATCAGAATTGGTGCATTTCTCAACAATATTAGAAGTGAAACATTTTTTTGGACCAGTTTGTGACTTCTGACCTTAGAGCTGTGTACAGTGACTTCTGAGAGCATTTGTCCAATTATCGAAAAATATTATTGCATGTGTAACTGTAACGAGCTGGCAATCAAGACAAATTGTGACACTTGCATGTAAATGCTGTGCTGATCATCAGAATACACTCTCATCTCACTGCACAGAGGGATATGATCCATGTGTAATCGGTGGGTAAGAAAGGCTTTATTATCCTACAAATATATTGAATTGACAAATTGTCAAAAAGAATTTCAAATAATGTGAACAGTTTTCAAAATCTTCCAAATGTTTTAACATTTTCAAAATATTTAAAAAAGAATATCAAAATGCATGTATAGTTGGAATCATATAGGTGGGTAAGAAAGGCTTTTTTATCCTACAAATATATTGAATTTTCAAAATTGTCAAAATGAATTTCAAATAATGTGAACAGTTTTCAAAACCTTCCAAATTTGTTGATATTATTTTCAAAATATTAAAAAAATAATATCCAAAATTATGTATAGTTGGAGTCATAGGTAGGTAAGAAAGGCTTTTTGTCCCTACAAATATATTGAATTTTCAAAATTGTGAAAAAGAAGTTCAAATAATGACGGTGAATTTTTTTTTTAAACATTCAAAAAAATTCAATATTTTCAAAACATTTACTAAAAAAAAGATCCACATTTACGGATTGTTGGGCTTGTAGAACAGGGTTTTTGTTCACGTCAGGTAATAGAGACTTAAATACAAGGATGATTCACGAATGCTTGGTTGAAAGTATCACCAGAGAAACAATCATGTACATATTCATATTCTTAATAAAAAAATATTTAGAGAAGTACATTGATGTATGGAATTATTTTGTACAATTGATATATTCATGAAGAAATGTACCACAAGGGCATGAATGTAAAATATTCATATAAAAGTATGTATGAAGATTTTTATCATAAAATGCAGAAAATATCTTTATTAGATGAATTAAGCCATTAACATGTATCTTATATCCTAATTTATAAAAAGAAATCTCCCAAAAATGTTCAACACCAACACATATTTGTTTGGGAGCATTGGGGGGAATGTGTCGGTCGGGCCCGTGCAGCAGGTTTTGATTTTTGTCACCTAAATAATTGTGTCTAAAAATAGGACAAGCCCATTTTGAGTGCTCCTAGTTGATCACATTTATTTTATTTTGGTATGAGCAAGTAAAATAATACAAATGGTATTTTGAAAGCTGACTAAATTAAATTGTCTTTTAACATTAACACCAGTGTCACTGTCAGGTTTACAGTAACAACACAGGCTCGCACCAAACATATTCATAACAACAAGATACTGTCCACGGTTCGTCATACCTGCCATTTTTTTAGAACTATAGTTTGATCAATTCCAAATTGGCGAAGTCTCATTACAGCAGCAAAAAGAATACAGAAGGACGCGGGCGCACGTCATGAGCGTGCATGGGGCCCAAATCGTGTGTGTGTGGTCATAATGGCGCACGTTCACTTGGATTACGTATCTTATGCCCGCGGAGAGATAAAAACAGAATATTTCTCGCCAATTTTGAACTGATTAAACTATAGAGTATTAATAAACTCTGAACAACATCTATATAGCTAACTAACAGATAGTCAATCCAAGAATGATTGGAGGTCAGGCATAAATTGCAAGTAATTATATGTCCACATACATATATACACATTATTATATCCAACTTGGGAATAAGCAATACGATTAAAGTAAAAGTTGGGTCATAGCCAACTATATATCAGCCTATTTGTCAAATACCCCGTGAAATGTATCTTATTTTCGCATTGTATTGGTTTAGATATTGTGAAATTGGGACCTGAATATTTTTACTTGGCCTTGTATAAGTAGTTCAGGGTGTGCCTGAAGTTTAGGCTTCCTTTGAAATTAAGTGTTATACAAATCCATCATCCCTTGCCATTGTGGAACAAATTATGTATCTGGTATTTCAATAATATACTGAAAGGGACGTAACGAGGTAGTGTTGATGATTTTTTTTTTAAATTAATTTACTTCAGAATTCAAGATGAACATTAGAAATTACCATTATTGTTGTTTCTACTCACAAAAACACAGCAAAACTTGATTAAAACAATACCATCGCTATTTATTGAAACTTTTCTTAAAACGCCCTCTATGTAAATATGGTTCGCGTTATTTATCACGCATTCTGCAGGGGGACACTGTCTACGGTAAAATGCTGATCACGGCTCGATCAGCTGATCACGGCTCGATCAGCATTTTAGAATCGACGTTTTGTTGTACAAAGAGGGATGATTTTTTTTAATCCTTATAGGTGTAAGTTCATACATGTAATACAATTGTAAAATAAGCAAATCCCAGTCTTTATCATAATTGAGGGCGCAGCCTCCAACACATCTCTTCATGCCTCTTTAGCTCTCACTGTCGTTTTGTTCTATCATTCGCCATTTCTAGCATTATGAAAAATAAACAAAAAACATCACTATAAATCAGCAGATTCAAATCGTTTGGCTCTACTTGGAAACAAAATCAATAGTTTGCACTTGTCAATAAATACGGAGCAAGTGTCAATCTTAGACACGTTGTAGACACATGAAATACTCTTAAATATTTCAAGATTGTAGTTTTATCAAAGCTACACAATAACGCTAACAAATGTCGATACATTCCATAAAAATGTCCGTAAGTATACATTGATTTTGTAGCCAAAACAAATGAAATTACTTTGTGATACCGTTTATTGTATATAATATTGAGTACAGATGCTGTGGGGTTTATAACTCTTTAATTCTGATAGGTTTCAGTAGCAGCTAGAGAGTGAAATCTGTGAAATTTCAACACTACTAGTTGAATAACATAATGTAGAAAGATAATGCGTTATCTATCCATGATTCTTTTAATGGAATAAATAACAGCAAACTATTAAATTCTGGTGCTAAACTATAGTTCAATCAGTTGCAAATTGGAGAGAAATATTCGGTTTTTATCTCTCCGCGCGCAAAAGTAATCCAAGCAGACGTGCACGGGCGCGGCGGTTCTCGTTGGTGTCGCTCCCTCCCCCTGGGGTGAGTACACACAGAAAACACTATGTAAAAAATTACACAAATTATGTAAAAATACACAATCTGTGTAAAAATAGAACTCCATAATACTATGTAAACAGTTGTGTTAAGCTTTTGCATAGGAATTTACACAAGCTTGGGTATATATTACATGTTTTATGTAAACTCTTACATAATAATTATGGAGTTCTATATTTACATAATTTTTTACATAGTGTTTTCTGTGTGTAGGACTTATCGACGGACTAGGTTTTAGAAGCTGGCACGCGTCACGCATATGATGCCCAGTGCAGGTGTTGTCTACATACGTGCCACGTCCTTTTGTATTCATTCGCTGCTGTAAGGATGCTTCGCCAATTTGGAACTGATCAAACTATAACTCGAGTATTTGTAGGCTTAACCACAGAATGTTTAATTGTCCAAAATTAATATTACTTACTTGACATGTAATTTCAGTATATGAAGCAAATAATTTCATGTTCAATCAATGACTTGATGTGATTTGAACAAAATAAGTGACTTGGATTCACTTAACTTGACTTTAGGATACTTGAGAAGGATGTGACTGGAATCACATCTATCCGTCGGTAACTTGAGGTCTACCTATGAGTGTAAAGCTATCACAAATGAGTCTAGTGCAAATAATTATGTCGTATGAGTTTACACAGATTTATTCCTTTATCATGTTAATACACATAGACTATGGGTTACCTTACCTCTTATGATTAAAATCGCTACCTCGGTCTAGTTCGGGACTGCAAGGTCCTGGGCTCGAATCCCAGTATAGTCAGATTGTATGATCTTTATCAAAATGGGGAGAAAGTTTCTAAGTCGAAAGACTTACGACTAGGCTAATTTGTGATAGTTTACTACTCATATAGATAACACCGTAACTTAACTTTTGAACCGAGGTGTATGACTTGGTCACAACCCTTATACTAAGTAGGTCATGACGTTATTGCGACTCATAATATGCGTAATGTTATATCGTGCATGGCTCTTTACACATCTGTTCCCAATTGTATCAATTTACGACCAGTTACGTCATCAATACGATATCGAATATAGCTTAACTGATTTCACGTCTGCCACCGCGAGAAGGCCTTCCGAAATGAGTTTCATAAAATATGGCGCATAAAGACATCGCGCAAGGCATGCGATCATCCGACCCGTATGACTGCAATATTGCTCGATAACGCCTGTTCCCAGTGCTAATTTGTCAGGATGTGACGGTAAGCTGTTACAACGACCAACCAGTAGGCACTCATTTTTGTCATCATAGCATACACAGAGAGGTAAAGATATGCTGAGATGACAAGTTAGTTTGATCGTATTCGCTTGTGTATGTTGCATATCGATAACTTCGATGCCGTGGATACTTCGAGATTTTAACACGGCAATTTCATCGTCGCTGACCAGATCGAAACCATGCGGTAGAAAACTGGTCTGTATTCTTCTTACGACCTTGCCACTGGAATCGTATTCAGCAATAAGACACCTATCAGTTTGTCCTGCAAATAATCTTCCTTTACAAGCCACAAGAGCTCCAATATGCTTTCCATGTTCATATTTCTTGACAGTTTTGAGACACCTACCAGACGTATCATACATCTTGACATCGTTGCCGTCAGAAACCAAGAAACTGTTTTCAGAAACTTCAGCTACGCCCAATGGTTCCTCTGGCAGGTGGACGCAATCTAGCCGATTGTACAACCCATCCTGTTTCCCAAATATCCATATTGTCTTTAATTCTTTATCTGCAATCAACAAATTACCGTTTGATGTTGAGGCAATTGCGTTGGCATAATCAAACCCCTCTATCTCTTGATAGATTGACAGCACAGTTGGTTGCACCAGTCTACCGATGCTCGCTGCTGGGAGCGTGGTAGTTTGCTCCATTTGAACCGTCGGAATGAGTGACTGTTTTAAAACGTTGAGAGTATGTGCGTCGCTTTCATTTACTTTATCTAGCCATGATAGTGATAAACGCTGGTTTTTGATGATTTCAGCATTGGTCTTGATGTTCAGTGCTTCTGGGAATATCTTGGAGCTGTGCATCATCACCGACTTGATATTCTCTGTTTGTCGCTGTATGCGTGCCTTATCTGATACAAGTTCATTCTTTATCGGTCGGAAACAATTGTCTAGTTGATCACTTAATCGCTTTTCTTCCTCTCGTATCGGAATAATATGATCTCTGACGGCGCTTTCAACTTCCTCATACTCGCAATCCCAATATATCGCCAATCTAGTCTCGATATCTTTCAGTTTATCAAGATTGATCTTCCAGTATCGTTGGTGTTCAGAAGCCGTCTCAATTTGTCCGCGAACTAATTGTCTGCACTGTGCGACTGCGTCTTCAATAGTTTTTACGTCGTGCTGTAGATGAACTGGAACGAGACATCGCTGACAGATGTGCTCGGTGCAATCGAAGCAATAGAATATAAGTTCCTGATCCCTGTGCTTACGGCATTTGCTATACTTTGAAGGAAGTTCATCCGCAACGTGTGTCAAGACCTTCGCTGGTGGTACGTCTTTTTCGTCTGTATATATATTGGTCGATTTCGTATTTGTAGAGTCGGTTTCATGTTCTAGAGGTGCTTTCAGATTGCTGTTTACATTGTCTACCTTCGCGAGATACTGTGTTACACTTTGCAGTGGCAGGTGCTTTTTCAATTTAGCGATGGGGTCAGGTGCACCACTGGGGTTGTTGCTTTGTAGATCTTGAGCATTTTTTCCCGTCGGATCATCATGGTCTGAATGACTGCTTGGGTATGTTTCTTTCACGCGCTTCAGTTCTACTCTAGTGTTCAGCAGCGGCAAAGGTTGCTTCATATTCTCTACATTCTCATCGCGTTTCTGTGGCCTGTGCGCGTGCTCTTTCAATTTAGAAATGGGTTTAGGTGTAACGTAAATTGGGTTGCTTTGTTGATTGGTCTTCTGAGCAATAATTACCAGCGGATGACTATGTTCACACTGATCTTCTTTGGAAATTACCACAAGTTCTTCTTCGACCCTATTGTTCCGGGCAACATTTACATAATTAATCTCTGTGGAAGAAATGACCTTACATCCAACACTACTCTCTTTTTGTTGTCCAATATGATATCTTCCATTGTTATTATTATCGAGGTAATTATTAACAGCTACTTCAGCCAAGTCAGTATGAACAGCTTCTTCAGCCAGGTCACCATTAACATCATCTTCAGCTAGATCACTATAAACAGAATCTTCAGCCAGGTTACTATTAACAGTTTCTTTATCCAGGTTACTATAATCAGTTTCTTCAGACAGTTCACTATTGACAGCCTCTTCGACCAGGTCACTATGAACAGCTACTTCAGCCAGGTCACTATTAACAGCATCTTCAGCCATTCTTAGCAGTCGGTAATTGGTGGTCATACCAGCGACACCACTTTCAGGAATATATATTTTCGCTTGACATTCAGGGCACGTCAAGTGCGCAGTATATAAATTGTCATCGTTCATACGCTGGAGACAAATTTCACAGATAGCGTGCGTACAATTTGACAGTTCTTTAGGAACGTTTGGATGATGGAATAAAGCGTTGCACATCGAACACCTCAAAGTTTGTACGGCCTCATAACGCGCCATAGTGTTGCGCTGAATGTTATAAAATGTAGTACTGTTTATGCATATGCACTGAGTACTATATCGTAATTGTTAGTGCGGATCAGTAAAGGTCAATTCTGGATTCACAGTGTATGAAGAGAAAATGATTTACACATTTTTGTATTAGTTTGAGTTGTTTATGTCAATGTTAAACATGTTAAAGACACACTCAGTCATTTTGCATAGAAAATGAACTTTTTAATAGTCTCGTCCGTTTTGATAGTTTCCAAAGTTTTGACGAGCAGTGGCGTAACTAAGGTTTATCCTTGGTGTCAGACAACGCGGAATTAACCTAGCACAAAATCATCTATTGACGGATTATACATCATTATTATTCCGTGATGGGGTCTTTACACTTGTCTAACTTATGAAATGTCTTACACCAACTTTACCCCGTAACTATGGTCTTCAATTGGAGGGGGAGGCATGAGGGGGAAGGTCTGTGATCAGGGGTGGGGTGCATAACCGATTATTGTTAAAATACATAGTTTGTCATTCGGGGGAAGCATGATGAGGGACGAGCCTTCTGGCAGAAGGGGGATGGCGAAAAATGACCTCTACCTCCCCCATCCATCTAGTTATAATAAACGCCAATGTACACGATGATGAAGCCGATGTTGAGTCGAATTGAACTTTGCTGATGTAATTCGTAAAGTCTATGGCGTGAGCCATCACACCATAAGTTGCGTGATCCAGTGTAACCAAGGGGTTATATAACCACTTCGATAGTGAATTTTACATAACTGTAACAAGTGGCTTTTTTCTGCCAATATAGCTCAGAAAAGCCGGGCAGAAAAGTCGAAAAACAGTGGGTTTTCTCATTAGTCTTTTAGTAGTGAAAATTGACATCTAGACCTCTAGTGACCAGATCATGACCGTTGACCCAGATAATTTTGTCATGTTTGGACAAATAAAGTGATTGAATGTTAACGAAGAATGACATTTCCCATGTTTTAACATCACTAGTGGGCCTTTAAGAAGGGGTCATCCGTCTGGTGAACCAAACAGGAATGTCTCTAGAGTATAGAACCTGTTTGTTTTTTCAGTATTGCAAATATAAACAAAGTTGAAATAGCAATGAGAAAACGTGTGTTTCGAAACTTCTAACATGAACTGGGTGAACTTGTTATTTTAATGACAATGCCTCAATTTTTGACAGTAAAAGTTGAACCATATCTCAATATGAGGCGAAAGAAGACGGAAGTTCTGTGTGCAGTCATTCGAATCGACGTGCGTATTAAAATAATATCTTGCAATAAAGGAAAGGGAAAACCCCAACACTCTCATATCGACGGACTACATGTACGTGTAGAATTACTTGATTAAAATGGTCGAGTCGCAGCCGCCGTCTTTCGCAGCTATTGCTAAGGAAGACCTCTCATGTCCCATATGCTACGAACTATTGAAAGCTCCTAATATTCCAAAGGACTTGCCGGATTGTCAACACGTCTGCTGTGAAATTTGTCTGGAGCAACTGGTTGAAAAGAACAACAGCGAAAACAACAACTCAACGGTAGTATGCCCAGAGTGCAGGTCAATCAATAAGGTTCCCGATGGCGGAATCACTGACTTCAAAACGAACATGCGACTTCGGAATCTTGCGGAAAAACAAAGCATCTATGAGGCACAAAAATTCAAGCGCGGCATAAACACGTGTGAACAATCTAAAACGACTGATGACAAGACTGATGAAGATGGAGTTCACAATATGCCAAGGAAAAGGGGGAAATGCCCTCGTCACCATACGAATGACGCACTGTTTTATTGTCTCACTTGTGACGATTCCATTTGCCAGCAATGTGTAGTCCCGGACCATCTTAAACACGAGGTCACGGAACAAGACATTCTCATGCCTAAGCAACAGACTCAGATAGACGAAAAGATCAAGGCAGTCGAAGAAGTTCTACGACGTCAGAAAAAGTTGTCTACTCAGTGCGATTATATGGAGAGAGAGTTTCAACAATCGAAACAGGCTGAACTTGCGAAAATCAACCAATGTGCGAATCAACGGGTCGCCCTTTTCCGCGAAGAAAGAAAACGTCTACGAGATCAGCTGGCAATTTTTCAAAGTCAACAACCTTATCTAGGTATAGTTAACGAGGACAAAAAACTGTTACAGACTAAAATAGATGCCCTCGCCACAATTCGTGAAGATGTAGAAAAGTCGGATGATATGGATTTTATGAACAGGCACGTCGCTATTACGATGCAGCTTAAAGAACTGTGTCGAGATCAACCTCTGGTGTCTTTGACCGTCCAGGCACCAAATGTGCCGAAGTTCATTCGTAACCCTGGCCTAGGTAATACGCCGGTTTTGTGTAAGATAGTGAAGAAGCCTGTTTTTACCAACCCGCAGCAAATCGAATCCACTGAAGACACATATGATGAGATACCATCACGTGGCGCTGACGTGGAACCAATGTACGCATGTACTCTTCCTAGACAACCTCAAATTGGAGCTGGTGCTGAGAGCACCAAAGAGGGGGAATATTCTAATGCAGATCATATGATCGAACGTGTTGCTGAAGCCACAGCAACAACACTTCCGCGAAACTCTCGACTAATAGCTCTCAGACCGTTGGACGAGTATGATAATTTTCTGAATGCCAGATCCGTTGCTTTTGGTAATGACATACTTGCAGTTTGTGACAGCAAAACTAACACGGTGACCGTGTATAGCAAGGTAAACAGGCAGTGTCTTCAAAAAATAGCAACCCTGAAAGTTGATCGTCCGCGAGACGTAGCGGTGGTCGCCAATGGCGATATCGTGATAGCTAATTCAGTGAATGTTCTGATATTCTCGTCGGCTTCCAATTACAAGCACAAGTCTATCGTTCAAATAACCGGTGCGGTGAATAAACCGCGGAAGGATTCCATAAGTAGTGTTGTCAATAACTCAGGACGCGGGTTTCTTGTCGGAGATACGGCCAGGTGCATGATCACTCGACATGGGGATCAAGGCGAACTTCTGGAAAGCATTCCCGTAAATATCAGACCGTTTCGCATGGCTGTGAATCAGTACAATCATATCGCAGTGGCTGATTCCCAAAGTGGAAAGGTTTTAGTAATGGATTTATCCGTGGACGAATCTCCGCAAACGCTTTTACAATTCAACAAAGTACAAGGGCTGTGCTTTCAACCTTCATCACGTCCATTGGATTGTGATTCGTTGTTGGTGACAAAAAGGAAAACAAACTCTCTACGTTTATCGATTAGAAAAGAACTTCCTGACCACGGAAGTGTTATTAGCGTAGCACGTTCTTCTGTAGGTGATGTCAGTCATCCGCTTCAGACCTTAGCCGAAGGGCTCTACAAACCTGGTGGAATCACTTTCATATCTAACTCTACGGTTGCCGTGGCTGATGGGAAAACTATTAAGACATATCGATGCATTTACTCGGCTGGTGAATCGGCATAGGAATAGTGGAAGAGTCTTAATCGGAATTTGAGAGAGTCTTCATATAACAGGTATATCACGAGTTGTCAAACATGCGCAGCGGTGAGCTGACGGTAGACTGCTCCCACTTATGTTGGACACATGTACTAGTGAATAGTCAATAACTGTATCTGTGTGATATTTGAATGGGGCAGTTATTTAGTGTCCTGCTATCTTTATTCTGATTTAAACCATGTCACCATGTCGTGTACATAACATTTGAACAGAAAGGGGCTTGACGTTTTATTTCATGGCATACATGTGAATGAAAAAAATATCTGCCGGTTACTTTTTATGCAGTACAATTAGCAGTGCACCGTGCTAGGTATAACCATTGTATAACGAAGTCCAATCAGGGTTGTCATGGTTGTGCAACTGAAATTGTCGATGGCGCTGTAGCGCTGTCTGTCGGCTTAGGTATAAACTTGTATAAAGTCTGTCAGACACAAACAACAGCGGAACAGTGTAAATTTTAAGGGAAGTGATAAACTGAGCTAAAAATGTATGAAAAACAATTAAACGTGATTTAATCATATTCAGTGTGGTAAAAACCCTGCAGCAGCACGTAAGGTTTCATGATAATTTTCTAAAATGCAAAATTGTTAAGGATTTTCCCAACAATTCCATGTAAACTTCAATTAAGTCTATAAGCAAACAGCGTACAGCGTACAGCGCCATTATGATCCCACAAAAGTTAAAGTTCCCGGATGAGCTAGAAAAGGCGACCTGTCATCTACGTATGCACGTTATAGATGATGTGATCTGTGACGTAATGCCCGGTAGTATGCGTGCGCACCTACAGGGAATATGCTTTGTAAATTAAATTCACACTTGATTGATCATTACTTCCTTAGCACAATGCGAGAGACCAGGTATTAAATCTGGTTGCCCGGCAGTATCCGTACGCACGATAAGGGCAGATGCTTTTAAAATTGGCGCTCAGTGATGAGTATTTTCTAGCATGTCTTCAGACCAGGCGCTAATCAATTTGTAAACACTAGTAAGCAACGGTCACATCATCAGTCGTGGCTAACTGTGTGTCTAGTAAACCGTGCTGTGTGTAGTGAATAGCACGATTTAAAGAGTGGTTGGAAAAGTTCTACTTTTGGGGCGGAGCCTACGGGCTCGCCCTCTATTAATTTGAGTTTTGACATTCATAAAACTAATCAGCATACCCAATTTTTACGTCTCACGGTATATGTTACAATACAAACAAAACAGTCAGTTTCTTTTAAGAAAGCGCGTTCAAATCGTACTTGATGTCATTGCACACTAAATGCTGGTATCCTTCATCCTTCCTCCCGCGCTAACCCATAGCAAACATTAAGTCACCGGATAACCACCCGGTAGTTACCGGATGGTTACCCGATACCTTGTGGAGAGTATTTTTAAAGTAATCCGACCATCTCCGCTAGCGGAGAGCATTTTGGGGAGCAGTTAGCTGTTTTGGAGAGTTACCCGATGGTTTTCCAGAAACCTGGTTACTATCCGAAACACTCTCCAAAAACTTAAACTCAGCCAGCTATCCCCGAAAAGCTCTCCGCAAAATATTGTTGAAATGAGACATCCAAAACACTCTCCAAAACAACCCCCGAAAAGCTTTCCACAAACTCAAGGTTCAATTGTCAGGTCAACTGACAGGTCAACTGACAGTTCAACTGACAGGTCAACTGACAGTTCAACTGACAGGTCAACTGACAGGTCAACTGACAGGTCAACTGACAGGTCAAATGACAGGTCAAATGACAGGTCAAATGACAGGTCAAATGACAGGTCAAATGACAGGTCAAATGACAGGTCAAATGACAGGTCAAATGACAGGTCAAATGACAGGTCAAATGACAGGTCAAATGACAGGTCAATTTTCAAAATTTAATTTTGGAAGTGAAAGTGTGTTCTGTGTTGGTATTCATGGTATTGGGGAATAGTGAAGTGAATACATAGGCCTACCCAATAAATGTAATAGTGTGCATACTAAGAGTATGTGTGTTGGATACTACTTTCTTGTCAACAGGTAAGAATTATTTATTTTGAATGCACACCAGGAAAGAGGATATCCGAAAACGTAAAATAAGCTTATTTACTATTTTTTTATTATTATTATTTTTTAATTGCCTTTATTTAGATCAATACAAGTTGCCTAAAAGTGAACTATTTATAAGAGATTGACATATGGTGTGGTTGTTTTTGGAATGACGAAATTGGATTCTTTTCAAAGTCATTAAAATTGATCCATTTGCATATACATTGATTTTTTTAAACGTGCCCACGCATACATTACCAAACCCTACCCTACTATCTGGTACCATGCAATCGCCCAGTCTACCTCGTGCCACGCTCCGGCTGAGTATCAAATTGCGATTTAACTAACACTTTTAAGCCTAACCTGTACAGATCAGTCGTAGAAATCATAATTTGGCAGCTTAGCTCAGTGTGTTTCGTTATGCTATTGCTCATAGTATTCATTACTCAGACAATGATGTATTTCGAGTACTATTGTAGCTTTAATAACAAGTGATATTATTGTAGCGAACTTATCTAGGAATCGCCATGATGGAGAGAGAGGGAAAAGCAAGGTTGCCTTTTGCCAGGTCTAACAATGGGGTTGCCACATTACATTGAATATCCTAAATTGAGGATTCATAAAATCCCAACATCCTTTCTCCTTTAAGGATTTGAATTTGATTGTGGCAATTAATCAATATTATTTAAAGTCTCTGATAGTGTCTCTATTTGACCATGGCAAACTTTTACAGTCTTTGATGTCTCATTAGAGTCTATGATAATTGACTTTCAAATAGTGATGTTGCATCTAGAGTCTTTGCCTCATTAAACAAAAGAGTCTTTTCTCTCATAGGCATGATGATGTTGTAAAATCATGTGTATGTAAATGCAATGTTTATCTATGTTTGCATGTGTAGCACTCTCTTTAACTCAAACTTTTAACTATGAACGCGAAACTCTTCAATGAGCTTTTTAGTTATTTACAGTCTCCAATCTATGCTTTGGTCAGTCCGTCTTCTCAGCGTTACTTCTTTATATGAATTGTGGCGAGCGGTTTTATAATTCATTTATCTGAGAGTGTTGTGTGTTTAGTAGTCTGTGACATAATCGTCGAGGTGGCTTGGCTTCTTGATGTTTCTGCCTGCTCTTGTCTTGGTTGTAATATCTGGTTGACGTTGCTGTCGCTGTCGTCGTTCAACTTGCTGCTCTGGTGCGATGCGCTGTTCTGGTGTAACTCGTTGTTCTGGTGTAACTCGTTGTGGAACTCGCTGTTGTGGAACTCGCTGTTGTGCAACTCGACGTTCTGGTTCTCGCTGAATTGTTTCTAATTGTTCTGGTTCTGGAACAACATCATGAAGTGGTTGCATGACCTCTCTTGTTGTTCTGAGGTGTCGTCTGTTTCTTCTCAACGTTTTGCCTTGTTCAGTTGAGACTTCATAGGATCTGTCGTCGATTTGCTTGGTTACTTGAGCTTTGCGCCATTCTTTGTTTTTCTGCTTGTCATTGTCAGTTGGTTGGATTCTGACAATATCACCTTGCTTGAGGGCTTGTAGATTTCTTGCACTCTTGTTGTAGCGCCTGATTTGTGATTGTTTCTTCTTGTTCATTCTAGATTTCTGATCCAGTGGTACTTTGGGTTTCAACAGTTTACGGTTCATGGGAAGAAGTGTTTGGGTACGACGACTCATCAGTCTCTGCGCAGGGCTTGTATCGAGTCCTTCTGTTGGCGTGTTTCTATAGTCTAAGATTTCCAAATAAGGGTCATTTTTGGCTTTCTTTGCTCTTCTCATGATGTGCTTGGCTGTCTTGACCGCTGCTTCAGCTTGTCCGTTGCTTTGTGGGTATCCAGGGGAGGAGGTCAGATGCTGGATGCTCCACTTGCTTGTAAACTCTGTGAATTTTGCTGATGTGTATTGTGGCCCGTTGTCCGAAATCAATGTGTCCGGGATACCGTGTCGTGCAAACTGCGATTTTAGCTTGTGAATTATTGTTGTTGATTCACTGTCGTTGATATAGTCTATTTCCCAGAATTTGGAATAATAATCTACCGTGATAAGGTAGTGACGTCCATCTAACTGGAATAGATCTGTTCCTACTTTGGACCAAGGTTGGTTAGGAATCTGGTGAGGAATCATTGTCTCCTTTTGTTGTTTGTCTGCCGTTGACTTGCATACGCTGCATTTTTCAATATGTTGCTTGATGTGTGCATTCATGTTCAGCCAGTATAGGCTTTCGCGTGCTCTTCTTAGGCAGCTCTCTATTCCCAGGTGGCTGGAGTGAATTGATTTTATCATTGTCTCTCTTTGCTTCGTCGGGACTACGACTCTGTCACCTTTCAATATTAGGTCGTCTTGAGTTGTCAGCTCATCTCTGAAGTTGTAGTAGTCTTTGATCTCTCTTGGTAGACCTTTCTTTGTGTTTGGCCAACCGTCCATGATGATCTTCTTCAGCTTTTGTAGGGTAGCGTCTTGTCTTGTAGCGTCAGTGAGTTATTTCAGTCTTTGTTGTGTTATCGGGAGATCTTGTACAATATGTACATCTTGCATGTCTTGGTTCAGTTGATCTCGTATATCTGTGGGCGTTAGAGGTATATATGCTCTGCTAAGCGTGTCTGCCAGCTGCATCTCTTTCCCGGGTCTGAACACTATGGTGCAATCATATGCTTGCTTTCTCAGAAGCATTCTCTGTAGGCGTTTGGGTGCCTTGTGGAGCTCTTTTTTCTGGATTATTTCCAACGGCTTGTGGTCTGACTGTATAGTTGTGTGTCTTCCATATGTGTATTGGTGGAATCTCTCCAGTCCCCATACAACCGCTAGTAGCTCCTTTTCAATTTGGGCGTAGCGCGTTTCCGCTCCGGTGAATGCTCGACTTGCATACGCCAGTGGTTGCTGATCTTGCATCAGTGCCGCGCCACATCCTGTCTCTGAAGCATCAGTTTGAAGGTATAGTTCTTTGTTGCTGTCATAATATCTCAATATTGGAGACTCAGTTGCAGCTATCTTCACTTTCTGTAAGGCTTCATCATGTACACTCCAGCTCCATGTTGTGTCTTTTTCAGTTAGTTTTCTCAGGGGCTCACGATGTCGCTCAGCGAGGGAAGGAATTTCCCAAGGTAGTTTACAAAACCAACTAGTCTTCTCACGTCGTTGACATTTTGAGGTTTTGGCATCTCTAACACTGCTTGTATCTTTGCAGGGTCAGGCTTGAGTCCATCTGCGCTGATCACGTGTCCCATGAACTTGACTTCTTTCATCAGTAGCTTTGCCTTTTTTTGGTTAAGCTTAATGTTTTTCTCTTGACACCGCTGCATTAATGCGTGTACTTTCTTGTTGTGGTCTTCCACTGCTTCTTTCTCTGTGTCGCCTTCTCCATATATCAGGATATCATCTGCTATGCAGCAAACTCCTGGTAGACCTTCTATACTCTGTTCAAGTCTTCTTTGGAATTCTTCGGCGCTTGTCTTTAGGCCAAATGGCATTCTCAGCCATCTATATCTGCCAAATGCTGAGTTAAAACAGGTAAGAAATGAACTTTGTTCATCTAACTTGACGTGCCAGTAGCCATCTTTGACATCAACGACGCTGAACACTTTTGCTTTGCTCAGGTCTGGTAGTACATCGTCTAGTGTCTTCATCGGGTAGTGGCTTCTCTGGAGTGCCTGGTTAAGATCCTTTGGGTCTATGCACACTCTGGTCTTGTTAGGTTTTATCACGGTTACTAAGCTTGACACCCATGGTGTAGGCTTTTCAACTTTCTTTATTATTCCTGCTTCCGTCAGTCTGTGTAGTTCTTCTTCTAGCACTTTTTTCGTGGCTATTGGTATCCGTCTTGGTGCGTGAACGACTGGTCTTTGATTCTCTTTAACATTCAGATGACATTCTCCATCGAATGCGCCGATGCCGTCGAACACCTCTGGGTACTTCTTCATCCAATACGATACACTTGCAGAATTCTCTTTATTTTCTTCTGTCTTGATCGCGAGGATATTCTCTGTCTTTATTTCTATCAGATTCATTTTCAAGGCTGTATCTCTACCGATGATTGGCATGAGGTCTTCGGATACGACGATAAATTCTGCCTTGTATTTCTTCTTGTTCTTCGGGTTAGTGAATTTCAACACCGTTTTGCCGACTGGAATCAAGATGTTCCGATCATACATACGTAGTCTCTTCTTCGTATGCTCTATTTCATGCTCGATGTTGGTCAGGTATTTCTTGCTTATGATGTTGCAGTGGGCTCCTGAATCTACTTCAAAGGTCACCTCTACTGGTTTCTCTCTACTGCAACCTATTCTCATATTTGCTAATATCTGGTCACTTATGTTGTTGATGTTGATGTCTTCTTTGATATCATCTATCTTTCTTAGTTCTTCATATTCGCTTTCTTCTTCTTCTGATTCAGCGATGTTGTGAACTGAGGACGACCAACACACACTACTGAAGTGATGTAGGCGTTTACATTTAGTACAGCTTTTTCCATATGCTGGACATTCTTTCTTTCCAAATTTGTGCGCCTTTCCACAAAATCTGCATTTCGGCAACTTCTTCTCTTTCTTGTTAAAGTGTTGCGTCTTGCTTGGTTTCTTTGTGTATTTGTGTACGCTGTGTACATCTGAAGTCTGCTCTATTGATTTCAGTTGCTCTCTCGTTAGCTCGGTGGTTCTGCACATCTTTAGACATTTACTTAGATTCAAGTCTGTCTCACGAAGCAATCGTTCTCGTAGATGCGAGTCTTGGAGACCTATAATTACGATGTCACGGATCAGCGAATCTTCAAGTTCACCGAAGTTGCATGTAGCCGCCAACACTTTTAATTCCGTGCTGTAACTTTCGAAGGTTTCACCTACCGCTTGATGTCTGGTGAGGAATTTGTATCTTTCTACCGTTTCATTTCTCTTGGGATCACAAAGGTTATCAAATACCTTTATGACGTCTTTCAGGGTGCGATCTTCTTCTTCTTTGTCAAAAGTCAATGTTTCATATATTTGTCTTCCGACCACCCCAAGGAGATATTTCAACATCTTCACCTTGTATCCTTCAGTTTTATTTGAATGTGCGAGGTCCATATACAGCGTAACTTCATCTTTCCATGGTTTCCATACTTTAGATATAGTCTCTGTGGTACAATCCAACGCTGGTGGCGCTCTTAGCTGTTCACACACTGTTGCTGCGTTTTCTCCGCCTTCTGCCATATTTTGCTAATCTTTCCACGTTGTACGTAGTTATTGTTCAATAAGCTTTTGAATTACCGAATCAGTAGGGTTTTTATGCCTGCATGTCAAACTATAGGTTATTTTGTTAGAGTTTAGTCCGTCAAGTCAACACAGTTCAGTAAGCTTATTATTTTCCGAAAGTTATTCTATTTTAGGCAGCATTTCAGGAGGATGTTTACCACTTTCTGATCTCGTCAGGGTTCTTGTTTAGATACATCTGACACCATGTTTCGTTATGCTATTGCTCATAGTATTCATTACTCAGACAATGATGTATTTCGAGTACTATTGTAGCTTTAATAACAAGTGATATTATTGTAGCGAACTTATCTAGGAATCGCCATGATGGAGAGAGAGGGAAAAGCAAGGTTGCCTTTTGCCAGGTCTAACAATGGGGTTGCCACATTACATTGAATATCCTAAATTGAGGATTCATAAAATCCCAACACAGTGGTTACGGACATGATGGTGGTGTGCGGAGGGTCTGGGGTTAAATCCCGGGGATTTGGCGGCGATTTGTTATGGGTAAATTTTACTTTTTCCCCTCCCCCGATCCACATAAAACGACGTCATCGTCCGAGCTGATATTTGGGTACAAAATCACTGTCAGGGGCAGCGTTGGCAGCTTAGCTCAGTGGTAGGAACGCGCAGGTGGTTTGCAGAGGATCCGGGGTGGAATCTAAGGGTTTTCGCAGTAATTTGTTGTGTAAAAATTGTGTAATTTGTCCCGATCCACACAAAAATATGTCATCGTTCAAAATGATATTGGGGGACGAAATCGCAGCGATTTGTGAAAAGCTTCTACCCACTTTGCTCTCCAAAACATTACCGGGTAGCTACCCGCTACTGCCTAATTTGCATGTCGTTGCATGTCTCATCCATAGATATAGGTAGGCGCAAATCATGTCAGCACATTGATCTGCTGATATAGGTCATGTAGGCCTATATGAATGAAATTATGTAAAATAATTCATAAATAAATTCGGTAAATGCCAGTATTACGCTTCAGTCAGTATGCAGTAGCGCTCAAAGCCGTTGTTTTTCTAACCCGCTCACAGCTACCCGGAAGTACTCACCCGTAGCGATATGGCTTCGTCGTTATAGTTGACCTCATGATAGCACGATGTAAATGAGCTATTTTCATGATTATAATCACACATTTCATAAACATTTGCCATGAAATTGTAAAATAAAAAGGCATGTGATGCAAATAATATATCTACTACTATCTGTGAATTTCATGACATGTTGTATTTTCGGTGCAAATTATTGTCATCACACAGACCCGTATTCAAGAAAAACATGACGAAACTAAAGCCAAATCCACGGTAAATTATTCACTTTTGAAGAATCAGGCACCAATTTTATCCAGTGTATCATAATATTCATAGTCTTTTGTAACTAGAAACATGCTTAAAATATTATAAAATTATTTAGTCCGGTCAAGTGAATGGTTATAATATAGCTGCTCGAATCTTGTCTCGAGCTGAATTCATTTCGTAGCGTCGATGGGTTGTTGATGAAGTGTTTAAATCTCACGGATATAACTAGTTTCGCTTGATAGCTCAGATGGTAAAGCGTTCGCTTGGAGAACTGGAGGACCGGGGTTCGAAATCGATCCTTCTGCTCTGCACAATGTCATCTGATATTTTTTCTCGTCAAAATCTTTTTTTTGTGTGATTTTTTTATGAATGTTTGGTTCATTTCTTTTTCATTATTATACAAAATGTGGATGTCAGACGTATTATTGTTATATACCGCTTCACACCATCATAGAATGAAATGGGTCAATTTAGATATATGTAAGTTACAGAAAGGCTATTCTGGTCAAAATGAATAAACATTTCACAATTTCATCACACAAAATGCATGAATTCAATAATGAATTCAAACGCGGGCATGAAAATGAAGCGCGGGCGGGTTACGGGAAACTAAAAATCAAGTTGGTAAGGCCTAACGGGGGATCGTACGTTTCGTTTTCTGACCAAAAATCGGTGAAAATCAGACTCGGTTTTTCTTATCAAAAAGAAGTCGGGCATCAATGTTTTTGATATGAAATTAAAGCTTAAAACTCCGTTAGTACGGAAATTGCTCTTAAAATATCGTACGAATTTTATTCCGGTCAAGTGAATGGTTACAAGAAGCAAAGTCACGAAAGTTGTTAAATTCTAAAATTAGCGATAAAATCACTGTTTGTGGACCAAATATGTCAGATTTGGCATCATATTATTACGAACAATCCACCTACTTCGCCATCATGGCTGCCAGCTAACCCTACCTCAATTAGTTCAGGGAAAACAAACTTCTCGTAAGGTTTTAGCGCAAGGTTAACATCCTGAAATCGATCTTTGCGTGGGTTAGAAATCGGCAAGGTTACTCATTGAAAGCGATACCTGCGTGCTGACTGGCTTAGACCGATAACAAATTCGCTGATTGGCTCAAAATACACTGTGTCTCCGCCCACGTCAGCGTCGGACTAAACACGCATGGTAAGCGCTCTCCCCCATTGCACCGTAGCAATGGCAGCGCGACAACGCATTCAGTATTTTCATCCGTGCGTCACCTCAGCTACAACTAAGTTGTGTTTCCCATATGTGATAACAGAGCAACAACGTAATGTAGTGAAGAGTCGATTGTCGGTTGGCATCGAGTTGCCTATACCTTCACGTATGGATGAGTTGGCCCGGGAATCCAAGGTGCAGGGAATCAGCATAACCCATAGCAAAATATCTGAATTGATCGGATAACTACCTGATAGTCACCCGATAGCCATCGGCAAATTTCACATGCAAATTGCTAAATGGGTATCGGGTAGTTACCGGATATAACCATATATGCAAATTACTGGTACCGGGTTGTTTTCGGATATTTTTTTGAGGACATTTCTTGTTGACTATCGGATGACCACCGCCCAGACAACATTACAATATTGGCCCAATATTGATGTTTCATTGGCCCAATGTTGGCTTAATATTGGCGCAATGTTATTTGCTCATTGGCCCAAGCTTGGCCCAATATTGGCACTCGCCAATATTGGGCCAATATTGGGTGATCTTGGAGAAATGTTTGGTAAGAAGAGTTCTATCTTTATATTGTTTTATTTCCCCAAAGAGGAGTGAAGCGGATCCCGGGCCTACCCGTGGCTAGGACCAACTTTAGCAAAGGGCAAGCCCAGGACAAGGGGAAAAATCGTCAAGGGACAGGACAAGGCACAAGATCCTAGCCAAACAGCGGCCGCAATTTTTAGACCGCATGAAGGCAAATCGCACTGCGCATCATATGCATGACGCGTGCGGGCGGCGAAAACAGCGGGTTTAATACGGAACTGATAGGGAACAATTCCAAAATCACCAATGCGTGATCTTGACGCCAATTGTATGTGTCTGTAAGGCAAAAAAAAAAACAAGTTTGTTTCCGGTAGGTGGTCTAAAAACCAAGATGCAAGATGCAAGATGCAGGGTTTTAAGTGGGTGGGATGACTTTCCGAATTCTAAAACTTAGGGTGATGCTAATTTCTCCTCCCTAACCATCTGAACCTGGTTGGGGTGGGGGGGGGGGGGGGGGGGGGGGGGGGGGGGGGGGGGGGGGCATTGACAATCAATCAATCAAATCAATCAAATCAATCAAATCAATCAAATCAATCAAATCAATCAAATCAATCAAATCAATCAAATCAATCAAAACAATCAAAACAATCAAAACAATCAAATCAATCAAATCAATCAAATCAATCAAATCAATCAAATCAATCAAAACAATCAAATCAATCAAATCAATCAAAACAATCAAATCAATCAAAACAATCAAAACAATCAAATCAATCAAATCAATCAAATCAATCAAAACAATCAAAACAATCAAATCAATCAAAACAATCAAACCAATCAAATCAATCAAAACAATCAAAACAATCAAATCAATCAAATCAATCAAAACAATCAAATCAATCAAAACAATCAAAACAATCAAATCAATCAAATCAATCAAATCAATCAAAACAATCAAAACAATCAAATCAATCAAAACAATCAAAACAATCAAATCAATCAAATCAATCAAATCATCAATCAAACCAATCAAATCAATCAAACCAATCAAATCAATCAAATCAATCAAAACAATCAAATCAATCAAAACAATCAAAACAATCAAATCAATCAAATCAATCAAATCAATCAAATCAATCAAATCAATCAAAACAATCAAAACAATCAAATCAATCAAAACAATCAAAACAATCAAATCAATCAAATCAATCAAATCAATCAAAACAATCAAATCAATCGAATCAATCGAATCAATCAAATCAATCAAATCAATCAAATCAATCAAATCAATCAAATCAATCAAATCATCAAATCAATCAAATCAGTCAGATCAATCAGATCAATCAGATCAATCAGATCAATCAAATCAATCAAAATGTATCTAAATTTATCTAAATTTATCTAAATTTATCTAAAATTATCTAAATTTATTCATTTATTCATTCATTAATTAATTTATTTATTTATCCTTTATACTATATAAATGTTAATACATGTACTCACGATGGTCCATTTTCATCAAACTTGGGAAATCCTAAATCAAGTCAATTCTATTTAAATAGGGATTTTATACCAAACCAGGGAATTTTGTATGTTTCGTAAATACAGGGTGAGTCAAAAAGAAGTTGTACGGGAATGAATATTTGATTAAAAATAGACCAAACAAATTTGGCAAACCAATAAGGCACATATTCAAAGAGCTACTTATTCCGCTCATATGACAAAAGGAATCATTGAAATCGATCAATTATATCAGGAGCTATGCCTGTTTTAATTTTTTTTTTTAAGCTTTTTTAGCTGTCCACGGAACGCTTAATTCTCTTGAAATCTTTCCACTTTAAGTGGGCAGTAAAATGATTGCTGATGTTTGTCCTCTAAGGTGTCTTAATTGTTTTAAGTGGGCCTTCAATGTTTAATAATTTTCTTATTGTTTTCACTGATTTTTTTATTTCATGCACACCATTTCCACCTGTGTTTGAAAGTCCCGGGCTTTAATCTCATTTGAATATGAATGCCCGTGTGTACATTTTACTGCCCACTTATAGCGGATAGATTTCAAGAAGATTTTAAGCGTTCCGTGGACAGCTAAAAATGGGGTCTCTTTTATTAAAACAGGCATAGCTCCTGATATGATTTATCGATTTCAATGATTCTTTTTGTCATATAAGCGGAATAAGTTGCTCTTTGAAAAAGTGCCTCATTGGTTTGTCAAATTTGTTTGGAACATTTTCAAACAAATATTCATTCTAGTACAACTTCTTTTTGACTCACCCTGTAGTTCAAACTTTCAATGCAGATTTCATCTTCATTGGCAACTTTTGGATTTGACATACCCACACATATTATTCAGAATATACCAGTCTACCAAAAAATCCACAATTCTTTTGGGTTAATTACCTATGTACACCAAAATTGTTTAGTGCTTTGTGTGCTAGGATTCCGAGCTACCGCATGGGATGGAGTCGAATTCGAAGTTGTTTGCATGTGTGTTCCGATAAATCGCTACATATGTTTGCTGCTCAAATGGGCTCGGAAATAGTCGTGATAGGAACGGCAATACATTTGTAAGTGTACAATAAAACATGCGCCGTCTTCTACATTCGATTGTTTGTGCAAAGTGTTTATCTTTTCTAGCGTAATTTGTAAGCGATTTTATTTATTTTTAAATGCAAATAATAAATGAAATGCGCAAATTTACGTCACCAAAACAAAATGCGCGCGGCCTACAAACTTGTTTTTTTTAATTCGCTTAATGTCTATGTAGCCATGTAGTAACAGAGCTCGTAATTTGTATGTCTTTTGTTTTGAGCAATAAAATAAAAACACAAAAGGAAAAAAACAGAGTTCGTTGAATTCTACAATAGCCTACGATAAATTGATAAGTTAGACTAATACTGGAGCTTACTTTTTACAACTTCTACGTTGGGTGTGAAACTAGTTCCAGTATTAATCTATAACTTATCAAGAATTATTGCCATTTCGTCCTTTCCATTTTGTCCTCTTGCCATTTCGTCCTCTCCCAATTGGTCCTTTACCACTTCATCCTTTCCTATTTCATCCTTTCTCATTTCGTCCAAATTCCTTTTCGTCCTCGTGCCACTTGGTCCTCTTGCCAATTGGTCCTTTCCTATTTAGTCCTTTACCATTTCATCCTCTCCTATTTAGTCCTTTCCCATTTTGTCCTTTGCCACTTCGTCCTTGTGCTATTTCATCCTTTTCTAATTCGTCCTTTGGCATTTCGTCCTATCCCATTTCGCCCTTTGTCACTTCGTCCTTTCCCAGTTTGTCCATTGCCATTCAGTCCTTTCCCATTTTGTCCATTGCCATTTCGTCCTCTCCCATTTCGTCCTTTGCCACAACGTCCTCTCCCATTTTGCCCTATTGCTTTTGTTGCATTGTATAAAGGTAATGCACTGATCTAACTCTCTGTTTATCTCAGTCTCAGTTTATCCTGAACTTTGCCAATTGATGGCCGACCCGAATCTCCAAGAGACCCAAGGGCTAGGGTTAGAATTTAGGTTTTAAGGTCAGTATCAAAATAAGATGGGGGGAGGGCTACAAATTGTTTTGATAGAATGAAGAGGCTATATAATTGAAAAGCATTGGAAATAGAATCAGACCAAGGATTCCGACCCGCATGAATATTATTAAGTCATGAATTGATGTGGCACTAATCGTAAAGTGTACTGTAGTGTAAGAGATGGAATATATTCTACATCGCACGCTTCATGTTTTGATCGCCCGTCATGACAAGACTATACTAGAGACTACGTTGGCCTGAACTTTCTTCAGCACAGCTCTATCTGCGGTTGGTATCAATGACCGTATGATAGTTTTGAAGTTTAAATATTTTTCGGTATTGGTCACAACTACAAACACATAGGAAGTTTGATAACAAAATGTGTATTTAAATACCAATTTTCAAACCGGAAAAAATATCCTGTAAACAATGCTTGTATTACAATCGATATTTGGTGAATTACATTGTTTCTCAGTCTTATCCCCGCTCTCATCATACTGTGAATGGCGTATGGTGTTGTGTGTGTGGGTGGATGTATAGAAAATAAAGGATACGCCAGTCTGATGAAGCTCTAATTTTAGCAGTGAAACAGTATGCGATCTTTACTAAATAATTGGCTTTGTAATAATAAACCTCTTCAATCATATTTTATAACAAGAACAAGTTGAGTTGATAATTCAAACGACTTTAAGTACGAACAATCTAATATTCTAATCAACATGCTTTTTTTAAATGATGGACGGCCAATTTTACACTGACGCAATTCATCACGTAGCATTTTTGTCATAAATAATTACAACATTTGTTTCGCAGTTCTTTGTCGAAGGCGCAATTTGCAATAAAAGTAATATGACAATTATTATTAAGTATGCAGTCAATTATTTTGCGTCATGCAAAGATATTTAGAGACAGTCGTGATATTGTTTTTGAACAAATTAACACTTTCAACGCGGCGGGTTTCTGAAAAATCTATTTTGTATAATAATGGTAAAACTAATAGCCGCATGGAAAGTGTTAATATGGCTATAGACAAGATCAATTCTGATAAGCTTTGGTTGCACAGAAAGAGTTAATATTCCCTTCATACGTCTTTAATATTTGCGACATGTGTCTCCGTTCATGCATCTAAAAAAATGTACCTCTTTCTGTATGTAATTTGATTTTGTATGCATTATATGATAACCAAATTAAACCTCTCCACATCTAATCTTTCAATCGTAGATAAAACTATAATTATCTATCACATTAACACTTTCCACGCGGCTTTTAGTTTTGCCATATAATACAAAACAGATTTTTCAGAAACCTTTCCCAATTTTCAAAGTCTACCTCAAGGATAACTGAACCAAGACTAGGCATGTTTGTACTTCTTTCAATGCATTTCTCATGGTGATTCCAAATAGGGTATTGAAATTCAATACAATGTATGTCACTTTTTAAACACTTTGTGACATTTTGGAATGTCGTCTGCAGACGCCTGTCGCGTGGAAAGTATTAAAGTCAGCAATCCTTTTCCATATCGATCCATGTACACTGTTAAAACGCTGTTTAAATTTGTAACCAACACAAGTTAACCAGTGCATCGCTCAACGTTGTTTAACATTTTAAACAATGTTGCTCAAATTTAATCAACCTGTTTGAAATTTAGAGCAACCTTGTTTAAATTTTGAGCAAACAAAATGTTTCAAAAATGTCAAAATTATTGAATTCCAATAATATTTGGAACCACCCTAAGAAATGCACTAAAATAAGTAAAACATGCTTAGTATTCATCACTAGTTCTTGAGAAAGAATTTGAAAGTTGGGAAAGGTTTCTGAAAAATCTGTATTGAATATGGTAACTAATAGCCGCATGGAAAGTGCCACCTTTACACCACATGTCGTAATGATGTTTTCTCATTCTTAAACCTTAAAAATATAAGCATAATCGAGAAATTGGTTCTCAAATTACGCGTGATCAAAGAACGGAATGTCTGAATTGAAAGGGAATTGACGATACTGCCGATAAGTGCATCATTCCTAACGACGAGATATCGTTATCACCGCAAAAAATCACCCGTCTGTACCATTATCAATTGTATGCCTATTTTTGTTTACAGTATAAAAAGATGTAAGCAAAAAATAGGCATAAACCTCAAGGGATTTTAGTCTTGCCAAGTGAATTTTGACATAGTAGCAGAATAATAGCCATTTTAACTTTTAAAGACACTTGAAAGGCTATAAGGATGTCTAACAATTTTCGGGCATTTTTTTCATGATCCGTTTTGCCCTAATCCCACCTACTTATGCTTCAAAATCCTGGCTGCCCTCACAATTTATGGCCGAACTATTTTTAACCAATCAAAGAATGTATATGGTCACGCGTTATGAACTCGCCTCCTAATAGGGTGGTGCTGTTACACTCTTTTTAGTTTCATGCTGTCATATTCATTAAATATTTTTAAAACCACAAAAGCTAAACGAATTTGGTATCATTCTAAAGCCTGAATAACAAGCTATCTGCCTGCAAAATGGCATTGGTATAGCTAATACAGAAGGGGAGATACAGCTGTTTGAAGTTTGGGGACAAGGGGTGGTGCCGGAAGGGGTGCCGCCAGAATGGGTGCCGCCTGTACACACTCAATGGGGATAATCCCATGCTTTGTTCTTTTTACAATAAATAGTAATCCCCTAATGTTACAAACACCATTCTGATCCCATTTTAAAGGATATTTAGTAGCCTTTAAGTATGTTGTTCAACAGACTTGTCAACTATTTGTAACAACTAATCAATTATGGATAAGTCCATGATCATCAGCTTTCTTCCTATTCGCTACACAGTCAACAAGAATAATCAGCCTCAATTTACCGGATTTATAGAAATGAATGTAACAGAAAAAGTGTACAACCTATGATAGCAAAAATATACATTTTTGGAAAGCTTGTAACTAGAGGAATTCAGAAATGCAGTTTAGATCAGGGAAGGGTACATCCTTAACAAATATTTCTGAAAATTCTTAAAATATATAAAATAAAATTGGAGATATTCACTAGCCGGTATAATTACCTTACCGACGTAGTAACCTTTGACAAATAATATATCATCTGATGGGTAATTTCATGGGGAATTCAAATATGTAAATTAAATAATGATAGGGGTAGGTATAAAAAATATATGGATCTCAAATTAAAAAATTAAAAACTCTGATATTTTCCCGAACATTGTGAATGATACCATTTTAGTCCTTGGTCGTACCGTTTCAATGGCATATGTGGTTTTCTCATGCAATTTCCCTTCAGAAAATGTATACTTTTACTACCTCAGGGGGGTATACAAGCAAATATAAATGTGTAAAGTTAAAATCATGTCGCGAAAGCCAAAATCCGTGTGTAACGCGAAAGGGGGCGAGCTTTTAACATATGACCATATACAATAATGTACATAATGTATAATGTAGACCAAACTCTCATAATTAGTCTATTTTATTTCAGGCAATTAACCAAATTTACCATGTCGCAATTTCACTTAATAAAACGAATTATATTTGTTATCAATATCGATTTTTATTCGCGAACCTGCCCCATTTTAGCTGCCATGTGTTTCTTGTATGTGTGCATTACAAATCTCTTACGTAGTAAATAAATACGGACAAAATAACACGGGTTACCTATTACATGATTACAGGCTTAGTTATAGTACCAGGAGTACCCAATTATGTATAGCATAGCTGTCTTTTATACTTAGCAAACGTGTAAAATCATTCATAAAAGAAATTCATTATATTGTTGCAAAGGACAGCCATTTTTTAAATAGTATTTTTACACTTATCTTTAATAATGTCCATTTCGACATTTGAATCGCTCCCATCAAATTCAAGTACACGGAGGAGTAGTGTCTTGTCATTTTTCATGAATTAGTTTCGAATATGGGGCAATAATTATAAACACTAAATTTAACGAACGATGAGAGTCAAAATGCCGCCAATTATAATGTAATATTGTCATGCCTGTGCCATTTTTATCATTGCGTCATTTAATCTAATATTTTTATAAAGTAAATTGAATATTTGATTATTATCACAATAAATAATTGATTTTTCAAGGAAAAAGCTAAATTTGGTCATGCGTTATTTTCCATATTTTTTATAACTATGTATTATAAACATCAAAGGATGCAAAGAAACTAAATTTCGATTTCAGCCATCAAGTGTTCCTTATATTCCTTTATGTTGAGGTTTATTAGTTTTGGGTCGTGAATGTTTTAAAATGGGCCACTAGTATCAAAAGAAGGATATTGGTTTCCTTATACAGTTGTAAGCTGTACAAAAGCACATACATTGCAACAAAATGCCGAAATGTCGGATTTGATCAGATTTAGTCAGAATCATGACGCCACCTCAGTAAGAATATTCCAAGAATATTAGCCTCTTTCAAATATCTGTGGGAGTACTGACTAATTACAGAAACACTGAGTCATCCCATCCCATTCCTAGAACACGTGGCGTTTCTCAGGTTGAAAGGGGTTCTCGGATTGGGAGCAGTTCCTGGGCTTAGATATATGGCAGAACTACACGAATATCTCACTGATAATTTAAATATTCGATTTCTTTAGTGTTTCTGTGATCCAAGTTCTGCGACAACACTGTGGTTAAATAATAATGGTGAATGCGGAATATTGGCTTTTGCCGCATTGACCTTGTACTGAGCGTAATGGGCGTGTTTGTCAATACAAAGATAATAATATGACTAAATAGTCATTGATACCTACACAGTTAAATAACCCCTTTTCAGTGGCCACTATAAACTAACCGAAAGAGGGTTAAATGTAACTCTTTTTCTGGTCATTTCCCAATTTTTGTGTCATTTTCTTAGTCATTGGACACAAAAAAGATTAAGAAATGGCTAGAAACAGAGTTAAAACCCCTTTGACACCCAAAAGGGATTATTTTTAACTACAGACTTTTAAGTGTGTATATACTCACACTGATATTGGCAATCATTTCTTGGATAATTATTTTCCAATTTCCTGCAGGAGATGAGAGTAAAGTGACTGTTCAAATCGGTACGTTAACTCTTTATATTAAAGGTGCACTCTACGTACTTATAGCTTGCCTGCTGGTGTATAATTAAATTTGAGCTTATCTTCATGCGACATTCAAAAGATTAAAGTATCCTTTCGTATTCTGTCATCCAAGTTCTGCGACGACAACTCTTTGGTTAAATGATGGTTGCGAAATATTGGCTTTTGCCGAATTGACCTTGTACTGGGCGTGACGGGTGTTTTTGCCAATTCAGAGACAATAAAACGCTGATATTGGCAATGATTTCTTGGCTAATTATTTTCCAATTTCCCGCTTGAGATGACAGCAAATTACGAACATTGGATCAACCTGCCACCCGGCACAGGAAGAAATATCACCAAGAAGGCCACATAATTATGCTTAAAAGAATTTGGTTTATTATTAACAGATCTTATAAGTTTATATTTTTCAATATTGGCCGAAATATTTTACACGCACAAAAATATGAGAAGTTTGATAACAATGTGTATCTAGATTAACCAGTCAACAGTAAAATAAAATGACAAACCGAAACGTTATGATTTTGAGATCATATCCCGGGATTTCAAATTGGAAGCAATCCCAGTGATCAATGCTGTACAGGACGTGTCAAAAAAATGTCACATGTGAAACATGATTTTTTTTTTGGCCATGAAAAATATGAAAATTGTTTGCGAAATATTAATAAGCATGTTCAGCAATCTTTAATATGACATAATATTTTGTATCTATCCATTTTGGAGCTCCCGTTATCAAATTATGGCAAATCTACTCGGGCATGTCAAATTCAGCTTTGGCCACTTTTTCTGGTGTCATAATCATTTATAATATTAAATAAAAATCCTTTTTGACATTGAAATCAAAAGAGGTTCAAAATGTACGGCCATTCGTGTCCATCGTCGTCTGAAATTATTTACGATCAAGGAAGTGTGCCATGTAAAGGATAATGATGGACGCTCTATAGTCCACGCTGAAAATAAATCCACGTTGAAAGTAGTGGTGTTCTTTTGAAACTGGAGATACCTCTTTGCCAGATAAGCATACTATTATGTCTTATTGAATCGCTTATTGAACTGCACCAATACGGACCACTAATGTGAAGCCCAAGAGACCCAATGAGTCTCTCTGCACACAGCCATGATGACAGTTGCTATGTAAACTCAAAACAAAAGAGGGCGCTATTTTTGAGCTACCACTTATCAGAGGGGTCACACACAAGGCTCCATTACTCTGTTTAGGTTTAGGTGTACCTCTTGGCTAGTACAATAAAATCAGTAAATAAAACTTAACCTCCCCTTAACATGACGGAAATCAGGACAAATACTGCTAATGGGCTATTCTGGTTAAACTCCATACACCCACTATGGGAAGAGATTACTTTAATATCTTCCACACAGGGAGTGCAGATTTCAAATAGAGTTATCCATTCAGCTAACCCCATTTGGAATTCCCACTCCCTGGAAGATTATAGGGTTATAACTTCCACAGGCATGATAGGGTGTATACAATTTAACTGGAATAGCCCAATGTTTACTATATACCAAATCTCTCCCTTATTACCATGATTACGGCATTGTTTCACACACTACAGCGATCTATGCGCTTTTCAATAAGCTCCATTACTTTGGAGCATGGAGTTTAAGGTGAAATCTACCCTATGCATAACCGCTATTTGTCTTCCTTTTTTTATTTAAGACTACATGTAGGATAACCTGTCCTTGATCATCGCACAGGAGACCTATTATGTCTTTACATTTTATTTCAAGCAAAGGCGTTTTCAAGTTCAATAATATTAAGATACGTGATAAAACGGTTGCCATAGTAACGGTTTCCACGGCAACTCTATTTTGTACCGCACCAAACAATAATAATTTAATAAGAGTTTAGTATTTACCTCTTCCATTGTGCAATATGTGAGCATGACAGTAAGCAGACGGTAAAAGGTAAAATTGCTGTGATATTGGCGCCAAAAAGTCTGCGCTGAGAACGGTTAACGTCAAGGTCAAATCTATACTTATAACGATATCTGTTAAGGAGTATGGGTGGAAAGCATGTAGTGAACTACCGTGACTACTATCTTGTGTTTAACATTTCGTGCCCGTGTCCGATAATAATAATCGACAACAGTCGTTTTATTGCCGATATCATCAAGGAGTATCCTTGGGCATCTTCTTTAATCATCCTGCTCATCAGCTACTTATCAACATTTTTGATCAAAGTGACAGTGACAGTGTACTATCTGTTAATGAGAAAATGCAACTCATTTGTGTTTATTAGGAAATATACGGTGTAAGGAAAAGTAATTTCAACAAAGGACATCAGTACAGCTACACACACTACATCTACGATTTGCATTTGATTATGGTTCAAATAATTCAGTTTGAATTGTTGTTCGCGTTGCATTGATATTTCAAATAAAGGATACGTACGTTTATTGATACCTAGCTGGGACGACACCAGGAGAGGAAGCTGGAAATATAGGAATCGTTATTGCATACTGAATTATTGCTGGTTGGTATATTGTGTGAAAGAATTCATATATATGCTGGTTTCTATCCCGAGCAAGCCATCGCAAAGGATTTATAGATTTAACTACATACTGGCATTTTAACGTTCATAATGCTGTAGATGTTTATGGATTTTATTTTAAAGTGCCATAATGACCTTCTGATTTCTGATCGGATTTTTTGTTAACCGATCTGCGCTGTATGATTTGTAAATACACTGTATGCATGTCTTGGTGCAGATTACATACTTCAACCAAAGAATTCCTTGCATCAATTGACTGCAACACTGTTCATCATGTTTCCGATGATCGTCGATCGTCCTGCAAGGCGAACCGTAGCGGAATCATTCGAAGAAGATCTTACATGTCCGTTGTGTTTTGAGCTTTTCATGGATCCTTACATCCCCAAAGATCTTGAATGTCCACACGTCGTCTGCCAGATGTGTCTCAAGGATATGGTGAAAGGTATGAAGCGTAACATCACTTGCCCTGAATGCCGTCGTAAGACGCGGGTTCCTCAAGGCGGGATCCGATCTCTAAAGACCAACCTGCGTCTTCGAAGTCTCGCCAAGAAACATCACGATCAGCAGACGGTTACGCAGAAGACGGGTGCGAAGATGTGTCCGCGACACGGCAGCGAGGAACTCCGCCTGATATGTATGACGTGCAAGGCGCTGATTTGTCCATTTTGTCTCATCGAAGAACATCGCACCACCGGACATGTGGTGAAAGGTCTTGGCGAGGTCAGAAAGGAACAGAAATCAGAAATGATTCACGTGCTGCAGGATGCAGAATCGGAACGAGAGAAATGCGGAAAGTGGGCCAACGAACTAACGGAAGTCGAGAAGCAGGTCGAGAATGCGCTGAAGATCGAAGAAATCAAAATCGATAAACGCGTGGCTGAGATTGTGGTGGAAGCCCGTAAAAAGGGACAGGAAATTAAACTAGAATTGAGGAAACGGGATCAGGGTAGGCTGGATCGTATTCGCGATGAAAAACGTCGAATGGCAGAGCGCGCTGTGAACATCAAAATAGCGTGTATTAACTCCATGAACATCTCGGACACAGTGCCAGATGCTGTTTATGTGAGACAACACGACACTCTCATTAAGGAAACTAAGAATTTGATGGCATATACTCCCCTAACCGAGATAGACATCGGTACTAAAGTGACTGTTTTCCACCCGGACATGTCAAAATCTGGCGTAAAATTGGGAAAGTTACAGAAGCCATCAGATTCGCCGACAATATGAAAAACGGAAACATTGGATATCAGACATGCCCAAATCTGCTTTTGATCTTGAAGAAAACCCCGGTGATTAGTTCGTGTAACTTGATATGCATAGCATTCTTATACAGATTTGTATGCTTTGGTTTTGAAATGGCCCTGATGGTGGGGTTCGAATCCCGTCATTGAATTGGCAAGGCAAATATGAGCAGGCTACGGGTGATGTCAAATATGAGCAGGCTACGGGTGATGGCAAATATGAGCAGGCTACGGGTGATGTCAAATATGAGCAGGCTACGGGTGATGTCAAATATGAGCAGGCTACGGGTGATGTCAAATATGAGCAGACTACGTGTGATGTCAAATCGTTGAAAATCAATTAGCAAAGCTGTGTGGAGTGTAGAGTAATTGCCGATTTGTTAGTCAAACACACGTTGGTATTGAATTGCGTCATTTATTCGATTGTTAAAATAGTTTTAAGAATTCTTTGAAGAAGGATTTTGGATATCTGGATAAAACTAAAAACACGCTAATACCTTCTAATCCGATCGCTTTTGATTATCGTTATTCGACGCTCAACTATGACGGGCACTTGAAATGTCACTTCAGATGTAACATGCTCATCCGACACGCGTTTTCATGTTTTGGGAAGTAACTTCAGTGGAGATACGAAATCACATACCGAAGTATTTCTGATTGGTTGACTATCTGTAGATTTCTTTATTATTGTTATCGTCCAGCTATGCATTTGGAGGTTAAAATGCATCTCAGAGTATCCCTGCGACAATGTATGGTTTCGAGGGAAATTCCTATGAAATGTGCTGTTTAGAAATTCATGAATGCCTGTAATATTGCGATGATTTTAATGCATTTCATTTCATACAACTTGATGCCAAAACTGTGCAAATAGCTTGGTCGATTAGGCCAAACACGACTATGCGTGGGTACCGGTTATTGACTTTCTCAGTTCTCCAGATCTTATTCCTTTGACAACTGATTAAATCGTTGTCTATCGGTCGACGCTGGAGGATCAAAATTGACATTGCTTCAACTCTCACACCGATATCCGCAGACGTCGCGTCGGCCTAAGCGCAAAGTCGAGGGTATGAACGCGCCGCCATCGGAAGTGAACAACGTTACTGGACGATGCGCAAGTACACATTACTTAACCAAAGGCTTCACTCCCCAAATCCCCCATCGAACGCAGGCCGACGATTGAAGGCGTGGTGGAGATAGGCTAAAGCAAGCTTAAATGTGGCCCAGATGAGTAAATTATTCACGTCATCAGAGTCCAACATGGCTGAACTAATCCATAAAAGCTTGAAGCGTATCGAAGAAATAGAAATCATGGAAACAGCGCACAATGTTTCTGTTCTTAAAATTAGTTGTCTAGGTTTATCCTAGTCAATATCGTTTTCAAAGCAATGTCAAAAAAAGTGTCTCATCATTTTGCAAACAGTAACTAGTTTACCTACAATCTTTCAAACAGTGATGCAAATACTGTATCATCATTTTAAACAGTAAATTGTATTTTTTGCGTGTAATCTTATACCAAAATAATGTATTAGTACGTGCATTGTTATTTTAAACAGTACATTTGCATGACACACACAATCATTCACATTGATCATGTTGATATAAAATGTGTACCGTCATTATTTTTAAAACTCTAAATGCTTTTAAACATGTAGCGCAAGTAGCTTTTATAATTACCGCATAACCCCTCCGCCCCCCCCCCCCATACTGCATGATCATTGTATAAGTAAATTGTATTTTTTGCGTGTACACTTACCAACAAAATGTATTAGTATACGTGCATTGTTATTTCAAACAGTAAATTTGCATGTCACGCACAATCATTCACATTGATCATGTTGATCATGTTGATATAAATGTGTACCGTCATATTGAAAACAGTAATGATGTTCAGCAAGTTGAGCAAGCTTTGTGATGTACAACATGCAGCGCAAGTAGCTTTTAAAATTGGCATTTCACCACATAATCCCCCCCCCCCCCATTTTTTCTTGAATTTTGAAATGGTGTGAACCAAGTTGTGACTGCATGGAATGGGTTTATTCTCAATATTCAACCGTATTTAAACGTAAGAAAAACAACTCGCGCCAGTGATTTATTGGACTATGCTTCTCCAAATTTCAATTTTACAATGGAAGTACCATTATGTTTCATTTTCTTGCTTCACGGAGCCCGTCTCTTGTTTAAACAAAAATTCGCATAGCCTTTTTCCACGGTTTCTTGTGAGACAAACATGTTTGTTTTTTTGCCTTATACTTGTTTACATTTGATAGAAGATGTAGTATTTCATGCACTTACGATAAGATAATAATACAACTTTGTATACCAGATCAATTTTGAAATAGCCCGTTTCTTACATATGATTCAAAAGAAAGTGTACGAAAAGATTGAAATTATGGGTTTCTGTGATGTCTTGTTGGGTTCACATAAACCCTAGTCAGTCTATGAGAAAAGCTATTGATCCGTAGCATGTCAAAAGAGTGTACAGGGTGTCCCTAAAAAAACTTGTTGACCATGAAGTCCTAACGTTTGGTGTATAAATAAATATGTATCACACCGAATTTGGATTTTTCAATCCTGAGATATACCCAGTTTATTAAAGCTACCCAAAATCGACGTTGCGCCACTTTTACAGAAAGAATGATTATGAGCGTCAACACGATACTAACATTGGTCTATCCATGGGCATCAATCGTCTTGAAACATTGGGGTGGGCATTTGACCAGAATTGTTTAAAAGAGGCTGAGGACAAAAGTTATTCTGGGATCCTCTGAAGTGCACGCCGCACGTTATCAATGTGCTACTGTGTCCTGCCACTTTTCATATGGTCATGTTTTTTATACTGGGTACAATTTGTGTTACATGTCCCTTTTTCCATAAATTAGGTTCCTTTTTCAGTTAATGCATTATATCTAAAAAAGTTTACATTTTAAGTTGGTAAAAGTATACATATTCTGAAAGCATATACTGTAACGGATGCAAATAGCATACAATAAAGTTGATTATGCAGGGTGGCACGAAATTGTACAGGGTGTAACAAGCAAAATCTTCTAAAAAAGAAGGGTTTCAATAATTACTTCCACTATGTATATGAAGTGATGAGAGAAAAGTTCAGTACAGATTTAAAGTAGTTTAATAAAATACCCATCCAGACATATGCAAAATAAGTTTCATTATGAATCTGAAATTCTACATATAGGGTGTCTAAAAATTTGTTTATTTAGTTCCGAAAAAATGCTTCTATACATACAAAGACTAGTATTTTAACAAAATTCAAGTAGATTTCAAATAAAAATGCATCAATTACATGAACATGAACATTGATTGATTTTAAAAGTCACCCTTTTCTTATGTAAAGGTGTTAATTTTAAACATATAGGGTGTTTAAAACATTAATTTAGGTATACATGATTATCCACAAATCATTAAATTGAATGAATTTAAATTTGCATCTGAAACATGATTTTACATTCCAATTTGAAGTGGCAAATGCTTAAAGTGCATGGTATGAGTTTCAAATAATGTTCAATAAAAGGGGTCCTTTAACTACAGGGTGACTCAAATTTTCCCAATGGGACATGTTTAGTGGCATACAATTAATTGTGTGAGGTTAATTACATATCTTCTTTTAATTTTTAATTAAATAGTTAAATGTATTTATTCAAAAGGGTACCTCAACCTTTCTATACTTTTAAAATGGACAGTTTGGTGCAGGCAAATGTTTGCATACATTCGCAAACTGCGACCAACTTACGTTTCTTAACAATTTTTTGAGCTTCTTAATGCTAATTAATGTTTCCTTAATTAACTAATTTTTAATTCAAATATGCTTCAATAATGTTATGTTTTCAATATAGAATTGTACCAAGAGTGAAACCAGTGCATTTTATGTTTGCCCAATGTATATTGCACCATACTTGTTCAACTATGCACTCCTCCTCCTCCGCATACTCCTCCTCCACATACTCCTCCACCCCTGACTAATTAGGTTTAACGAACTATTGTAATTAACAGAACCATGGTAGTTTATATTTTTCTTTTTAAAATAAAGGCCAAATACTTTCTCATCAAAATAAGACCAAATTTGAGTATGTGTGATAAAGAATAGCCAAAATATATGCATGCAAAGTAATAATATGTAGTGCAAATGTAACAGATCCACCTTTTTTGGGTACCCAGTATAAAAAACATGACCATATCTTAGTCTTCCAGAATGTTCTTTTATTGGTGCTTGCACCATTTACTAAGTATTTCCAATACTCCTTTGTATGTGTATTCCTAGATGGTACGTGAGTGTTTGAGAAATGAATGGCAACCTTTCTGGTGACTTCTGCTGGACTTTTCGTTTCATGATATTGTAAGACCATGAACACCCTCTTTCTAATGAAAATTGAGCCCGCACCCAGCCATATGGACGTCTGTCTTGTTTTGAAAATGTAGGCTCAATAAACATTTTGTGAAACCTCGTCAAAAGGACTGGTTCGAATCATGTAACACACATCTTTATATTCAGTTCTGCTTGGATACACAGGCACTCATTCTATTATTTAATCTTATTCAATCTCAATACAGAAATGTTATTTTGTATAACACTGGTGAAGGGCAATCGTACAAGTGGAAGTTGTATCTAGGAGTAAACCTTTGAAACTGTAAAGTGGCACAACATCGATTCTGGGTAGCTCTATAGTTAATGTCCATATCTCAGGATTGACAAATCCGAATTAGATGAAATAAGCAGCATCTGAAAGCCAGGTGGTGCTTAGTCTTTCAATATGTGTAAACATCCTACACCAAATGATAGCACTTCATGGTCAACAAGTTGGGTAAACAAGTGCACCCTTCTTTTTTAGGGACACCCGGTATAGCCATGGTTGTCAAAATACTGCTCGCCGCCAACGTGTGCAATGCCACTCTGCTCTTTCCAAATGGAAAACACTCACTTGTGGTGTCCCCATGGCTAATCTGACTCTTGGGTAGGTTTGTGATTCATTCCCTATTTAAAAATGCTGTAAACCTGTAAACCTATTTAAAAATGTTGGGTTTTTTTTAAACGACACCCACAGTGCAATATTAGCTTCTACCTGATCACTTTAATTATTTATGTATTTTTGATACCTTTTAATCTCTTTTAGAACTTTTAATGTACAATTTTGATGTTATCTTTGTATACATTTCTCAGTATGTGTAATTTGTTGTTTTTATACCAATGTAATAACCATGAAATTCAGCTTTTAGCTGCGATTTGGTGATAATAAACTATGAACTAACTATAGGCATAGGTATGTATCGAGGGTTAAAAACCAGACACGCCTATAATATGTCCATTTTTGAAGAAGAAAAACGTTAACCCCACGTGCTAAAAGGAGTGTATGTTGATATTGTGTCCATGAAAAACGGTGACTATGACCCATTATGAATACTAGAGAGTGCTCAAGGTAGGTAAAAGTGTTTATGTCTATAACATTTTTGCCGGGTTTTTTTTTAATTCTTCTCAAAATACCATTTATAGACATTAGGCGGGTCTGGGTTTTTAGCCCTCGATATGATGTTCTCCTAATGTTACTATGAGAGCAGGACTATCAGTTATAGTTTGTTGCGTAAATGAGGACTGTTTGACACTATAGGCTACACCTCACCTGACTTGCTGCTGAGTAATAGCCTTTCTCATAGACTGAACAGCCTGTACGTCTTAGATTGCTTTTTTATTTGATTACAAATGGCCAAAACTACATTAACTTACGGATCAATATCATGAATATGGTGACATGATATTATATGTAGCACATTTGGTAGGCAAAAAATCTCTCAAACTCTTAGTTTTCGTAACATATAGGTTACACCGTATCTATATAATTATAGATTATACGGGATCTATATAATTATAGATTATATCTAAAATGTAATATTAGCAATTATAGATAATATCTAAAATGTAATATTAGCAATTATAGATTATATCTAAAATGTAATATTGGCATATTTACTATGTACATTTCAAGAAGCGGTTTAACATGCTAATTAATAAGGAAAATCAGCTTGCCTCTGGGGCATTGTTGACACAACCCCATCAAGTGATTCAATCCCCCTCCCTATACCAGGTTGTCTGGCGTCTGGACACAAACTGCTGTAGTAAGATGAATAAATGTGTACTTGTCTGTGCCACCCTGTACATCAATACAAAATGCAATACTCTGTTCAAAGTATCAAAGACTGTAAAATAGTACGTGACAGTATTCGAATCGTCTGCATCGTTGCAATGTTTTATAATTGTGTATTAATTCCTATATATAAGCGTACTGTTATTTTTAGATAGTTGTTAGCACGACAAGGTCAAGGTGGGCATACAATGCAATAATAATTATACGTTTCTATATTTAAAATGACAAGTAAATGGATTTTATTCAACATGATAGCTAACATGTTAACGTCATTTGAAATGTTACAAGATAAGAATGTTGTCTGCTTTGGCAGACGATAGGTTAATAGATTGATGATGTACGATCACATGACTGACAATGAAACTCCGACTAATTCATGTCTTTGGCTTGGCTAATTTGACTTTCATTAGCTAAAACTTGCAATGCACAATGGGATTGATATCTGTTGGCAAAATCTCAACGATCACTGTATTTAACACTTTCCACGCGGCAGGCGACTGCAGACGACAGTTTCAAAATTGCACAAAATGTTTCAAATATTGAATATACCATTATTGAATTTCATCACTGTATTTGGAATCACCATGAAAAATGCATTAAAATAAGTACAAACATGTCTAGTATAAGTTCAATAATTCTTGAGATAAGACTTTGAAATTTGGGAATGATATCTGAAATATCTGTTTTGTATATGGTAAAAATAAGTACAAACATGTGTAGAATTTCACAAAATGATTCTAAAATGTCAAAATTATTGAATTTCATGACCATATTTTGAAGTCACCATGAGAAATGCATTAAAAAAGTACAAACATGCCTAGTATTAGTTCAATAATTCTTGAGATAAAACTTTAAAACTTGGGAATGATATCTGAAATATCTTTTTTGTATATGGTGAACTAACAGCCGCGTGAAATTGCAAACATCATATTTTGAATAAGCACTATGAGTCTATGATGAATACAAAATAACAGGAACATTTCTTGACATACGGTATTGGCCTACTCTATACTTATTGCATTCGAAATAGTCCTCTATCTAGACCATATACTACATCGCCGCTGTTCTGACATACTGGCGTATGTAATCAAATGGCATTTTGAGAAATTAAAATAACGTTTTTTAATTTTACCAATTTTCAAAATCTGGGAGATTTTTCAAAAAATTTAAATTAAATATGTTTACCATGTCTAGTCATATGCCGGCATTATAGAACATTCTGAAAATTCACTTACCATTCAATCTGACTTACGCCACCTATTATGATATTATGTTTATATTGGACATACATGTATGATATATGGGAGCAGACGACGCTGGACATTCAAGAGTATTCAGGTTAAAATATGCGAACGAGGTTACGTGATCAAGTAAAAGGGACGAACGCTTAACAACGGTTTAAATTTTAAAAATGATACTGAAACTGCGGACAACGGTTTTGGATTGGAAAATTTTTCTTCTAACCTATGATGAATTTTTCAAAATGATTAGATCAACATTCGCGAATACGTGTTATTCCAATACGAATTCAAAATTTAGGTTTTCGCGTGTCCATCGTCGTCTGTATGGGAGAGCGGGGCTAGTCCGCCCTCGGGGCGAGTCCGCCCACCACGTGTTTCTCATCACGTGACTGTTGAAAAAGTATCAGACTGGTGTAATTTGGTTGCACCGGTCATAGCAAAGTAACTATTAAAACTTCAGACCCGGATACATCTCCCATAAGGATTTATATTGAATAAATGTTTTTGAATAATTTAAATAAAATTATTTGTCATTAAAAATGTTGCATTAATCTAGAGACATCACAGCGATGGTTCTAACTTTTATAGTCATTCAAAAAGTAAGGGCTTTGCCTAACATATTATGCAGTTAAAAACTTCCCCGTCCGTGTTTAGTAGGTAGGCCTATACCATGAGATTTACAAAAAATTAGACTCTACACTACATTTATTTTTGCTATGATTGAGGTAACTTTTGGTTATAAACAAGCTTGTACCCAAAATATATCATTTTGGGAACACATGCGCGAAAAATTTCCATCTGTTTACTTATCACTTAAACAATGAATTGCGTACTAACCAATTGTCAAAACTCATAGTACATTGCGTTCACGTTGCTATCATGTTGATGAAAGATATTGTATAAGGCCCCATGCTATTGTAATTTTGTAACAGCTTGTAGGTGATCATCAACTAGTAGTAGACCTGTCACCCGAGAGCCTTCTATACGTGCGATCTCATGATTATGATCATCCCATCAAGGGCCATCATCATGATCCTAATTCACTATTATCTTCACTCTTCATCATCATCATCATTAGACACTTTTCAGCCTCAGGGTTATTCAAAAAAGTGGGATGGGGGGGGGGGGGGGGGGGGGGGGGGGCATCTGCTATTAATGTATTAAAAGTTGTTAACATTGCCAGTGGCGTAGCCAGGCCATATTGATTGCCGTGTCGGTTGATATTGGCACTGTCGGTTCATTTGACTCGTGGAATTATGACCGTCAAAAGTACACGCGCTCATGTGTTCCCAAATGGAATGGTTTTTGTTAGAAGCTCGTTTAAAGCCGCAATGTACCTCAATCATATATAGCAACAATAAATGTCAAATCGCAAATTGTCAGGGGGCTACGCGCGCAATATTTTAGTCATTAATATCTTGTCGGTTCACTTTCATTTCTAGCCCGCCCCCCCCCCCCCCCCCCCCCCCCCCCCATATGAAAAACCTAGCTACGCCACTGAACATTGCCATAACCAAAATAGCAACAAGTTTTAGTTAGGTTGTATTTAATTATGAATTTGCACCTTACTACTTTAAGGGTCCATATCCAAACTCTCAGTGCTTTTAAAGCATTTTTCTAGCGATTTTACAACGCTTTTCCAACGGTATTTCGTTCTATTGTTAAAAGCATCGGAAAAAGATCGGTGATTAACTAGAGCCTCCCTACTTATCTGGCGTTAACAATAAAACTATTGTAGTACTCTCGATGGTTGTGTTATTAAGCTGACTAGTGTTCACCCGACCCCCGTTGTGACGTAAAGAGCGACCCATTTGCCAGATTGTACACCTACCGGGTTTCTAGTACAAGTGCCAGGTTTTATCATGGCAGGTGATAGAGGCTAATCGCGACACTCCTCAAACCCCGACTCAAACGAGATATGTTTGTAGCCGCCTATTCATTGCTAGGCTTATTGTAATCCACTCGTTAACGTCATAAGAATAATCCTCCTTGAAGTGGCCTTTAAGGGGTCACACTACTAAATAGAGCTCCATAGGGATGTGTACAAAAACACTGATATAAAACTCTGTGTTAGACCACTAAATTGCGAAATTGGACCTTGTAGAGTGATTTTTTCTGAAAGATGATCACATTTTCTCACCAAAAAGTGAAAAAAATAGGTAGGTGAACCTGCTCGATTTTTCAAAATACGCCCATGGAGTTGACTACCTCTCTGACGAGCTTGGAAATGCCGCCGTAATCGTCAATGTTTCCAGTAAAAAACACAAATTTGAAAGATCTCTCAAAATTTATCTAGATGATATTCACAGTTTATAGTCAGGGTGCATGTAGGTAATGTCCCATTAATCATAATTAATCAAAAATCATAGGCATTTACGCAATTGTATTACCGTCAAGTTTTTTTAATTGAGGATTTTGCCATGCATATTTTCCGATTCTAGCTTTAAACACCGCCCTTAAGGTTAGGGGATACTTCATTTAGTGTAGTGCACCCTTAAGGAAATTAATATTGTGCTGAATGTACTTGAAATGTATTGGAATAGTTACCTTGAATCCTTTTGAACATTTTGTGATCATTTTAATGATATTTCCATGTTGTTATAATTATTTATGAGTGGAATTTGTCATGTATGGATACCTGCTATCTACTGAAGATAGCAAAATTAACATAGCAATATTACATTTTGTGAGGACAGCTACAATCCTTTTTAAAAGAAATACTAGTCAGGACAGCGTTCATCCCTTTTAAAGAAATTCTTGTTGTATTGAATGTCTAGGTGTGTTTTTACTGACAGGGGTAGGGTACATGCACTGTGTTGTTGTACAAAAATAATCAAAATAGATTCCAAAATGATAACGTTGGTGACTTTCCCCACCAATGTTCAAATTTGATGAATTAATCTACAAAATAACAGCAGATGTACACTTAATCAGGTCAGACTTACGGTTTATCATTTATCTTACCTGTTAAATGGTTTTGCCTCCAGAATGCAGGCATTATACACAATACCTTCATGGATGTGACCCTCACATCTTAAAATAGTTTTACAACTTGAGCTTAACTTAGTAACACAACATAAGCTTAAGTCTACTCCATTCATCATCAATGCATGGAATAATAAAAAATAAAAAAATAAATAAAAAATAAGCTTACTTCATAGATATTTCAAATGTGGCCAAATTTGACTCAAGGCTTCATAGTAAGTTACTTTTATGCTCCGTATCACCCCCCCCCCCCCCCCCCATGTACCCCATTAAAGTGCTTACTTGACATTTTTTACCCAAGTGGTGCACCTTAAAACTGTGCAGGTACTGCTGCATTTGATCCGACATTGTCCGGTCAGATGAGATGAAAGGCAGCGGTTTGTTTAAAAATCATCCTTTTCTCTCTAATTGCATAGAATTACAGTTTCCAATAGGCTTACTTACAAAAAAACGTCAAAATAGGTCAAATTAAGGCAACAATTGGATCGAAACAATCTCATTCTGGTCAAAAAATCCTTGTTTTACAATATTTGTCTCGAATAAAATTTAAAACAGCTGATGATCTGACCTAATTTTACTTAATAATGGGGTCAAGGGTCAAATACGGCCGAATTCCCTTAAGGGGTCACACTACTAAATAGAGCTCCATAGGGATGTGTACAAAAACACTGATATAAAACTCTGTGTTAGACCACTAAATTGCGAAATTGGACCTTGTAGAGTGATTTTTTCTGAAAATGATGATCACATTTTCTCACCAAAAAGTGAAAAAAATAGGTAGGTGAACCTGCTCGATTTTTCAAAATACGCCCATGGAGTTGACTACCTCTCTGACGAGCTTGGAAATGCCGCCGTAATCGTCAATGTTTCCAGTAAAAAACACAAATTTGAAAGATCTCTCAAAATTTATCTAGATGATATTCACAGTTTATAGTCAGGGTGCATGTAGGTAATGTCCCATTAATCATAATTAATCAAAAATCATAGGCATTTACGCAATTGTATTACCGTCAAGTTTTTTTAATTGAGGATTTTGCCATGCATATTTTCCGATTCTAGCTTTAAACACCGCCCTTAAGGTTAGGGGATACTTCATTTAGTGTAGTGCACCCTTAAGGAAATTAATATTGTGCTGAATGTACTTGAAATGTATTGGAATAGTTACCTTGAATCCTTTTGAACATTTTGTGATCATTTTAATGATATTTCCATGTTGTTATAATTATTTATGAGTGGAATTTGTCATGTATGGATACCTGCTATCTACTGAAGATAGCAAAATTAACATAGCAATATTACATTTTGTGAGGACAGCTACAATCCTTTTTAAAAGAAATACTAGTCAGGACAGCGTTCATCCCTTTTAAAGAAATTCTTGTTGTATTGAATGTCTAGGTGTGTTTTTACTGACAGGGGTAGGGTACATGCACTGTGTTGTTGTACAAAAATAATCAAAATAGATTCCAAAATGATAACGTTGGTGACTTTCCCCACCAATGTTCAAATTTGATGAATTAATCTACAAAATAACAGCAGATGTACACTTAATCAGGTCAGACTTACGGTTTATCATTTATCTTACCTGTTAAATGGTTTTGCCTCCAGAATGCAGGCATTATACACAATACCTTCATGGATGTGACCCTCACATCTTAAAATAGTTTTACAACTTGAGCTTAACTTAGTAACACAACATAAGCTTAAGTCTACTCCATTCATCATCAATGCATGGAATAATAAAAAATAAAAAAATAAATAAAAAATAAGCTTACTTCATAGATATTTCAAATGTGGCCAAATTTGACTCAAGGCTTCATAGTAAGTTACTTTTATGCTCCGTATCACCCCCCCCCCCCCCCCCCCCCCCATGTACCCCATTAAAGTGCTTACTTGACATTTTTTACCCAAGTGGTGCACCTTAAAACTGTGCAGGTACTGCTGCATTTGATCCGACATTGTCCGGTCAGATGAGATGAAAGGCAGCGGTTTGTTTAAAAATCATCCTTTTCTCTCTAATTGCATAGAATTACAGTTTCCAATAGGCTTACTTACAAAAAAAACGTCAAAATAGGTCAAATTAAGGCAACAATTGGATCGAAACAATCTCATTCTGGTCAAAAAATCCTTGTTTTACAATATTTGTCTCGAATAAAATTTAAAACAGCTGATGATCTGACCTAATTTTACTTAATAATGGGGTCAAGGGTCAAATACGGCCGAATTCCCTTAAGGGGTCACACTACTAAATAGAGCTCCATAGGGATGTGTACAAAAACACTGATATAAAACTCTGTGTTAGACCACTAAATTGCGAAATTGGACCTTGTAGAGTGATTTTTTCTGAAAATGATGATCACATTTTCTCACCAAAAAGTGAAAAAAATAGGTAGGTGAACCTGCTCGATTTTTCAAAATACGCCCATGGAGTTGACTACCTCTCTGACGAGCTTGGAAATGCCGCCGTAATCGTCAATGTTTCCAGTAAAAAACACAAATTTGAAAGATCTCTCAAAATTTATCTAGATGATATTCACAGTTTATAGTCAGGGTGCATGTAGGTAATGTCCCATTAATCATAATTAATCAAAAATCATAGGCATTTACGCAATTGTATTACCGTCAAGTTTTTTTAATTGAGGATTTTGCCATGCATATTTTCCGATTCTAGCTTTAAACACCGCCCTTAAGGTTAGGGGATACTTCATTTAGTGTAGTGCACCCTTAAAGACTATTGTTCAGCCGTGGATGATTTTAGAGTAAGCAGTACAAGCAGGGAGGTGTCAATGACACCTCCCTGGTACAAGCATGGATAATTTTATCATTGAATACTAAACAATATGGGAGCCATTAAACATACAACGTGTTATTGTTTTCTGGTATAGGCATAATGTGTGTAATCAAGTAGCATTATGAATCTTACTCCCCTAAATAGTGTCATTTTCTGCGTTTTTAGACTATAAGAATGTTGCATACACTCTGAACGTGACCTAATAAATAATAAATAAATAATAAATATGAAGAAATTAAGTAATTAATGTAAATAAATAATATATAGATTAATAATTATATCAATAAAATAGTATATTAAGGCCTATTTATGTTTTAATTGATTGATAAATAATTAAATAAACATCAACAATTAAGAAAGTAAATACAAAATAAATAAATAACGTTAAAATTATGTCAATATAAATGAAAACCCCGAATGGACGTATAATGAGAGAACAATAATAAATATTATATTTCGGCATACTTAAAACTCTAACCGACCTCTACCCAGATTCGACCGCTCTAAGTATAGAGCACAAGGAATATAAACCACCACAAAGATTCGAACGTACGGCCTGCTGATTGAGAGTCCTAATCTTAACCAACTGAGCTATTGCGATTTTCCTGAAATCCTCAGCGCTTTATACCCAAATATAGTTCTCATTCAACTATTCCCTAAATACACACGGGTTTTTCAACACGGTGTTGTTGTCTATAAAATGAGTCTATGATTTATTAGATTTAACGAATAACAAATCCCGTACTTTGTGAACCGATTCTTAAAGGGCGTGTACATCTCAAGTGTTTGTCCTGGACAAAAATCACATGATTCGCTTCGCTCCCAAGTCCTCGCGTGCCCGGCAAAAAGCCCATGATGCAATACTAAGTCGTAAAAGTGTGCACATAAATCGACAAAATGCTGTACAAACGAAATATAATATATCTAGAATTGTTTCAAAAAGTAGTGTTAATCGTTAGATTTAAATCAGAATTACTTTCTTTAACAGTAAATAATCAACTTTTGAACGAGAAACTATCTTAAAACTACAAAGATTAAGAAATATAAAGCATTTTAAACATCCAATTTAGAGAAGAGTGGTATGTTGAACCATATTACTTTTGTTTGTTATTGCGTTCACATAGCGCATAGTTGGCTCAGCGGTAGAGCATTGGACTAGTAAACCGGAGGTCGTGGGTTCGAATCCTATCACGTCTTGAAATTTTATTTTAATCGTTTATATACATTTTTATTAGTTTTCGATATTGTTTATCATTTCGTATAATTATTCATTATTGTTCAATTATAGTTTATTTTGGAATGTGGAATTATTTACGATTTCATTTTAATTTTCCACTGACTGTTTAATGTGCAAGGCATCATGAAATGTGAATGAACCGCGGTATACCACCGAACTGTCCTACTCCTATGCAACATGCCAATACAATAGAAACTCGTTGTGTGTTATTATCGTTTGAGCCAAACTTGTAAAGTAAATGCCAGCCGTTATGTAATACAAATCAATGTGCCTGTATTATTATTATTGAAATAATGTTTCGGTGGTGTAGGAAATAGGAAAATCGATTCAAGGACATGAGCCGACTGGCTTCTTATTTACATAACAATTGGCCTTTGCAGATCATGTTCATAGACTAGCTAGGGGCCATTCAATGTAGGCCTAGGAGTAGTAAACACAATTATATTTACAGGACATTCTTTATCGCAGTGAAATTGCAAAAGAAAAAAAGTATCATTCAACATTCAATAAATATAGCGAACGATAAGCAATCCTGTCAATTTATAAAAACAAACAGTGTAATAACAAAACAGAAAAGAAAACCATCCCCATCCACAGGATTCGAACCACTGACCTCATGATTGTGAAGCCGGCGCTTTGACGTTTGAGCTAATGAAGGCTATACATAAACGTTTTGAAGAAAAACATTACATAGGGTTCAAAATACAAATATCTCTTAAATCGGAGGCTAAAATCGAAAGGACAAAAGTCGGAAACAATATCCTCGCTAAACTAATGACTTGGATTATATATTGTATAATACATAGGTATTATATTGTATAATACTTCCAAACACGATGGTCAATATATTGCGCCCCCTCCGTCATCACCCATCCATTGTACAAATATGTTACGTGACCTATCGCCAAAATGTTTTCAGCATTGATTTCAATGGAATGAAGGGGGAAATGGGCTACTTTCACAATATCTTGGCAATACTGCGCCAAACAATAGATGAATAGAGTGATGGAGCGGTAGCTTAATTCATATTTCTAGACGACCAGATACATTGATCGGCGGTGAACGTAATCATTTTATGATCGGATTTAAAAAGCTTATAAATAGTATTTCTTAAAGAATATAACACAACCTTCCTCGCGCTTTGATGTGTCTGCTTCACTAATTGAGTCATCGAGAGTACTACAATAGTTCTATTGTTAACGCCAGATAAGTAGAGAGGTTTCTAGTTAATCACCGATCTTTTTCCGATGCTTTTAACAATAGAACGAAATACCGTTGGAAAAGCGTTGTAAAATCGCTAGAAAAATGCTTTAAAAGCACTGAGAGTTTGGATATGGACCCTAAGTTAAAGTAAAACATAATAGATTAATAACTCACAAAATGCTGTAAATCATTAAAACGCAATTGATGTGTTAACTGTAACGTCCGAAACCAGGGATGCAAAAAGTGCGGAAGCGGGGAGCACCGCTCCCAGGAAGAGAAAGTTAAAATTGAGGAAAAATAAAATGAGGAAAAAGAGTAAAAGAAGAGGAAAAAGAAATGAGAGAAAGAGGTAAGAGGGAAAAGAGGAAAAGAAGAAGAATTGAGACAATGGAAGAAAAGAGAGGAAAAGATGAAGTAGAGGATATCAAAAGCTAGATTCAAGTTGATGTGAGGCAGTGCAGCCACATACCTGCATACTGGCACATGTAGAATGTATACCAAAGAATAAATCGCAAGACCTTCGAGGAATTTACATGAATGAACCAGTTGAACATGGAAATAGGTAATTCAATAATTTGAGGAAATTTACAATTTATTATCAGGATAGGCATTTAATACAACGGTAAATGAGGATTCCGAGTAAAACATACAGGAAATTCAATATCAATGTCGTACTAAAAATAGAGAAACTCGAGGAAACAAACGGATCGATGAGATGCAAACATGGCAAAGAAGAACCACAAAGCACCAATTAAGTTGGAAAGTACATGCAATATTATAGTTTGAGGAAATGGAATCGTCAACACAATATGAAAAGGTACTGGTAACACTATGGCTGAGTGGTGGCACGCAACTGCAACCGCAACTGCCCTATTATCTCAGATTTGAGGAAATACTATTTTTGTTAAAAGGAAGCAAAAAAGAATAGAGAAGGCCAAATTGAAATTACGTAAATGCAAAAATTGAGGAAGTTTATAAGAGAGGAGAAGTGAAAAATCTAACAAACAAACGAACAAACATAAATCGCAAATATAATAATTATAAACACAAGGCTTACAAATTCCAACAAAATCTATTAACAATTTGAAACTTGTATTATTCGGAAGTTGCTGAGAATACCCTTAGGATTTGGAGCAACAGCTGGCAGAGTATTATGTGGGTACACTAACCATGCTTGCCAGCTACACCGATCTTGCTGAAAATGCCAGCCAGTGGCGGCATGCCCCCCCCCCCCCCCCCCCCCCCCCCCCCGTCACGAACTATATCCCCCCACTTTCCCCCTAGTCAGCTCTAGCCCCACCACCCCATTTTGTCTCCCAAAAGCCCCACCACCCCTTTTTGTCCCCCAAACAGTCGAAAATGTTAAGCCGAAAGCCAAAATCTTCGCGTGCATTCCCCCTATTTTTTTAATCTTGTTGTGGCCACCCCCAACCCCCAATAAAAACACCACCCAAATGATGATGGTAGAGCCTCTGATGCCAGCAAATGTGGTAAAGAACTCTTTGTAAACCAGAGTGTTGGCTCAGTAGATTTTTTCACATTTTTATGTTACGGCTCGATCCCGGGCTTGATTAAAGGAATGGTCCCGCAAGCACAACATTGAACATTATTCGTTAGAAACATAATTATCGAGCCGAAGTTACGTAATTATATAGAACAAAACACTGTACTAGTCACAAAAATGAATAAAAACTGCCATCACTCAACACTTAAATGGCAAAGCCTTGAAAGTAGGCGCAAAATTACCAGGCTTGCACTCATGCACAAAATTACACACGGCCTGGTGGACTTAAACTGGCGAAACCACTTAATCAAGCCAAATAGACAACTCAAAAAGACCCATGACTTATCCTACCAAAGACTTCTGACCAAGACCACGACCTATTCCAACACATTCTTCCCCTGGACGACCACTCACTGGAACAATCTCCCTCATACAATTCTGGACACTGCCAACCACAACCCCTTCAAAACTATGATCCGGAACCACTTCAATGAGCACACAGCATCAACAAATGGAAACAGTCTACCCAGCCACAGCAATCATTAGGTCATGTCATCCAACTCTAGCGTGATGCGGATATTCCGTTTTGCTGGAGTAACAAATCCAGATCCAGATCCAGACATGCACTTTTTAAAATTCGCGGCGATTGAAAGTCCCGGTGTCGATGACGTCATGGGTATCGGTGCTCAAATTTGCGCATGTGTATTGTACAACTATGACATCATCGACACTGGGACTTTTGATCGCCGCGAATTTTAAAAAGGGCATGTTGAGAGATTGCGATTTGTATTTGTTTTTGTCATAAGTGTGGTGTTTTCTTCTATATCATTACAAAAGTTGGGCTCGATAGTTATATTTCTAACATATAATGCACACTTTTATGCTTGCGGGACACCTCCTTTAAGGAAATTTCGAATCTTAGAAACATGCTCCTGAGGAAGAAATAACTTTTTTGCACCCCTGTCCGAAACAGAGGGATTCTTACCAAGCATGTGTTAATAATAAAACCGCTTTAAAATGTCCTCATAGTACTATTTTGGTACTGTTAATTGTTGTGGGTAAATGGGCTATTCCATAAAAAAATTGCACCCCTCTATAAGGAACAAAATATTATTTCAAAATAAATCTGGACTTCCAGGGATTAAGGGTAGGCCTATGAAAATTGGGTATAGAGGAATAGTAGTAATGAAAATTTGTTTAGAATTCCGGGGACGTTAATGAAAACTTGTTCGGAATTCCGGGAAATTTGATGAATTTCAGGCTTTGCTTTAAAAAAAAAGTCTGGAATTCCGAGTTCCTCTATTAAGGTGGCTGACTAATTGCGAGACCAAAAAAAATGGAATTCCAGGCCTCGACGACTATTGATTTATTTTTTTGGAATTCAGAATTCCTCTATATAGGGAGGTGCTTTTTTCTGGAATAGCCCAATATTACATTCTGATACTGATTGTTTAAAATCCTATAAAAACCTCTAGAAAATGCAGCTACTTCAAATATCAGTTAAAATAAGACAGTGTTCCATGTGCTCTAATCTTTTTAATGATACATTCTATGTTTACTGTAACAGGGGTCTTCCATTGTTCTATGAATTTATGTTGATAAATTGAGCTGCAAACCTAACAAGATGTATCTCTATTTACTAGTAACTGAAGTTGTTGAAAATGTGTTTACATTTTGTGTAACTTCCGAAACAAACATGCCACCATAATTTCACCTTCTGACTTTTAAATTTTGAACAAGCATGCATTGATATTTAGGAAACTTACAAAAGTTGGAGATCTTAATGAAATTATTTTGAGTGGCGATTCATACCTGTCCTTTCCTCGGAGAATATATTTAAAATCAAAAGATAAGTCTCAATTTTGAATTTTATCCCAAAATTAGTGATTTACATCTAATTGTTTTTAAAACCATTGGAAATATGATCCCAAAACATTAAGTTAATTTCTTTAAGATTGATTGTAATTTTAGTTTAAAATAAAACTCATTTTAATAACTAATTATTGCTCACATTCACTCATTAGGACATATTTATTGTACATTTAACAATTAAGATCTATAGTTTAAGCTTTGAATTTTTGAATTTTTGAATTTTCAAAAATATAACCATTGCTTTTACATTTCATTTACAAAAATAAATAAAAATAGCCTACCATGTTTGCAATTTTGGACCTAGAGACCCAGACATTTTGTACAACATTGATTTTTAAAATGACCATAATGTAGTCTGTGCTACGAGGGGCAGTCAATAAATAATGAAAGTGATCATGGTATGGGATGCATGAGTGATTCTATTGAGGGATAATGTGATCAATACAAAGTATGAACACAGATCCCATACCATGATCACTTTCATAACTTACTGACTGCCCCTCGTATCTACACAAGATATCAATATGTAGCATTGTGTTATCTACTGAAGATAACAATATACGATCATTGCGCTATCTACTGAAAATACTATTAGTATACCGTTATCTACTACTGAAGATAACAATATGTATATTGTGTTATGATAGCAATATGAGGCGTGTGCTGTGGTGTGTGCTATCTATATACTGCTAATAACAATGTGGTATGTGCGGCATTTGATATCTACTGAAGATAACAATGTGTGGTGTATGCTATTTACTAAAGATAGCAATATGTGGTATTTCATATTTACTCTATTTGTGATTCGTCTTTGATTGGTAAGTACATGCATTAGCGACTTACAATCGCACAATCACATATGCGATAAAGAGGCTTGATCATTGAAATACTGTTGTTTCTGGGGGAAAATTTGTCTCTCAATCGGTAAATGTCATATACAGGGTGTCTCAATAAAATTCGTGCACGTGTTTACCCAACTTATTGACCATGAACTTCTAGAATTTTGTGTAACAATTGTATACTTATTGATATACTAAACGCATAGCTTTCATATGCCGTTTATTTCATCTGATTTGGATTTGTCAATCTTGAGATATAACCAATTAACTAAAGCTACCTAAAATAGACGTTTTTAGGTAGCTTTAGTTAATTGATCATATCTCAGGATTAACAAAACCAAATTAGATGAAATAAACGGCATATGAAAGCTAAGCGTTTAGTCTATCAATATGTATACAATTGTTACACAAAATTCTAGAAGTTCATGGTCAATAAGTTGGGTAAACACGTGCACGGGTTTTTTGAGACACTCTGTATAAGCAATATCATAATACTGTATGTATATAATAGAGTGTGAAGGTTATTACGTATCTGATTGAATTCAGAAACAATAGAGGAAGACAAAACACAAAAACAAAACAAAAACACTAAAGCAAACTCATTTGTAAACTCTGCATTTGATTGCTAATGACTTTTGATTTTGAATTACTATGCTAAAAGGACATAAGGGCCCATATCCAAACTCTCAGTGCTTTTAAAGCATTTTTCTAGCGATTTTACAACGCTTTTCCAACGGTATTTCGTTCTATTGTTAAAAGCATCGGAAAAAGATCGGTGATTAACTAGAAACCTCTCTACTTATCTGGCGTTAACAATAGAACTATTGTAGTACTCTCGATGACTCAATTAGTGAAGCAGACACATCAAAGCGCGAGGAAGGTTGTGTTATATTCTTTAAGAAATACTTTTTATAAGCTTTTTAAATCCGATCATAAAATGTTTACGTTCACCGCCGATCAATGTATCTGGTCGTCTAGAAATATGAATTAAGCTACCGCTCCATCACTCTATTCATCTATTGTTTGGCGCAGTATTGCCAAGATCTTGTGAAAGTAGCCCATTTCCCCCTTCATTCCATTGAAATCAATGCTGAAAACATTTTGGCGATAGGTCACGTAACATATTTGTACAATGGATGCGTGATGACGGAGGGGGCGTAATATATTGACCATCGTGTTTGGAAGTATTATACAATATAATACCTATGTATTATATAATATATAATCCAAGTCATTAGTTTAGAGAGGATATTGTTTCCGACTTTTGTCCTTTCGATTTTAGCCTCCGATTTAAGAGATATTTGTATTTTGAACCCTATGTAATGTTTTTCTTCAAAACGTTTATGTATAGCCTTCATTAGCTCAAACGTCAAAGCGCCGGCTTCACAATCATGAGGTCAGTGGTTCGAATCCTGCGGATGGGGATGGTTTTCTTCTCTGTTTTGTTATTACACTGTTTGTTTTTATAAATTGACAGGATTGCTTATCGTTCGCTATATTTATTGAATGTTGAATGATACTTTTTGTCTTTTGCAATTTCACTGCGATAAAGAATGTCCTGTAAATATAATTGTGTTTACTACTCCTAGGCTTACATTGAATGGCCCCTAGCTAGTCTATGAACATGATCTGCAAAGGCCAATTGCTATGTAAATAAGAAGCCAGTCGGCTCATGTCCTTGAATCGATTTTCCTATTTCCTACACCACCGCAACATTATTTCAATAATAATAATACAGGCACATTGATTTGTATTACATAACGGCTGGCATTTACTTTACAAGTTTAGCTCAATCGATAATTACACGCAACGAGTTTCTATTGTATTGGCCTGTTGCATAGGACTAGGACAGTTCGGTGGTATACCGCGGTTCATTCACATTTCATGATGCCATGCACACTAAACAGTCAGTGGAAAATTAAAATGAAATCGTAAATAATTCCACATTCCAAAATAAACTATAATTGAACAATAATGAATAATTATACGAAATGATAAACAATATCGAAAACTAATTTTAAAAAAATGTATATAAACGATTAAAATAAAATTTCAAGACGTGATAGGATTCGAACCCACGACCTCCGGTTTACTAGTCCAATGCTCGACCGCTGAGCCAACTATGCGCTATGTGAACGCAATAACAAACAAAAGTAATATGGTTCAACATACCACTCTTCTCTAAAGTAGATGTTTAAAATGCTTTATATTTCTTAATCTTTGTAGTTTTAAGATAGTTTCTCGTTCAAAAGTTGATTATTTACTGTTAAAGAAAGTAATTCTGATTTAAATGTAACGAATAACACTACTTTTTGAAACAATTCTAGATATATTATATTTCGTTTGTACAGCATTTTGTCGATTTATGTGCACACTTTTACGACTTAGTATTGCATCATGGGCTTTTTGCCGGGCACGCGAGGACTTGGGAGCGAAGCGAGTCATGTGATTTTTGTCCAGGACAAACACTTGAGATGTACACGCCCCTTTAAGAATCGGTTCACAAAGTACGGGATTTGTTATTCGTTAAATTTAATAAATCATAGACTCATTTTATAGACAACAACACCGTGTTGAAAAACCCGTGTGTATTTAGGGAATAGTTGAATGAGAACTATATTATTTGGGTATAAAGCGCTGAGGATTTCAGGAAAATCGAAATAGCTCAGTTGGTAAAGATTAGGACTCTCAATCAGCAGGCCGTACGTTCGAATCTTTGTGGCGGTTTATATTCCTTGTGCTCTATGCTTAGAGCGGTCGAGTCTGGGTAGAGGTCGGTTAGGGTTTTAAGTATGCCGAAATATAATATTTATTATTGTTCTCTCATTATACGTCCGTTCTGGGTTTTCATTTATATTGACATAATTTTAACGTTATTTATTTATTTTGTATTTATTTTCTTAATTGTTGATGTTTATTTAATTATTTATCAATCAATTAATTATAAATAGGCCTTAATATACTATTTTATTGATATAATTATTAATCTATATATTATTTATTTACATTAATTACTTAATTTCTTCATATTTATTATTTATTTATTATTGATTAGGTCACGTTCAGAGTGTATGCAACATTCTTAAATAGTCTAAAAACGCAGAAAAATGACACTATTTAGGGGAGTAAGATTCATAATGCTACTTGATTACACACATTATGCCTATACCAGAAAACAATAACACGTTGTATGTTTAATGGCTCCCATATTGTTTAGTATTCAATGATAACATTATCCATGCTTGTACCAGGGAGGTGTCATTGACACCTCCCTGCTTACTCTAAAATCATCCACGGCTGAACAATAGTCTTTAAAGGCCACTTCAAGGAGGATTATTCTTATGACGTTAACGAGTGGATTACAATAAGCCTAGCAATGAATAGGCGGCTACAAACATATCGTTTGAGTCGGGGTTTGAGGAGTGTCGCGATTAGCCTCTATCACCTGCCATGATAAAACCTGGCACTTGTACCCCGGGGGGGGGGGGGCACTCAACTTTTTTGGGGGTAGGGGTGTGCCGCCCAGGGTCTCAAAAGGGGGGCTAAAGAACTGAACTGAGTGGATTTTATGACGAAAAATAGGGTCTTAGGAACTGATTTATTCCCCAAAAAAATAGGTCTTGAGAACTGGCCTATAGTTCAATTATTTATTTTGGTTTAAGAACGCAAACTTTTCGAAAAATTGGGGCTTTGGAACACAAAATTGGTGCTTTGGAACGCAAAATTTCGCGATTTTTGAATTTCAATGAAAATGGGGTCTTAAGAACTGATGCAGGCTCAAAAAGGGGGGGGGTCATAAGAACTAGCAGCAGAGGGTGAAAAAGGGGGTCTTCAGCGCGGCACCTAACTATACCCTTTTCAAATGTCAGTGCCCCCCCCCCCCCACCGGGACTTGTACTAGAAACCCGATAGGTGTACAATCTGGCAAATGGGTCGCTCTCTACGTCACAACAGGGGTCGGGTGAACACTGGTCAGCTTAATAACACAATCTTCCTCGCGCTTTCATGTGTCTACTTCACTAATTGGGCCATCGAGAGTACTACAATAGTTCTATTGTTAACGCCAGATAAGTAGAGAGGTTTCTAGTTAATCACCGATCTTTTTCCGATGCTTTTAACAATAGAACGAAATACCGTTGGAAAAGCGTTGTAAAATCGCTAGAAAAATGCTTTAAAAGCACTGAGAGTTTGGATATGGCCCCTAAGTCAAACATGCTATATGTTTAGGCATGTTGATTAAGGCTAAAAATGAAACTGATGCATGTTTTATTTATTCTTAGTTAGCTAACATATCATGGTATTGATTTTTGAAAACATGATGCATTTCAGTTTCCTATGTTTTATTTCAGCTAGGTACTTATATTATTTAAAAGATAATAATAATTATCATGGACTTCTTGTATAAAGCTCAGATCTTCGTAAGTCGTTGTGTACAATTTTCTGTTACCTTAATGCTTCTGTTACGTTGAACATTATTGAAATTGAATATGGGAATTTGTTTTGAACTAGAATAATAAATGTACAAATATACCAATGACAGACAGCCCAATGCTTTTAATTATATTCAAAATGCGATATTTAATTTAAAACCATATCCTAGTTTAAGTCGTTCTATACGGTTTGAGCCTTAATGGATTCCATTTTTGGGTACCCTTTTCAACTCTCACCCATTGACCCCATATCTTTTGAAAATTTAAACACTCTTACCTAATGACCCCATGTTTTTGAAAATGTTATGATTCTCTCCCCCAAAGACTGCCATTTTTTGTTCTACCTATATGAATAAGCTCGGTATCACGAATTAGTCTACCTTAAAGTGCAAATATACTTCAATGCACGAGTTATACTATACACATGGAAAAAAGTATCGCACCACTTTTTTTTCTTCGCACCACTTTTTTTTCTTTGAAAAGTGCAAATGTAGCCTCGAATTTTGCCACCATGGTGTGGTATTAAGGATCATTTGTTTGCGTAAGCTGTCCAACAAAATGTTGTGCAATAAAAGGGCCACATTTGAGTTTGTGACGTAATCGATGTAATGTTTTTTCAAGGCCAAGGGGAAAATGCATGATTTTGTCCAGAAACATTCATGAAACAAGTTTGGGTATAACGCGATATTGAATAGACTTTAAAAACTTAAAATAGTCATTATATTAGTCACCGTTGATTTTGTTTTTGTTTATTTGACCTAGGTCAACACCTTCGCAATATTGCTTTTGTCATTTGAACTTCTTTAACATTTGACCTATTTTGACCTTAGACCCCATAACCGTTGGGCGTACGAAAAATGGAGTTTTTTTGGTTTAATTTGACCCCAGATGACCTTTGACCTTGGAATACTTAATTGTGTTAGCAAAGATTACAACTTTAGAGATTAATCATCGGGCCTCTCAATATCGCGTTATACCCAAACTTTTTTCATGCATGTTTTTGTATTTTCCCCTTGGCCTTGAAAAAACATTACATCGATTACGTCACAAACTCAAATGTGGCCCTTTTATTGCACAACATTTTGTTGGACAGCTTACGCAAACAAATGATCCTTAATATCACACCATGGTGGCAAAATTCGAGGCCACATTTGCACTTTTCAAAGAAAAAAAAGTGGTGCGATACTTTTTTCCATGTGTATATATACTTAAACATGAGCCTATCAGCATATCGGAACAAATTGACAGTCGATCTGGTTATGATATTTTATTAGCCCTTACCCTTGGCCTTCTGAAAACGTTGATCTTAAGAGCTAATGGGGCTCTCACATGTATCCGTGTGAGCTGGGCGGCCCCTTACCGTCTTATAGAAAAACAACAGAGTCCAACACGGTGAACAATCAGCAAAACATGTCAACGGCCGCATTGATTTATTTTTTGTCACCGGGTTCATACTGTTCTATACCGGGTCCTTATCGGCCTGGAACCGGGCTCATACCACCTCCTCACCAGGTCCTCACCAGCCGAAACGCTTGGGTACCGACCGAACCGCCTTGATAACGTCATCAAACTGCCCTGTATAAGCTGAGCGCTCAAGCTCGCCGCTTCGCTCACATTCCGGGAATGTCTGTAAAATACATTTGTACTCACATGTATCCGTGTGAGCTGACCGGCCCATTACCGTGTGACAAATTGGTGCAGACGGTGGCACACGGTGATGTCACACGGTGGGCCGTTTCCCGTCCGTTGAACACGTTGCCGGGGACTTTGCCGGCCATCCGCGCCCGGCAGGACTTTTGAGCATGCTCAAAACTCCTGCCGGGTCCTGCCGGGTGAGTAAAAGCGGCGGCAAACGGTGAGAGCCCGGTTTGAGGACGGTATAAAGACGGTGCACCCGTTTCACGCCGGCCACCTTACCGTCTAATAGAAAAACAACAGAGTCCAAACAATCAGTAAAAAAATGTCAACGGGCGCATTAATCTTTTGTTGTGGCCACCGGGCCCATAACGTTATATACAGGGTCTATACCGGGTCGTCACCGGTCGGGTACTGGGCTCACCGTCCTCATACATTTCTAGCTTACCGTTCTTACCGGGTGCATAACACCTCCTCACCGGGTCCTCGGTCCATATACCGTTCTACACCGGGTCTGTCCCGGGTTCTCACCGGCCTTGTCCCGGGATCACCGGCCTCATACAGTTCTAGCTTACCGTTCTCACCGTGTCCTCATCGTGTGCATACCACCTCCATACCGGTTCCTAACCGGTCGAAACGCCTGGGTACCGGCCGAAACGTCTGATTACATCATCAAATCGCCCTTTTCAAGCTGAGCGCTCAAGCTCGCCGCTTCATTTTTATTCCGGAATTCGTACGAACCACATTATAATACTCTCTAAATGTAAAAGAGCTAAACCTCACTCTTTCGAGAGCTTTAGGAGGGACGGCTCTTCTAAGAAGTGAAGTTCACTCTTTTCAGAGTGATTTGTCACTCTTTTAAGAGTGATTTCCACTCTTTTAAGAGTGATTTCCACTCTTTTAAGAGTGATTTCCACTCTTTTTAGAGTGATTTTAACTCTTTTTAGAGTGAAAATCGCTCTTTTAAGAGTGAACTTCACTCCAAAAAAAGATCTGTTCCTCCTAGAGCTCTCGAAAGAGTGAGTTTTAGCTCTTTTACATTTAGAGAGTTGAAACATGCCTGCTGAGAGTCCGTTCCGCGAACGGTTACTAGGCTGCATGCGGCCATTCGCAGTCCGTCGCTAAGATGGTCGACGTCCACCACCGTCAATCACCGCCCTGCGAATGGGCGCGAAACGGGTGCAAAACGGGTGCAAAACGGGTGCAAAACGGATGCGAACGGGTGCGCCGTCCTTATACCGTCTTCATACCGGGCTCTCATCGTTCGCCGCCGCTTTTACTCACCCGCCAGGAGTTTTGAGCATGTTCAAAACTCCGGTGGCCGGCAAAGTCCCCTGAACGTGTTCAACGGACGGGAAAGGCCCACCGTGTGTGCCGCCGTCCGCACCCATTTTTCACACGGTAAGGGGCCGCTCAGCTCACACGGATACATGTGAGGGCCCCATAAGGTTTAGCTGGACCAACAATCGCCGTCAGCGATTCTTTTCCTCACCATGACCGTTTTATTTTAAGATTTCTCAAATTAGGCTTATTTTAAAGCTAATCGTAAAAATAATGACATTCTCGAACAATGTCGCTAATATGGACCTTTTCTCTAGATATTTTGGTTGATAATGTCCCCTGGTTACGTAACCAATTATTATCGTAACCTTTTTCAAAAACTGTCTAATATATTCCACTGTGATTTATCAATAGTGTGATAAATAAGTACCTATTCTAGTAATGAATTTATGAATATTCAAAGTCACATGGATAACCATTTGTACATGTAGAACTGTACCAAAGCAGTGTGTGCGATTAGGAAAGAAGAAAAAATGTTTGATTGTCCATAGATCACTTTTAAAAGTTGGGTAGGTCGGTCGGGAAAAGTTTTTTTTCCCTCTCACTTGCCCTTTTTTCAGGTACCAAAAGTAAAATGAGATGTACTTGTTGTGGTAACCAAAACGGGGAACAAAATCTTTAACATTTTGATGAGTATTTCTATTTTCTCAACACTTAAAAAAAAATGAAAAAAATAGAATTTTTTTATTTTCGGCTAATATTTGTAAAAAAATGAAATTTTCAAAACAAAATGTGAACATTTTTCTTTCTTTTTTTAAATTCAAAAAATTCAACAAAAAAATCAAAAAAAAGAGAGTTTTTTTGGCCTTAGAGCCGCCAAACGTCAAGTAAGATGTGATTTAGTTGGTTCGGAAGCCACCACACAACGCTGTTATCCAATTACAGCTGCAAATATACAACTTTTTAGAACTGTTAGAACTTTTATTTATTTATACCTTTCGTCACCATATTATGGGGAAATTAAAGGCTTAAACATAGTACTATCTTAAGTTTACGACTAGATACTCTGGAAAAGTATTAACATATATCAGAGTTAAAATGAGGAAAGACAATGAATAACATACATAATATTTGATATGAGCACTAGACAAATTGAAATACAAAAGAATTGAAAGATGTATAATAAATAAAGTATAGGATTAAAATCAAGACATGAATGATAGCCTAAATTTTTCTTTTATAAATTTAATAAGGTTAATTATGGGTATTGTATCTTTTGAGGTGAAGATATCATACATTTTAGTGAAACTATGGCATAAAGTAAATTTCTTGTCAACAAGTGTATTTCTGAGTTGGTTAAAATATTTACATTCAAAGATGCCCTACTATAATTATTGTCATTGCAAAGATTACATATGTTATTGTCATAATCAATATTAAAATATCTACCGGTTACTACAGGAATATTTGTGCTACCAAGTCTAAATCTACACAGGTTAATAGCATGCAGTTTAGGTAATGTTAACAAGTAACTCTCAAGTTTTAATTTTTCTTTTTAGCACAAGAGCTAGAATTATTTACTACACTATTCCAGTTTTGCAGGAATTGATCCTGAATTCTACTTTTGATACTCCTTTTTATCCATGTCAGATTTACATTTTGGGCAAGCCAAATATGATTGAATCCAATATCAGTAAGGATACATGTACATTCAACTGTATTAATCCAACTAGAAACTTTGTTGTTTTCAGCATGGAATTTATATAAAAGAGGGTAAAGAATTTGGCTTAGTCTATGCTGATTCATGTTAATTACATTTGCCCAGTAATTAATTACTCTACATTTAATGTTATTGATAACAGGACAATGACCTAGTTCACCTAGAACCATACAAGATTATGTAGAAGATTTACATTTAAGAATAAGTTTACAAAAGCTTATCGTACACAATCTTATCGTACACAAGATCTGATATTATTGTTAGTCCTTTGCTCTTTTTAAGTAAATTATTTTCCAGATCATTCAAAAAGATGGAAAAGAGCAGGGGGAGAGATTTTTTCACCTTGTCTATCACAAATAGATGAAAGGAACATCTCGGATAATTCCCCAAAGTTTGATTTCACATAAGACTTAGCATTGTTTTACATATTTATGATTACTATAAACACTTTACCATTTATACCAGAAGAAATACCTTTTTTCATCATGTTCACAGATGAGGGGGGCAGAAGGGGAAATGCCCCACCCCCCCAACCCCCCTGACCGAAAAAAAAGCCCTTTGTTCCCCCGCCCCTATTTATGCCCCGCTCCAGTCTCCGGATGTAGTGTATAGGCATTATGACGACCATTTTTCGCGGGTGTTTGGTGTACAACATGCCCTTACCCCCCCCCCCCCCCCCCCACCCCCCTCTCAAGTTTTCTGAGCCGACTGAAAACATTATTTGGGCACCCTTTTACGAAAATCCCCCCCCCCCCCCCCCTAGCTACGCCACTGGTGTAAACCGTGTATATGCTGTCCATATTTTCAGTCCTACATACATAATTGCAAAGAAAGATATTTGATTTGATTTTTGATTTTATATTTTTGATTTGATTTATTTGGGTCCTACGACCCTGGATAACCCAATAAGCCTCGTATTAGCTTATTTCCATTGGGGTCCGTTAGATGTGTAAACAGATACAGACTGGGATGATCCCCTACTCTTTACGAAAGAGTTTGTAACCTTTTTAACGTGCTCGGGTATTGCTCTTCCGGTGCACGGGACCACCATTTCTATGTTACCTCCCATAAGGAAATCGTCACAATCACTTTGCTTCATTTACCAGGCTGCCGATACGGCGCACAATGTATCAGCACTTAGATTGTAACATCCCCTAACAGGTCATACCAACAGAATGGAAGCCCTCCACTTTGTTCAAATTCAGTTTTTTCCCGGACACATTAAAGTTACTATTATTGCTTCTTACAAATCGCCCGAGTATTACTGTTGAGTGGATATGACTGACTCTAAACAAGCATCGACTCAGAGACGAACAAGGCAAAAAACACCCCCCCCCCCAAAAAAAACCCCACTAGTTCTACCAAATATTTGGCTCACCACTGAAAACATAAACAGGTTGCCTGACTAACTTAAAGCTAGTCCAGATGGTGTCCCTTTTGACTAGCTTTAGCCTAGTCCAGCACTGCTGGACTAGCTTTAAGCTCGACTAGCTTGATGTTAGTCCGTCCTAAGCTGGACTATTTTAGGCTAGTCGCTCGACTAGCAAGTTAGTCCAGATGGTGTCCATTCTGAGTAACATAAGGTTAGTCAAGCTAGTTTGACTAACGTAAGGTTAGTCCGGCTTGGCTCGACTAACGTAAGGTTAGTCCAGCTCAAACCATATACACCTACTGTAGCACCATAAGTCCCGTACCAGGTGCTTTGAGGTTGGCTAATTCAAAATAGATAATCGGTATCAAAAAATCTGAGATATACATTAAATGAGCAAATTTCTTCTCCGCAGTTTGATACCTCATTCAACAAAATCGAAAGGATATTTTTAAAGTTATGACGATTTCAATGACTATTATACAGTACCTAAATCGAGTATTTTACGTACATAATGAAAAGATTAATGATAATGTCCTTAATTAAATATGACATTCTTTAGTTATAAAAGATTTATACATGAGGTCATCTTGTAGTGCTCCATCTTAGACGTCCTGACCTAAATTGAGACAAGATAAGCAGAAATAATTACATAATTTAAATGAAGCACATCGTATCATCAATATACATATCTATTATATAAGCAACATGTAAATTGGATTTATCATGATCATTGCGGAGTGACGATCCTGTGTTGATTATACTTTTTCCTGCTTGGCAACGGTGTTGCTAGATGATTTTGAAAATCAGGAGATCGTCATATTATACGTGACCTACATGTAGGTTGAACTGCCCCTCGTCTCTATTAATGGTGATTCCCTGCTTCCTGATCTCTAAGTCCTCCTTTACCCATCTTTTGTATTTGTATGTCTCTTTGCCTACAACCTTTGCCTCATTCCAGCTGATTACATTGTTCTTGTCTATCACATGATCTGTAATGGCATATTTGTTTACTGTGTATTGTGACAGTGTTCGCGGTGCCCTGGTGCGTACCGTCGTCACTCAGTGCTTTCTCAGCGTCAGACTTATGTTCTTATACGTTTACCGAATTTCCTTTTGGTCTCCCCGGCATTCACCTTGTCAAAATTCTTAATGAAAGGTATGGAATACACAACATCTGTAGTCTGAAGGGGTTCCGCTTGTCTTTAGGAACGACTAGCATGAATAGAGACGAGTGGAAGTTCAACCTAAGTCACGTATACGACGATCCCCTGGTTGCACAATCGTCTAGCAACAAAAAAAGTGCAATCAACATCGGATCGTCACTCATTAAGACAGTGTTGTTAACTTGTTTTCGAAACGTCCTGATGAACATCGTCAACAATATATTTAAAAGCAACATCTAAGCCGTGCTAACTTTGATAGAGATCCGGTATTTTAATTAGCTGCCGTTTTAGAGGGAACACGAATGCGCTTGCCACGCGGGTTGCACCCTCGACCCTTATCATTGAAATGTTTAAATAGAGTACTTGAAGAAGGAAAAAATAGCCAAGAGAAACTTGAATAAGTATAGTAAAGTTCGCCCTCCAAAATGACCGCTAATCTAGAACATGGAGTTTCTCTAAATAGGGCGATTGCGCAGAGGGTCTTTAGTTCAATAAATTCTCCAGAACAACTCGTGCATGCATGTAGTACAATACCAATCACTTGAATCAATATCAGTAAACATGTGATTGGTATAATTGTATTACATGAAGCATGCATGAGTTGTTCTGGAGCAGTGGTTCCCAACCTATGGGGCGCGACCCAGTTTGGGTCGCGAAGCACTTTTTGTGGGGTCGCGGACTAGCCTAATTTAACAAAAAATAAGATGTTATGTTTTTGTACTGTACTGTATAGTTATAGCAAATATCATGGTAGTACATTTCTAAAAGGTTAAAATTTGATCAAATTTGACCATTTTAGCATACAATTTTGGCGCGCTGCGCGCACATTTATCACCATATTAGGTATAATAAGACCAAATAATGCAATTTGCTGACCAAATTAGTAAAAATAAGACCAAATTTGACAGTTTGAGCGTAAAATGGCAAAACAAATTGCGCGCATTTTTCAATTCTTGCCCCCACCTAAATTGTTTCTTGCCCCCTCCCTCACCCAATTTAGTATGCTGGTGCCGCCACTGGTGACTTTGTTATGTGAGGGATCGCGTTCTGATGCTGGTTTCTGAAATGGGGTCACCACCAGAAAAAGGTTGGGAACCACTGTTCTGGAGGATGATTTGAATTAATGACCCTCCGTGAAATCTCCCTATTGGTAGACAAAAAAGTAGCTCAACATAACTTCCGTGATACCCATCATGTTGGAGCACACGATTGGTGAAGTTGTGTAGCATTTGTCCTCCTCGATAGGAATACCGCTGTTGTTGGAAAATTAAAGATGTGTGCTAATTACCCCCAATTAAGCAAAACAAAACACAAATATCTAAAGTTAGTTATAGCATATACCAAATCAAGCATCACTGTCCATTCAAATGACCGTCACTTACTTTATCCTGTGTATATTGTTTGGAAAGACGCTTTGAAATGGATTTGTTGGGAATGTCTCTTTTACCTCATTATTTTCTTTCATCTATTTTTGCTTGAGTCTATTGCAATTGTGGCCTAAGCTGTGTAGACCCACCAACCAATCAAATAATAAAACCGTTATACAACACGGACGTCTACTATTTAGAGTAGTTAACAACCATATTTTTTCTTTCTTTCTTTGCTTGGCCTTAAACGAACCTACCTAAATACTTGGCCTCTTTCGCTTTGATGTGGTTATACAGATCGACATCTTCCTCTCTCATAATCTCCATGAATGCTTCATATATCACACGAGATTTTCGCTTCAGGCAATCAAATATTTTATCCACTTTGCTCGAGCTGGTTAGCTGAGAGAATTGTTCTCGCTCCTCATCTTCAAGGACATTAACACTGACGAGTTTACGAAGTAAACCTTCGCTGACATGGAGCTGAGTACGAAGCCTCGGATGGACCTCCTCTAATATTTTTCGGATTGCGATTCTGGTGTTTTCCAACTCTGTTTCTTTTTTGATAATAATAATAATAATAAGGATAATATCAATATCAATAATAATAATAATATCAATATCAATATCAATAATAATAATAAATAATAATAATAATTATCATATTGTAGCGGGAATCGCTTTTATTATAGGTTTTGGCTGTATTTTGATTATTTAATTATTGCAAACGGCTGAATACCCTTGTGACCTATTTTGTTACGCTCAGCTTGTGTAAATTAATACGCGCAGTGATTGGCGTCGGTTTACACCCTAATCGCCATCTTATTGGTGATGCTTGAACGCGTGTGTTGGAAAAACGGAAGAGCTGAGAAGAAAACATCAAAATCTTTCGAAAATCAGACGAATTGGTAGGCATCCTTGTAGAGTAAGAACAGTAGTTATGTATATAAAAACTATTGGGATCAAAAATTGAGCTATATTTCGAGTTTTGGATGAAGTTTGGTACATTTTCCTGATCGAGTTGAGACAGAACATTATAAAATGATTCGCCATTCACTTCACACGTGACAACGTATGTAGCGGTTTTCCATTCTCTAATTTTCATCATTTTGACATTGCATTTTGAGACCCCAAATTTCTCGCTTTTGCTATGTCAAATTACTTTAAAAAGTCGATTGTGAATGATAATATGTCGTATAGCGTTGTGCGTGATCATAGCCCTGATTTGCATGTTTGGAAGGATTTTGGGCAGTTTTTAAATGTTGAATTTGTTGGAAATTATCAGGACTTGTGTGTGTAGTGGTACCGTTTGCATGCAATTAATTAGCGTATCGTGTCAATACAAGCAACATCTGTCGCTCCGTTTGATGTTCGGAGGCGAGTTTTAACTACGCGATGAGCCGCTTTGTGTTTTAAATTATTTTATAAGGTGAACCTTAAATAAGTGTCATTGGTTCGCCGTTACTGAGTCGAAAGCGCAGGTTCTGCCCTTCAGACGAACCCACGTGGCTAATAAATAAAAGTTTATAGGTTTCCAAATTGAACCCTCCCCACGTACACAAATTTGGTGGTGTCAGATCTGATAAACTCTGCACACTTGGCTATCGCGCGCGAAAATATTAATATTGGATTAAGGTGAATTTCCTATGATTGATTTTTCGCCTTAACATCACTTTTTTCCGCCTTAACGTCATTTAAACAAAAGACCGGAATACACCATATTGTTCTCTACTCCTTAATGATGGTTTTAACCGTATAACACTCCAATACTATAATAATAATGGTAACTTTGTTAATTCATACGATAAGGCGAAGAAAACAATGCGATTTAGTCCGTTTTTTTGTTCGTTAGGATAGGGCGAAATATATTGTTTAAAATGACGTTGAAAATAATTTCGCCTTATTCCACTATTAAAATTATTCTAATTATAATGTTAAACAGTTTAGTGAAGGATTCCATGGGGATTCCATATGATCAACCGGATGAATCTATTATAATTGTACATTGCGATTTAGTACACATCCGCCTGTATCATGCGTACAACTATTTTAATTGATATTCAAACAAACAATGACATGATTTTTGTGTTTCATTTTTATTAGGCGGACGTTGGATGTACTCACGATGCACTTCGCGTCACAGATTGCCCCCTCCCAAGCCAACGCTGGCGGCGCATCGTCTTTTGAATTGCGAGAAATGGATCTAGTCATTACTTTCAGGCCAACTGATTTGGTGCAATGTGAAGTGGTTTATCCTTGGTGTAAGATGACAGCACGGAATTATCTAGCGCAAAATCATCTATTGACAGATTAAAGGATTAGACAGGTTTGTTTCGTAATGGGGTTTTACACTAGTCTAACTTATGAATGTCTTACACCGAGGATATACCTACACAATCAAGTCACATGTTAAAATGTCTCTTGATAGTTCATGAATTGCGTGTAAATGACATCTATAATATAAAATTAATATCAAGTAGTTTATGTATAATTATCTACAGTGTGGTTCAATAAAACGTTGACAGTTTTTCAAAGCCATATTTTCCAAAATTGTGGGATTTGGTTCAATTTTTTTTTATATATTCCTCAAAAATATCATCTTGGCCATCTATGCTGAAAATATCAATGTTAATAATATACTATGGCGGCAAAATGATAGCTATTTGAAGAGAATCTCTCCAAAATCTCTTTGTCCACGGGTAAGTCTACGGGAAATGACCAGCAAGATAACATTAAATGGCATCGTCACTTTTATGGCATAGAGTATAGACAATTACACTTCCAATCTATGAAAATCAATAATTCTAATTAGGGTCACTCGTGGTATTATTATTACGTATTGATTTCACACCTGAATAGATAGTTAAAATGTTAACAATTACACTGGTTTCATCTTCAAATCTTAGATTACTTGCATGCAATTCCAATTCATCATTCAGTATTCAATGTAAAGCGAAATCAGTACCCGTGGACAGAGTTAAATGGGACAGACTTTGTTCAAATAGCTGTTATTTTGCAACCGTAAGGTTATTTGTAACGATATTTTCAGCATAGATGGTCAAGATCATATAGTTGATGAATATTGAAAAATATTTTTTTTAAATAATATACATTTTTTTAAATTTAAATGGCTTCAAAACACTGTCAACGTTTTATTGAACCACACTGTATAACCTATGTAAATATGTAAATGTATATGTATATGGTGTTTTGAAATGTGAGGAATTAAGAAAAGTTTATTTGTAGTACTAAATAGGTTAAATAAGAGTTTAACGGGTTCGTCGTCGGACCAATTTAAAAATATCAAGCTTTCGTCAGGATTAGCTCTGCCTTGTTTACACTGCAAAAAGGTTGCTTAAAATACGTTGCTAAAAGTACTTTTATCATCCGTTGGTTGACGTGTTGATTAAAATTCATTCAATATATGTAGAAAGTTAGGCGTTGTATAAAAGTAAAAAATCCCCAGCGTTGAGCAATTCGTCTAAAACAATGTCCTTAAAATGTTGGTGGAAACTGTTTCTGTTGCTACAATATGTTGCGTAAAAATATTCCACTTTGGCAACTGTTGCTTGAGCATTGAGGACAATCACGCAACAGTTGATGCAAGTTACGCACATGTGAATTTTGCCATCCTTGTTTGACATATATTTGTTTATGAATATCATTTCAGTGGTGTTATAGCGACGTCACTAGCGATGAATATTGAATAGTCGATTTTTATAGCCAAAAAATACAAGACATGGACATATACTGAATAGTTCATGTCATGTGATCTATTTTCCACCAAAAGAATCGCATAAATATGTTTATGTATTATATATTATGGACTATTTATACCTTCATACCCAGATAGCAAGAATACGTTTGGCAAACGTTCACAGTAAAAACACCAATGATAAGAGATGTCAGATATTATATATATAGGCCTAGATAAATAACATGTTAAAATAGATTACAGATTCACTACCGCAAGGGAATAGTGTATGTAGCTCTGCTGCATCGCCTAGAATTCCCATTACAAGTTACCGGTTCACTACCGGGAGGAAGTGATGTATGTAGCAGGCTGCATCGCCCAGAATTCACATTATTTGCCTACCCCGTGTTGCTATACAAAAATGCTCAATATATAATAAAAACTTGTCACAAATAAAATACCCAAGATATGGCTTTATTTGATAAATTAAGCAACAGTTGCTATACAAAAATGCTCAATATGTAATGAAAACAATTCACAATTACGCAACAGTCACAAAATGCCCAACAAACGGTTAATTAATAATACCCAACTGTTGTGTAATTAAAATTGTGCAACTGCTGAGTAACTGGAATTGTTCAACTGTTGGTGAAAACATATTATCCAACGGTTTTACGCAACTGTTGAGCGGTTGCATACTTCAATAACGTTGTGTAAAATGTTGAGTAAATATTTAAGCAACCTTTTTGCAGTGTATGGCAAAATAATTATGTGCAAAACATAAAGACTGCCACATCATAATTTGTGAAGCCCCTTAGTGTCCGATGATGATAGACTGTACTAGGTGTCCTTTCCTACTTTTCCTACTTCCTGGTTTTGAAAAGAGCTTTAAATAGTTAATTTGAAAGTAGGTGCCCTTTAGTACAGGAGATAAATTGGTGGCTATAATGGACTGCCCCTTGTCCACTGAACAGAGTTAGTGGCTCTGAAAACAACCGTTCTGGCTGGTGGACTACCCTTGTCAACTGAAAAGAGCTGTTGGCTCTAAAGAGAGCTCGTAACGTAGGTTGCCGCTAATTGTGCTCTTAATAGAACCTCTCCAACATGCTTAAATTACTGCAGCCTTTATAATATCTAAACAATCTCAAGTTCAAATTTAGTTGCTGTACTACGTGCAAGCTATTTATGCAGGGCTCATAACACTGGAGCCAATGGTGATTATCCCCGAGTTTTCACTAAAAGTTATTATGAACAAAATTGTTTAAAAAAATACAAAAATACTACGAGAGCTACCTTTGGTAGAATTTGCTTCAAATAGACCTATTAGCCAAAGCGGAACTTTGACCGTTACGGTTTACGTGTACTACTGCAGTTCTCGCACAATCACTGGCTCTCGAGTGAGTCCAAAAAACGTAACCATTTAATAATACATTTATATTACTCACCAGCAGCTGATTTCGGCTGTGTGTCTGAGTAGAAAAAAGAGAGTCACTGTCATGTATGACACACAATCATACTCATCATGAAGTCACTAGTTTGATTCTTGCAAACTAAAAACGAATTTGAGCTCCTAGTGTAAATACTGTTAGTAAATACATATAACCTGATTCGAAGCAATTAACCATTTGAGTACATAAATAAATACATAATCCACATTTATAAGGCGCCTTTCCAGAAAGATCAAAGCACAATGAAACAAAAATAAACAAAAACAAAATAGAACAATACAAAAAGAGTCAAAATGATGGATACAAATGAGACTTCAAAATCGTCTTGAAACTAGGCAGTGTACATGCCTCCCTGATGTTTTTTCGGGTGGCTGTTCCACAGTGAGGGTGCAGGAACGTAAGTATCCCCAATACGATTTTCCCCCATATGAACAGTGAGAAGAGAAGTGTCCAATGATATATGAACGTGTAAATAGGTCCAGTGGCAGGTTTGACTTTATGAGAAAGAAAGTTTGTAAGGTAATCAGCAACTGGAACTCAAAGTTGGTAATGATATGATTAAATCAAGCACTTCCGTTTGCAATCTCGGGATAATTTTCGATGATCCTTATGTCCATGACTAAAGACATCAATAATCTTTAATGTCTATACAATCAACTTTCATCTAGGGAACATCCGTCTCTCCTGTATACAGCATTCAAGACATCACGTAATCCTTGAGCTGCTGATTGCTGACAACTTTATATATACAGCGTTTTGTTGTACAAGAGGGCTGATTGCTCTTAATCCTTATACGTGTACTGTAAGTTCATACATGTAATACAATAGTAAAAATATACAAATCCCAGTTGTTATCATAACTGAGGGCGCAGCCTCCAACATATCACTGTGTGTCCCTTTTAAATCTCATTAAATCGAGACCAGCTGTTTCAGACTATCGGAGGATTCCCATTTCCATCAAGGTTGTTATGATGTATTTACGTTATATTGACCAATCAGGCTACGACTTACATAACAATCGGCGCTTATTATTATCTGTTATTGGCCAATTACGAGACATGTGAGAGAGTTTGCGTACTTGCCGTATTTTATGAATGAAATGTAAAATGAGTACACATCAAGTCCGTGCGAAGAAAAGTCACACGTAAACTGACTTGTTGAAAATTAAGATTCAACGTTATTTGTTGCAATATTGTCTACGAATTAAGGAAAATTTAAACAGAAGGAACTGTCTCCTGTTGCTTTACTTTGAGTTCGTCTCAAGTTTGGTGTAATTTGATGAGTTGTAAAAGCATCCGCTCGACTATGCGACTCTTCATAACTATAAAGATTGGTCTTTAAAAATGTGTAAATTGAATTATTTTAAATGTGATTTACTTACGTGGTGGTTGACGACCCGTTTGCATAGGTATGGGTTCGCACGTATTTGGTCCTAGTTCCGACTGTTGAGGCACCAGAAATTGAGCATTAGGAAGAATCTGTACCTGTGTGATGATGTAGTAAATAGATACACAAGCAACCGAAAGTATTAGGACACATTGCATATATGCATACTAGAAATTGAGAGAAAACATTGAGAACTCATGTTGGCTTTTTGGTATTCTAGGTTTATCAAATGAATAAAAAGATCTTATACATTTGTTTCAACGAATTTGGTATCTTTTGAGACATTCCTTTAAAAGGAAACACATGGGAAATGATTTAGGATAGGCCTACACTCTTATCTTGCGAGTTACGAGCATACTGTATAGAAAAATATTGTTTAAAATTATTTAAAATAACTGCCCGAATTAAGATTTAGTGTTTTTAAACAGTAGAGTTTACACACATATTTATTGAGTTATTCAACCGGTATTTAACTCTTTTAATCATTCGTGGGTGAATCGATTCGAAATGAGTGTTGTATAGACCTGTTTACGCTACGGCAAAAACAAAAGTTGTGTTGCCCTCAAGTGCCAAAAATTTAAAATCGGGTCGGTCGGTCGGTCGGTCGGGTTTTTTCTTCTTCTGTTTTTCAACAACAACAAAAATCAATTTCTTTTTCAATTGGTTGAAAAATACATGGTTTATGTCAAGACAAAATTGGTATAGACCCATATGTCAATTTAACTAATGTTACTAGTGTGACAATAATCTAAATAACATTTATTTAATCTTACTTATTCATTTCAAGCAAGAAATAGTAACATTTTGACACTTTTAATCAAATTTAAATCTAAAAAGAAAAAGAAAAAAATGCGACCCTAGTTTTTACGATTTTAGGGTCGGTCGCTGATGGCAACACAACTTTTTGGTACCTAATTACAGAAACGGTTACAATATCTGTTTAATTAATTGCCATTGCTATCGTTAATAATGGCGGCCGGTGAGCTCTCGCTAACTAAAGGGAAGCAGCACACTTCTGACCAACCAGCGTGGACTTAGCCTCATGTGTGTCAATGCTAAACTGTTCAACCGTGTTCTGCTAGTTCGACTTCGGGAGCGATTGGAGATGTTACTATTGCCATGGCAGGCAGGATTCCAACCCGGACGCAACACAGTCGAGCAAATCATATGTCTCCGAATGGCAATCGACGCATGCCGTTCTAGGAAACGAAGCATTGTTATAACCTTTGTAGATTTCTCCAAAGCATTTTACTGTGTTGATCGTAAGGCCCTAAAACACATTTTGGCTTTATTCAACACTCCTGTGACTTTCATCAACGCCATTATGTCCCTATACACTGATACCGCTGCGTGCGTTCGTATATCATCTGGTTGCACCGACGAGTTTGACACAACTTCGGGAGTACTACAGGGCGATACGCTGGCACCATACTTATTTGTGATTGTCATGGACTATGTTATGCGTACATCGCTCACCGCTGAGGAAGGGTACACTGTGAGAATGCGTATGTCGGCACGTCATATTGCCGTCAGAATCCCTGCTCTTGCATATGCAGACGACGCCGCACTGATGTCCAACAACGGAGTGGCTGCCCAGCGCCAACTGCACCGTTTCGAGACAGCATCAGCAAAGGTCGGCCTTCGTCTAAACGTCACTAAAACCAAGGTAAAAACACTCAGCTTTCATATGCCGTTTATTTTATCTGATTTGGATTTGTCAATCCTGAGATATACTCAGTTTATCAAACCTACCCAAAATCGACGTTGTGCCACTTTTACAGTATTAGAATGATTATGAGCGTCAAAACTATACTAACATTGGTCTATCCATGGGCATCAATCGTCTTGAAACATTGGGCTGTGCATTTGACCACAATAGTTTAAAAGAGGCTGAGGAACAAAAATGATGTCCTTGAAATATATGGTAAGGGATTTCTACGAGCAGTTATTCTGGGATCCCTCTGAAGTGCACGCCGCACGTTATCAATATGTTACTGTATCCTGCCACTGTTCATATCTCAGTCTTCCAGAATGTTCTTTATTCATATTGGTGCTTGTACCATCTACCAATCATTTCCAATACTTCTTTTTAGATAGATGTATTCCTAGATGGTACGTGAGTGTTTGGGAAATGAATGGCAAACTCTCTGGTGACTTCTACTGGACTTCTCGTTTCATGATATTTCTAAGACCATGAACACCCTCTTCTTATGAAAATCGAGGCCTCACCCAGCCATATGGACGTCTGTCTTGTTTTGAAAATGTAGGCCCAATAAACATTTTGTGAAACCTCGTCAAAAGGACTGGTTCGAATCATGTAACAAACATCTTTATATTCTGCTTGGATACACAGGCACTCATTCTATTATTTAAACCTATTCAATCTCAATACAAAAATGTTATTTTGCATAACACTGGTGAAGGGCAATCGTACAAGTAAACCTTTGAAACTGTAAAGTGGCACAACGTCGATTTTGGGTAGCTTTGATAAACTGGGTATATCTCAGGATTGATAAATCCAAATCAGATAAAATAAACGACATCTGAAAGCTGAGTGTTTTTCCTTTCCGTGTGTATAAATATATTACACCAAACTTCAGGACTTCATGGTCAACAAGTTGCGCAAACATGTGCACATTTTTTTAGGGACACCCTGTAGTAGTAGTGTTAGTGTATCTATTGTTACCATACCATGATAGTAAAACTATAGATTTATAGGTGCCTATCTTTCTCCATTAATAAATAGGTTTTCACAATGAATTTTAAGATTTTGCGCCATCTCCAGTTTCCATATCCGGTCAAATAATATAATCTATTCCAAGCTTGCTTATACCAGAGAGATGTTAATACCTCCCTGCTTATACATTATACTCACATTATCATGATCATGATCATGTTGTGATGGTTGGCAGCATACACCATAACAGCAGTATGCAGCGCTAACAATTGCAACAACCATTTCAACGGATGCAACGACAGCAATTAGGATAACTGGAGTGTCATAAGCGCAAACACCTGATGATAGGACCTACATGTTTGGGAAGTTAATAATATATTGATTAGTCTAATTCACATGGGGGAATATGGGGTAAATGGTCCATGGGGTAAGTGGTCCAGAATGAAAGTGTTTGTAATGACATAGGGCATACCGCCTTCTTTTGAACAGTACGACTTATGTTAAAACATATATCTGTACCATGCTCAAACATGTGCAACATGATCATGTTGTGATGGCTAGCAGCATACACCAGAACAGCAGTATGCAGCGCTTACAATGGCAACAAACATTTGAACGGATTCAATGACAGCACTTAGGATAGAACCTTTATGTTTTTTTCAAAACGGCCACTGGCGGCCATTTTAAATATGTGATGCGATCTGTGAAAACCCGCCACATTGTGGGATTTTTCATATTGGAGATATTTATATCATAAGAAAGCTGAAACTGTGCTGATTACAGAACTGTTTGTATCATTTTTCTACGATCACTACAAAAAAAAGTTATGAGTGAATGATGATTGTGATGTCATAAAAAGCTACAAAACAAGAAATCATGAAAACAGGCCAAAAAAGATACATAGTTCAATAGAATAACATTATAAGATCAATAAGAAAAGTGACTTCAGTAAGTTTTTGAAGGTGAAATTTCATAAAAGATAATGACACAAAGTATTGGACACTAATTTTCTAAAAAGATCTTTAAAATAAAAATAATATTTTACATTTTACCCATAATCCCTAGTTCACATGTTGCGATATCCGACGGGTTTTCACAGATCGCATCACATATATGACCGTACCCGGAATTTGCCGGGGTTGTGAATCTTCCACCCAGTGCCGTTTTGAAGCTGTACGTATATTTTACTCAAATCAACATTCAAATTCTCTACAGCAGCAATTGTATATAGGTCTGTAGGACAGGGCCGAAAACCAGGGTTTCATAAGATATGTAGGCCTATCGTTTTTAGATAATGTGTAAATTAATATGTTTGTTAGGAAAAAGGTGCATAATTATCTATGTAGTCATTCACTGATTTCTATGTACTTTAACCGTTGGAACATATAGGACCAGTTACCCCAATGATGGGGCAAGTGGTCCATGTCAAAGAGTTTTTAGTTAGTGGTAAGGGAGCAAATCAAAACTCGACCGCGCGGCAACCGCCGGTTACGCCCGGTTGGACCGCATATCATTGTTTAGAACAATAGAAACCGGCTGCAACCTAACGGAACCGCCCGGAACCGGCGGTTGCCGGGCGGTCGAGTGTTGATGTGCTCCTAATTGACTTTTTCTTTAAATACTTTTTAACACAAACTATGAGTTATAATATGTAGACAGTTATATGGATGATATTATCATAGCAATTCGGTAAACATTTACCTGCATTGTAATGGTTTATATCCTGAAATATGCTGAACTGGAACACTTACCCTATACTCCGAGATCAATTCCTCCAACGTTTTGGTGGTGAACTCATCATCATCCTGTCCGTTATAGCAATCTGTGCCTACATTGCTGTTAATAATGATTACCAGTTGACCAAATGCAATTCCAGATGAGATAATTGACATCACCATATAGGCCATGATCTATAGATAAGATGTGAAAAGGGAGATGTGAGTATGAGATAATTGACATCACCATATAGGCCATGATCTAGATAGGATGTGAAAAGTGTGACCAAACATTACGGGCTCATCGTGACCCAACAGAATGTTCAACATGTTCAAGGGAAAAACACAAAACTACCTCTAAATATAATGAGTTCCCTCTACAACGTAAATATGTGGATGACATCAAAATCCTATGAAAATAGTGTTTAATGCCAGATATAAGGCGTGATCAATAAAGTCCATCCAGCGATTTTTGTAGACAATATATTAAGTGAAACATATTACCTTTTCGTATTGTCCACATATAACCATCTTTAATTGCTGTATTTGTGGTAAACGACAAAAGTGTATAGTACGTATTGAAATCAGAATGTAATCATGCTTACCACCCTCGTGTTCCTGCTTCCGCTAAATACTCCGAGGATACCAGCCACACCATAGAACTAGTATGATAATAAAAAGATCACCAGAAACGGAAAAATACCATTTGTTTAAGCTATTTCGCTAGTTCGTGCCCGAAATGTAACGTAAATTACTGTAGTGACGCTAATTTACTTAATACTTAATCATTCTAGATATTTCAATAGTTATTATTTAGGCCGCTATTAGTTGAACTGGCAACACTTAGTCCCGCCGTCTTCGAATCCTAATTTCGAATACGTGGACGTTAGTTCCAGCTAACTCGCCACACTATGAGGTTCATCAATATATCCGTTCTAATTTAGGCCATGTTTTAAATGACACAAACAAGTGACGCTTCTGATTATACACAAAAGCCAAGATTGGTGCGATTCATCTGAGATAAATGATTATAGTCAAGATGCTGGGTGATGTTTGCTATATGAGTAAGTTGAACGTTTAGTAAATAAATAATACGGTATATATGATAAACTTAGTAGCTTAGTTGTTCTTGTGTGTTTGGTCCCTCTTCTCCGCCATTCGAGTACTCCCCCCCCCCCCCCCCCCAAAGGCACGTTATAAAATAACTATCGACTATGCACTTGAGCAAAACCTTTTTACACCTTTTCAACACGCAAAATCAGAAGAAATACATCTGTAGGTTACCCATGATTACAGCATTATTTTGTAACTGCACCCCCCCCCCCCCCCCCCCCCCCCCGCCCCCACGGAGTAATACATAGTTGTCACATTTCGAAAATCAAATGTCACCACTTAGAACTAAGCCTACTCGTTTTCAACACGCCAAAATCTTTGGTCACGCATGATTACAGCATAATATTTGACTCCCCTCCCCCACCCACCCCCGGATTCCATGGTGTGGGTGTGAGTGTAACGGTACAATACAGTCTCATTTGAACAATTCGAAAATCAAATGTCACCACTTTCTTACCAATACGCCTCCCCATATAGGCCATGCCACAGCCAGAGAGGACTCCGTATTTAGATCTAGTATCACAAACGTTACGACGCCAAATATCACAGACAGCACAGCGCATACAATCTGAAGTGTTCCTGTTCCTCTTGCTACTCTCACATTGAAACGCTGGTTTTCGGACATTTTTTAGAAACACAATGGGTTTTTTAAAGCTATAATAATAAAACATTTCAATAATGAATATCGTTAATATGGAAGTAATGATGTTAAACTAAGTGTTTAACTTGACGGCAGTTCTCAAAAGTTGACAGTCTGGTAAAGTCTTTGTCGGTTCACTTTTATTTTTGTCGGTTCATGTTTTACCCCCCCCCCCCCCCCCCCCATATGAAAAACCTAGCTACTCCACTGAAAAATGATAACTTGCCAAGGATAACTCTTAAAGGGGCATTGAGAGATACGTATGGGAGTGCGCCCTCAATTATCCTGGAAATCAGGTTTTTTGCATCAAAGTAATACTTAGGCATAATTATACTAACTACCATCTGAAACAATTTACCAACATTCGCCGTTTATCATATAAAATTTCATGAATTTCTTAGTTTTGATATGATCATATCGAAGCTCAGGTGCTGAATTCGGAAGTTATGCATCGTTTTACTCACAGACTTTCGCGGCAAATCTCAACCCGGAAGTGCCGTTATTTGCTTATTTTGGCATGAAGGCGATGTCGGAATTGTATGACATTTCGGATTTGTGCTATGTTGATGATTATCTTTACGTTATTTGCTCATTTAGTGTATCGATACATCTCTCAATGCCCCTTTAAGCTATAGAAACGTGATTCCAATTGGGTGTATTCATGCTTAGGGTTCCCTCCACCAAAATGAGGAGTCAAAAGCGGAGTTAAAAAGGAGTTAAATGTAGTGGCTTATATAATAACATATATCTTCCAAATAATATGTCAACAGGCATCAATTAACAAATAAGTCAACGTAGTCATATACAACCATGACAATATAATAATAATAATAATGGAAACTTATAAAGCGCAAGTATCCGTCAAACAAAGCCGCTCACTGCGCTACAGACAACAGAGAAGATGATAAAAAGCAATACAAATGCAGAAACATAATAATATACTACTACAATTATACAACACACATGCATGTGATATACAACATTACAAGTTATTGGCAAAAGCAATTTTGAATAAGTGAGTTTTTAGAGCGGTCTTAAACGATGATAAGCTACAGGAGTTCATGACATGTATGGGAAGATTGTTCCACAGTTTTGGAGCACATGTTGCAAATGCACGATCACCGAAAGAGTTATTTGATCTAGATTCACAGATGAATTGACGATTTGCGGAACGTAGTCCTGTGCGATGAGGTGCGTAATCGTGAAGAAGGTCCGCTAAATATGATGGTGCTAATCCATGGAGTGATTTGAAAACAATAACAAGAATCTTGTTGTCAATGCGTTGTTTTATTGGTAACCAGTGCAAGTCAATGAGTACAGGGGTGATGTGAGAGCGTTTCTTGGTGAGAGTTATGAGACGTGCGGCTGTATTTTGGGCACGTTGCAGACGTTGAAGTTGATTACCAGGTATTCCATAAAGAAGTGAATTACACATGTCCAAGCGAGATGTTACAAGTGAGTGAACGATGAGTTGAGTTGCTTCTTTGGTGAGGTATTTACGAATCTTACCAATGTTACGGATTTGACAATAAGCTGCCTTAATGGTTGAAGAGATTTTTGATTTTTGAGACATGTTTGAGTCAAAGATGACACCTAAATTACGTGCATCACTAGATGGTACAACTTGTGAGTTCCCGATGACAATATTATTGATGACAGTCTTGGATTTATGGTGTTTTGAGCCGATGATGAGAAACTCTGTTTTGCTGTCATTGAGTTTAAGAAAGTTTTCACGCATCCACAGTCTGATCTCCTCGATGCATTTTTCGATGCGTGAAATACTTGGAGAGTAGTCCAGAGGTTGAAAAGCAAAGTATATTTAGGTGTCGTCAGCGTAAAGATGAAAGTGAAGATTGTGCTTCCTAACTATATCACCAATGGGATATGTATAGATGGTGAACCATTGTGGCCCCAGCACCGATCCTTGCGGTAGGCCAAAGCTCAGTGAGACTGGCTCCGACATTGAGTTGCCAATAATAACGCGTTGAGATCGATTGCTGAGGTAAGATTTTGCCCAAGATAATGCAGTACCACTCAAGCCAATATAATCATGCAGCCTTTTCAAAAGAATTTGTGGATCAACAGTATCAAATGCTGCCGATAAATCCAACAAAATAAGGGCACAAATATCACCTTTGTCTAATGCACATAAGATATCACTCTGGACACGTAACAATGCAGTTTCAATACTGTGGCGTTTTTTGTAAGCCGATTGATAACATTCATGAAGTTGGTGCCTTTCTTGAAAGTCAGATATTCTTGCGGAGACAACTCTTTCAATGAGTTTGGATATCCAAGGTAAATTTGACACAGGTCTGTAGTTTTTCAATTCTTCTTTATCAAGACCTGCCTTTTTCAGAAGAGGTCTGACATGGGCCTCCTTTAAACTAGAAGGAACAGAACCAGACTGCAACGACGTGTTAACCAACTGGGTGAGAATAGGAATGAAGGTATCAATACCGTCTTTTACAAGCCATGTTGGTACAGGGTCCAAGGAGCAAGATTTGCTTGGCGAGTTCATGATTATTTTCTTTACTTCTTCGTCTGTAGTTAAAGTAAAGTTATCAAGATGGTTAATGGTTGGTTCAACCGTAGAAGCAGAGATGTCAATCGTAGAAAATGAGTCACGAATAGTTTTGATTTTTTGTATGAAATATTCAGAGAATCTGTTGGCTAGCGACTCATCAGAAGATGATGTTGGCAGAGGAGAGTCTTTTCTGTGGTGAAGAAGCTTGTTCACAGTTTGGAATATCTGCTTCTGATCAGTCGATATACCAAATATACCAAAAAACTAGACCCAAACATTCAAATCCAACAACCGCGAAAGCCGAGAACCGCGAAAGTCGAGAACCGCGAAAGCCGAGAACCGCGAAAGCCGAGAACCGCGAAAGCCGAGAACCGCGAAAGCCGAGAACCGCGAAAACCGAGAACCGCTCTAGTTTATACATATTATCAGTATAACCTTGCTTGGACCTCATTAACACAATCTTAAAAGAAAGAATATGTGTTCGATCGTGCCCCAATCATATTCACCTTCAAAATTCGATATTCTGGTATGAGAAGAAAGCCCATATTTTTTCTCTCATCACCCATGCAAAGGTGTAGACTTGTGATATGTTTCGTTAAGATTGTACGAGCGAAAGAGTTGTGAATTATCACTAATAGGGATTAAGCCAATCATTCATATATTATTGTTCAATAGGCCTTTGGGTAAATCAGAAGCGTAGCCAGATTTCCTAGTCGGGGGTGGGGGCAAAATAGAATGTTCGTCCTGGTTTTGGTAACTCTATGGGAACTAAATTCGGGTAGTCTCAACATTAGCGATATTATGCTTGTTTCAAACAATTTTGACATTAAAAAACATATTACAAACTCAATTTTGAAATTACGTATTAAAATACGTAATTTCAAACACATTTTAAGCTGTCAAAATTACAAATTAAATAATTTAATTATGACATGAAAAGTCAATATTGTCGATTGTATGGGGGTGCTTGATCTGATGAGGGGAAGAAAAGTGGGGTGGGCAAGGATCGTGATTGCCCCCCACGCCCACCCCCACCCAACCACCACCTTAGTGCTGCCACTGATCATAAGGACCAATTTGACTAATGAATTTATATATAATGTGAATAAAATACTATTATTTTTAGTTTATGCAGCGGTTAGAGTGTCCGCGGTCTGAGTAAGCTCCGGGTCTATTTCCTGGCGGAAATGATAAATCAACCATAACCATAAATTGCCCTGTGAAATTTTTATCATCTTATAGCCGGAAAGCTTCGTTAGTTAAAATAGCCCGGTAAACATAATAGGCCTATAAAATACACAGTAGAGCGCCAAGTCACTCATAAAGTTATTTTTTGATTCTATCAATAAGAACCATTTGGAGTGATTTAACTCACATTATGGGAAATGATTGAATTTATGATATGCTTTTGGACTCTTTAGTAAAAATGGTAGATTCCATATTTGACACAAATTACCTCTTTTAAGGGGGGACTCAAGGATTTTTTTTTAATGAATTTTGTGAATACTGTTATTATTAAACTATTAATCAAATGCATATAAAAGTATAAATTTTTGGAAGGGATTTGTGTCAGAGAATCCATGTTGGCATCAATTTTGAGGGAAAAAATGTTGATTTTCAAAAAAAAAGAAATTCACAAAAAATCACTTTTTTGACCAAAACAAGCTAACAAAATTATTTGTGAGTAAAAAATGCCCAAAATTGCCTGATCATACTATTAAGACACTAATCTAGTGCCAATTTTCTCATTTTTTCTTCTAAAGCTGTATTTTTGAAATTTTAACCAAAAATGACCAAAAAAGTGAAATCAAAAGTAAGTAGACCCTTTTAGTCCGGGGTGAGATCAGCTAGATCAGAGGATGGGGAGCGGTCACAGTGAGTGAGCCCTCTATCGGTACATATCGGTTCAGAGAGTTACACTGACAAGGAAAAGGAAAAGGGTCTTTCAGAGCTAAAATCCACTCAATCCACTCGTAATTTAGAGTGATTTTTCACTCTTTCACATTTAGAGTGTAAAGTGCATAATTACACAGCTTTTCTTACAGAAAAGGGTTAAAAAATGTTAGTTGACTTGTATGGTTGTTCTTTGCATGAAAACAAGAACTTTGTAGCGGAATCCGATTTTCTTGCCTTATTCACCATATATTACTGCGCCATTGTTTTTGAAGGTCTTTCCCAGTCTCCCTCCGGAGCGTGTTAATTTTCTTAATTAATAGATTAAAGATTGCGCAATCTTCTCTAGTTCGAGAAGTTCTGTAATTTTGTGTGTGATTGAACCGATACTGCACAGTGCGGTCAATGGTGGATTGTTTCCATAATGGTGATGGCGTATGGTGAAATATACATACCTGGATTTCGTGTATATTAATACCTGGATTTCGTGGTAAGATTTCGATCCAAAATGTCGAATTATTCACCCATTAAGTTTTACTGGCCGGAATATCATGTACATCTGGGTTATTTTTACCGTGGAATATACCGATATAACTGAAAATTGCTGAGCAAACCGCAGTTCAAGTCAGTGAGAAAGTAGTGATCGCAGTGACAAAAACCTTTTAGCATTTGGTGGTCGATTTACACATATTTGGTTTGAGTCACAAAATGTTAGTCGAGGTCGAGTTACAAATGTTTGGTTAAGGTTGAGTTACAAATGTTTTATCGAATACAATATTTGAAGTCGAGTTACACATTTTAGGTCAAGTTACAATTTTTCGCTGGAGTTACTATTTTTGATTAATAAGGTGACAACTTCTGGGCGTTGAGTATTATCAGTTGTAATAATAAACATGGTTGCGGCTTTTGTAAATCCGGTAATTACAAGTTATAAATAAATTAAAAGTAAAATTATTAGTCGGAATTATAGGCTCTCTGTGCTTGTTGTCCAAAGGTCGAAAACGTGAGGTTTTCTCCTAGGCCTTATCTACGTTTCCAATTTTAACCCTAATACCAAAGCTAATACCAAATCTACTTCAAAAGCGGTAGCAGTGGTGTCAGCCCGTCACACTTGATATCGCATGCCCGTGCCAAACCGCGACAACTTCAGCGAAACTGAGGTAGAAGGAAGTTGTTGTTTCGCAACAAATTTCAAAACAAAACTCATTGCCTTTGAATAAAGCAGTGGATTTTGTGCATAAGTGCAGGCAAATTAATACAACTTAGCTGCTTCAGTTCATGGGAAATTACCGTTAAGTTGCCCAGTAGAAACAGCCATATACAGGCGCGTACGCAGGATTTTGTGAAGGGGGGTGTTTTAGAAATATTGATATAATTATTTAACTATCCATGCCTGCGCGAAGCGCTGGCCGGGACTCGATGACGGTTTTTTGAAATTCACGGTTGAAAAGAACGCATTTCCTTGCATATTTTTGAACACTTATTGCAGGTTTATTCTTAGTTCAACGTTGCAATTTCTCACCAGTAACTCATGTGTTAACACCAAATCTTAATACTGACTGAGTTTCAACCCTAAAAACATCATTATATAGTGTATGTAATATATACAGTAATCCGCAGACAAGTTGTTTTTATCGGCGATCTCATTGGTTTCAATGTGTGTCACATGACACGTGTTATTCTCCCTTTCAAGTTTAACAGACGGCTACAGAAAAAGCATCGACGCCTAATACCCATTTCAATTTAGTTTCTTTTAGTTTATCTATTTTTCTCTCTTTTCATTTTTATCTTGTCTTTTCCCTTCCTATTCTCTTATTTTTCTTTTCACCCCGGCGTGGAGGGGGTGTTTAATATGTGGTTAACCCTTTGAACCCTAGCTGTCCCCGCCTGTTTGTAACCCTCACTGAGGGCAATGACGTATCCAGGACTGTTTTGATTGGGGGCCAACAAAAACCCTGAAGCCATCTTGTTGATCTTAAATATTTAAAAGGTCGAACCTTATACGCGCGCAGCGCGCAAAAATTGTGATTTTAACATTAAAAAGTAACGTATGACGTTTTTAAACGTCCCCCACATATTATTTAGTATAGAAAATTTGGTGTGGTTTGAGGGCCATTATAATATCAAAATCTCTAGAAAACATGCGCGGAGCGCGCAAAATTTGGAGTTTTTGAACTAAAAGGGTAATGAAAAACTGTCCTGAAGCCATCTTGTTAAGCTTGAAAAATGAATTATTGAAACCAATACGCGCGCGGAGCTCGCAAAAATTGCATTTCTAACATTAATGGTCCAGTATGATAATAACGTCTCCCACATAATATTTAGAATCTTTGGTGTGGTTTGAGGGTCATAATAATGTTAAAACAATTTTTTTGAGTTTTCGAATTAAAATTGGTCATGGAAAACTGTCCTGAAGCCACCTTGTTACGCTTAAATAATAAAATATTGAAATTAATACGCGCAAAGCGCACAAAAATTGCATTTTTAACATTATGGTCCAGTATGATAATAACATTCCCCACCTAGTATTTAGCATTTTTGGTGTGGTTTTTGCATTAAAACTTTGGTCCAGTATGATGTTTTTAACGTCCCCCACATATTTGGTGGGTCTGAGGGCCAATATAATGTTAAAACCTGCATAAAATATCCGCGCGGAGCGCGCAAAATCTTTAACTTCTTGGATTAAAATGGTCATGGAAAACTATCCTGAAACCATCTTGTCAAGCTTGTATAATGAAACATTGATACTAATGCGTGCGATGTACGCACAAATTGATATTTCTAACACTTAAATTGGTCCAACATAATAATTATTTAGAATATTTGGCATGGTTCGAGGGCCATTATAATTTTAAAACCTGTAGAAAACACCCCCATCGGTACTAGTCTTTTCTCTTACTCTTTCCCTTCTTCCTCTCCCAAAATATTCCATTTTTGGGACATATACGCGCGTAGCGCGCGAAAATGTTGCAAAAAATGTTGCAAATGCCAATCTCAACCGACATACAGTCATTACTAGAGGGGCGATCGCCCCCCTTGACCCCCTCTGGTTACGCCACTGCCTCTCCCTTGTTTCCGCTGTCCCTCTCTCCCCCTTCTCTTTTTCCTTCTCCTTTTCCTTCTCTTTTCCTCTCCTTTCCCCTTTTTATTTTTTTAGGACAGACCAAGGGGGGTGTTTCACACCCCCCCCCCCCCCCCCCCCCTGCGTACGCGCCTGGCCATATAACGCTAAATAACGCTAAGTTTTCCAACGGCAAAAACCTGCACAAACCAGGGTTGTTAAATCTAACGCTAAGTTCTTGTGACCCGTATGTATACACGCACGCTGGATTTGCGTTTACGACGATATTCATTTCATTCCAAAAATGTGATGTAAAGGAACAAGCTGTGCCGAATTACTATAACCAGTGGCTAATGTATTTAAATGTGATTATTATATCACATGAGCGTGTTTCTGCTGGGGCACTGCAAAAAGTAAACGCTAAGAGCGTGTTTCTGCTGGGAAACTGCAAAAAGATTATTGCCGATTATTGCCGATTATTGCCGATTTTTGCCGATTTTTGCCGGGTTTTGCCTGTTTCTGCTGGGCAACCTTAGCGTTTATTAGCGGTTTCTTCTCCAGCAGAAACACGCTCAAAGTAGACAATAAAAAATAATAGGCCTACCTGTAATAAATAGTGCTGCAAAGACGGAAGAGAACAGTCCAGTACCAATTGCGTAATGACACACTAATAACAATAATTTGATAACGGGCAGGAAAAATAATACCCTCGTTAGATCGTGAGATATTATTCCGGGTTTTTTTATTTGTTTATTTTTAAAGCACAATAAAAATCCCTTTAAAAAGAGATTTGCCGCTGCTTAATGACGTTCATTGAATGTGTGCACAATTGTTTTGATATACAATACGTACATTACATCTAGCACTGATCAGGTATCAGTATTCTTCCCTCACAATTTGAGACCTCATTCATTGTCACTAATAAGTAGATCTTCTTCCACAGTCTTCATTTATTGTATGGGTGATTCATGAATTGGGGTGGAGGGTGGGGGGAGGGTAATTGTGACATGCACATGTTATGTTACAAATTGTTATTATATTTTGGTTGAAAAGGTTTGTTATGCGGTGAATTTATGATATTTTGAATTTATACAACTGGAAAACCCGAATGTTATGGTTCCATTAAAATACATTTTATATTGCATTTTGTACACACCCTATATTTCACTGATAACAGGCTAAGTGACCAGCCATACATACGTATCATGTCTGTCACTATAACCCTGATTACAGTTTGACCTATTAACCTTATTCTAGTTCACTTTGTATTGCGTGTTTACACTACAGACATGGTATATACTGTTTTCGATATTATCTATGGAAGTATGAGTATTGTACAGATGTGTATAACATATTTACTGCAAAGAAAGAAAGTTGTAATGCAAAATGCTAAATAATGTAGACTACTAGGTACCATAGATAATAGTATACTCCATTTTACTTGTAGGATAAGGTATACAATCCCAAAATTGAGAGATGATGATTGATGATGGACTTGATGATGAGGTACTAATACATAGTGAGTAATTTTCCTAGTGCAGTCTAAGGATGCCTGTAAAAAGACACAGCTGTGCATAGATATTATATACCAAAATCAGTTACGTCTACTGTAGTGATTGGATGACAGGGTTGTGTTAAGAGTTCGTTGGCAAAGGTGAACCAACTGAAACCAAGTTTATATGGACGTTTAGCTGGCTTAATCTCACACTGTACTTGGACAGCGCAGTTCACATCATGGATACATATACAGTGACCTACTAGATTAAGTTGATCTCTGCACCGAGCGTAATGAACATATACCAGTACAGGTTTCAGAATAAAATCATACAGTCGAAAAATAAAAAACGTATCACATCCATACCTCGCTTATCAAGAAATCCACATTTTTGTGATAAAACAAGTCGCACTGTTTTCTAAATTCTCGCTGTACATAATCTTTGCCGGCCATTCCTTTTCGATAGCTGGCGACTGAAGACAGGCCGCCGGCAACAAGGGCGTCTCCTTCGTTGGCGACCTATTTAGCTAAATCACATGCGACGCTATTTATGGTGGTTGTACCCTGCAAGATTTCTTTTAATTTAATTTTGAAATATTTTCTATATATATTCCAAAACATTTCCCAAACAGTTTCAAAAATGTTGCAAATTTTCCACAAATTCTCACAAAATGTCGACCTAAGACTTGCTAGTATGAAGCAAACCCAAGCATACTAACCGTGAGTGTGTGGATTCTACTTTGCTCAGGTAATGTACATCTCTTATTAGTAAGTGTGTCATCATTCGCATAAAATGAAAATGTCTGCATGACGTCAGATCCGGCACGCAAGTAATCTCGATGGAGCTGACGAACTATAGATGGTGTGACCGGTGACGTCATGTATTTACAAATGGGACACCCTCTGTTGATTCCCTCCAGGCAGAATATACAGTAAAGTTAATGAAGACAACATGAAATTTCTTTCTAATGAATTGTATAACTCATTTATTTTTATTTTTTGTTGTGAAATGCGATAGCTTATAGCATTCCTAAGCAAGTTTAAAGACAGTTTTGATAACAATTTGCTGTGACACCACAATCTAGTTAGAAACCTGATCTGGCCTATGTAAACTATAGGAACTCTTGCCCGGTGTGTTTTGTCTCAAATCAACAGAGGGCGTCCTAAATGTAAACAACGGTCACCTCTAGGGGGGGGGGGGGGGGGCTGGGTACCGCGCCATTTTGCAATATTTGCGAAATCGATCGTGGTTATCACGTGATACGTAACGTGGAAAAATAATTTACACTGTTTTAACGAAATGCACTGTGGGATTGTGTTACCAGCCTAAAATCATAGAGGTCGCAAACCCGGTCGCAAACCCGGTCGCAAACTTGCTTATAATTGAGCCTAGCTATAACAAGCTAAAAGTGACATCTCTGAATGTTTTACCAAAGTGTGCAAAGGAGAAATTGTTGGACACACTGGTAAAATGGTTTTACAACAAGTTTTGCTATCATATTATCAAACTGAACTCAAGTTAAATCACTCTATTTATCGAGCAATAATATAATTGTTTACCGCATTTTAATTGTTTAGATGCAAAGTTAAATACATCAAGGATACATTTATGATAGATAAATAAATAAAAAGAAAACTATAAACGCATGGGCGGCATTTATAATTGATAAAAATTGACATAACAATGATGTTACATTAATCTACCATCAAGTTTAAAAAATAGAAAAATAAATTGAATATTCGAACCCGTGATTTCCGATTGCCAACGACATGGCCAACCTACGCACGCCACAGAGTTCCACGACTGTAATTGTGATAGTTTTATTATTTAACCATGTCCATTTATTTATAACGAACGGATTTTTATTGTGCCATTTTTGCCAAATGTGTGTGTTGCTCTCGCACAAAATGTGTTTGTAATTTGATTATAATCCTTATTTTTCGAGAGAAAAAAATGGCGTAACTGATACGGTGAACGCCAGCAGTGTGGTGTCCGCGTGGGCAAACATACAGATGATGCTAAGCAAATCCAGCATATACAACAAAAGTGCTCCTAATGGGGCTCGAACCCACAACCTTTCGCTCCTCATGTCGACTTTCTATCCACTACACTAACCGTGCTAATTGGAAAAGTTCATCGCAAATAATTTATTTATATCATGGGTCATGGGTTAATGCACTGTGTTAAATTCTACAATCCCGGCCGCCACTCTGTTCAAAGGCACAAAAAAGTGGACTTATTTTATGCTTTTTTTGCAATTCTGGGGTGTGTGGATCGTGTTTTTTATCAAATTGTTTAGATATCCGTCCATTTTAAAACATCTGAAATTTAAAGTGCACCCACACACCCGGGAAAGTATGCTGCCAAGGGCATATATTTTGCACGTAAATCCAATACAAAAGTTCAGAAAATCGACCAAAATATGACGTCATGACCATTGCTTCGGGACAAAATGGCGCGGTACCCCCCCCCCCCCCCCCCCCCCCCCCCCCTCTAGGTCACCTCATCTATTGACAAATTACGCAATGTGGCAAAATATTATTCAATGGAAACGTTCATGCAAAAGAATGTTCAATTGGAACTTTCAGACAAAAAATTATTCAATGGAAACGTTCATGCAAAAGAATGTTCAATAGGAACTTTCAGACAAAAAATTATTCAATGGAAACGTTCATGCCAAAAATATTCAATAGGAAACTGTAGGCAAATTATTAGTCAATTTCAAAATAATCTTCAATTGGAACTTTCAAGCTTTAAAAATATTCAATGGAAACTCTCAAGCAAAATAATGCCGTATTCAATAGGCCTATACGAAGTTCAATGGTGATTTACTCAAAATGTCACTGTATTTCTGATTATGATCTGGATGTTAAATTTTGAGGTATTTGTATCAGGTCCCTGTAAGGAAGTGGTTTCAAACATTCAAACATCAAATTATCAGGAAACTCTCGTTTCAGCGTAGGTTTAAAATACATACATTATTTCCGGTTCAAAACTATAGGGATTCGTGAGACCTTTATTCAAATGTTGTCCATAAAATAGACTTACCTGCGTCTGGATAAAGGACGGTAGGCCTAGCTTCTGGCGTCCAGGAGCCAATGCACAGACAAAGGCCTTCCTGAAGTCTATATAGGCCTATGTTATTATTGCTTGTAGGTGATTAGCTTTCACCCCTTCAATCAGCCTTCTCAGTGCCAGGATATGTCCAATAGTAGTTGTTCCTACCCTGAAGCCATTTTGGTTAGTTCTTAGATATTTATCCAGCTCAGGTCGAATTATATTTAGGATCATCCGGTTATAGGTTTTCGCTACGATAGAGCTAAGACTTATGCCACGATAGTTGCCGCCCAGGCTGAGGTCTCCTAACTTTGGAATGGGCACAATGTTGAGGATGGACCATTGGCTCGGCTTCTCTCTATTTGTAATTCCATCATTGCAGAAGCCTAGCACAATATCATCTAGAGCACATCTTTTTAATACTTCTGGCGGTATATTGTCCTCTCCACAGGTCTTCCCTTCTACCAGTGACTTCTTAGCCTTGTCATATTAATTTTGATCAAAAGGCCCTGTTCTGATATCTAGATCTACAAAGATTGGTGTTATTTCTTCATCCTCTTCACATATATCAGGTGGCTTTCCCAGTAGGCTCTGAAAGTAGTTGTACCAATTGGTGACCCTTTCCTTTTGCGTGTCTCATTTCAACTGACCTTTTGTTGATGCCTTTCTGCCTGTGATTTCATTGATTAGTTTCCAACTTAAGCCATGCTTGGAGTTGATATGTGCAGTCTCTACTTCCTGAATCTTGCCATTCAAATGCTCTGACATAACTAGGTTGTAGGTGTCCTCTAGTTTCTTTTTCGCAGACTTGTAACCCTCTCTTCTATCATCACTGGTGTTGTTCTGGTACTTATCATTATGCATCACTGATGTTATCCCTTGCCTTTATGACCCTAGTATCACTTGAGAAGTTTGTCTTATGGGCCCGGCTATCATCAGATTATCAGATAATACTTGCCAAAAAAAAGCAAATTAGCGTATTAACTCTTGATAGCAATTTAGCGACATACATTAGCCCCTTGAATTATACATTATACAATAGCTAACGCTAATATAAATATCGATTATACAATAGCTAATGCGATATTTGGATTTTAAAAGAGAATTAGCCACATTAGCACCTTGAAATATACATTATACATTAGCAAAAGCTACTCGCAAAATGCATTATACAATAGCCGACGCTAATGGTAAATTATATTTAGGCTACTTACGCTATTGCGATATATCAATTCTGAAAAAGGAATTAGCCACATTAGCACCTTAAATTATACATTATACATTAGCACAAGCTACTTGAAAAATGCATTATACAATATAGCCGCCGCTAATCGTGAGATATTTTGGCTACTTACACTATTGCGATATCAATTTTGAAAAAGGAATTAGCCTCATTAGCACCTTTGAATTATACATTATACATTAGCACAAGCTACTTGAAAAATGCGTTATACTATAGCCGCCGCTAATCGTAAGATATTAGGCTATTTGCACGCTTTAACGCTATCGGGCTATTTTGCTTTCTATTAGCGAATTTGCCAATTATACACCTTAATAGCTTCATTATCCCTATTATTATACACTACTAGCGGCGTACCCTCGCTACGCTCGGGTCCCCGTTAGATGGTTATGCCACATTACCTACCTCTGAAACCACATAAATCCCCTACAACCCCCCCCCCCCCCCCCAAATCAGGTTGATTTATAACCATATTCCTCTTAAACCATTTACCGTGGCTACTTTATTAACCCCTACCTCTCAAACCGCATCAAGTTAACCCTCGGTACTTTTAAAACCACATAAACCCCCTACAACCCCCCCCCCCCCCACACACACACTGCAATTACACCAACCAGGTGGATTTATAATCATAACCCTCCTAACCATTTCCCGTGGCTACTTCATTAACTCTTTACCCTATCCTAAACCATTTCCCGTGGTTTTACCCCCCCCCCCCCCCTACACATACCCCAACCAGATTGTTCAAAACACTACTTGTACCATTATAACCCTAGGCCTATCCTAAACCATTGCCCGTGGTTTTACACCGCCCCCGCCCCCAACATGACACCAAATACCCTACAGCCATTTCCCGTGTAGCTTCTGCGCCATGTGTAGGAGTGCGTGTGCCGCGGCGGCAGTGAGCCCTTGCGCAAACATACACGCGACGCGTTGCCACGGTATGATTACGCGGTAGTACACGCAACGCACAAAGTTGTTCAATTCTAGTGGCATTTATGAGCCAAATATGAGAGTTTTTTTGCTGTTTTTGGAGCCAATTGTTAACCAATTTCACTGAAATAAACTTTAACACCCTTCCCGTTATTTCCTCTATCCTTCATGCAAATTAGGCGCCACTTTAATCACAACTTACGGAGAAATAAGGATAACAAACACACAAATACATACACACACACCCCAACACACACCGTTTCCAGATTTATAGTAAGATACATTAGCCTTCGCTAATTTGCTATTTACACGGCTATTTGCGATAGTGTATGATCCCGCATCTTAGTGCAATTTTCGGGAGAGAAATATTGTTATTTAAATAACACCTTTTGTACTTGATGGTTACAGTCAATAAGTTGACAATAGAATACCAATTATAACCTATCGAACGCCCGGAGTACATGCACACAGTCGAGCTCAGTCGGGCGTAAATTTTGGAAAATGGAAGTTTTTATTTTCGATAGCGATATATTTGGGCCCTTTCGTAGTCATTTACATATTAATTTGACCGTTAAATGTCCTCGTCTAATCGGATTCCCTTTTGACATGCTTTTAAATGAGGGTCTTGGCAAGACTTTAAAAAGAGTTCCAGGTCTATAGATGGTGTGACCGGTGACGTCGTGTATTTACAAATGGGACACCCTCTGTTGATTCCCTCCAGGCAGAATATACAGTAATGTTAATGAAGACAACATGAAATTTCTTTCTAATGAAATGTAAAACTCATTTATTTTTAATTTTTTGGTGAAATGCGATAGCTTATAGCATTCCTAAGCAAGTTTAAAGACAGTTTTGATAACAATTTGCTGTGACACCACAATCTAGTTAGAACTTAACCTGATCTGGCCTATGTAAACTATAGGAACTCTTGCCCGGTGTGTTTTGTCTCAAATCAACAGAGGGCGTCCTAAATGTAAACAACGGTCACCTCATCTATAGAACAAGCCGTTTGTAAACTACGCCCTCATTCATATTGATTGTGAGAGTCAATTTTGCCATTGGCTATACATGGACACAAATTGACCCGCTATTCCTTACATCTGTGTACAAAAATAGAGCTACTGTTCCGGCCAACCCCGGGGAGGGGGGGGGGGGGGTACTCACCCAAGACGGTATATGGGGGTGTGCCGCTCTAATGGGTAGCTTTTTGGGCACAAAATCCCTAAACATGGGGTATGATTTTGTGCTGGCAATCCCTAATAATGGGGTCACCTTTTACAAATGGGTCTATTTTCGCGAATTTTTTGTCTATTTTCGCGAAAATGTGCAAAAATTAGGTCTATTTTCCCGATAATTTGCGATAATTTGGTTTAAAATGAAGCAAAACCCCTAAAAATGGGTACCGATTTTTCCAAAATCACCCCTAAAAATGGGTTTGGGTTTTGAATCTCCAGCGGCACACCCCCGACCAAACCAAATCCGAATACCCCCCCCCCCCCCCCCCCCCCCCGGGCGGCCAACTTTTCTTTGATAAGATTGGATATAAGGAAGAAAAGTAAATACTCCCAGAGATGGCAAGGGTTTTGGTGAATTTGAGTAAATAGTTTGGCTAATACGAAAGTAACTTGCAACCCTCGTATACCTGTAGTACATACCGTTTTAAAGGAGAGGTCAATTCACCAATTCACCAGTTCACCAATTATGAACTACCGTGTGTGCAGTATAGTAAAACGGACAATAACTGCACGGTGTAACAAAAAAAACCAAACAATATCTCACTATCTAACGCCGGAGGGTATATTATTTTCCCTGCCCGTTATAAAGTTATTGTTATTAGTGTGTCACTACGCAATTGGTGACTGTTTTCTTCCGTCTTTGCAGCACTATTTACTACAGGTAGGCCTATTATGTTTTATTGTCTACTTTGTGATATAATAATCACATTCATTTAAAATACATTAGACACTGGTTATAGTAATTCGGCACAGCTTGTTCATTTGGGTTCATTTACACTTGAGACGAATATACTTGGTTTCATCTCAGTTTACACCACATTTGTGGAATGAAATGAAATTCGTCGTAAACGCAAATCCAGCGTGTACGTGTATACTTACGGGTCACACAAGAACTTAGCGTTAGTTTTAACAAACCTGGTTTGTGCAGGTTTTAGCCGTTGGAAAACTTAGCGTTCAACTTAACGGTAATTTCCCATGAACTGAAGAAGCTAAGTTTTATCTGAGACGATAGTTTATAATCGTCTCAGATTTGATGAATTTGCCTGCACTTATGCACAAAATCCACTGCTTTATTCAAAGGCAATGTTTTGTTTTGAAATTTGTTGCGAAACAACAACTTCCTTCTATCTCAGTTTCGATGAAGTTGTCGCGGTTTGGCACGGGCATGCGATATCAAGTGTGACGTGCTAAAAGCCTAGGAGAGAACCTCGCATTTTCGACCTTTATAGTCCCTGTCATAATTCCTTGGACATAATTCGCGCTATTTCACACGAGCGTATTTTGTTGTTGTCCGCGGAGCTGCATCCAAATGCATGAAAAGCGCGTACAAGTTTGCATGCATGCGCGTGTCAACTTCGCGATTGACCAATGAGGACGCGCGATCATTTTAAAATCGCCCGGTACGCACTACCGGGTTTACGAATGTACGCAAGCACGCACGTATTAGTTGAATTTTGTCCAAGGTATTATGACAGAGACTATAGACAACAAGCACAGAGAGCCTATAATTCCGACTAATAATTTTACTTTAAATTTATTTATAACTTGTAATTATCGGATTTACAAAAGTCCCAACCATGTTTAGTATTACAACTGATAATACTCAACGCCCAGAAGTTGTCACCTTTTTAATCAAAAATAGTAACTCCACCGAAAAATTGTAACTTGACAAAAAATGTGTAACTCGACTTCAAATATTGTGTTCGACAAAACATTAATTTAGTAACTCAACCTTGACCGAAAAATTGTCACACAACCACTCATGATGCGCGCCAACTCATCGGCTACCGCTTCCAAACCGCTCATGTGTCCATGCCGACCTTCCCGATTAAAAAAACCCGCCACGATTTTGTTATGCTGCGAGAAAAAAATCGTGGCGGGTTTGTCAATATTCGCCACAACATGTGGGCAACCGTATAGTTGTATTGACTTTCATCATGCCTTTCGTCGGTACAACTCGGACTTATTACTGTCTGATAAGTCCACCCCCTCCCTATGGCCCTGTTTTAAAGCTGGCTACGCCACTGATTCGCGCGTTGAATGTGCCGGCCCGCCGCGCCAGTGGTCCGCATTGCGGCGTTATTAGTCACTCTCGATCATAGTTCGGCGTGGCCCCTCGCTACACGGCTCCTCACGGCGGCATTATTATCACATAAAACCACTTCTGGATGTTATCATCAATCAATGCATTGTCGGCTGCTTTAGTCAAAATGAAATATTATATACCAAGGGTTATATACAACTGTCACTGGAGTCTGGATATACCCACTTTGCCTATCTGTGATATACCATTGAACCGTCAAAGAATGACACGCGCCTGAACCTTTTCCGTGAACTTTTCCTGATTGAGCTTTTCCACCCCAAACTGGCCGGAGCCCGGGGGTTAGATCTACGGTTGATTAGCGCATTACACGAAGTTGTGTCATTCGCCAAGCAGCACATACTCATTAGGAATTTGTTCACAATTTTGGTGGACAAATCCAAAGCGATCGAACGCATGCGTAGAAAAAAATGGTGTCCCCTTGACTCCCCAGAGGGCCTTTTCGATATTCAGACGATGGCGGACATACGAGGGGGTATCATAAAGTTTTAAAAAACACCCAGAAGTGAAGGAGCCAGAAACTTAATTTTGTTATGTGATCCTTCAGACATCTTTACTGAGTCCCTGTGCAAAGTTACACATTTCTCCTACTTTTTATTACCTGTCCACAGACCGCCATTGTAGAGATCCTCAGATTGACCGCCATCGATTGATTCTCAGATTGCCTCAGATTGTGTTATTCCCAAAACAGCAATAAATAGTTTAAAGTTTAGACAGAAAGAGGTCAAAGGTCATTACAAATAAGCTTGGTGACAATAAACTTATGGGTAACATGGGGTGTACACACATTGACCTCTAATGACCCCTACATGACCTTTGACCCTTTCTGTCAACACTTAAAACTATTTATTGCTGTTTTGGGAATAACACAATCTGAGGCAATCTGAGAATCAATCGATGGCGGTCAATCTGAGGATCTCTACAATGGCGGTCTGTGGACAGGTAATAAAAAGTAGGAGAAATGTGTAACTTTGCACAGGGACTTAGTAAAGATGTCTGAAGGATCACATAACAAAATTAAGTTTCTGGCTCCTTCACTTCTGGGTGTTTTCTAAAACTTTATGATACCCCCTCGTAGGTTCGTGTGACGAATATTCTAGGTGAAATTCGATGTGGGAACGCTCGGACTGTAGGGAACGATGATATTTCTGACTTCAACAGCGCCAGGGCATCGTTCGGGGACCGTTTGATTATCACTCAGGTCGTGTCAGTATAAAATTAGGTAAACTCTCCGACATAACATTGAAATCAACGGAGATTCAAAGATTACGGCCGTTCGTGTCCACTATGGTCTGGTACTTTTCATTTTCGACTTCACAAATGACGTATATTCATTGATATGATTATTCATTGTATATTCATGAACGTCGATGCATTCGATGAATCGAACAATACCATGAATACAGTGACCGGGGGTTGACTTAGCGTTTATTAGCGTTTACTTTTTGCAGTGCCCCAGCAGAAACACGCTCATAGTGAAATATGCATCAGAAGTATCGTCCCTAGCGTGCTCAAAGCGCAGTTCTGCCGTATATCGAATGTCAGTAGACCGTGTATGGGGCGGTTCTCGGATTGGAGCGATTTTTGGCAAGGCGAAGCAACAGAGGGGCTCGAAAACACCGCTCTTTTATAGAGTGAACGAGTGGCTAATATTATAACCCGTTATCGCAAATCGCACAAGATACAATATCGTGTCCGCGTGTTACAAAATGTATCAACCAATTGTTTCTAAAATAGTCGGTTTGTAAACTATTAGTAACACCGTTTTATAATGTATGTTTGTTTCTAAATATTTAATTATCCAAAACGGATAAACCGTATAATTTCTAATAGTTAATATATAACAGCAAACAGTTCAACTGATTGTTTCTAAATATGCGTTAATTAACTCTCGCTAAGTGTTTAAATACAAATGCCTAATTGTCCTTGCAACAGTGCAACGGATAAACCGTTTGACAAAGTTCGACTTGTAATGTTGACAAATAGTTGAACCGACTGTTTAAAATAACCATTTTGTCATCAAACGGTTTAACTGGTTGTTTGTAAATATGCGTTAATTAAAGGTATATTATGTGATCTTTCCAGGGAACGCCCTCAACATCGAGAAAAAAAATAGAAAGCAGAATTTCTTGCAGATTTACATTTCTGATCATAAATCATGCATACATTCCAAGTTACAGGGCGATACGATTCTTAATTACTTCAAAATCATGGTTTTAGAGTGAAAATAAACTGTCGGAATCCCGACAGTTTATATTTTTCACTCTAAATTCACTCTAAAATCATGATTTTGAGGTAATTAGGAATCGTATCGCTCTGTAACTTGGAATATATGTATGATTTATGATCGGAAATGTAAATCTGCAAAAAAATCTACTTTCTAAAAATAATAATGAATAGAGGGCGCTCTCTGGAAAAGATCACATAATATGCCTTTAACACGCGCTTTATGTGTTTTAAAATACAAATGCCTAGTTTTCCATGCAACAGTGCAACGGGTAAACCGTTTAACAATGTTCTACCTGTATGTTGACAAATAGTTGAACCGACTGTTTAAAATAAATATTTTGTCATCAAACGGTTCAACTGATTGTTTGTAAATATGCGTCAATTAACAAGCGATTTTATGTGTTTGAATACAAATGCCTAACTTTCCATGCAACGGTTCAACGGATAAACCGTTTAACAAAGTTCTAAATGTATGTTGACAAATAGTTGAACCGACTGTAACCATTTTGTCATCTAACGGTTCGACAGATTGTGTGTGTGTAGGCTAAATGAGTTAATTAATTAACACGCGCTTTATGTGTTTGAAAATACAAATGACTAGTTTTCCACGCACTGCATGGTGCAACAGATTGAACGGTTTAAAGTTAAACCTGTATGTTGATACTTTGGGACAACTTTGTGTTAATGCCAGGCCTATGCAACACTATATCTGCCCATTGTTGAGATTTGGTTCACAGTATAGAGCACTCTATCAGTTCGTCACCCGGAAATTAAAGGTAGATGACCCGATCACATTTTCGTAACACAGAATTATTTCAAACATACGGAGATTTTCATATCATATGAAAGCTCGTATTTTTCTCATCATCATACTGAAATTTGACGGCCTAAATCGGTATAATTACGGAGAAATCGATGAAATAACGTCGAATTACCGCGAATGGTGGTAACCACCGATATAGTTTGTGTACTACTCAATGGGTACAGTTCACAGCATCTTGTGCGTGTAAAATAAGAACCATTAGAGCTATGCAACTCAAACTTTGGAACACGACTTTTTTAAGGATGACCTTTCATGTAGAATAGAAAACTTCAAGTTGAAAATCGGAATGTGATCGGGTCATCTACCTTTAAGCGTAAATTGTCAATCATTCGTTGTGAATGAATATTGCCATGACTATTCATGACCTCACACGATGTGATCGTCGCGATCCAGCGTCCTTCCCAACTGATCTGATTACAATATTCATAAAATGCAAATAAAGCCACGCCCCTCCTGTCACTGTCAGACGAATCCATCCACAATTTAAAATTCGTATTTTGTTCCACGTAACTTTTTTCTTCTTCAAATAACCAAATCTGAATATTTCGTGTCATATAAGAACTAAATTCTGCTATCATCAAAGCAAATCAGTGCAGTTCTACTCTAAATCACAATCAGCTTTTTTACCATTGATGTACTATTTTTGTGCCACAAATCATGTTTTGAGCCGATAAAATCGGCACTAGATTAGTGTCTTAGTAGTATAATCAAGCAATTTTGGGCATTTTTTACTCAAAAATAATTTTGTTAGCTTGTTTTGGTCAAAAAATGATTGTTTATGATTTTCTCAACAAATCAACATTTTTTGTCAAAATTGATGCCAAAATTGGATTTTCTGACACAAATCCCTTCTAAAAATTTATACTTTTATATGCATTGGATTTATAGTTTAATAATTACAGAATTCACAAAAAAAATTTAAAAAAACTTCCTTGAGTCCCCTTAAAAGAGGTAATTTTTGTCAAATATGGAATCTACCATTTTTACTAAAGAGTCCATAATTTCTGTCAGAAACGTCAGATGTTTAAAATTCAAAATTCTTAAAAAACCCATTATGTATGGTTAGAAGCATAAGCACTTTAATCAATGATAATGGTATTCATAGCTAAATAAATGTATCTTTCCCGGTATAAATCATTTTGGACACCCTGTAGGCAAGCATCGTCTATTACTGAAAAGTTTAAAGTGATCATGGAAATACAGTGTGAATAAAAAGAAATTGTGCACAGATTGAAATGGCAGCACTCATAGTTATTGAAAGGGATGGTAGAGGGTGTGGATAGATAATCCATTTTCAAATTCAATTACGCGGACACGATCGAACACATTTCTTTCTTCAAGATTGTGTCAATGCGGTCCAAGCAAGGTTATAAGTGATAATATGTATAAACTAGAAGCGGTTCTCGGCTTTCGCGGTTCTCGACTTTCGCAGTTCTCGACTTTCGCGGTTCTCGACTTTCGAGGTTCTCGGATTTCGAGGTTCTCGGCTTTCGAGGTTCTCGGCTTTCGCGGTTGTTGGATTTGAATGTTTGGGTATAGTTTGTTGGTGTATTATCATGGTTGTATATGAATACGTTGACTTATTTGTTAATTGGCGCCTGTTGACATATTATTTCATTCATTCATTCATTTTATTTATTGTATATATAGGCCTCTGGCCCTTCATACTACATGGTACAAAAAATTATAAATACGCATACATAGTAAACAATTTTCACTTTGCTGTGCTGTCATTAAAAGATGCAATATACAGAACATAATCAGTTAAATTCAATATCTTCTCTTATCTTCATTGCAGTGAATACAAATTGAGCAAGGTTTGTAATATCAGTGCTTTTTGGAGAACTCATGAGTTGGTTAAATTTCATATGCGTTGGATGTCTGGTGTACTTAGTTGAGATGTATCTATCACGTAAAGTCTTAAATTGGTTACAAATAATAACAAAATGGAATTCGTCTTCTACGTTACCATCATTGCACACTAAACATGTCCGATCATTTGGATCTATTCCAAGTCTTCTACCGGTTTCTATGCGAAGAGAGTGACTGGAACATCTTAATTTTGAAAGATAACGGCGATGTGACACATTTATAATAACGGATAAGTATTTTTCAGGTGATAATTGATTTTTGAAATTACGATATGTCCTTAATTTATCAAGGGAAGAAATATCGGCAAACCAGTTTTGTTGGGCAGTATCCTGGATACGTTGCTTAAACATACTTAAAAACATATTTACGTCACCAACACCTTGATTATACCATACATGTCCAAATCCATGATTAAAAAGTATAGATTTGATCTCAGACATATCATTTGGAAGATATATGTTATTATATAATAAACCACTACATTTAACTCCTTTTTAACTCCGCTTTTGACTCCTCCTTTTGGTGGAGGGAACCCTAAGCAGCATAAATACACTCAATTGGAATCACGTTTCTATAGCTTTAGAGTTATCCTTCGCAAGTTATCATTTTTCAGTGGAGTAGCTAGGTTTTTCGTATGGGGAGGGGGGAGGGGCAAAACATATGAACCGACAAAAATAAACGTGAACCGACAAAGACTTTACCAGACTGTCAACTTTTGAGAACTGCCGTCAAGTTAAAAACCTAGTTTAACATCATTACTTCCATATTAACGTTATTTATTATTGGAATGTTTTACTATTATAGCTTTGAAAAACTCATTGTGTTTCTAAACAATGTGCGAAAACCGGCGTTTCAATGTGAGAGTAGCAAGAGGAACAGGAACACTTCAGATTGTATGCGCTGTGCTGTCTGTGATATTTGGCGTCGTAACGTTTGTGATAGATACGGAGTCCTCTCTGGCTGTGGTAGGATGGCCTATATGGGGAGGCGTATTGGTAAGTACTACACTGAAAACCCAAACTGGTCAGCCTGACTAACTTAAAGCTAGTCCAGATGGTGTCCATCTTGACTAGCTTTAGCCTAGTCCAGCATTGCTGGACTAGCTTTACGTTAGTTGCGCGACTACTCAAGTGCCAAAAATGTTAATTCGGGTCGGTCGGTCGGATTTTTTTTTTTTTTTTCAACATTTTTTTTTCTTCACTTTCTTTTTTTGGCTGAAAAAAAATATGGTTTATGTCAAGACAAAATTGGTATATGCACATATGTCAATTAAACTAATGTTTCTAGTGTGACAATAGTCTAAAAACAATTATTTAGGCTTATTTATTCATTTCAAGCAAGAAATAGTAACATTTAGACACTTTTAATCAAATTTAAATCTTAAAAAAAAATGCGACCCTAGTTTTTACGATTTTAAGGTCGGTCGCTGAGGGCAACACAACTTTTTTTTGGCCTTAGTCCATAATTATGGTGCCTATCTTGACTAGCTTTAGACTAGTCCAGCATTGCTGGACTAGCGTTAGTCGCTCAACTAGCTTGATCTTAGTCCGTCCTAAGCTGGACTAGTTTAGGCTAGTCGCTGAAGTTAGTCCAGATAATGTCCATCTTGACTAGCTTTACGTAAGTCGCTCGACTAGCTTTTATTCTTTTACCATTACCTCGTAGTAATGGTTGTATGTAATGTTAACAGAAGAATATGATATCAGAGGTATTTATTTCCGATAAATGCAATTTTGCGATGGACAGAGAACATCAATCTATGAATCGAAGTGAATGATTAATTTATTCTTATTTACATTTCATCACTCGGTGAGTGAGTGGTATGAGAATTGGATAAATCATTCTCTATAGAGTGATCTTCCACTCTCTTAGAGTGAAAATAATTTCACTCCTGTGTTAGAGGGGGAGTCAAATATTATGCTGTAATCATGCGTGACCAAAGATTTTTGAGGCACCCTACACGCGTGTTGAAAACGAGTAGGCTTAGTTCTAAGTGGTGACATTTGATTTTCGAAATGTGACAAAACTAGGTATTACTCCATGGGGGGGGGGGGGGGGGGGGGGGGGGTGCAGTTACAAAATAATGCTGTAATCATGGGTAACCTACAGATGTATTTCTTCTGCTTTTGCGTCTTGAAAAGGTGTAAAAAGGTTTTGCTCCTCAAGTGCATAGTCGATAGTTATTTTATAACGTGCCTTTGGGGGGAAGTACTCGCATGGCGGAAAAGAGGGACCAAACACACAAGACCAACTAAGCTATTAAGTTTATCATATATACCTTATTTACTAAACGTTCAACTTACTCATATAATATAGCAAACATCACCCAGCATCTTGACTATAATCATTTAACTAATATGAATCGCACCGATCTGAGCTTCTATGTATAATCAGAAGCGTCACTTGTTTGTGTCTTTTAAAACATGGCCTAAATTAGAACGGATATATTGATGAACCTCATAGTGTGGCGAGTTAGCTGGAACTAGCGTCCACGACTCCACGTATTCGAAATTAGGATTCGAAGACGGTGGGACCAAGTGTTCAACTAATCGCGGCCTAAATAATTAACTAAGGGAGCACATCAAATCGACCGCCCGGCAGCCGCCGGTTCCGAGCAGTTCCGTGAGGTTGCAGCCGGTTTCTATTGTTCTTAACAATGTGCGGTCCAACCGGGCGGAACCGCCGGTTGCCGCGCGGTCGAGTTTTGATTTGCTCCCTAACTATTGAAATATCTATATAGAATGATTTAGTATTAAGTAAATTAGCGTCACTACAGTAATTTACGTTACATTTCGGGCACGAACTAGCGAACTAGCAAATGGTATTTTCCCGTTTTTGATAAGTTTCTGTTTTTTTATTATCATACTAGTTCTATGATGTGGCTGGTATCCTCGGAGTATGTAGCGGAAGCAGGAACACGGGGGTGGTAAGCATGATTACATTCTGATTTCAATACGTACTATACACTTTTGTCGTTTACCACAAATACAGCAATTAAAGATGGTTATAATTATGTGGACAATACGAAAAGGTATAGGCCTATATGTTTCACTTAATATATTGTCTACACAAAAATCGCTTGATGGACTTTATTGATCACGCCCCTGTATTTAGCCTTAAACACTATTTTTCCTGCCATTTTGATGTCATCCATATAAGTTTTAGAGGAAACTCATTATCATTAGAGGCAGGTTCGTGTTTTTCCCTTGAACATTCTGTGGGGTCACGATGAGCCCGACGTTTGGTTACACTCACATCTCCCTTTTCACATCCTATCTAGATCATGGCCTATATCATGTATATGGTGATGTCAATTATCTCACACTCACATCTCCCTTTTCACATCCTATCTAGATCATGGCTTATATGGTGATGTCAATTATCTCACACTCACATCTCCCTTTTCACATCCTATCTAGATCATGGCCTATATGGTGATGTCAATTATCTCACACTCACATCTCCCTTTTCACATCCTATCTAGATCATGGCCTATATGGTGATGTCAATTATCTCACACTCACATCTTTCTTTTCACATCCTATCTAGATCATGGCCTATATGGTGATGTCAATTATCTCACACTCACATCTCCCTTTTTACATCCTATCTAGATCATGGCCTATATGTTCATGTCAATTATCTCATCTGGAGTTGCAGTTGGTCAACTGGTAATCATTATTAACACGATAGTCAGCAATTTAGGCACAGATTGCTATTATAACGGACAGGATGATGAAGCGTCCATCACCGAATCACCCATGTACTACATAAATCCTGTTTACGAGGAGGATGGGGAAACGGTCGGGGATCCGAGCTGGAAGGATGGGGATGGGGAAACGGTCGAGGAATCGAGCTGGGATGATAGGGTAAGTGTTCCAGTTAAGCATATTTCAGGATATAAACCATTACAATGCAGGTAAATGTTTACCGAATTGCTATGATAATATCATCCATATAACTGTCTACATATTATAACACATAGTTTGTGTTAAAAAGTATTTAAAGAAAAAGTCAGTTACCACTAACTAAAAACTCTTTGACATGGACCACTTGCCCCATCATTGGGGTAACTGGTCCAATATGTTCCAACGGTTAAAATACATAGAAATCAGTGAATGACGACATAGATAATTATGCACCTTTTTCCTAACAAACATATTAATTTACACATTATCTAAAAACGATAGGCCTATCTCATGAAGCCCTGGATTTCGGCCCTGTCCTACAGACCTATATACAATTGCTGCTCTGTAGACAATTTGAATGTTAATTTGAGTAAAATATACTTACAGCTTCAAAACGGCACTGGGTGGAAGATTCACAACCCCGGCAAATTCCGGGTACTGTCATATAATTTAAAATGGCCCCCAGTGGCCGTTTTGAAAAACATAAAGGTTCTATCCTAAGTGCTGTCGTTGAATCCGTTGAAATGTTTGTTGCCATTGTAAGCGCTGCATACTACTGTTCTGGTGTATGCTGATAGCCATCACAACATGATCATGTTGCGCATGTTTTGGGCATGTAGAAGGTACAGATATATGTTTGAAACTTAAAAGTTGAAACTTTAAACGTTTTAAAAGTTTTATGTTGAAACTTAAAAGTTTCAACATAAGTCGTACTGTTCAAAAGAAGGCGGTATGCCCTATGTCATTACAAACACTTTCATTCTGGACCACTTACCCCATGGACCATTTACCCCATATTCCCCCATGTGAACTAGACTAATCAATATTCCATTCACTTCCCCAACATGTAGGTCCTATCAGGTGTTTGCGATTATGACACTCCACTTATCCTAAGTGCTGTCGTTGCATTCGTTGAAATGGTTGTTGCAATTGTAAGCGCTGCATACTGCTGTTCTGGTGTATGCTGCCAACCATCACAATATGATGATAATGTGAGTACAATGTATAAGCAGGGAGGTATTAACATCTCTCTGGTATAAGCAAGCTTGGAATAGATTATATTATTTGAGGCAATCATGGTAGGGGTTTTGTCAATAAAATGTCAACGTTTGTTGTTTCCTGCTACCATGGATACCTCATCCAGGGATGGCAAGCTGGAATCATGCGTCAATCAATTGAAACCCTGTGCTAACTAGCAGGGCCTATCCTAAATACCTCCATGCTATCAATTGAGTCATGGTTTTAATTTATAAGTGCATTATGTTTCAAATATAATTTGCCCAAAATGTAATCAGACCGAGAGAAGCCCCTACTTTCCTGAGCATTTGATAACTGCAAGTATTGGCTTAAAAAGTGTTCACAAAACAAATCAGTTTATTTGGTTAGGCCCTATTTTAGTCATTTGGGATTGAATTTTTAGACCCCCACCGGTTTTTAGTTTAAAATGTTTGATAACCCCATACATATTTATTATGGACTGTAACAAACACCCGGCACTGCACTTGATTAACATGGAATTAAATCAGATTCCTCTATCACATTCATATACCATAGTAAACTGCCAAAGTCAAGAAAGCCATGTTGAAATTTGTTTTTACCCACCCAACTGATTCGCCAAATTTGAACTTGGTAAACCACCGCCCACCCTACATAGTATGAACCCTTCCTGTAAGGTAAAGATCGAGATTGTTGTTATCGCTTTGTGCGGCGATACACACGTCCGTCGCATTAGGGCTAAATCAGTAGATGACGTTAGAGTATCATCAGTTGATAGCATATTAGGTAATAGAGTATTAGTATCAGTAAACGATAGCAGATGAAGTAATGGTGTAACAACAGTAGATAGTAGATGACGTAGTGGAGTATCAACAGTAGATAACATATCGTCAGCCTGCTTCGATAATTGCCTAACTCATTTTTTTTAGTTCTTAGAAAACAACAAAAGTAGGAAACCTGTTACCTTTGTACCTGTTACTCATTTTGCATTATTGATGTATGGTTTTTCATTATGTGGAATGTGACATGTATTGTTGATGGCCTCGATTGGCGTGCATGGATGCACTAATCCAAGTCATAGAAACAGATGAACACAGCCATACAATAATTTGATTAATTCCATGGATTTGTCAATGCAAATTCAATAATGCAAAATGAGTAACATGTTGGAGTGGTCTGGTGGCCCTTTTGCAACAAATCTCTTCATTTATCAACACTTTTGATTGGTCAATGACTTAGATATTATAACAGCATGTGCATAATGTAATGAAGTCATGATTTATGCAAAAAACTCAATTTTGCTGAAAAGTGAGTTAGGCAATTATCGAAGCAGGCTGACGATATGCAGTAATGGAGTATCAGTAGATGGTAGATGAAGTAGTGGAGTATCATCAGTAGATAAATTCTAGCGGGATACCCTCACTACGCTCGGGTTCCGCTAGATGAGCAAATGAGATTCTTGAGTTGAAACTTGTTGAGTTCATGAGTTGTCAATTGCTGTAAAACTTGAGTTCATGAGTTGTAAATAGCCGGCGGGTACGCATACTTCCTTGCCGACTAAAAACGCGCCCAAAATGGGCAAACATCTGCGGGTTCTGTATATTTGTAATGTATTAAGAATTTAATTACCTCATGGCTCTCCTATGCGTTATACCCATATATATTTATAAAAATATGGTTATGCAACATTACTTTATTTACCCATTACCTACCTCTCAAACCATAATAACCCCCTACATCCCCCACCCCAACCAGGTTGCTTTATTAACCTCCGCCCAACGGTACTTATACCACATTACTATAATAATTATAACCCTATCCTAAATCATTTCCCGTGGCTTAATTTAGTAACCCCTACCTCTCAAACCGCATTACTTTATTAACCTGGGTTCCGTGGTTTGTTTGATATTCATTTTTTAGGGACACGACTACACGAGGTGTTGTGTCTATTGTTATTTCAATGCCTTCCTACGTCGCTGCCACTCAGTTCGGTTTTGGGCGGCATCAACGGCCGCATTAGGTTGTAAGCCTATGGCGCTCAAGTCGTCTTGGAGCTGGGCTTGATATGTACGGCGTAGTGCGCCACCGGGGCGGTAGGGTTTTTCGGGTGCAGGAACGCGGCGAGTGGCAGTTCTGGTCTCCGGAGAGCATGGCCCACAAGACTATTGCGGGTCAGTGGCAGAGTCGCGGGCTCAATCAGTGCGCGGGCATACAGGTTCTCGTTTGAGAGCCGCTCCAGGTAGTGCACGCCAAGACAGTAGCGCATCAGGGCACGATGAGATGCATCAATGCGACTGCCCAATGTTTCTGTAACTGCTAAAGCTTCGCAACTGCATAAGAGTACAGATTCCAGCGTAGACTTGAACAGCTGCATTTTGGCGCCGTCGCTGGCCGAACTGTTCCACACAGTTTTCGTGCTGCGACCCATGCAATCTGTCGCCGTCGTTGGAAAGCACCAGTGTTCTCTGCCATATTGCATCCCAAATAGCAGAAGTCGTCGCAGACCGCAAGGGTGATACCTGATTGTGGTATGGATGTCCATGTGTGGAGTGTCGCCAACAAACATGACCTTGGTTTTAGTGGCGTTTAGACGAAAGCCGACCTTTGTTGATGCCTTCTCGAAACGGTGCAGTTGGCGCTGGCAGCCACTCCGTTGTCGGACATCAGTGCGGCGTCGTCTGCATATGCAAGAGCAGGGATTCTGACGGCAATATGACGTGCCGACATACATGTACGCATTCTCACAGTGTAACCGTCCTCAGCGGTGAGCGATGTACGCATAATGAAGTCCATGACAATCACAAATAAGTATGGTGCCAGCGTATCGCCCTGTAGTACTCCCGACGTTGTGTCAAACTCTTCGGTGCAACCAGATGATGTACGAACGCACGCAGCGATATCAGTGTATAGGGACATAATGGCGTTGATGAAAGTCACAGGAGTGTTGTATAAAGCCAAAATGTCTTTTGGGCCTTACGATCAACACAGTAAAATGCTTTGGAGAAATCTACAAAGGTTATAACAATTCTTCGTTTCCTAGAACGGCATGCGTCGATTGCCATTCGGAGACATATGATTTGCTCGACTGTGTTGCGTCCGGGTCGGAATCCTGCCTGCCATGGCAATAGTAGCATCTCCAATCGCTCCCGAAGTTCAACTAGCAGAACACGGTTGAACAGTTTAGCATTGACACACATGAGGCTAAGTACACGCTGGTTGGTCAGAAGTGTGCTGCTTCCCTTTGGTTAGCGAGAGCTCACCAGCCGCCATTATTGACGATAGCAATGGCAATTAATTAAACAGATATTGTAACCGTTTCTGTAATTAGGTTTAAAGAAAAGGTTGTGTTGCCATCAGCGACCGACCCTAAAATCGGGGGTTTTTTTTGGGGTTTTTTTAGATTTAATTTGATTAAAAGTGTCTAAATGTTGCTATTTCTTGCTTGAAATGAATAAGTAAGCTTAAATAAATGTTATTTAGATTATTGTCACACTAGCAACATTAGTTAAATTTACATATGGGTCTATACCAATTTTGTCTTGACATAAACCATATATTTTTCAGCCAATTGAAAAAGAAATTGATTTTTTTTTTTTTTTTTGAAAAACAGAAGAAGAAAAAACCCGACCGACCGACAGACCCGATTTTAAATTGTTGGCACTTGAGGGCAACACAACTTCTTTTCTTTTTTTGCCTCAGCGTAAACAGGTCTATACAACATTAATTTCGAATCGATTCACCCACGAATGATTAAAAGAGTTAAACACCGGTTGAATAACTCAATAAATATGTGTGTAAACTCTACTGTTTAAAACCACTAAATCTTAATTCGGGCAGTTAATTTAAACAATTTTAAACAATATTTATCTATACAGTATGCTCGTAACTCGCAAGATAAGAGTGTAGGCCTATCCTAAATAATTTCCCATGTGTTTCCTTTTAAAGGAATGTCTCAAAAAGATATCAAATTCGTGTAAACAAATGTATAAGATCTTTTCATTCATTCGATAAACCTAAAATACCAAAAAGCCAACATGAGTTCTCAGTATTTTCTCTCAATTTCATAGTATGCAATGTGTCCTAATACTTTCGGTTGCTTGTGTATCTATTTACTACATCATCACACAGGTACCGATTCTTCCCAATGATCAATTTCTGGTGCCTCAACAGTCGGAACTAGGACCAAATACCATGAATACGTGCGAACCCACACCTATGCAAACGGGTCGTCAACCACCACGTAAGTAAATTACATTTAAAATAATTCAATTTACACATTTTTAAAGACCAATCTTTATAGTTATGAAGAGTCGCATAGTCGACCGGATGCTTTTACAACTCATCAAATTACACCAAACTTGAGACGAACTCAAAGTAAAGCAACAGGAGACAGTTCCTTCTGGTTAAATTTTTTTAATTCGTAGACAATATTGCAACAAATAACGTTGAATCTTAATTTTCAACAAGTCAGTTTACGTGTGACTTTTCTTCGCACGGACTTGATGTGTACTGATTTACATTTCATTCATAAAATACGGCAAGTACGCAAACTCTCTCACATGCCTCGTGATTGGCCAATAACAGATAATAATAAGCGCCGATTGTTATGTAAATCGTAGCCTGATTGGTCAATATTACATAAATACATCATAACAACCTTGATTGACATGGGAATCCTCCGATAGTCTGAAACAGCTGGTCTCGATTTAATGAGATTTAAAGGGTCACGCATAGGGGGGGGCTGGGGTACCGCGCCATTTTGCAATATTTTGCGAAATCGATCGTGGTTATCACGTGATACGTATCGTGGAAAAATAATGTACACTGTTTTAACAAATGCACTGTGGGATTGTGTTACCAGCCTAAAATTATAGAGGGTCGCAAACTTGCTTATATTGAGCCTATCTATAACAAGCTAAAAGTGACATCTCTAAATGTATTACCAAGTGTGAAATTGTTGGACACACTGGTAAAATGGTTTAACACAAGTTTTGCTATCATATTATCAAACTGACTCAAGTTAAATCACTCTATATCGAGCATAATATAATTGTTTACGCATTTAATTGTTTAGACAAAGTTAAATAAATCAAGGATACATTTATGATAGATAAATAAATAAAAAGAAAACTATAAACGCATGGGCGGCATTTATAATTGATAAAAATTGACATAACAATGATGTTACATTAATATACCATCAAGTTTAAAAAATAGAAAAATAATGGGAAAATTCGAACCCGTGATTTCCGATTGCTACGACATGGCCAACCTACGCACGCCACAGAGATTTACGACTGTAATTGTGATAGTCCTTATTATTTAACTATGTCCATTTATTTATAACGAACGGATTTTTATTGTGCCATTTTTGCCAAATGTGTGTGTTGCTCTCGCACAAAATGGTTTGTAATTTGATTATAATTCTTAATTTTAAAAGAACGTAATTTTTTTTGACATTTTCGACAAAAAAATGGCGTAACCCTGATACGGTAAACGCCAGCATGTGGTGTCCGCGTGGGCAAGCATACAGATGAAGCTAAGCAAATCCAGCATATAAAACAAAAAGTGCTCCTAATGGGACTCGAACCCACAACCTCTCGCTCCTCAAGCGACTATCTTTCCACTAGACTAACCGTGCTAATTGAAAGATATTAACGCAAATATTTATTTATATCATGGGTCATGGGTTAATGCACTGTGTTAAATTCTACAATCCCGGCCGCCACTCTGTTCAATAGGCACAAAAAGTTGACTTGTTTTATGCTTTTCTTGCAATCCTGAGGTGTGCAGTTCGATTTTCTTTCTCGAATTGTTTAGAAAACCATCCATTTTAGAACATCTGAAATTTAAAATGAACTGCACACCCGGGAAAGTATGATGCCAAGGGCATATTTTTTTGCACGTAAATCCAATACAAGAGTTCTGAAAATCGACAAAAATATGACGTCATAACCATTGCTTCGGGACAAATGGCGCGGTACCCCCCCCCCCCCCCCCCCCCCCCCCCCCCTAGGTCACGCAGTGATATGATGGAGGCTGCGCCCTCAATTATGATAAAAACGGGGATTTGTATATTTTTACAATTGTATTACATGTATGAACTTACAGTACACGTATAAGGATTAAGAGAAATCAGCCTTCTTTGTACAACAAAACGCTGTATATATAAAGTTGTCAGCAATCAGCTCAAGGATTACGTAATGTCTTGAATGCTGTGTACAGGAGACGGATGTTCCTTAGATGAAAGTTGATGGTAGACATAAGATTATTGATGTCTTTAGTCATGGACATAATGATCATCGAAAATCATCCCCAGATTGCGAACGGAATGCTTGATTTAATCATATCATTACCAACTTTGAGTTCCAGTTGCTGATTACCTTCATGTTCATGACCTTACAAACTTTCTTTCTCATAAAGTCAATCTGCCACTGGACCTATTACACGTTCATCATTGGACACTTCTCTTCTCACCGTTCATATGGGGGGGGGGGGGGGGGGGGGGGGGGGGGGGGGGGGTTGTCGTATCGGGGATACTTCGTTCTAAGTTTCTGCACCCTCACTGTGGAACAGCCTCCCGAAAAACACCAGGACGCGTGTACACTG